>CM077675.1:411759661-412489661 GCA_039707655.1 Elymus sibiricus | reverse complement strand
CTGGATCAAGAGGTTGCTGGCTCGGGTTAAACTCCGGCCCTTTCCTCGCCTTCCCCTCGTCTCTGTACCTCACAAGCTTGTTGTGGGAGGCGCGGTTGCTGAATTTCTCTGGATCATCGAAGTCAGACTCAAAGAATGCCTTGGCCTTGTTGTACGAGGCAGTATTGGACATGGCATAGAGGTCGAACAGCTCTGGCACTGGAGCCTTGTTGTGCCGCGCCTAAAAGAGAGGAACAGAGTATTAGTTAAGGGCTCAAGCTAGCATGAAGAATGAATTTGCATGAATCATGAAGCAAACCACATACCCAGTTTTCCCCGAACCCACGTAGGTTGACGCTGCCTAGATGGTGTCGGACACCTTTCATTTGGGCACGCTTCTCCTTTGCACCGTCGTGGACGTTGCGCCATTGGGGAGTGCACCACTCATCCACGAACGCCTCCCAACAGTCCATCCTATCCGCACACCATCTCGGGGGCACCTAAGTTAAGCAAGAGAAGTTTGAGCGCTACGCATACGAATCAAATCAAGGAACTAAGTACAAGGCCTTAAGAATAGGTAATTACCTTCATGCACTTCTCCTTACTCAGATAGTTGAGGCGGCACTTCTCTTTTTTCCTCCGAATACCAGTCGAGGCGTAGTAGTCTCGAATAGCCTGCGTCCGAGCCTCATGCCGAAAGTTTTGAAGTAGGCGCCTGCACTCGTTGTCGATAACCCGAGCCGCGGCCTCCTCCTGTCCCTCAGCACACCTGTAGAAGGTCTGCAATCAAACAAGAAAACACGGATTAGTACAATCACCTGGGTTGCCAATCAAAGAAGAAAACACAACATAGACGGCAAAGGAGAAATTACCCAAAAGGTCTGGATCACAATGTCGGCGACCGTGTGGCACTCGACATCGCCGATCCTATGCCCCGGCGGGGCCGGGGCAGCCAAGTAGTGCTCCCAGGTCATTCCTAGCTCTGGAACCCGGCCCTCACCGGGCAACGTGACCCACCCCGGGAAGCTCTGGCGACAAATCACGCCAAGGACACTGTTGGGCTTGCGGCAACTAGGCCCGTGTGTCCAAGACCTGCAGTATGACAAGGCCAACGCATTAGATAATCGAAGAAACATGAAGACAAAAGGTTAAAAAAGAGTAAATGCACTTACTTCTCCCCCTGCGGCGCAATCAACCACCTCTGGTCGGGGGTCGCCGGGGTGGGCGGGAGCTTTGTACGACCACGCTGGTAGACTTTGCGCCCCTCAACTCACTCACTCTCGCTATAGCTATCAGAACTATAGCCACCCTCAGCACGGCCACTAGACGAGCACGCACCTGGGTTCTGCTGCGACTCAGCGTGATCCCCAGTCTCGTGGGACGAAGGCTCGGCGGCCCGACAATCGTCGGCCCCAGGCTCGTCGGCCGTAGGCGCGTCTGTCGTAGCCTCGTCTGTCGTAGGCTCGTCGGGCTAAGGCTCGTCGACCGGAGTCCGAGACGGCTGCACCTCAGGCTGCTCCATCCCAGACGGAGCACTCCTGTGGTCGGGTGAATCAGCTGGGGGTGGCGGCGAGGAAGGCGTAGTAGCAGCCTTCCTACCTCTCCCGCCGCCACGTCCACCTCTACCAACCTTCTTCCCCCCCCCCCGACCTCTCCTGGTCGAAGAAGAAGCGCCCGGCGGTGTCTGCATACTGAGATCCAGCGCTCTCCGGAGGTGGTGGGGTGGGATGGAAGTACCCCTCCCACCACGCGCCGAGGAAGGAGCCTCGGAGCGCTCTCGACCCGCGCCCACCATGTGTCAACACCTGCAATGACAAAGAGTAAACGAAGTTAGTAAAACATTAAAAAAATGAATACCTGACATGAATATAATTTAAGTGTATCATCATCATGAACATAATAAAAAATTGAATACCTAACATGAACTAATTAATAATATATATGTACATAATAATAATTGAATACCTGACATGAACTATAATATTAATCTTCATCGTCATCATTAATAAATGCATCATCATCGTCTATATATGCTTCGGGGTCAATAAATGCATCATCATCATCACTATCAGTAATGACGTGCTCATCATCATCATCAATAAATGCATCAACATGTGGAAGGCCTCCTGTACGTAATCGGTCAAGCATTGATAGGTCATCCGCAGCAGTAACCTCTTCTTGTTCCGGCTCTTCTTGTTCCGGTTCAGGCTCGGATTCACTGCCGCTGTCTACTTCAATGTTCTGAGGTGAAGTAGAGCGGTTCTTGAAACGTTTTTTGGAAAGACGTGTTTCTTGGAAGAAATCTCCTTCATATGTGTCTGGGTTAATGTGAGGTTCATAATCCTCTTCATTGGGGGGAGGTGGTCTAACATGTGGCGGCACTTCATAAACGACATCCCAACCTTTGAGATTTGGATCACTTTGGTAGGCCCACGGTAGATAGAAAACTTGGGTTGCCTGTTGAGCCGTAATATAGACATCGGGAACATCCAAATGGGTGCTTTGTTTGATTTCGACTAGCCCTAGATGTTCATGAGTCCTTCTAGTCTCCTTCGGCTGGAACCAATAACATTTGAAGACTACGACTTTCGGTGGGTTTGCACCATAGAATAGAAGTTCATAAATTGCTTCAACTCTTCCATAATACTCGGTACCTCCTTCGCCGATAGCAGAGACACAACAATTTGTAGACTTTCGGTCGGCCATAGATAGCTCTTTGCCATAGGTACGAAAGCGATACCCGTGATGTCGTATTTGTCAAATGAACGGACCTTATAGTCAAAACCATTAGCGACTTGTCTCAATTCGGCATCCATAGACTCTGAACTAGCCTACAAGTTTAATACGAAAGGATTGTTGCATTAGCCGGAAATTAGACGAAGAAATGAAATGGTCTAATGGAAATTACCGTTTGTTTGAACCAAGAGATGAAACCGGGATAGCCGCCTCCATGCATTGCCAGAAGCTCATACTCTTCGACGGAATCCTTTTGGCTCACCACTCCATACAAGAATTTGGCGACGTATCGACTGTATCAAATATCCGGGAATAAGAGCAGTTCAAAGGAATTAGAGGTTGCGAAACAATGTACCAAGAACTTACTCGATGTACGGCCGCACTTCTGTTAGGTTGTTCAAGATATACAACGTAATGGTCCGCCATTCGTCGACATCCAGCGATAAGGAAGTATAAGCACCGGCTGGTGCGAGCTTCCCTTTGAATAGGCTGAGGTTGGATCCACCCTTTTTAGGGTCGCCAGCATTGTACCGAGGCTTCGGATTATGCAAATGACGATTTTTGGCTTCGTAGTGTGCTGTCACGAAGTTTGCCGCCTCCTCAGTAATGAATGCCTCGACCATCGATGCTTCAATTCGACGTTTATTTTTACATTTTTCTCGAAGCATCTTCTGCATCCTCTCAGTTGCGTAGCACCAACGATTCTGCACGGGCCCCCCCAATCGTGCCTCGGTCGGGAGATGCAAAATCAAATGCTGCATTGGATTAAAGAAGCCCGGTGGAAAGATCTTCTCTAACTTGCAGGATAATTTCCCATCATAGCTGGCCTTCCAAGATTGAACCATGCCTTTGGCTTCGTCCAGTTCTGCTTTCCTTTCAGTTGTCGCATATTTTGTAGCGGTCTATCACATAGAGCCTCCTGATCAACTCTAGCCTTAGGATTATCCTTTGTTTTCCCCTCTATGCCGAACAATGTACCTAAGAGGGCCTCACCGACATTCTTTTCAGTGTGCATCACGTCGATGTTGTGTGGGCAAAGGAGGTCTTTGAAGTAAGGCAGATCCCACAAGCATGTCTCGTGAGTCCAGGCGTGTTCGGAATTATACCCCTTGAAATACCCTGGACGCTCCGGATCCGGCTCGAGAGAGTTGAACTGATCCAGGGTCTGTTGGCCTGTCAACGCAGGTGGTGCAGAGTTTTTGACAACTCTACCTTTGATGAAGTTCTTCTTGTCTTTTCTGAACTTATGGCGAGGATCCAGGAACTGTCTATGCATGTCGAAGCAAGAAAACTTGCCACCCGCCTGCAGCCGACGAAACTCAAGAGCTGCCTTGCATGTGGGGCACGGGAACCTTCCATGCACACACCAGCCAACGAATAGCGCATACGCCGGCAAGTCATGCATCGAGTACATGTACCACGCACGCATTAGGAAGTTTTTTTTTGTAGCGGTGTCGTATGTCTTGATCCCATTATCCCAAGCTTCTTGCAGTTCATCCTTAAGCGGCTGCATGTACACATTCATATTCTTTCCCGGATAGTTGGGCCCCGGAATTATCAACATCAGGAAAATGTTCTTTCTTTGCATAATCTGTCCGGGGGGGGGGGAGATTGAGTGGAATGACAAATACATGCCAACAACTGTATTGAGCTGCCATCATACCTAACACGTTGAACCGATCCGTGCTTATGGCGATTCGAGGATGCCTTGGATCTACCGCTTTAGCATGATGTATTGCATCGAAGCGCTTCCACGCAAAAGCGTCCGATGTGTGTACCAACATCGGCTCCCCATCTGCATCTAGTTCGGTTCTTTTGCCCAATTTGTGCCATGTCATCTGTCTGGCCGTCTTTTCGACCATGAAAAGACGTTGAAGTCTTGGTATGATTGGCATATACCGAAGAACATTAACTGGGATTTTTGTCTGACTCTTCTCACCCATACCGTTTTCTACCTCAACATACCTGGAAGACTGGCAAACGGGACAATACTTCAAGTGCGCATACTCAAGCCTAAATAAGGCACATCCTTTCTCACAGGCATCTATCTTCTCATAGGGCATCTTAAGTGCACGGAGGATTTTGTCCGACTGGTACAGGTTTGCAGGCATTACATGGCCTTTGGGTAGAAAGCGTCCAAATAGTGTCATCATCGCGTCGTAGCATTCTCTGCCCAAGTTGAATTGAGCCTTCAGAGCCATTACTTGTGCGATGGCATCCAGCTGACAAAGCTCAGTGTACTCGTGGAGAGGACGTTTTGAAGACTCCAACATATCATTGAAGGCCTTTGCAGATTCCTCCATCTCATCGTCCGAATCCCGAGCATCATCAAAGTCTTCCACCATGTCTTCCATCCCGGTACCATGCTCGTCGGTGCGACGACGGCCCTCCTTAGCTCTGGCACGTTGGGCAGACTCACCATGAAATGTCCAGACCGTATAATCAGGCGTAAAACCCAACTTCTGCAGGTGTTTGATCATTTCAAACTCGGACTTCTTATGAAAGTTGTCGCAGTCGACACAGGGGCACCAGTTTGTTTCCTGTCCATTTGCAAATGCGGCTCTCACAAACCCCTTGGTTTTTCTTAGCCATTCATGGGTCATGTCTTTCTGACTAGTGTGACCGGTGTACATCCACGCACGATCACTCATCTTGCCTAGCTACTGGACACACAAGAAATATATACATAATTCAGCAAACCATATTCATCAGTTAATAGAGTTTGTCAGTTTTATTACGTCCATGCAACCTAGACGCTAGTAGGTAAAGATAGGTCCTAATCCCACCCGAGTATGTGTAGATTGGGTTCGTTTTCCCATGCTCTGCTCCGGATCCGACGTAAAATTTCGGCAGCACCTCCTCGCTGTTCTCCTGATACACGTCTCGGCAATAAGCAGAGAGGATGTGTACCCGGAGAACAACAGGGAGGCACTGACGAAATTCTGCATCGGATCCGGAGCAGAGCATATGGGAAAACGAACCCAATCTACACATACTCGGGCTGTCCATGGATAACGTTGGACAATTCGAAAGAATCACGGTTATAAATATGCAAATGCATGCATATTTATAGATGTAACCCTTTCGAACGGGAGACACATAGTGGTCACGCATACTGATGATTGACACCTATAGCTAGCAAGTTTCATCGGCACGAAGACCGGAACAGAGCAAATGAAGGGGGGAGGAGGAGATGTCATTTGTGCTCACCCACGAACGCAGGGGCGGAGCTCATCGAACGCACGGGGAGGTCGTCGAACACCAGACCCTCGCAACCCCGAAAGAACTGCACATTTAAATCCACCCGATCAACACAAATATATATGATGTTTTTCTTAACAAAATCGGGAAATATACTTCCTAACTCATAATTCACAAATATATGACCCCATCGGCCTCTGGAAGGCCGAAGAGCACCTTTTCGGTCAACAGGAGGCCGAAGAGGTGTCGGGGGTCGGGGGTGTCGTGTCTGGGTGGCGTGGTGTCGGGGTGTCGTGGTGTCGGGGTGTCGGGGTGTCGTGTCGGGGTCGGGGTGTCGGGGGGTGTCGTTTCTGGGTGTCGTGGTGTCGGGGTGTCAGGGGTGTCGGCGTGTCGGGGTCGGGGTCGGGGTCAGGGTGTCGGGGGGTGTCGTGTCTGGGTGTCGTGGTGTCGCGGTGTCAGGGGTGTCGGGGTGTCGGGGTCGGGGTGCCGTGTCGGGGTCGGGGTGTCGGGTCGGGGTCGGGGTGCCGTGTCGGTGTCGGGGTGTCGGGTCGGGGTCGGGGTCGGGGTGCCGTGCCGGGGTCGGGGTCGGGGTCGGGGTGTCGGGGTCGGGGTGTCGGGGTCGGGGTGTCGGGGTCGGGTTGTCGGGTCGGGGTCGGGGTGCCGTGTCGGGGTCGGGATCGAGGTCGGGGTGTCGGGTCGGGGTCGGGTTGTCGGGTCGGGGTCGAGGTGCCGTGTCGGGGTCGGGGTTTTTTCTCTTTTTTTCTTTTCTTCTTCTTCCTCTTCTTTCTTTTCTTCCTTTTCTTCCTTTTTTTCCCTTCTTCTTCTTCTTCTTCCTCCTTTCCTTTTTCCTCTTCTTCTTCTCCTCCTCTCCTCTTTTTTCTTCTTCTTCTTCCTCTTCTTCTTTTTTCTTCTCCTCCTCCTCCTCTTCTTCTTCTTCCTTTCCTTTTTTCCTCTTCTTCTTCTCCTCCTCTCCTCTTTTTTTCTTCTTCTTCTTCTTCTTTTTTCTTCTCCTCCTCCTCTTCTTCTGTTTCTTCTTCTTATTATTATTTTTTGTTCTTTTTCTTTTTTCTTTTTCCTTTTTTTTCATCTTCTTTTCTTCTTTTTTTTCTTCTAGGTTTTTTTTCTACCTAAATGTCTAAATATTTTTTCCTATTTACCCAAACACCGAAACAACTATTTGCAAAACATCTAAAAACAGAAAACTAAAAATCTAATTAGAAAAACAGAAAAAAAAATTAAAAGGGGGGCAGGGGAAGCTCACCAGAGAGGGGCAGGGGGCAGGGCGGCCGGCGGCGAGGAGAGGAGGCCGGCGGCGAGGAGAGAAGGCCGCCGGGGAGGGGGCGGCGGCGGCAGGAGGGCCGTGAGGAGGGGGCGGCGCCGCGGTGGTGGAGGTGCGCCACGGGGAGGGGGCAGGTGGTGGTGGAAGGCGGGGAGGGGGCGGCGGCGGCGGTGAGAGAGGGGGGGAGGGGGCGGCGGCGAGAGGGCGGGGAGGGGGCGGCGAGAGGGCGGGGAGGGGGCGGCGGCGGCGGCGGCGGCGGCGGTGAGAGAGGGGAACGGGCGCGGGTGTGAGAGAGAGAGAGGTGAGAGAAAGAGAGAGAGGCGGGAGGCGCGGGGGGATGGCGAAAATTAAGCCCCCTCTTTGCCGTCTGCTGGCAGACGGCAAAGAGGGGGGCCGTTAGCCCGTCCCCGCCGTTACCCTGTGGGGCCCCCTCACCTCTTTGCCGTCTGCTGGCAGACGGCAAAGAGTTCTTTGCCGTCTGCCAGCAGACGGCAAAGAAGTGGCCCGTGTGACCTGGCAAGTGCAGTACCAAGTGGGGCCCACTTTGTTCTTTGCCGTCTGCTGGCAGACGGCAAAGAACTCTTTGCCGTCTGCCAGCAGACGGCACAGAAGTGCAGATGGCAAAGAGCCTCTTTGCCATCAGCATGTTCTTTGCCGTCTGCTTTATAAAAGCAGACGGCAAATATCCTCTTTGCCATCTGCCAGTAGACGACAAAGAGCTGGCAGATGGCAAAGTCCTTGATTCCAGTAGTGAGTCGGGCCGGCTGCTCGCCAGCCGGCACGAATCTTCCGCAATCTTAAATGACTTGGGTCGATCCTTTCGCAGAGGAGCTGGAGGTCCTGGTCCCGGTCCGGCAGAAGAGGGATGAGGTGGCCTCCGAGCGGGACCGGCTGGAGCGGGATCTCCAGGCGGTTACGTCGGAGCAGGACCGGCTGAGCGGCCTGGTCGTGGATGGGCAGGCGGCCCAGGAGTGCCTGGCCGCGGAGCTACAGCGGGAAGTGGCGGTCCGGGAGGATGCCGCCAAGCAGGCGGCCAACGCCACCCAGCGGGCCACCGCTCTTCAGGACGAGGTGGCTCGCCGCAGGAGCGAGCTTGAGACGCGTGGGGCCACCCTTGCCTAGGCGGAGGAGGTGCTGGAGCGGGAGCAGAGCGCGGGCCTTCAGTTTGCCCTCGAGATGGACGAGCTTTCCATCGTGAGTTTTGTTTTCGAGTCCTTTTCCTCCGTCGGCTGCTTTTCGACTTGCTTTTGGCTTGTTTGTTGATTCTTTTCTTCCCCTAGACCGGTTACCGGAGACCCAGCGCCACGCCGAGCAGGCTGTGGCGGATCACCGGGAGTGCTTGCGGCAGCGCGGGCAGGAGGTTGAGGAGCACGCCGGCTGGGACGTGCCGGAGCTTGCACTGGCCATCGAGAACCGGCTGATCCACTTCTAGCGCTGCATGGACCGGCTCCTTACGGCCGACAAGGAGGTGATTTCGGCCCTCTGGCCGGGTCGTGGGGCCCCGATGGGCCGCGTGGCGCTGTGGCTGGAGAACGCGGTGGCCCGGCTCGAGGTCTGGAAGGCGTCGGCGGCCCATTCCGGGGCGCAGATGGCCCTCCGGTTCGTTACGTCGTGGTACCCGACGTCGACTTGGGCCGGCTAGCCACGATGCGTGAGGTTCCCGAGGTGGAACGGGTCGCCCGTGAAGGCGCCCTCGTCCGTCGGGCCGATGAGCTGGCCTCGTATGTCGACCCGGACGAGCTCCTGCCGGAGCTTGGCGAGGACGGCGAGCCGGTTGCCGAGGACTCCTTCGGCAATCCCCAAGGACCCGAAGATGAGGAGGTTGCCGATGAGAGCACCGACTCCAGCACCGGCAATGACACCGAAGCCACAGAGGCCATGGAGGCGGATCCGGAGGCAACGGCTTCCCCTGCGCAGACTGTTGAGCCGGCAGGTGATGCGTCGGCAACCTGAGCGACCCTAAGCACTTTGTATCTTTTCTATTTGCTAAAAAACTTGTTTAAGACGCATTTCCACCCACTGGGGGTGTATTGTAAATAATCTTCGGCCTGTGGCCTTTTGCTCATGAATTTGCTTGAGGTTTCAAAATGTTTGCGTGCTGGCTCCTCCTTTGCCTTTTACCTTCCGACTCATATTTTACGCCAGGATTTCTTTCGGCTTCCACCCCGCCTGTCAGCCAGCCGGGAGCCGGACTGGGACAGGGACGGGGCATCGTCCTTGGAAAAAACGAGCAGGCCTTAGAGTCGTCCGGCTAGGGCTGGGGCGAGCCGGTAGAGGCTGGTTTCTAGAGGTAATACGGTCCGGTTGGACCTACCCGGCTGCTACTCTTTTGGCGGTGTTCGCGTGATAAGTTCCTTCCTACCCCATGGTTCCGCTAGCCGGACAGCCGTGGCCGGTCTACGGCTGGGTAGGGGGGTAGGGAAGGGTTGCTTGCTCGCGCTACTTGTCCGCCTCGTAGTAGAGCCGGCAAGCCCCCGGGCCTAGGGAGCCGGACCCGGGTGCCTGGCTAAAAATGACAAGCCTTTGATGGAATTGAAAAGGGTGTGCCCCAAGTGCCGGCTTGGGGTCCCCATTGCATTCATTAGGTTCCAACATAAGTGATGATACATACATACACGGGTTTTTCCTTAACAGTAGAATGGTCGAAGAAGCGCTGCATTCCACGGGCGTTCCGTCTCCTCGCCGGAGGCGTCTCTTTTGCGCTTCTACGACTTCTGGGCATCTATCAGGTAGTAGGCGTTGTATTGCAGTGCCTTGCTGACGATGAACGGGCCCTCCCATGGGGAGGACAGCTTGTGCAGGCCGGTAGTCTGCTGGATCTGCCTGAGCACTAGGTCTCCTTCGCGGAAGGAGAGTGGTCGGATCCGCTTGCTGTGGTAGTGACGGAGTTTCTGCTGGTAGATGGCTGTCCGGCTCAGGGCCAGTTCGCGTGCTTCTTCGAGCAGGTCAACTCCGTCTTCTCTTGCCTCCTACGTGTCCTTCTCCGTATACAGGGTGACCCAAGGCGAGTCGAACTCGATGTCTGTGGGGATGATCGCCTCGGACCCGTATACGAGAAAGAAGGGGGTGTAGCTGGTCGACCGGTTGGGCGTGGTCCTGAGGCTCCAGAGGATAGCCGGCAGCTCATCGATCCAGCAGCCGGCTGACCGCACAAGGGGTGCCACGAGCCGAGGCTTGAGGCCGGCCTGGATCAGGCCGTTTGCCCTCTCTGCCTGGCCGTTTGACTGTAGGTGGGCCACCGACGCGAGGTCGAGCCGGATGCCCTCCTGGGAGCAGAAACGCGCCATTGCGCCTTTGGCAAAGTTTGTGTCGTTGTCGGTGATGATGCTGTGGGGAACGCCGTAGCGGACCGTGACGTCCTTGATGAACCGGACGGCTGTGGGGCTGTCCAGCTTCTTGATGGGCCTTGCCTCTATCCACTTGGTGAATTTGTCGACAGCCACGAGTAGATGCGTCATGCCGCCCCGTGCAGTCTTGAAGGGTCCTACCATGTCCAGCCCCCAGACGGCAAAGGGCCACGAGAGCGGGATGGTCTGGAGGGCTGTTGCTGGCAGGTGGCTCTACGTGCTGAAGCGCTGGCACCCCTCGCTTTTATCGACCAGTCGTTTGGCCTCTTCCAAGGCCGTTGGCCAGTAGAAGCCCTGGCGGAATGCCTTCGCCACCAGGGTCCTGGAGGCGGCTTGATGCCCGCATTTGCCCTGGTGGATGTCGAGGAGGATCTCTTGCCCCTTCTCCGGCTCGACGCATCGTTGGAACACGCCGGTGGTGCTGCGATGAACCAGCTCGCGGTTGATGATGTTGTAGGTCAGGGCCCCGCGCTGGATTTGTCTTGCTGTGGGCCCGTCAGGAGGGAGCTCGCCGCGCTAGAGGAAAGCCAGAATGGGCTGGGCCCACGAGGGGGCCGAGACGGGAGCCGGCTCGAGCTCGAGTGGAGCGCCAGGGGAAGCCGGAGCCCCCGGGTCCGGTTCGCCAGTCCCCGGGACCGAGGCGTCAGTCCTCGAGACCGGGGCACCAGTCCCCGAGACTGAGGCAGCGGGGGGGTGCGTCGATGGCCATCAAGACGGCCGCGGAGCCAGGGTCGGCCACCGCAAGAGCGTCGGACGCCGGAACCGACGGGGCCAGCGTAGCAGCCGGGGCCGGAGGCGCCGGCAAAGCAGCCAGAGCCGATGGCGCCGGCAGGGCAAGCGGATCTGACGAATAGCTAGCGGCGCTAGCCGGCACGAAGATGGACTCTGATTCGGGGGAGGGCTTGATCGAAGGCTTGACCAGCCGTTCGAGGGAGACGCCGGCTGGGATGTCCTGCCGGATGGAGCCGATCTTCGCCAATGTATCGGTCGCCTCGTTATCCGCCCGAGGGATGTGGTGCAACTCACAGCCCTCGAAGGAGCCGGTGAGCTGCTGGATGAGGAAGCGATAGCTGGCCATGTTGGCGTCCCTGGTGTCCCATTCGCCAGAGAACTGTTGTACCACAAGGTCGGAGTCGCCGAAACAGAGGATGCGCTGGATCCCGATCTCCTTGGTGAGCCAGAGGCCGTGGATCACCGCCTCGTATTCGGCCACGTTGTTGGAGGCGGTGAAGAGAATCTTTAGGACGATGGCGGCTCCCTGGCCGGTTCGCATCTTCGCGCCGTCGAAGTGCATGCGCCAATGCGTGGAGTCCGGGGGAGGCGGCATGAACTGGGTTTTGGCCCAGTCGACGTTGAAGTCAGCCATCGTCTGTGACTTGATGGCAGTGCATGGCTCGTAGAGAATCTCATGGTCGGCGAGGGCGATGGCCCATTTGGCGATCCGGCCGGTGGCGTCTCGGCCGCTCATGATCTCGCCGAGCGGTGCCATGCTCACCACGATGATGGTGTGCTCCTGGAAATACTGCTTCACCTTCTTGGCGGCGAAGTATATGCCGTAACACATCTTCTGGTAGTGGGGGTAGTTCTGCTTGGAGGCGGAGAGGACCTCGCTAACGTAGTAGATGGGGCACTGGACTGGCAGTGCTTTGCCCTCCTCTGGCCGCTCGACCACCAGAACGACGCTGATTACGCGGGTGGTCGCCGCGATGTACGCAAGCATCGGCTCCTTCTCAGTTGGCGCCGCCAGGACGGGAGCGCTAGAGAACGCGCGCTTGAGGTCGTGGAACGCCTCGTTCGCCTGGTCGGTCCACTCGAACTTGGGCGTCTTCCTCATGAGCTGGTAAAGGGGCAGGGCCTTCTCCCCCAACCGGCCGACGAACCGGCTGAGCGAGGCAAGGTAGCCGGCGAACTTCTGGACGTCGCGGAGCTTGGCCGGCTTGTGCATGCGCTCGATGGCCCTGATCTTCTCTGGGTTAGCTTCGATGCTGCGGGTGGACACGAAGAAACCCAGGAGCTGGCCGGCTGGCACGCCGAAGACACACTTCTCCAGGTTGAGCTTGATCTCGTACTTGTGCAGGTTGGCGAAGGTCTCTCGAAGATTGTCGAGGAGGCTGGAATGCTTCTTGGTCTTGACGACGATGTGGTGATCTGAGGCAGGAGACACTTCTGCATGCAGCGCTGGAAGGTAGTGCCCGTGTTCTTCAAGCCGAAGGACATGGTGATGTAGTAGTAGGCTCCGAAAGGGGTGATGAATGAGGTCTTCAGCCAGTCGGCTGGATCCAGCTTGATCTGGTGGTAGCCGGAATAGGCATCTAGGAAAGACAACAGGTCGCAGCCGGCCGTGGAGTTAATGACTTGATCGATCCGCGGCAGGGCGAAAGGGTCCTTTGGACAGGCCTTGTTCAGGCTGGTGTAGTCGATACACATGCGCCAGGTTTTGTTTTTCTTCAGCACCAGGACTGGGTTTCCTAGCCAGTCCGGGTGGAACACATCCATGATGAAGCCGGCTGCGAGCAGCTGGGCGATCTCTTCTCCTATAGTACGCCGCTTCTCCTCGGAGAAACGGCGAATGGGTTGCTTGACCGGCTTTGCATCCGGCCGCACATGAAGTTTGTGCTCGGCGAACTTCCTCGGAACACCCGGCATGTCTTTTGGAGACCATGCAAAGATGTCCCGGTTCTCACGGAGGAAGTCGACGAGCTCGCCTTCCTATTTGCTGTCGAGGTGGGCGCCGATGGTGACGCACTGCCTGGGGTTGGCCGGGTCGAGTGGCACCTGCCTGGTGTCCTTGGATGGCTAGAACGACACCTCGCTGGCCGACTGGGACGGAGGAGCCGGCACGGCCGGCTGACCAGAGGTGTGAGCCACGAGCCGGTCGAGCTGCCGCTTCTCCTCCGCTATCTCCAGCACCTCGGCCAGCCGGCTGCCATCGCGCGTGCACTCGATCGACATCTTGTAGTCGTCGGTGATGGTGATGATGCCCTTGGGACCCGGCATCTTGAGCTTGAGGTAGGCATAATGGTGGATCGCCATGAACTTGACGAGGGCCAGCCTGCCCAGCAGCGCGTGGTAGGGACTGTCGAGGTCCACCACCTCGAACCATATCGGTTCGCGGCAGAAGTGGCTCTTGCCGCCGAAGAGAACATCGAGCTCAATCTTGCCGACGGGGGTGCAGGACTTTCCCGGCACGATGCCGTGGAAGATCGTCCGGCTTGCTCGCAGGTCTTTCTCCCGGAGCCCCAGCTTGAGCATCATGTCACGATAGAGGATGTTGATGCTGCTGCCCCCGTCGACCAACACCCGTGAGAAACGGCAGGTACGCCCCTCGGAGATGATGGTGGGATCGAGGACGAGGGTGTAGCTATCAGAGTATGGCATTATGGCCGGGTGGTCCGCCCGGCTCCAGGTAACCGGCTTCTCGGACCAGTGCATGAACTGGGGGACCGAGGGAACGGTGGCGTTCACCTCGTGCCGGCGCTGGCGCACGCTGTGCTTGTTATTGGCAGCCGGAGCTGGCGCAGGGGGGAGAGCCGGAGCCGGCGCGCGGGGGGCTAGGGGCGGAGGGACCAGAAGGCCCTCGCCTCGGGCCAGCCGTTGGGAGAAGCTGCACTGCCGGAGCGTGTGCGTGACCGGTTTTGCCCCGGAGTGGTGCTTGCAGGGTAGGTCGAGCATTTGCTCGAAGGTAAGCTTGGGCTGCCAAGCGGCCTTGCCGGTTCTCTGCCGCTGGCTGGAGGCTTGGGCAGCCGGCTGCTCTTCCTGGATGGTCGCGACCTGCCGTCTCCCATAGCGGGGATCCGGCTGGTCGGATTTGCGCTTGTTGTTCTGTTGGTGCAGGTTGTCGTCAGCCGCCCGTGGCGCGGCAGGTGGCGGAGTTGGCTTGGCGGGCGCGGTGACCTTCATCTGTATCACGGAGTCGGCCGTGGCGTACTTGTCTGCCTTGGCCTTCAGATCCGCCAGGGTTGCCGGCTCGGAGCACAAGAGCTTGTGCTTGAGGGGGGTGTCGTCGCGGCAACCCTCGATGACATACTGGACGGCCTGCACCTCGTGTACTCCCTCGCAGGAGTTGCAGAGCTCAGTCCAGCGTGTGAGGTAGTCGCGGAGGGGTTCCTCCGGCCCCTGGACACACATGGCCAGCTCGCGGGGCCGGCCGGGCCGCTTATAGGTGCCGGTGAAGTTGCGGACGAACGCCTCCTGGCTACGCGTCCGGGCCGAGCCGGCCAACATTAGGGGGCGTAGCGCATGGCTACGCGTTTGTTTCCCCTGGCGATGCCGACCGCAGTGGTGTAGTCGACCAGCCAGTCCTCCGGCTTGGCGGTGCCACTGTACTTCGGGGTGTCGCGAGGGAGAGTGAAGCCGGCCGGGAACGGCTCGTTGCGGATCCGGGGGCCGAAACACGCCGGGCCGATCGAGCCCTCCTCCTCCAGGAGGGCCGACTATGCCAGCCGGTCAATGCGGGTCCGGGCGTCGTTCTCGCTCCGCGGGATGCACGGGCCGAGCCGAGCGGCGAGCTCGGGACGGATAGTAGGGGCAGGCGAGCGGGCGCGTTCCCGCCACGGGGGCGGGGTATGGTCCCGGCTATGCCGGCTGCCGCCAGCCGGAGTGTCGTTGCGCCAGCTGTTGACGGCCAGCGGGTCGTCTTTCTGCCGGGAGCGTCCGTTATGGGACCCGGCGCCCCGCCGGCCGGAGCCGCAGGGGGAGGAGTCCTGCTGGACCGGCCGGTGCTGGCTAGCAGTCTACAGGGCTTCGCCCTCGGGGACGGGAATTTCGGAGCCGGCGCCGGTGTTATCGAGCCGGGCCTGTTGGGCGTTGGCGGTGGCGATGAGGTCTTGGATGTGCTGGTCCTGCTGCTCCCGCTCCTCGCCCACCAGGTCGGCGAGGTCAGCGTCAGCCACCTGGGTGGCCCTCAGGTTGGCAGCCAGCGTGTCGTAGGAGGGGAGCCTGCCACTGAGGATTTCCACGACCACATGGGCACGGTTGCGGACATCACCGCGCCGGCTGGGCTCGTTGCCGGTGGGGGTGAGGCCGTAGGCGGAGTTATACTCGCACTGCGCGGACTCCATCCGGCGCTTGGTGGTGGCGAGTGTGGTCGCCTCGTCGAACAGTAGCCGGCGAGCGGCCTCCAGCTCGGCCGTAGCCGTGGCTTGGTTCGTCGTAGGCGCAACGGGGGTGCTGAGGTCCCGAAGCATGGACCCAAGGGGGTCGGAGGTGCCAGCGCGAGCGGCCACGGCGGGCGCATCCGCCTTTGCCCTGACGCAGCCGGAGGTCGTGGAGGAGCCGGTGGCCATTACCCCCGCGCGGACGCGGGAGTCGTTGGCCTCGCCCGGGGCGAGCATGCCCATAGATGAGGGCGGGTCGAGGCAGTCGAGTACCTGGCTAGGATACTCGACGGCAGCTGGCTCGTCAACAAGGCTCAGCCTGCGGACGCGCTCGGTGAGGACGGCGACGTCGAAGAGAGGGTCGCTGCCGAGCCACTCATCGGAGAGGCCGGTAACGTCGCCCGCAGGGCCAGCGGGGGCGGGGTTCCGCCCCGCGAGAGCAAGCCCCACGAGTGTGCAGTTCTGCCCGGACGCGGAGCGGCCGGGGGAGGTGGTGAAGGGTCCCGCCCGGAGCGTGACTCCGGCCGTCGCCGCGGACGGGCCCACGGTGGGCGCCAATTGTCATCGTTTTCTCATGGCAAATGCCATGGGGTGGCTTATCGAGAGTGGTTGGGGCCGGAGGATGTCGACGGGCTCTGGGAACGGTATTAGGCAAAAGCCGTGAGGGACAGACGAAGTACCCAGGTTCGGGGCCCTCCGTGGGAGGCAACACCCCTAGTCCTGCTTGTCTAGTTAGATGGTGGGTGATGTTACAATGGCGCTCCTTGAGCTGATGTCTAGAGGAGGAATAAAGAGCAGCCGGCTCCTCTTCCCTTGCTATGTGAGAGCGACGGGGTGAGATGGGAGGATTTCTTAGTGCCCGCCCGATGCATGGGGACCTCGGGGGGTTTTATAGGCCAACCGCCCGGCTTACAATATTCCTAAGGTACTGGAAAGGGGACCCGGTTGGCCGCTTCTCCAGCCGGCCAGGGGGCCCACCGGCTGAGCCGTCTGATCGCCCGTAGGGCCCGCCGGCTGCGTGGTCCCATCGCCAACTGGGGCCCGCCAGGAGGCTCTTCTATTGGCCCGCGCCTACCTGCCGCGGCACGGGCCGCTCCACGCGGCGTCGTCTTGCGCCTGCCGGCCGAAGTCAGCGGTATGGCCGGCTGCGCTGTAGCCACGCTGGGGCAGGTAACGGAGTGGACGGCGGCGTGCAGGCACTGTTGCCCCGCCGGGTCTCGATCAACCTTGGTCAGCGGTACGACCGCCCAGCCTGTAGCCATGCATGCCCCTCGTCAGTAGTCGCTGTAGCCACGCCGGAGTCCGCCATGGGGGTCGCGTCCCGTCGGTGTACTTGGCCACAGTGGGAGGGGACGGGTGCCTGCCCGTCCAGAAGTCAGCGGAAGGGCCGGCCGCGGAGCGGCCGGCCGTAGGCTGGCCGTGGCAGGGCGACCGGCTCCTGACCAGCCAGCCGTGAGCCAGCCGGCAGCAGGCCTGTCGGCAGCACGCCAGACGGCCTTGGCCTAGCCGGCCTCGGGCGAGCCGGTCGCGGCCCAGCCGGCCGTATGATCTTCTTTAAAAAAGGATCGGAGCTCCCCGCCCTTGGCCTACCCAGAGGCAATAACCCCGTCAGCGTCAACCTCAGCACCAAATAGGAAGGCGAGCTCGTCGACTTCCTCCGTGAGAATCGAGACATCTTCGCATGGTCTCCCAAAGACATGCTAGGTGTCCCGAGGAAGTACGCCGAGCACAAACTCCATGTGTGGCCGGATGAAAAGCCGGTCAAGCAGCCCCTGTGCCGTTTCACCATGGAGAAGCGGCGCACCTTAGGGGAAGAAATAGCCCGCCTGCTCGCGGCCGGCTTCATAATGGAAGTTTTCCACCCGGAATGGCTGGCCAAACCCAGCCTGAACAAGGCTTGTCCCAAGGACCCTTTCGCCTTGCCCCGGATCGATCAGGTTATCGACTCCACGGGTGGCTACGACCTACTGTCCTTTCTGGACGCGTACTCCAGGTACCACCAGATCAAGCTGGACCCAGCCGATCGGCTGAAGACCTCCTTCATCACCCCTTCCGGGGACTACTGCTACATCACCATGTTATTCGGCCTCAAGAATGCCAGCGCCACTTTCCAGCGCTATATGCAAAAATGCCTCCTGCCCGAAATCGTCCGGAACATGCATGTCTACGTGGACGACATCGTCGTCCGAGGAACCTTCACCAACTGGCGCGAGTAGAAGATCTGGCTCAGTCCGGAGAAGTGCGTCTTCGGCGTGCCAGCCGGCCAGCTCCTGGGCTTCTTCGTTTCCGCTCACGGAATCGAAGACAACCCAGAGAAGATCGGGGCCATCGAGCACATGCGCAAGCCGGCCAAGCTGAACGACGTCCAAAAGTTCGCCGGCTGCCTCGCCTCGCTCAGCCGGTTCGTCAACCGGCTGGGCGAGAAGGCGCTGCCCCTCTACCAGTTGATGAAGAAGACCACCAAGTTCGAGTGGACTGACCAGGCGGATGAGGCGTTCCGCAACCTCAAGCGTGCCCTCTCGACGGCACCAATCTTGGCTGCGCCGACTGAAAAGGAGCCCATGCTCGCATACATCACGGCGACCACGCGCGTGGTTAGCACCGTGGAACCGCCGGAGGAAGGCAAGACACTGCCGGTCCAGCGCCCCATCTACTACCTGAGCGAGGTCCTCTCCGCCTCAAAACAGAACTACCCCCACTACTAGAAGATGTGCTATGGCATATACTTTGCTGCGCAGAAGCTGAAGCAGTACTTCCAAGAGCACACCATCACCATGGTGAGCACGGCCCCGCTCTCTGAGACCATGGGCAGCCGGGACGCCACGGGCCGGATCGCCAAGTGGTCCATCACCCTCGCCGACCACGACATCAAGTATGAGTCGCGCACGGCCATCAAGTCGCAGAAGATGGCCGACTTCCTCGTTGACTGGGCTGAGACCCAGTTCGTGCCGCCACCCCCTGACTCCACGCATTAGCGCATGCACTTCGACGGCTCGAAGATTCGAACTGGTCTGGGGGCCGACATCGTCCGGTTCTCCCCAAAAGGGGACCAGCTCAAATATGCCCTCCAAATCCATTTCTCCGCCTCCAACAACGTGGCCGAGTACGAGGCGGTCGTCCACGGCCTCCGACTCGCAAGAGTGACTGGCATCCGGTGCATCATCTGTTTCGGCGATTCGGACCTTGTGGTGCAACAAGTCTCTGGCGAGTGGGACGCCAGGGACGCCAACATGGCCAGCTACCGCTTCCTCGTACAACAACTCACCGGCTCCTTCGACGGCTATGAGTTCCACCCTGTCCCCCTAGCGGACAACGAGGTAGCCAACGCGCTGGCAAAGCTCGGCTCCACTCGGCAGGCGATCCCAGCCGGCGTCTCCCTCGAACAACTGCACAAGTCGTCCATAAAGACTAGCTCGGAGTCATGCTCCATCTTCGTACCGGCAGATCCCTCCGGCTCCCCGAGCCCTGGGGCTCCGCCAGCTGCTCCCGCCTCGCCGGCACCATCGGACTTCGCCTCCGGAGCCGTCGATCCTTCTCCCAAGGCCGCCGATACCAAGCTCGCAACCGTCTCGATGGTGGAAGGTGTGTCCTCCGTCGGCTCGGTCCCGCGGACTGATGCCCCGGCCCCGGGGACTCCGGCTCTAGGGACTCCAGCTCCGGACCTTGGGACTCCGGCTCCAGACCCACTAGAGCCCTCGCCGGCTCCCGTCTCAGCCCTGGCATGGGCTTAGCCCATCCTTGCATTTCTCACACGTGGGGACCTCCCTCCGAATGAGGCCGAAGCCTGATAGATCCAGTGTTGCTCTCCGGCCTATGCCATCATCAACCACGAGATGGTTCGGCATAGTGCGACCGGCGTGTTCCATCACTGCGTCGAGTCAGAGAAGGGGCAAGAGATCCTCCGAGATATCCACCAGGGCGAGTGCGGGCATCACGCCGCCTCGAGGACCCTGGTGGCCAAAGCCTTCCGCCATGGGTTCTATTTGCCCATGGCCCTGGAAGGGGCGAAGCAACTGGTCGACAGGTGCGAGGGGTGCGAGCGCTTCATTGCGCAAAGCCACCTACTGACTACGACCCTCTAGACCATCCCTATCTCATGGCCATTCGCTCTATGGGGACTCGACATGGTGGGACCCTTCAAAACAGCCCGAGGCAGCATGATGCACCTATTGGTGGTTGTCGACAAATTCACCAAGTGGATCGAGACGAGTCCCATCAAGAAGCTGGACGGCTCCACGGCCGTCCGGTTCATCACAGACATAACAGTCCGCTACGGCGTCCCCCACAGCATCATCACCGACAACGGCACCAACTTCGCTAAAGGTGCGTTGGCAAGGTTCTACTCCACGGAGGGCATCTGGCTCGACCTCGCGTCGGTAGCCCATCCAAAGTCCAACGGCCAGGCGGAAAGAGCAAACGGCCTGATCCTAGCCGGCCTTAAGCCCCGGCTCGTCACCCCGCTCGTGCAATCAGCCGGATGCTAGATCGATGAGCTACCTACAGTCTTGTGGAGCCTCAGGACCACACCGAACCGGTCATCCCGCTTCAGCCCCTTCTTCCTCGTGTATGGGTCCGAGGCGGTCATCCCCATGAATGTCGAGTTCGACTCACCTCGAGCCACCTTGTACACGGAGGTGGATGAGCGGGAAGCGTGGGAGGATGGCGTGGACTTGCTCGATGAGGCGCGCGAGCTGGCCCTGAGCCGGTCGGCTATATACCTGCAGAAGCTGTGGCACTACCACAACAAGAAGATCCGGCCCCTCTCCTTCCGCGAGGGCGACTTAGTGCTCCAGCGGATCCTGCGGACCGCCGGCCAGTACAAGTTGTCGACCCCGTGGGAAGGCCCATTCATCATCATCAAGGCACTTCACAACAATGCGTACTATCTCATAGATGCACAGAAGTCGCAAAAGCGCAAAAGGGATGTCTCCGGCGAGGAGACGGAGCGCCCGTGGAACGCGACGCTCCTCAATCCATTTTACTACTAGAGAACTAGAGTATGTATGTATCGCACCTGTCTTTTGGACTTAATGAATGCAATGGGAGTCCCGAGAGGTTCTCGGGGGCTGTGCTTTTCACTTCTCTCTGAGTTTAATCGTTCGTATTGGCTCACGGGACCGGCTCCCCCAGCCCAGGGACTGGCCGACCTGACCAGCTCACTCTCCCTCAAAGCGATTAACCGTGCGCGTAGAGCCAAAGTCCACTCTCTGCTCTAGCCACAGCCGGCTACCGGCTGCTTGGTTGGCGAGAGCACTAGACCAAAAGCCTCCGCACGAAAAAATGCCCAGGGGGAAGTGACTGGCCAGCCGACCAGCCGCGTAAAAATTTATCCGTCTTTTTTCTTCCGGTTGCCCCTAGCCAGCCTTTGACGGATCATATCAGCCCGAGCCAGACGTCCCTAAGAACTAAGCTACTCCTCCCGAGGACGACGGCCCGTACCTGCCCCAGACTAGCTCCCGGCTAGCTGGCAGGTGGGACTGAGGCCAAGGGGGTCTAGAGAAGGAAAAGGGGATCGAAAGCAAAGGAGGGCAGATGAACCGGCACGCAATCATTAAGCAAATTCAACTAAATTTGAGATAAAAGATAAAGGCCCACGGCCACATAATTTGTTACAACCATACACCCCCAGTGGGTGGAATTGCGTTCTGATTAAACAAACATGACCAGGAGTGGAGCCACTTAAGCCTCCTTGGGCTGGCCGGAAGCGGCTGCCGTCTTGAGCCCCGTCGAGGCCCGCATCAAGCGGCCGCCGTGTCCTTGGTGTCACTCCCCGTGCTGGAGTCGGTGCTCTCTTCATCATCTGCCTCGCCTTCGCCCCCCTCGGGAACACCGAACGAGTCCTCCACGACCGGCTCGCCATCTTCACAAAACTCAGGCGTATACCTCTCCACCTCACCCGACGGACAAGGGCATCCTCGCAGGCGGCCAGCTCCGCGGCCGGGACGACACGCATCAATGGCTCCAAGTTGATGCTGGGGTACGAGGACGTGGCAAACCAGAGGGCCACCTGCGCCCCGGCCCAGGCGGCAGAGGCTTTCCAAGCCTCGAACCGCGCCACCGCGTTCCCCAGCCATTGCGCCATGCGGCCAAGGGGCACCTCGTGCGCCGGCCAGAGGGTAGGAATCACCCCCTTGGCGGCTCTATGAAGTCGACCCATGTAGCGTTGCCGGAAGATCAGCCGCGTCTCAGTGGCCGGCGCGATCTCCCCCAGCGACAAACCCTCGTCCTCGCCAATTTCCCGCCTGCGCTGCCGAAAGTAGTCCCGATGCTCGGCCACGGCATGCTCGGCCCATCTCTGAGTCATCGGGAACCGTACTAAAGAGGAAAAGGCAAAGGAGCCAAGGAGTAAGGTGAAGATACACAAACACTGAAATGGAAAAGACTTCTAAAAGGTAGAAAACTTACGCTGGAAGGCATCGTCCATCTCAACTGCCGGCTTCAAGCTCACGCGACGCCCCTCCTCCATCGCCTCCTCTGCCCGGGCATGGGCCGTCTCCTGCTTTCGGAGCTCGTCGGTAAGCTTGGCAACTTTGGCCTGGAGGTCCGCGGCTCGCTGTTTGGCGTTGGCCGCCTGCTTGACGGCCTCCTCCTTTGCCAGCGTCTCCTTTTGCACGGCCGCCTCCAAGCGCTCCCGCTCGGACTGGCCATCAACGACTAGCCCGTCCAACCGGTCCCTCTCCGCCTTGACCATCTCGAGGTCCTGGACCAGCTGGTCCCTCTTGGCCGCCACCTCATCCCGCTTTTGCCAGACCTGGCCCAGGGTGGCCACCTCCTCTACAAGAAAGCAAGAGCCAGAGTCAGCACAAGCCAGCGAAGGTTCGAACCGGCTGCCGCACAGCCGGCCCGAACCTCGGGGACTATACCCAGTCGGTGCGCTCGCGCGCGCTCACTAATGCGATCATACCTCACGCTTTCCTCAGCTCCTCCTGAGTCTCGTAGTAAGTGAACTTGCCGTTGCGGTGCAGGGCAACGGCCTCCTCGAACATTGCTTGCCGTTTGACATTCTAAGCCTGCCCATGCCAGGAAAAACGGGGGAGGGTCAGAGCATGAACGGGCCAAGGAACCACAAGAAGGTTCGAGCCGGCTGTGGCACAACCAGCCCGAACCTCAGGAACTACACCCAATGGGTGCGCTAGTGCGCACCCACCGAAAAAGCGAAAGCAGCCCTCTACCGCCTCCTCCACGCGCCGGAAGTTGCTGTTAGCGGCCTCAGTGAATCGGGCAAGCCCTTCACAGCAATAAGCCAAGATGTGAGCCGGCTCCCCCGGTGGAAGGACCGGCCCGCCAGTAGAAGGGGGTAGTGCTGCCGGGCCACGTCCCAGCGCCTCCCAGTCCTTCAGAATGTCGAGCATACGACGTTTCGCATGGTTTGACCTGCCAATCAACGCCCCTACCAACGCAGCACCGGTCGGCGCAGGGTCCGTGGTAACCACGAGGGCGCAGGAGCCGGCGTCGGACCCTCCCGCCTGCGACACGTGCGACACCTCTACAGTCGAGACCACCTCGGTGATCGCACCCACCGACGCATCCTCTCCCCCTGGCACCACCTCCAACGCGGCTAAGGCTTTCCACTGCCCCTCCGCCGTCGGCTCGGCAGACATCGGAACCACGGTAGGTTCGGCCGGCCCGACCAACTCCCCCAGCGGGCCTTGCTCCATCACCGGAGCCGGCTCGACGGATGGTGGAATCAACGGCGGCACCTCGGGCTGGACCACGTCTGCCTCCGGACCACACGGCTCTGCCGAAGGCAGACTCGAAGTTCGGGCCGACTCCACCGCTGACTCCGACCACCGTGCCTTCCGCCGGCCACCGCTTGACGCGGCCGACCACGAGGGCGCGACTTTCGACGTCTCTCGCACGCCCCACAAGGCGGCGAGCCTCTTCTTCTCCTCCCACACCATGGCGGCATGCTTCAGAGCAAGGAGGCTAACCGGGTCTGTCGGTTCCGCCGTGGAGGCCGCATCAAGCTCGATGGCATCCCTGAAAAAGGAAGGGGCTAGGGCCGTCAAGAACCAGCCAACCCGAAAACAACAAACCGACAAAGATACAAAGAAAATCCCTTACCCAACGACCACCGGGATAGGATGCCTGGCCCGGGGCTGCGAACCCACGACCCGCGACGCGGCGGCCTCGCGCGTCCTCTTCCGGGCTGGCTGCGTCCCAGACGGCTGGCCTCCAGCCGGCCTCTTGTCATGCCGAGCCTCTTCGAGTGGCCGGCTCCGCACTGCAGGACCCTCACTCCTTCCCCACGGCTCCTGGCGAGCTGTGGGAGGGGGTTTGTCCAAAATCCTTACTTCATCATCATCCTCGTCATCGGTCCAGTCCCTAATCGCTAGTTTGAGATGGCACTCACCCGCCATTCTGGATCCGCTTGCCCCGGGATCGCCGGCCACCTCGTCCCCTTTGACCTCCCCGGAGGATTGGACTTCCTCGCCAGCTCCTCCTCTTCCCAGCTCAATGTCCTCTGGGTCGGACTCCGCCCGGTCCGCTTGGAAAACCTGGGGGTTGTGGCACCCCGGCTCAGCGAACCGGATTACCAGTGTTTCCAACCCAGAAATCATGTCTTCTGGAAACACACAACAACTTGGAACAGAACTGAACTGAACTTTATTGATAAACTTCGGGTACAAGCTCATATTTTACATCGATTGCGAGGCCAAAGGCACACATGGTGCTATGACAATATCTACATTATTTATGAAACATAGTGGGCCTCGAAACTACTAGAGAAACTCTATGGCGTAGCGGAACATAGCGGAAACTCCATCCACAGGGACACTGCTGGGACACAGCCTAGTTAGCGTAGCACGAACCATCAGGACCTCCGTCCTCGGCTTCTCCTGCATCTGGCATGATACGCCAGGTGAGTACATTGAATGTACTCGCAAGCTCATGACAACCAAGTAATGCGGCAAACAATAGCATGGCAATCAACATGTTAAATGTTTAAGTGATTCAATTACTGTTACCGGTCATCAACTTACTCTCTTTGGGGTTGTCTCACAACCCTCGGAATACTCATAAGCCATCGAGTACTTCCGAACACAAGATGAGTTCTTCCATCATTATTATCATTGTTACGGTTGACCACATAGTGAGGCCTGGACGGACTGTCCAATACCGTGGACGCGGCTATTCTAATAGATTCTTCACTCTGCAGAGGTTGCGCACTTTACCCACACCATGGAGCACCTGGCCTCGTGATCCCATTCGGGTGGACCAGCGTTGCTCCAACGAAACCCGCCTGACCCGTGCCTCTCCCATCGTACCACCGGCATTCATCCTTCCTCGGATTCCTACCCTGGGTGGCCCCTGTGTCACCTCGTGACACCTGCCACCATCGTGGCGAAACTAAACTGTCCCAAATGGGGACGCCGGCACAAAACTCAACTGGGCTCACAGGGTTATCGCCGTCTACCTGATCAAGGCAGCACGCACGCATAACCCTCCCTGTCTGGAGGTACCGGTGAAAGAGCATGGATCCAGACCAAGTCAAGGCCGTCCCATACCGGCTTATGTGGTTGCACGGATAAGCCCGGACAGGTGACTCCAGATCAACCGACTAAGTTTCATTAAGCAAGCATGTGGTTTATCACAATAACTTAATTAAGTATTTAAATTAAATTGCTATGAATTATTATATAGCAAATAAATGAACATAATGCATTGAAATATGCAATGCTATTGAAATGCTTCAAAAGATGGATGTCCTGGCTTGCCTTGCTCTGTTGGGTTGTCCACAAACTTCTGGTCTTCAAAGCCACAAAGATTTCCTTCTCAAAATATTTTAAAATAGCAAAGGAAAATGTCACATAACACATTTCTGTTCACCAGAAATTCTGTGAGTAAGAGAAAAATACCAAAATTTATCAGCAAATAAAAGAGCTCAAGACAAACCCAGTGCAAAAAGAATCAATTGATTTGGGCTTATGGTTAAAAAGATATAGCTGGTCAAAGTTTCTGGTCAAATTTGATTTAAAAATGGAAAATCAGAAAAACAGCAGAGGGCCACGTCGAAGGCGTACTTCGCTCGGGCGACTCCACTTACCGATTCGGCGCGCGCAGCTAAGCCACTGACGGGTGGGGTCAGTCTGGTTTAAATAGAAAGAGAGGAGGGAGACAGAGGCGAGGCGGCTCACCGGCGGTGCTCGCCGGTGATAGGGACGGCGGCGGGGTTGGGAGAAGGCTGGGTTGGATCGGGCGTTCGACGGTGGTTCCCCCTGTACCCGCAGCTCCTCCGGAGGTGGTCGGGGGCTACTGTCGGCGTCCTGGGAACGGGGGTACCCAGACCTGCCTGCCTGCGGCCTAGGGCATGGCCCAATTCGTCAACTAAACACAGCCAGGTGCGGACCCTCTCCAGACAAGGCCCTCGCGAGGGCCCTAGGCTCGCGAGGAGGAACGGCGTCAAGACCGGCAAGGGATGGGCCTCCCCAGGCCCCCTCCGGAGCGGCGGAGATCTCTATACATGGCCCGGCCTCAGGAGTCAAAGATGACGCAAGGAAGGACAGGCGGGCGCCAGCGCGCCAGGCGGTGCAGTTTCCCCTTTGGTGCAAAGGGAGCAAAGACGTACGCGGGTTCCCAAAGCACCCCCCAAAGGTTTGCATTCCGGTGCAACAAGACCACGACCACGAGCCCCGCAGGGCGGATATCATCGCCGAGCCCACCTCTGCATCATCGAAAGCTACTTTGCAGGCGAAGACCGCCTTTAGGCAGGGCAGGCATGTACTCCTGTCCCCCTTCAAAATTGGCCGTTGTGGGATCCCTTCCCGCCATTGCGATAAGGGAAGAGGACCCGAGCCACCGCTATATATAGAGGCTAGGCTGCACCGTAGAGGGGGATGGGAGGTCAGTCCATCCACTCATCCATCACCAAGCCGACAGAGGGCCAAGAACACCTCAGGAGCGCCCTCACGAGGCTCCGAAACACTGTACTAGTTCATCCACCACACCTCCTCGAGAGGCAATCCACCAAAGCAGGAGTAGGGTATTACGCTTCGCAGCGGCCCGAACCTGGGTAAACTATCATGTTCATCTTCTTCCTCCTCATCGTGCGAGTTCATCGTCGTGTCCATCGAGTAGCGAGCTAGGTAGGGCGAGGCTACAGGGGATCTTCGCACACGCCTGTGTGTTTGAATCTTAAGAGTTTTGCGAAGCCCGAAATCCGACAGGCGCCGCCCCCTTCTTCTCTAGCGGGTGGATGCTACGGCGGTGTCGGGGATGGCAAACCGGCAGCGATCCGGTCGGCCAAGAGCTCGAGGAGGATTAGGGAGACTTGCTGGTCTCGACGGTGGGCTCAGGTGAAGCTGGAGTGGCGTGGAGATGGCCGGCGACTAGGCTCGGGCGGCGGAGGATCTCCGGCGAAGCTCGAGGCCAGAGGGCCTCTCGGCCATGGCTCGTTGCTCTCGGAGTCGATTGGAGGGTGGAGGAGAGGGGTGAGTAGCTGAGCGAGGCCGGGCATGGCCTTTTATAGGCAGGGGCGGAGCTCGGCAAGCTCTCTAGAATGGGCGGCGGTGTGGCCACGTCGCCGGGCAAGGACGGCGAGCTGGCTGTCGCGAGGCGCGGCGAAGAGATAGGAGAGGACAGGCGCAATTAATGCGTGCAGTGGCCACACGCGGAGGAAGACGACGGCGGAACAGCCACTGTGCCCGCACGGGTGCCACAGTGCGGCGCTACAATGGCGGCCGGCGAGAGCTTCTCCGGCGAGGGGAAGAACCTGGAATGGCCTAGGTGGATGGCGGGGAGCTATTAGGCACAGGGGGACGTGGTACGGCGACGCGGGCGTCTCACTCCGACGAGAGCCGTGCCTGGCGGAGCCCAGAGCGTGGTTTTGGCAGACTGGCTACGCGGTCACCACATGCACAGGCACCCATGGCGCGAGCTGGCCTGCCATAACGTGTCTGGAGCATCGACCTCGCGTACTGTAACCCACCCATGGCACTAGCTTACCCAAAGACTCACTGAGATGAAGTGTAACTTCATCCACAATTTGCTGACAGAAAATGGGTGAGGTTCTAGAGAGGAGATGAGCTGTGAATGAAGCCAACCAACTTGTCTGGGAGATTCTAGGTTGGAAGGAGTACAAACTGGTGGAGTTTCAGAAGTTTTTGCAAAGATCTAGATACAGTTCCTGTGTAAACCATAATCTGGTCCAGAAACTTGTTCTGCTTGTGGCACTCATATGGTAGATCTGATGGAGCTGAAATTTGGCATGGTTGAGTCATTTGAGGTAGAGAAGATGCCATAAAAATTTCATGGCCATATGATACTTCTAGCTAGCACTCCCTTCACAGTGGTTTCAGAAATGCAGTAACTTGCCAGAGCCTTGTTGCTCAAAATTTGTACTGGCCAAAGTGACATTTTTAGATATTGTGGCTAGATAGGATACCTAATATCTCAAGGAATTTATTGGAAATTTTCTGAGTTGGAAAATGGGAGTTGCTTCACAACTGACCAATTCTGGCCAGAAAGAAAATAATTATTCTGGCCAAAATTTTGTATTGGACTATGGAATGTTTTTGAAGATTATGGAATTATATGATGATAAGAAGATGTGACAAAAGTTTGTTATTTTATTGATCATCCAAACTATAGGTTGCTTCACAACCCATAGTGATGACATAATTCCCAAAGGAATAAAATAATTATTGGAAAAAGATTAAATATTGGAAATTGATCCAAGAGAGGTGTGGAAAGGTTTTGGCAAGGTGATGAGGGTTTTGGGTTACTTGGGAAAAGATTCAAGGATTCATAAGTCCATAGCTAACTGAAAAACCAACCAAAATGCAAATAAAACCAAAAAGATTTTGAAAAGAAAAAGTTGCCAAAAACCAGGGTGTCACAAACCTACCCCCCTTAGGATGAATCTCGTCCTCAAGATTTGGTTGCTCAGGGAACAAGTGCGGGTATGCGGATCTTAGAAAATCTTCTCTTTCCCAGGTAGCCTCTTCCTCAGTATGGTGCTCCCACAATACCTTGTAAAACTTGATTACCTTACTCCTGGTAGTCCTTTCCATCTCATCCAAGAATCTGATAGGTTTCTCTTTGTAGGTCAGGTCCTTAGCCAGTTCTAGCTCGCTCATATCTGCTTGCTTGATCGGTGATGCAATGCACTTTCTTAACTATGATATGTGGAAAACGTCGTGAACATCATATAACTCCGGTGGTAGCTCCAACTGGTATGCTACCCTGCCTTTCCTAGCAATTACAGGAAATGGACCGATGTATCTTGGTGCAAGCTTTCCCCGGGTATGAAACCTCTTTACTCCCTTCATGGGGGTTACTCGAAGGTAAGCATATTCTCCGGGCTCAAAAGTCACTTCACGGTGCTTTGGTTCATAGTAGCTCTTTTGGCGGGACTTGGCCTCTCGAAGATGCTCCTGAATATCCTTGACCTGTTTCTCAGCCTCGAGCATCAAGTCCGTTCCAAAGATACGACTATCTCTTGTCTGGGACCAATTTAATGGGGTGCGGCACTTCCGCCTATATAGTGCTTCAAATGGTGACATCTTGAGACTTGACTGATAACTGTTGTTATAAGAAAATTCCGCATAGGCTAGGCTGTCTTCCCATTTGGGTCCATGGGTGAGAGCACATGATCGAAGCATATTTTCCAATATCTGGTTCACTCATTCGGTCTGTCCATCTGTCTGTGGATGATATGCTGTGCTATGCTTTAGCACGGTTCCCAAGGCTTGGTGCAATCGCAACCAGAATGCTGATGTGAATAAGGAGCCCCTATCTGAGGTGATAGACTTGGTTACTCCATGAAGGCTGACTATCCGGGACATGTAGAGTTGTGCAAGCTGATTTGCGTTAAAAGTGGTCTTTACCGGAATAAAGTGAGCCACTTTTGTGAGTATATCCACGATGACCCAGATAGCGTCATGGCGTCTTGTTGACTTTGGTAGTCTAACAATGAAGTCCATGCATATGTCGTCCCACTCCCACTGGGGAACTAGTAAAGGTTGCAGTAGCCCAACGGGTTTCTGGCGTTCAGCCTTGACTTTGTTGCAGATGTCGCAGCAGGTGACATAGTATGCTATATCCCTTCGCATTCCTGGCCACCAAAATGTCTCTCTCAAGTCCTGATACATCTTTGTGCCTCCCGGGTGGATAGAGTACGCGGACTCATGAGCTTCTCTGAGTATTTGCTGTCTCAGGTTATTCTGGTCGGGCACACATATCCGTTTCTCAAACCATAAGATGCCTTGGTCATCCACACGGAAAGACTGGGCTTTCCCTTGCTGCATCAACTCCTTGATCTCTTTTATTCCTTCATCTGGCCCTTGAGCCTTCTTAATTTCTTCCATAAGTGTTGGAGTAATTTCCAAAGTATCCGGGTTAACCGGGCCGCATAGCACCATGTTTAGCTTGGCAAACTCCTCTTGCAGCCTTGGCTGGATGTGGTCTTGTTTTCTACTGAGAGCATTAGCGACCACATTAGCCTTTCCCGGATGATAATTTATTCCAATGTCATAATCCTTGACCAATTCAAGCCATCCTCGCTGTTGGAGGTTCAAGTCCGATTGAGTGAAAATATATTTGAGACTCTTGTGATCTGTATATATTTCACATCGTTGCCCAACAAGGTATTGCCTCCAAATCTTTAAGGCATGAACCACGGCTGCTAATTCCAGATCATGTGTGGTGTACTTTTCTTCGTGAGGTCGTAGCTGTCTGGATGCATATGCTACAACCTTTCCTTCTTGCATTAACACGCAGTCGATTCCACGTCTGGAAGCATCGCAATACATGTCGAAACTCTTGTGGATGTCTGGAAGAACTAAGACAGGTGCTGTAGTCAGCCTTGTCTTTAGCTCTAAAAATCTACTGTCGCATTCTGCCGTCCAAACATACCTTTGATTTTTTCTTTAGCAATTCTGTCAGTGGCTTAGCTATCTTGGAGAAGCCTTCTATGAAACGACAGTAATAGCCTGCCAATCCCAGAAAGCTACGGACTTCGGTCACCGAGGCTGGTGTCTTCCAATTCAGCACTGCAGTTACTTTGCTGGGGTCGACGGCTACTCCTTGTTCTGACAGAATATGCCCCAGAAATCCCTCCTCTTTTAGCCAAAATTCGCATTTACTGAACTTGGCATACAGACGATGGGTCTTTAATCTTTCCAGGACAGCACGGAGGTGTTGTTTATGTTCTTCTTCATCCTTGGAATAAATCAAGATATCATCGATGAACACCACCATGAATTTGTCCAGGAAATCCATGAAGACCTTGTTCATCATGCTCATAAAATAAGCTGGAGCATTCGTCAGTCCAAATGACATGACTGTAAACTCATACAGACCATATATGGTGGTGAAAGTTGTCTTGGGTATATCCTCTTTTCTGATTTTTAGCTGATGATACCCGGTTCGGAGGTCAATCTTGGAGAATACCCGTGCTCCGTTCAGCTGGTCGAACAAATCATCAATGCGAGGGAGCAGGTACTTATTCTTGATGGTGACCTCATTCAGCTGGCGATAGTCTACGCACATTCGTAGACTTCCATCCTTCTTCATGACAAACAGTACGGGTGATCCCCATGGCGAGATGCTTGGGCGAATATACCCTTTTTGCAGCAACTCATCTAACTGCTTCTTTAATTCCACCAGCTCTGGGCTCAGCATACGATAGTATTTCTTGTAGATCGGGGCAGTACCGGGAATCACCTCAATTGCAAACTCTAATTCCTGGTCGGGTGGCATCCCTGGCAGTTCCTCGGGAAATACATCCGGGATTTCGCAGACTACCGGAATCAAGTTCATATCCGTACCGGTTGTTTGGTATGCCATTCCCTTTCTTGACATCATCTTGCTGGCAAGGAATTGAACTGTTTGTCCGGCCAGATTAACTAGTGTCACTATCCTGGTGGCACAGTTGATGCACACCCGATGTGGTGTCAACCAGTCCATCCCCAGTATTACATCCAATCCAGGGGATTCAATGGCAACAAGGGTAGCTAGAAATTTAACTCCATGTATTGAAATTTCCAGAACTTTATATATCAGATTTGTTCTAAGCAGGGAGCCAGGGGATTGTACCACCATGATTTTATCCAAAAGTGAAGGGGAAAATTTGTGCAAGGTGGCAAAACTCCGCGAAATAAATGAATGGGAAGTCCTAGAATCAAATAAAATGACTGCATGTATGTCATTAACAGAAAACATACCAAGGACTACGTCTGGAGCTTCGCAGGCTTCCTCAGCGGAGATATGATGGACGCGTCCGTGGCAGAAGTTATGGTTTGGGCGGCGTCCAATAGTGTTGACCTGCGGCTTGAAGTCGGAGGATGGCTTCCCGTTGTTGTCGGGGCACTATTTGGAGTAGTGTCCACTTTGGCCGCAAGTAAAGCAAGTATTATTGCGGCGGCAGTCCTCTATCACTGGATGCTTACCGAAGGTCTTATTCTGGCTAACCGTCTTATTGTTGTTGTTGCCATTGCTCCATGTGGGCTTGTATTCAGATGGGTCTGGCTGCCAGGTGCGTGGCTTCTGCACAAATGGCTCCCGGTTATCCTTCTTGGGTTCAAACTTCCGCTTGCGGTCATCATATCCGGACTTATGCTCTCGTTCAGCTATGAAAGCCTTGTTCACCAAAGTCTGGAAGTCCGGAAAGTCTAGCATACAGAGCTGACAACGGAGGGCGTGATTCAGTCCTCCTAGGAATCGATCTACCTTCCTTTCTTTGGTGGACACGTCATGGGTAGAGTACCATGCCAGATTGTTGAACTTGTTCACATACTCCCCCACGGACATATTTCCTTGTGTAAGGGCAAGAAATTCCCTTTGCTTCACTTTCATTATGCATGTAGGGATATGATACTTGCGGAATAACTCCTTGAACTTCTCTCAGGAAATATCTTCTCCAGAAGGCCACGTTGTCTTTGTGTTGTCCCACCATATAGCTGCTGGCCCTTCCAGGTAGTGAGTGGCAAAAGGAACCATATCTGATTCTTCACAGCGGGCTATGTGTAGCTTCTTTTCCATGGTCCTCAGCCAATCATCAGCTTCTATAGGGTCCACAGCCTGACCAAAACTGGGTGGCTTGGTGCGCTGAAAGTCAGACAACTTAGAGTGTGTTCCATTGTTGTTGTTATTCTGGCCCACCATAGCCTGCATACTTTTCAAGAATTGCAGGAGATCCTGGTTTCTTTTCTCTTCAAACATCCTCATGATCTGATCGGTGGTCGTTGCTTGAGGTGGTGGAGGTGGTAAGTCTTCTGGTGGCCGTCCTGCTTGTCTGGCGGATCGACGAACGGGGGTTCCATCGCCGCCTTGGCTCCAACCTCTCTTCATCCTAAATTTGTTCCCATTGCAAAATACCGAATCGATGAGCAACATCCATAAGGGAAACACAGTAATATGACACCAGAAAGAAAATGCACGAAAAAGACGAATAAAGCAAACAACATAATTATACAAGATAACCCAACATCATACATAGCAAGCTAGTAGGGGAATATCATGGCTAGACTGCTCATATGGCAGTTGACATATGCAAAGATGCATGCACAACAACTCAAGCATCCACTCTAGTGGCGCGGGTGTCACGAACACTGCCAAACCGAAGACTCCTCATCATCTGATCCTGAGTTGGAATCGGAACTGATGATGTGGATCACATCCTCCCGATGAAAGGAAACACAACGACACTGCTGAGATGGTTCTCCTTCCGAGGAAGAAGGAGCACGATGCCTCAGCATCGGAGCGGCTGGAGTCGCTAGGAGTGAGGCCCACTCTGCGTGAGTCTCACGTCGACTACCAGACGAAAATCCTGGGGGCGCAGTAGAGCTAGAAGGAGTATCAAGCCTACGTGGAGGTGCAACTGGTGGTGGATACATAGGAGGGAATGTAGGATGAGGTGGAGATGGTACTGTAGTCACGGCTGCAAGTGCCTCCTGGACACGAGACAGCTCCTCAACCAAGGAAATGATCATACGATAACTGGCGTTCAGATAACGAGATAAAACACCAGTCGCACGATCACTCGCCGGGTCAACTGGCGTGAAAATGACTCGCCCTGTCGTAGGCGACAGGGTGGGGTAGTGAAAGAAACCTGGATGAGCCTGCATCTCGACCTCGTGGAAGCACAAGTCAGTTAGAGCCTCCATCGCAGCAAACTGGATCGCCAACTCCGGTGTAGAAGCCGTTCCGCCCTTGGAGGAGCGAGAGTAGCTGCCAATATCCGAGCTCACGGTCAGGAAAGCCTCTGCGTGATACTCGTATACTGACTCGGCAAGCTACTCCCGAAACATCTGGTACACTGGATCTTAGCCGTTGGGGTACAGCCGAAGCCAGACGTTACGGAGCAGTACAGGAAAAGTGAATGGTGCTTGCTCATGATGGTAGTGGTATGGAACTGGTGCCATCTACACTCACAATGCAAAAACCGCAGTGCCAAAAGAATCAATTGATTTGGGCTTATGGTTAAAAAGATATAGTTGGTCAAAGTTTCTGGTCAAATTTGATTTAAAAATGGAAAATCAGAAAAACAGCAGAGGGCCACGTCGGAGGCGTACTTCGCTCGGGCGCCTCTACTTACCGCTTTGGCGTGCGCGGCTGAGCCACTGACGGGTGGGGCCGGCCTGGTTTAAATAGAAAGAGAGGAGGGAGACAGAGGCGAGGTGGCTCACCGGCGGTGCTCGTCGGGGATAGGGATGGCGGCGGGGTTGGGAGAAGGCTGGTGACGGGGTTATTACCCCTTGGGATGCCAAGACGAGGGAGTTCAAGCCCCTTTTAGAAAAACGATATGGCCGGCTGGTCCGCAACCGGCCGGCAGACGAGCGGCCGGCTGACTCCCTGGCCGGCTGGCCCGCGGCCGGCTGAACAGGAGCCGGCCGCCTGTCCCTCGGCCAGGTGCACCCGGCCGCTACACGACCAGCCTGCCCGCTGACCTCTGGAAGTGCAGGTATCCGTCCCGTCCCACTGTGGCCAAGTACGTTGACAGGACGCGACCCCCACGACGGACTCCGATGTGGCTACAGCGGCCGCTGACGCACGAGCGTGCATGGCTACAGTCCGGGCGGTCGTACCGCTGACCGAAGACTGATCGAGACCCGGCGGAGCCACAGTACCGTTGCGCCACCGTCCACTCCGTTACCTGCCCCGGCGTGCCTACAGCACTGCCGGCCGTACCACTGACTTCGGCCGGCTGAAGCAAGACGACACCGGGCGGGGCGGCCCGTGCCACGGCAGGTGAACGTGGACCAATAGAAGAGCCAGCTGGCGGGCCCCAGTTGGCGATGGGACCGCGCAGCCGGCGGTCCCTACGGGCGACAAGACGACCCATCCGGCGGGCCCCCTGGCAGGCTGGAGAGGCTGCCAGCCGGTGAAAGCACAACATGCTCCCTTGGTGGTTTTGATAATTCATGACAACATACATTGTCTCTTGGACTAATACTTCTACCTAGTGTATTTCAGATACAAGTCCATGGAGAAAAGGATTGGCAAAAGGATTAAGGAGATTGTGAAAATACCCCAAGATGCAAGGAAATAGGTTGGCCAAGATTCAAGCAAGAGGACTCTACATTTTATATTTGTGAGAAATCACTTTGAGTCCATAGGAAAGCCAATACTATTAAAAGGGGGTAAGGTTTTGCTGGTGAACAATATGCTCATGCGTGCACAAGTGATAGTCGCCAAAAACATCCACAAGCTCTCCCACTAAAGTCTGTCCTAAGTCAAACACTCAAAATAAGTGCAACCAACATTCCAATCCCGGTGCCACCGATTCCAAACCATAGACAGACTCAGCCAAACCCTAGCCACTTCGGTGCAACCGATTCCATACCGGTGCCACCGAGTTTGGGTTGCCAACTCTCTGGTATGCAAATTCACATTTTCGGTACCACCGAGATTGTTGGATCGGCGTCACCAAGATTGGGAATCTGACCGTTGGTCACCTTATCGGTGCAACCGAGTTTCCTATATCGGTCTCACCGAGATTCAAAAGTTGCCACCTTTTGGTCACTTCGGTACCACCGAGATCAACACATCGGTGTCACCGAGTTGGTCATTTTGTGTGTAACGGTTGGATTTTTGGGGATGCCTATATATACCCCTTCACCACCACCTACTCGACAGAGAAGCACTCAGAACTATTCCATACTTGCCCATCCAGTTTTCTGAGAGAGAACCACCTAGTCTTGTGTTGAGGTCAAGATCTTCCACTCCAACCATATGGATCTTGATTTCTAGCCTCCCCAAGTTGCTTTCCACCAATCCCATCTCTTCCACCAAAACAAATCTGTGAGAGAGTGATTGTGTGTTGAGGGGTCTATCGTCTTGAAGCACAAGAGCAAGGAGTTCATCGACATTACCGAGCCTATTACCTTTTGGAGGGTGGTGCCTCCTAGATTGGTTAGGTGTCGCTTGGGAACCTCCTACTTCGTGTTGTGGAGTGAACCAAGAAGTTTGTAAGGGCAAGGAGATCGCCTACTTCGTGAAGATCTACCCATAGTGAGGCTAGTCCTTCGTGGATGGAAGCCGTTATGGAATAGTCAAGGTTGCTACTTCGTGGACCCTTATGGGTGGAGCCCTCCGTGGACTCTCGCGACCGTTACCCTCCGTGGGTTGAATACTCCAGAAACGTCTTTACCCTCCGTGGGTTGAATACTCCATAAACCCTTATGGGTGGAGCACCACCTATCGGAACCACGGGAAAAAATCCTTGCGTCACCAATTGCGTTTGATCTCCATATCTCTACTCTTTACTTCATGTGCAATGTCTTTACTTTCCGCTGCCATACTTGTTGACATGCATGTGTAGGGCTGTTAGACTTGCTATCTTGTCATGAAATGCTAAAATCTGCCAACCAATTAACTTGGGAAAATGTTAGGTTTTTAATTCCTGCTTGTAGTCTATTCACCCCCCCTCTAGACACTCTTCTAGTGATCCCTCAGCCGGGTCCCCCCTCTTAGTACCTAAGGAATATTGTAAGCCGGGGGGTTGGCCTATAAACCCCCCCGAGGCCCCCATGCATCGGGCAGGGCAAGCACGAAGGCATTCGCCCCATCTCACACTCGCACTCCCACGTAGCAAGGGAAGAAGAGCCGGCTGCTCCCTCTTCCACCCCTGGACAAACAGCTCGAGGAGCACCATTGTAACATCAACCCCCATCTAACTAGACTTGCAAGACTAGGGGTATTACCTCCCACGGAAGGCCCTGAACCTGGGTACATCGTGTGTCCCTCACCGCTTGTACCTAATCCCGCTCCCGGAGCCCGTCGGCGTCCTTCGGCCCCAACCACTCTCGATAAGCCACCCCATGGCATCTGCCATGAGAAAACCACGACAGTTGGCGCCCACCATCGGACCGTCCGCGGCACCGGCCGGAGTCATGCTCCGGGCGGGACCCTTCACCACCTGCCCCGTACGCCCCGCGTCCGGGCAGAACTACATGCTCATGGGGCTTGCTCCTGCGGGGCAGAACGCCGACCCTGCTGGCCCTGCGGGCGACGCTCTGATCGACATCGCCATCCTCACCGAGCGCGTCGGTAGTCTGGGCCTCGCCGACGAGCCAGCTACCGACGAGTAACCTAGCCAGGTGCTCGACTGCCTCCACCCACCCTCGTCCGTGGGCGCACTCGCCCCGGGCGAGGCTGGCGGCTCCCGCGTCCGCGCGGGGGTAATGGCCACTGGCTCTTCCACGACCTCCGGCCATGCCAGGGCGAAGGCGGACGTGGCCGCCGCGGCTGCTCGCACCGGCACCTCCGACCCCCTCGGCTCCGTGCTTCGGGGCCTCAGCACCCCCCGTCGCGCCAACAACGAACCCAGCCATGACTACGGCTGATCTTGAGGCTGCTCGCCGGCTGTTGTTCGACGAGGCAACCGTGCTTGCCACCACCAAGCGCCGGATGGAGTCCGCGCAGCGCGGGTATAAACCCGCCTACGGCCTAACCCCTGCCGGCAACGAGCCCAGCCAGCGCGGTGATGTCCACAACCGCGGCCGCGTGGTCGCGGAAATCCTCGGTGGCAGGCTTCCCACCTACGACACGCCGGCTGCCAACCTGAGGGCCGCCCACGTAGCCTACGCCGACCTCGAGGGCAAAGAGCGAGAGATGCAGGAAGGACACGTCCAAGACCTCATCGCCACCACCAACGCCCAGCAGGCCCAGCTCAACGGCATCAACGCCGGCTCCGAAATCCCCGTCCCCAAGGGGGACGCTCCGCCTACTGCTGGCCAGCGCCGGCCGGTCTAGTAGGCCTCTTCCCCTCGCGGCTCTGGCCGGCGGGGCACTGGGTCTCACAATGGACGCACCCGGCTACGAGATGAGCAGCCGGCTGTCACCAGCCGGCACAACGACACTCCGGCTGGCGGCTGGCGGCGCAGCCGGGACCATACACTGCCCCCGCGGCGGGAACGCACCCGCTCGCCTGCCCCGACTGTTCGTCCCGAGCTTGCCGCTCGGCTCGGCCCGCGGGTCCCGCGGAGCGAGAACGACACTCGGACCCGCATCGAGCGGCTAGCACAGTTGGCCCTCCTCGAGGAGGAGGGCTCGATCAGCCCGGCGTGCTTCGGCCCCCGGATTCGCAACGAGCCGTTCCCGGCCGGCTTCACTCTCCCTCACGACACCCCGAAGTACAACGGCTCCGCCAAGCCGGAGGATTGGCTGGTCGACTACACCACCGCGGTCGGCATTGCCAGGGGGGAACAAGCGCGCAGCCGTGCGCTACGCCCCCCTAATGTTAACCGGCTCGGCCCGGACCTGGCTTAACAGCCTGTCGGCCGGCAGCATCAACACCTGGACGGACTTCGAGGAAGCGTTCATCCGCAACTTCACCGGCACCTACAAACGGCCCGGCCGGCCCCGTGAGCTGGCCATGTGTGTCCTGGGGCCAGAGGAGCCCCTTCGCGACTACCTCACGCGCTGGACCGAGCTCCGCAACACCTGCGAGGGAGTGCACGAGGTGCAGGCCATCCAGTATTTCATTGAGGGTTGCCACGACGGCACCCACCTCAAGCACAAGCTCTTATGCTCCGAGCCGGCTACCCTAGTGGACCTGATGGCCAAGGCGGACAAGTACGCCACGGCCGACTCCGCAATGTGGATGAAGGTCACCGCGCCAGTCAAGCCAACTCCGCCGCCTGCCGCGCCGCGGGCGGCCGCCGTCAACCAGCAGCAGCAGAACAACAAACGCAAGCCCGACCAGCCGGATCCCCGCTACGGGAGCTGGCAGGTCGCCACCATCGAAGAAGAACAACCGGCTGCCCAGGCCCCCAGCCAGCGTCAGCGCACCGGCAAGGCCGCCTGGCAGCCCAAGCTTACCTTCGAGCAAATGCTCGACCTACCCTGCAAGCACCACTCCGGGGACAAGCCGGCCACCCATACGCTCCGGCAGTGCAGCTTCTTCCAGCGGCTAGCCCGAGGCGAGGGCCTTCCGGATCCTGCGCCTCCGGCTCCCCGCGAGCTGGCTCCGGCCCAGGCCCCGCCGCCTGCTCCGGCCCCGGCAGCTAATGACGGCCGCCTTCATGACCAGTTCCCTCGCCAGGACGGGTCCTACGTCGTCTTCACCAGTGAAGCAACTGACAAGCACAGTGTGCACCAGCGCCGGCACGAGGTGAACGCCACCGCCCCCTCAGTCCCCCAGTTCATGCATTGGTCCGAGAAGCCGGTCATCTGGAGCCGGGCGGACCTCCCGGCCGTGATGCTCAACCCAGGCAGCCACGCCCTCGTCCTCAATCCCACCATCGTCTCCGAGAGGCGCACCTGCCGTTTCTCGCGGGTGTTGATTGACGGGGGCAGCAGCATCAACATTCTCTACCGCGGCACGATGCTCAAACTGGGGCCCAAGGAGAAAGACCTACGAGCAAGCCAGACGGTTTTCCACGGCATCGTCCCAGGAAAGTCCTGCACCCCGTTCGGCAACATCGAGCTCGACGTCCTCTTCGGCAACTAGAGCCACTTCCGCCGTGAGCCGGTCAGGTTCGAGGTGGTGGACCTCGACAGTCCCTACCATGCGCTGCTGGGCCGGCCGGCCCTCGTCAAGTTCATGGCAATCCCCCACTATGCCTACCTCAAGCTCAAGATGTTGGGTCCCAAGGGCAACATCACCATCGCTGGCGACTACAAGATGTTGATCGAGTGCGCTCGCGACGGTAGCCGGCTGGCCGAGGCCCTGGAGATAGCGAAGGAGAGGCGGCAACTCGACTGGCTCGTGGCTCACGCCTCCAACTAGCCGGCCGTGCCGGCTCCCCCGTCCCAGACGGCCGGCGAGGCGTCGTTCCAGCCGTCCAAGGACACCAAGCACGTGCCGCTCGATCCGGCTAACCCCAAGCGCCTCCCCCCGCTAGGCCGTCTCTGGAGCCGGCTCGGGGACCGCTCCCGCCGGCCGAGTCACTTCCACCACGGGCGGGGCCACGGCCGTCTCCACGGCCGGCTCTCACGGCTCACTCGACGGAGGCCTCGACCTCCGCGTCGATTCCGCTGCGGAGTCCGTCGCACGTGCCGGGTTGGTGGGCCGCCTCCGCCTCCCATCGCTCGAGGCCCCCGAACGCGAGGGCGCGCCCTTCGCCCCTGCCTTCGCGGCTCGCATCTCCGCTAGCGGCGTCCACCGGGTCGGCGGTCGATTCCGTGTCATGGAGCTTGATGGCGTCCCTAGGGGAGACAAAACATACGCGCCCTTAGGCACTTGCCGGCTCGCAAACCCAAAAAACCAACAAGGATCCAGAAGGAGTACTTACCCAGCGACGACGGGGAGGACCCGCCTAGCCCGGGGCAGCGGCTTCGCGGCAGCCGCTCGCACTCTCTTACGAGCCGGCAGCGGCGCCGACGGCTGCCCCGAGGCCGGTCTCTTCCCATCACTGGAGGTCTCGGGCGTCTGGCCACAAGCCGACTGCTCCTCGCTCCGCCCGCATGTCTCCCGCCGAGCTATGGGGGGAGGCGCATCCAAGATCCGGACATCATCATCATCATCGTCGTCGTCAGTCCAATATTTGATGGAGGGTCCGGAGGGGAACTCACCAGCCACTCTAGACCCGCCGGCTCCCGGGTCGCCCATCGCCCCATCCGTCTCAACCTCCCCCGAGGAGTCGGCCCCTTCTTCGATGCCTCCCCCTAGCTCGAAATCCTCCTGGTCGGATTTGGTGCGTTCCGCCTGGAATACCCTGGGGTGCGGGCCATCCGGGGTGTTCTGTCGAACGAAATGCTGCGGTCAGCACGGCGAGTGAGCAAGGGATGGCCGGCTGGGAAAACAAAGAAGGAAGAAAGTTACCACGTCAGGGCGTACCAGGGGCGCCGGATCATGCCGGCTGTACGGCAGCTTGCCGAATCTCCAAGTCCCCGGCTTCAGCTTGAAATTGGTGATGGCGTTCACCCACTTCGCCACCTGGGATGTCGACAGGTCGAAGGTGGACATCCGGCAGGGGTCCCGCCGGCCTGACATGTCACAGATCCGGTGCGGCCTCTGCTGCAGGGGCAGCACTCGGCGGTCGATGAAGGTGGCCACCAGGTCGGCCACGACCAACCCCTCTCCAGCCCTCATGGTCTTGAGCCGGCCCAGCTCTCCGACCAGGTCTCCAGGCGGCCCGTCGCCCGTCTAGTTTATCCCCGAAGACGGGGCATTGACAAAGGCCGGCATCCAGATGTAGTCTCGCGCCGGGTCGACGTTCTTCACGTAGAAGAACGTCCAGTGCGACCTCCTGATGGAGTCAATGAGGGTAAGACGGTGGAACAGCGGGCCCCGGACGCATATCACCGCGCCCCCGCAGGCGTACGGCTCATCGTCGTTCCTCAGGGCCTTGAGGTAGAAGAGCTTCCTCCAAAACTCCACGAAGGGAAGAAGTCCGAGGTAGCCCTCGCAGAGCTTCACAAAGCTCGAGAGCTGGAGGATGGAGTTGGGCCCGAGGTGGTGCGGCTGGAGATCAAATGTATCCATGAAGAAGCAGCAGAATTGGCTCACTGGCAGACCGAAGCCGCGCGAGAAGTGCCACGCGAACACCACGAACTCCCCCTCCTGGGGCTCGGGCGCTACCTCGCCGCCCGGTGGACGGGCAGCAACGCGGTCCTCCGACGGCAGCATACGGGCGCGGCGGAGGTGCGCGATGTCCTCCTCGGTGATGATGGATCCGCCCCAGCTGCCGGAGGGTCCGTCGGCCATCTCCGCGGTGATCGAGCGTGAGGAAGAAGGCCAGTGGAGCAGCGGCGCAAGCCAAAGCAACGAACTGCGCAAGAGAAGGAAGACGAAGGGGAGAGGGGTGCGCAAACTTCCTCCGCCCCTCCCCCTACCCTTATAAATACGGGGCGACACCCGGGGGACGTGGGGATTAACTGCGCCCACTCCCCTGGGGAATCCGCGGGGCGTGGGCGCCGCACGCCGCGGCCGCTGGGGTCCAGGCGCAGAGGATCCCGGCCTGCGGCCCGAGAACTACCAGGCTAGGCCCGCGGCCTATCGGGCTAGGCCCAGGAAGACGTCCCGTCGGGCCTCAGGTGCGGGACCCACGGCATCATCACGCCCCGCATGCCGCGCCACGGTCCGGCCCGGGGCCCGAAGCGGCACGACAGGACCCGAGGCGTCGGGGGCGGTTGCCGGTGCAGCTGACCGACCGGTCCCACACGACAGGCGAGCATAGCCGGATGAAACCGCCGGCTGCCCCTCGTCGGGCAGACGCGGGCACCCGCCGGCTTCGGGGACTACTGACGGGGTTATTACCCCTGGGTATGCCAAGACGAGAGAGTTCAAGCCCCTTTCAGAAAAACTATACGGCCGGCTGGTCCGCGACCGGCTGGCGAATGGCCGGCTGGCCCACGGCCGACTTGTCCGTGGCCGGTAGACGAGCGGCCGGCTGACTCCCTAGCCGGCTGGCCCGCGGCCGGCTGAACAGGAGCCGTCCGCCTGGCCCTCGGCCAGGTGCACCCGGCCGCTACACGACCAACCTGCCCGCTGACCTCTGGACGGGCAGGTATCCGTCCCCTCCCACTGCGGCCAAGTATGCTGGCAGGACGCGACCCCCACGACGGACTCCGATGTGGCTACAGCGGCTGCTGACGCACGGGCGCGCATGGCTACAGTCCGGGCGGTCATACCGCTGACCGAAGACTGATCGAGACCCGGCGGAGCCAAAGTACCGCTGCGCCACCATCCACTCCGTTACCTGCCCCGGCATGTCTACAGCACTTCCGGCCGTACCGCTGACTTCGGCCAGCCGGCGCAAGACGACGCCGGGCGGGGTGGCCCGTGCCGCGGCAGGTGAACACGGAAAAATAGAAGAGCCGGCTCGCGGGCCCCAGTTGGTGATGGGACCGCGCAGCCGGCAGGCCCTACGGGCGACAAGACGACCCAGCCGGCGGGCCCCCTGGCAGGCTGGAGAGGCTGCCAGCCGGGTCCCCCCTCTTAGTACCTAAGGAATATTGTAAGCCAGGGGGTTGGCCTATAAAACCCCCCGAGGCCCCCATGCATCGGGCAGGGCAGGCACAAAGGCATTCGCCCCATCTCACACTCACACTCCCACGTAGCAAGGGAAGACGAGCCGGCTGCTCCCTCTTCCACCCCTTTACAAACAGCTCGAGGCACTAGTAGAAAACAGGGCTTTGAAACGGGCCAGAATATTGCATTGGTCCCGGTCGGGTTACGAACCGGGACTGATGGGTGCATCAGTCCCGGTTCGTGAGGCCAGGGCGCCGGCCGGGCCTCGGCTGGAACTAGTCCCGGTTCGTGTGACACCTTTAGTCCCGGTTCCAGACACGAACCGGGACTAAACGGCCTCGCTACTGGCCGAGCCCCTTTAGTCCCGGTTGTTGGCTGGATCCGGGACTAAAGATTCACCTTTAGTCTCGGTACTATCCACCAACCGGGACTTATACAACGCCTATATATATGCTCGCCCCTGCCCGCTCACTCCTCTGTTTTTTGGCCGGGCGGCGTTTGGGAGGTGTGTTGCTCTCTGTTCTCACCTCCTATGCACATGAGGTGTTCGATGAAATGCCGCAGCCACACTTAAGTTTTCTCCTCTCCAAGCTCGACCTCCAAGCTACATTTTCCCTAAGATTTGTTTAGGTTTGGCGGTGCACCAACTACACAAGTGTTCTAAAAGGTTAACGACTTCATCGTTTTATCTCTCACTTCTAGTTTAGCTCATTCATGATGTTTTGTAATGGTTTTTGATACACTTAATTATATAATGCACGCAGATGAACCGGCAATGGATGTACAGTGACCGACGGACCTCCGAGTACATTAAGGGCCTGCATAATTTTCTCAAAGTGGCTGAGGCAACCAAGCAGAATGGTTTTATGTATTGTCCATGTACTATCTGTGGGAATATGAAGGATTACTCTAACTCGATAACCCTTCACATCCACCTGCTTGAGAAGGGTTTCATGCCACACTATAATGTTTGGACCAAGCACGGAGAATGAGGGGTTATGATGGAAGACAACGAAGAAGAAGAGGATGATGACAACTATCCGCCCCCTGAATATGGTGATACTACAATGGGTGAAGCTGAAGATCAAGAGGAAGAACCAGACGATGTGCCCGATGATGATCTCCGCCGGGTCATTGTTGATGCAAAGAGATAATGCCAAAGTGAAAGGGAGAAGTTGAAGTTCGATCGCATGTTAGAGGATCACAAAAAAGGGTTGTACCCAAATTGCGAAGATGACAACACAAAGCTCCGGTACCACACTGGAATTGCTGCAATGGAAGGCAGAGAATGGTGTATCTGACAAGGCATTTGAAAAGGTGCTGAAAATAATGAAGAATAAGCTTCCAAAGGACAACGAATTGCCCGACAGTACATACGAAGCAAAGAAGGTTGTCTGCCCTCTAGGATTGGAGGTGCAGAAGATACATGCATGCCCTAATGATTGGATCCTCTACCGCGGTGTGTACGAGGATTTGAACGCATGCTCGGTTTGCTGTGCATTGCGGTATAAGATCAGACGAGATGACCCTGGTGATGTTGAGGACCAGCGCACCGGGAAGAGGCTTCCTGCCAAGGTGATGTGATATGCTCCTATAATACCACGGTTCAAACGTTTGTTCAGAAACAAACAGCATGCCAAGTTGATGCGATGGCACAAGGAAGACCGTAAGAAAGACGGGAAGTTGAGAGCACCCGGTGATGGGTCGTGTAACAGCCCGAGAACGACGCTCCAGAAGATTCCCCTTTCATTCCATTGTCGTCGTGTGATTCGTTTGGTTGTCGCATTCATCATCGCATCATTCGCATCATCTGCATAGCATCGTCACTCGTTTTTGAAAACTTGCATCCATTCGTAGTCGCCGATTCTCTTCGTTCTTGTCGTTGACCGTTTTGAGTCCAACCACACACGCACGCGGCCGCGGCATCGATAAAATATTGTTTTTTAAAGCGCGCTTAAAACTTTCTCGGATTGGGTCGAAAGTTGGCATGCGGTCTTGTTATATTGTACGTAGACCGCCTGCCAAGTTTTGTCGCAATCAGAGGTCGTTTGATACCCGAACGGTAGACCGTAGCGGCACCGTCATCGGTTTATATCGCAGATGTTTTTGGTATTTCAAAATCTTGCCGGGCCGCAATTCTCCCTCTCTCCTCAGCCCACAACCCCTCTTCACAGCCCACTACCCACCTAGCAACCCCCCCCTCCGTTTCGGACCGCCCGATCGAGATCCGACGGTCCGAAAACGTACAAAACCCCCTAAACCTAGCTCTCCTTGCTATAAATAGATGCCTAACCCTGCCTATTTCGAGCCCTAGCCACCTTGCATCGTTTTCCATGTGCCGTCGCCGCCCAATGTCGCCTCCACCGCGTCCTCTCTCTCCTGAGCCGCCGGGCCCGCCCGAGCCCGCGCGTGGCCCGCGCGAAGCCCATCTGGGCCCGGGCAGCCGCCGCCGCTGCCGCACAGGGAGCCGAGCTCCTCTGCTCCGTGCCAGTCCCGTGCTCGCCCCGACCGCCGCCATGGTTCGCCGTCCTCGCGCTGCTGCCGGTCACCGGAGCTCCGGCGAGCCCCGACGTCGGCGACCTCCAAGGCAGACCCCCGCGTGATTGACCTCTCCTTCCTCCTTTCTTCTTTCCCTCTCCCTCTGATTTCTCTCCCCGTGTCCCCGCAGGTCGCCCTCCCTGCCTTGGCCAACCCCGACCCGAGCTCCCCGCCGCCCGGATCCGAAGGATCCCGGCCAGATCCGGCCACCCCCGAAGCTTCCGCCGCCTCCGGCCGCCCAAGTCCACCGCCGCCATGTCCCGTCGCCTCCCTGCTTCGGCCTCGAGCACGGGAGGACGAGCGCCACTCGGCCGTTGACAGAGCTCGCATCCGCGTGGGCCCTGTGTCCCACCTTGGCCCAGATCTGCCAGCCCAACAAGGCCTGCTAGGCCCTAGGGTGAGCGCCCCCCCGTCTGTCTTTCGCCCGTGTGCGCCATATCTATAGCACTCGCTCTGTGTAGTCCGGATCTGGTAGTTTCGGCCCACGTAGTGTTTTTTTTTTCAGTCTACCATTTTGTCTATTTATCCATGTCATGCCTTGTTACAGAAAAATATCATTTCATGCATGCTTATATTTAATCAACCGTGCACCGGATCATAATGTTTTATATATGAAAAATGCTCAGAAAAATGTGTAGATTAATAATATGCCATTTTCATCCATGATAAAAATACCTAAGCTCGTTGTTTTGCATCATTTTGCATAATTGCCATTAATTTGCATTGTCATATTTATTTAACCATGCATTGGAATTAATCCAACAATATAGTAAAAATGTTCATAATATCGGCATCGTGTTTTCATGCATGACAAACTGGTTCATTGTAATATTTGCATTTAACTTGCATTTATAATTGCTAAAAGGGTTTAAACCATTAACTTGCCTAATTAATTGTGACTTATTTTTCCACATGAACCTATGCATATTATATATTATTGTGGGGTATAAAAATCCATAGAATTTAACGGTGCATTTATTTTTGTCATTGGAGGAAGTTTGCGTGCATGTCATTTTTGCCATGATGCCCTTTTGTCTATTTCGTGTGATTTAATCCATGTATCATATGAAATAGTTTTGAACTTGAGATATGCCCTTGGACATGTGTGCTAGGCCCTGGTATTTTTGATTGTCATAGAAATGCATGTTTAGGTGTTGTTTTCTTGTTGCCAACATGCTATAAAAATCTGATGTTTTGAGGGTCCAAAATATTTCTAAGTCTGGAAATCTGTTATTTTGTTGCTGTGTTGCCATGTGAATTGCTAGTGTTCTAGGAGTCTTTTGGTGATGCCACCATGGAGTCTTTTGTTAAACATGTTATGCTCTACCATGTTGTGTCAATAGTTTGCATGAATAAGTTTTGCATCATAATTAAACCTGCTGTCCAATATTTCAATCTGTTAAAAACTGCTGCTCATGACTAGCCTAATTTTCACTAAGTCTGAGAATCTGTTTTCTTCAATATGCCATGTTGTGTTGATGGTGGCCATGAATCTGAGCATAATTTGATGTTGCCATAAAGTAATGATTTGTAATGCATCATGTCTACTACCATGCTGTTAATTTTCATGCCATAATATGCCCTGTAGCATATAGTTTTGCTGCTGCCAATATGCCTTCGTGAAAATCTGCTATGCTAAAAACTGTTATTTTCACAGTCCTAATCTGCTATATTTTGTTGCCATATTGTCAGCTTCCTACCATGTGATCCATGCCTCTTTTGAGTATGATATGTGAAGATGAAATGATGTGTGTGTTATATGCTACTGCCCCATGCTTAGTTTGTGCATTTTAGAATCTTGTAGCTTGTTGTTTTCATGCGTGCAATATGCCATGTTGCTGTTTTGGACAGATTTGCACTAAAACTTGTGTTGGTTGTTGTGGTTGAACCGTAGCTCCGTTTTGAACATGTTGCACATGAAACTTGCTTAGAATCTCATGTATTTTCATAATATCTTGCTGCACCTATGATTTAACATGTTTGTCGTGGGTGTTTGCATGCATTTTGCATTCATGTCATATGCATCTTGCGAATGGCATAACTTTTAGACCATAGCTCCGTTTGGGATGTTCCATATATGTAAATCGACTAGAATGACGTGTAGAATTGCATGGTATACTTTATTTTCCTGTTTAATAAATATAAAACCTGATTAGTTCAGATCTGGACCAATTTCGAAATTAACATATGGGGTCATTTCGGAAATGCTATATGTTGTTTCCGGACTCATTTAAACTTGCCTAGATGTGTAGTTTACTTATGCTTCACCTATTGCCATGTTTAACAACATTTAATATTGTCGTGTACCTAAACGAGAGGAACTAAATATTCAAATGTGGAGTTTCGTCAATATGCAACTCGTTGCATATTGAGCTTCACTTAATGTGTAGAAGTTGATTGTTGTGCTTGCCATGTCATGCATAACATGCATCATATTTAAAGTGCATCATGTCATGCTTATGCTGTGGTGTATAATTGTGTTGATTGTTTGTTCCGGATTGCTTCTTCTCGATAGAGTTCCGAAAGCGTTCGGAGTGTGAGGATTCGTTCGACTACGTGGGCTCGTCTTCTTCATGGATTCATTCTTCTTCCAAGCGGGATCTCAGGCAAGATGATCATTTCCCTGGATACCATTACTATCATTGCCATGCTAGATGTCTCATTTCTATCGCTGTCTCGCTACCTACCACTTGTATGTCAAGCCTCCCAAATTGCCATGAAAAGCCTCTAACCCCTCCACATCCCAGCAAACATTGTTTGGCTATGTTACCGCTTGCTCAGCCCTTCTTATAGCGTTGCTAGTTGTAGGTGCAATTGTTTCCATGTGCCATCATGGATATCCTTTTGTTATATCACAATATTATTACTATTTAATTTAATGCACATATATACTTGGTAAAGGGTGGAAGGCTTGGCCTTTTGCTCGGTGTTTTGTTCCACTCGTGCCGCCCTAGTTACTTGTGTACCGGTGTTATGTTCCATAATTGAGCGCTCCTAACATGCTCGGGGTTGTTATGGGGACCCCCTTGATCTTCGTTTTAGGATAAAACTTGTCTGGCAAGGCCCAACATTGGTACTACATTTGCCTAATAACAACTAAAATTGCATAGGGACCCGTCGGCACCCGCGGATAATTAATCAACAACCCGGGCCAGTGCTCCTCATGAGTGTTGGTCCAAACTAGAGTCGTGTGCGGGGCCAACCCGGGGCAACTCGGGTGATGTCTATCAGGCCACTGTACGCTGCGCACATCTGGTCGTGTCCTGAGAACGAGATACACGGCTCCTATCGGGTTTGTCGACACGCCGGGCGGCCTTGCTGGATTTGTTTTACCTTTCTCGAACGTCTTGTGCGAGGAATTCCGAAATACTTCGGGCTATCTCGAGGTTGCGGTTTTCCTACGGAATTGCCTAGGAAGATCACGAGATTCGTGGTCGAGGTTATTCCCGCTGCGTGTGGTTAGTTTGTGATGGATGAGTTGGAGCACCCCTGCAGGGTTAAATCTTTCGGAAAGCCGTGCCCGTGGTTACGTGGCAACTTGGAAACTTTGTTTAACACCCGGTCATAGCAAACTTGAAGTAAACTCAAATAAAATACACCAACCGTGTGCGTAACCGTGACTGTCTCTTCTCGTGAGTCCTTATCCGAGAGAGAACACGGTGGGGATATGTTTGACGTATGTAGGTGTTCAGGATCTCTTAGAGATCATTACTAGTTCACGACCGTTTATGCGACAATCATCCCCCTTTATTCTTGTACTCGTAAGTTAGCCACTCAAATAAATGCTTAGTGCTTGCTGCAGCCTCACCACTTAACCATATCTCACCCATTAAGCTTTAATAGTCTTGATACCCTTGGAAATGAGATTGCTGAGTCCCCGTGGCTCACAGATTACTTCAACAATAGTTGCAGGTACAGGTAATGCGATGATTTGACGTGAGCTCGATGTTTGTTTGATTTGGAGTTCTTCTTCTTCTTCATCGATCTAGGATTGGTTCCAGGCGGCAGCCTGGGATAGCAAGGATGGATGTCATTTTATCGTTTGTTTTCGTCCGTAGTCGGACCCTGCTCTTCTGTATGATGTTTGGAGATTTTATTGTATTGCTGTGATATTGTTGTAGCTTGTGGCGAGTGTTAGCCAATTCCATATACTCATCTCTTCTTTACATGTACTGGTAATGATATCCATTCTTGCGAAACAACGAGATGCGCTTCTATCCCTGTCGAGGTCCTCGTGACAAAATAAGGATAGGATCGCATCTTGGGCGTGACAGGTCGCAGTGGAGAAAGATCGAGAGAAAGTGGGGGGACTTTACAGGTGACCCAAGGAATGTATGGTTTGGTTTAAGTGCAGATGGCATTAATCCTTTTGGGATCAGAGCAGCAAGCATAGCACATGGCCCGTGACTCTATGTATGTATAACTTTCCTCCTTGGTTGTGCATGAAGCGGAAGTTCATTATGATGCCAGTGCTCATCCAAGGTCCTAAGCAACCCGGCAATGACATTGATGTGTACCTAAGGCCATTAGTTGATGAACTTTTACAACTATGGAATGGAAAAGGTGTACGTGTGTGGGATGAGAACGAACAGGAGAAATTTGACCTATATGCGTTGCTGTTTGTAACCATCAATGATTGGCCTGCTCTCAGTAACCTTTCAGGACAAACAAACAAGGGATACCATGCATGCACACACTGTTTAGATGACACCGATAGTATATATTTGGACAAATGCAGGAAGAGTGTGTACCTGGGGCATCGTCGATTTCTTCCGACCAACCATCAATGTCGAAAGAAAGGAAAGCATTTCAAAGGTGAGGCAGATCACCGAAAGAAGCCCGCCCTCCGTACTGGTGATCACATACTTGATATGGTCAATGATTTACATGTAATCTTTGGAAAGGGTCCTGGCGGACTATCTGTTCTGAATCACGCTGATGGGCGCGCATCCATGTGGAAGAAGAAATCTATATTTTGGGACCTACCCTATTGGAAAGACCTAGAGGTCTGCTCTGCAATCGACGTGATGCACATGATGAAGAATCTTTGCATGGACCTGCTAGGCTTCTTGGGAGTGTATGGGAAGACAAAAGATACACTAGAGGCATGGGAGGACCAGCAACGTGCGCACGAAAAAGACGGCATGCATCCAAAGCAGTATGAAGGTCCTGCCAGCTACACTCTTACCAAAGAAGAGAAGGAAATCTTCTTTGAATGCCTGCTCAGTATGAAGGTCCCATTTGGCTTCTCGTCGAATATAAAGGGAATAATAAATATGGTAGAGAAAAAGTTCCAGAACCTAAAGTCTCATGACTGCCACGTGATTATGACGCAACTGCTTCCGGTTGCATTGAGGGGGCTTCTACCGGAAAACGTTCGATTAGCCATTGTGAAGCTATGTGCATTCCTCAATGCAATCTCTCAGAAGGTAATCGATCCAGAAATCCTACCAAGGTTAAAGAATGATTTGGTGCAATGTCTCTTCAGTTTCGAGTTGGTGTTCCCACCATCCTTCTTCAATATCATGACGCACGTCCTAGTTCATCTAGTCGACGAGATTGGCATTCTGGGCCCTATACTTCTACACAACATGTTCCCCTTTGAGAGGTTCATGGGAGTCTTAAACAAATATGTTCGTAACCGTGCTAGGCCAGAAGGAAGCATCTCCATGGGCCATCAAACAGAGGAAAGCATTGGGTTTTGTGTTGACTTCATTCCTGACCTTAAGCCGATTGGTCTCCCTCAATCGTGGTATGAGGGGAGACTGACTGGAAAAGGCACGCTAGGAGCGAATTCAATAATATGTAGGGACGGGCATTCTTGGTGTCAAGCACACTACACTGTTCTACAGAATTCTACCTTGATGACCCCGTATGTCAATGAACACGAGAATATTCTGCGCTCCAAACACCCGGAGCAGTGTGACGACTGGATTACATGTGAACACATCAGGACTTTCGGCAGTTGGTTGCAAACACATCTCATGGGTAACACCACTGTTGCAGATGAGCTGTACTCGTTGGCCAAGGGACCATCTTCGACTATATTGACTTACAAAGTGTACGAGATAAATGGGAATACATTTTACACGATCGCCCAAGATCAAAAGAGCACGAACCAAAACAGTGGTGTCCGCTTTGATGCAGCAACCAATAGGGGAAATGACACATATTATGGTTACATAGTGGACATATGGGAACTTGACTATGGACATGATTTTAAGGTCCCTTTGTTTCGGTGCAAATGGGTCAATCTGTCAGGAGGCGGGGTACAGGAAGACCCGCAGTACGGAATGACAACAGTGGATCTGAACAATCTTGGGTACAGAGATGAACCATTCGTCCTAGCCAATGATGTGGCGCAGGTTTTCTATGTGAAGGACATGTCTACCAAACCGAGAAAAAGAAAAGATAAGGAAGCGAATACATCATACGATGAGCCAAAGCGCCACATAGTTATTTCAGGGAAAAGAGACATCATGGGAGTGGAGGGCAAGACAGACATGTCTGAAGATTATGAAAAGTTTCATGAAATTCCTCCCTTCAAAGTGAAGGCTAACCCAAGCACCATGTTAAACGAAGAAGATTATCCATGGTTACGGCGCAATGAGCAAGGGACACATGCGAAGAAAAAGTGAATACTTTCTCTCCACAATTATTCTGATGATGGCTTTGATCTAGAATATCACTGCAGTTACATGTCAAGAAATGAAATGCCTTTTGTAACCGATGAGTTTTCGTCCAAAACCCTGACACTTCGAAAGAGATTGTTCATTTTGTACACGAAGTGCATCCAGTTTTTGCCGTAACCCTCTCAACTTTTTAGCACATGCTATGTGGGTGAAATGATGATACCATGCCAACTTTCAACCATTTCAGAGTTCATTTGCGGTGCTTTTCAATTGAGGGTCATCTTAGCTCAAAATAAATCATGAAATGCATGAAAAATAGCAAATGAAGTCAGAAAAGGTTTGACAAGTGATGATGTGGCTTTGAATGGTGCATATTGAATGCATAAAAAGTCTTGAGTTGAAATATGTTTAAAAATTTGAAATCCTTTTGTAACTGATGAGTTTTCGTCCAAAACCCTCACACTTCGAAAGAGATTGTTCATTTTGTACACGAAGTGCATCCAGTTTTTGCCGTAACCCTGTCAACTTTTTAGCACATGCTATGTGGGTGAAATGATGATCCCATGCCAACTTACAACCATTTCAGACTTCATTTGCAGTGCTTTTCAATTGAGGGTCATCTTATCTCAAAATAAATCATGAAATGCATGAAAAATAGCAAATGAAGTCAGAAAAGGTTTGAAAAGTGATGATGTGGCTTTGAATGGTGCATATTGAATGCATAAAAAGTCTTCAGTTGAAATATGTTTAAAAATTTGAAATCCTTTTGTAACTGATGAGTTTTCGTCCAAAACTCTGACACTTCGAAAGAGATTGTTCATTTTGTACACGAAGTGCATCCAGTTTTTGCCGTAACTGTCTCAACTTTTTAGCACATGCTATGTGGGTGAAATGATGACACCATGCCAACTTACAACCATTTCAGACTTCATTTGCAGTGCCTTTCAATTGAGGGTCATCTTAGCTGAAAATAAATCATGAAATGCATGAAAAATAGCAAATGAAGTCAGAAAAGGTTTGAAAAGTGATGATGTGGCTTTGTATGGTGCATATTGAATGCATAAAAAGTCTTCAGTTGAAATATGTTTAAAAATTTGAAATCCTTTTGTAACTGATGAGTTTTCGTCCAAAACCGTGACACTTCGAAAGAGATTGTTCATTTTGTTCACGAAGTGCATCCAGTTTTTGCCGTAACCCTCAACACTTTTTAGCACATGCTATGTGGGTGAAATGATGATACCATGCCAACTTTCAACCATTTCAGAGTTCATTTGCAGTGCTTTTCAATTGAGGGTCAGCTCAAAATAAATCATGAAATGCATGAAAAATAGCAAATGAAGTCAGAAAAGGTTTGAAAAGTGATGATGTGGCTTTGAATGGTGCATATTGAATGCATAAAAAGTCTTCAGTTGAAATATGTTTAAAAATTTGAAATCCTTTTGTAACTGATGAGTTTTTGTCCAAAACTCTGACACTTCGAAAGAGATTGTTCATTTTGTACACGAAGTGCATCCAGTTTTTGCCGTAACTGTCTCAACTTTTTAGCACATGCTATGTGGGTGAAATGATGATACCATGCCAAATTTCAACCATTTCAGACTTCATTTGCAGTGCTTTTCAATTGAGGGTCATCTTAGCTCAAAATAAATCATGAAATGCATGAAAAATAGTAAATGAGGTCAGAAAAGGGTTGAAAAGTGATGATGTGGCTTTGAATGGTGCATATTGAATGCGGAAAAAGTCTTGAGTTAAAATATGTTTAAAAAATTGAAATCCCTTTGTAATAGACGTGTTTTCCCAAGGTTATTTGTAATAGACGATGTGGTGCGAGATAGACATCTTTCAAAAGTTATTTTTGTTAAAAACTTTAATAGCAAAAAGAATATTCATAAAGTAGTTTTTGTTAAGAAATTTTAATATGCAAAAAAATAACTTAAAAAAATAGCAAAAATGAACATAGATGCGCTTACATAGGGAAAATTCGACTTGAAATCAGAGTGAAATTCAATTTGATTTCAGGTCAAATTTCCTCCCGCATAAGGGCATCTATTTTCACTTTGAGAGGAACACAACAAGGCAGAGAGGGGCGGGCTTATAAACCGGTGCGAGCGCCCCTCGCTTGGCGAGGTGGGACTAAACTCCCACCACAGCCAGGACCAACCCTTTAGTCCCGGTTGGTGCCACCAACCGGGACTAATGCCATCCTTTCGTCCCGGTTGGTGCCACCAACGGGGACTAATGCCACCCTTTAGTCCTGGTTGGAGCCACCAACCGGGACTAAAGGTCTCTGCTTCCCGCCCTTTGGACTGCTGAAATTGACCTTTAGTCCCGGTTGGTGGCACCAACCGGGACGAAAGAGTGGCATTGGTCCCGGTTGTTGGCACCAACCGGGACTAAAGGGTTGGGTATATAAGGCAGGACTTGGAAAAATTTCCAAATCCACCTACAGTTTCTTCTCCTCCTCTCCCCCGACGGCGCCGACGACCACCTCGACACCGCCAGGCTGCCGGATTTTCCCGTCCCCCGCTCCCCTGCCCTGACGTCGCCGTCTCCGCGCCCTGCGCCTACGTCGTCGGCGCCGTCGCCGTCGCCGCGCCCTACCCCGTTGCCTTCGCCCTCGGCACCGTCGGCCTTCTCCGGTAGATTCGCAGCAACGAGGACCTACCCGACCGCGCCGTCGACGCCTTCGCAACCGCGGTGAGGCCCCGGTTCTTTCACCCCTAGCCCCGTCGCCAATCTTCTCTCCTAACCCCGCTGGCCGCCTTGCCCGTGAGCTCCTCGCCGCCGGTCATCTCGCCGCCATGGCTAGTGCTCCCGTGATCCCCTTTAGATGCGGCCGAGCATGGGCTATGCCCTAGTGGCCTCAGTCGCCGCTCCTGTGATCCCTAGCGTGGGCACCGCCGCGTCCAGAGGTCGCCGGCGACGAGCATCGCCGCCTTTGTCACCTGCAGGTGGGCCCCGACGGTCAGGTGGTTGGCTTAATGCTAATCACCCTGTTAATTAACCCCTGGGTCACTGACATATGGGCTCGACTTTGTTAATTTGATAGTTAGGTTAATTTTAAAACCCGTGGGTCACTGACATATAGTTAATTTAGTTGTTTAGTTAAATTAGTTAATTTTAGTTGTTTTAGTTGATTTAGTTAATTCAGTTGTTTAGTTAATTTAGGTGTTTTAGTTGTTTAGTTGTTTTTAGTTGTTTTTATTGTTTAAATGTTTAGTTCTTTTATCGTCAGTCGGCGGTGACGCGATATCGAGGAGTCCCCGACGATCGTCGGTGAGGGAGAGTACCCCCCGACGATCTTCGGTGAAGGAGAGTCGCCGACGATATCGAGGAGTCCCCGACAATCGTCCGTGAGGGAGAGTACCCCCCCGACGATCGTCGGTGAGGGAGAGTCCCCGACGATATCGAGGAGTCCCCGACGATTGTTGGTGAGGGAGAGTACCCCCCGACGATCGTCGGTGAGGGAGAGTCCCCGACGATATCGAGGAGTCCCTGACGATCGTCGGTGACGCGATATGATGTTTAATTAGATGTTTAAATGTTTAGTTACATAGCGTAGCCGTTGAGTCGACGATGCCCGGCCCACATCCTCGTCGTCGACTCGGCGCCGGCGGCCACCTGCTTGAGAGGCACCATGTCCGGGACTGGGCTCCGCCGGGCTGGCACTAGGAGGTGCTGCCTTCCGGGGCGCCCAGCTTGGTCAGGAATGAGGGTCCTATCGTCGACCCGGAGGTTCTTTGGTGGCGGTCGCGTGGACCACTGTCGGTGCAGAGGGAGCCGGCCCCGGCGGAGGTGGTACGTTGCCGTGTCAGGGAGGAGGACGAGCACGTCCGATGCTACATGGTTGCATTGGACGCCAGGTTCTCCAATACTTGGCAGGTTCTTCAGGGATCTCACCCGAGCTATGATCCTGTCATAGTTCCTTCACTTTGGGTGTCCACCGCCTGCACCGCGAGACGTCAACTATATCTGTATTAGTGATATTATATAATACTATTCGATGATGTATTAGTGATATTATATGATCGTATGTGTTGCATTGCCTTGTATTGATTTGCATATATATCTCATGTTTGTATATTGCCACGTTGTATAATATTTGCAGAAACTATGATCAAAGAGACTTAGAAAAAGAACAATTGTTGGGGGATATAATCCGCGCCGGAGGTGATCCCTTGTCGTATCTCAACGACACCGATTATCAGGAAGGAGAGGATGACGGCTCCGGTGATCCAACAATGGAGGAGGAAGGAGATCATGATGGCTCCGGTGACCGAATGGCGGAGGTAGGAGATCATGATCACGACTCCGGTGACCGAACGGCGGAGGAAGGAGATCATGATCACGGCTCCAGTGACCGAACGGAGGAGGGGGCCTCAACTGTTTCAAAGTCCGACGAGGTAAGGAGACGAGGCCCGAAGAAAAGGTTGCGCCCATATGAAAGGTTCACGATCACAGAAGTCGTGATAGATGGCCAACCGATTGCTCCCAAGCGGACCAAGGACGCATTTGTACATCAGTGTGGAGTTGTTGTTAGGGACCATGTCTCGATCAACACCCATCAATGGAATAATAATAATAAGGACCCTGAAGTTTCTTATGTCCATGATAGACTGAAAGATGATCTTTGGGCCGAGCTGATGGCAAATTTCAGCTTACCGTGAGAGGAGGATCCGAATAACCCTGTTATAGAGCGAAAGGTCAAGGCGTTTGCTCTTAAGAAGATGGCAAAACTATTCAGGGAATGGAAGGAAGAGTTGAACACAAAGTTTGTCGAGCAAGAGGAGACTCCGAAATTCGTCGGTCGATATGAGAAGATAAAAGATCAATGGCCCGAATTTGTGGCCTACAAGAAATCGGAGAAGGGTAAGAAATGATCACTGACAAACAAGAAAAATGCTGCAAGGAAGAAATTCACCATCACACGGGGTCAGGTGGCTACTACAAATCCCGGCCGTTGTGGGACAAAGCTGAGCAAGACCTGCTTGCTAAGAATGTCCAACCAGCGACATTGCACTGGCCAGATTGTTCAAGGTCTTGGTTCTTCGGGGTTGGGGAAACTTTGGACCCAGAAACAAGGGAGTGTGTTTGGAATGATGAGCAACTTGCAATACCCTTCCGGAAGCTTCAGGAAGTAATCAAGGCAGCGCAGGAAGGGACGTTCATTCCCGACAGAGAGAAGGACGAGCTGACAGAGGCCCTCGAGAATCCTAAACACCCTAGACGAACACGAGGCACACCAGGCTCCGTTCCGTGGAAGCATGGGTTTCCCGACAGCAGTGGTTATAGAAGCCAAGAGAGAAAAAGGAAACAGGAAGCAAGAGAAATGCAGAAGCTCAGTGCAAGATTAGCAAAACTAGAGGAACTTGAGAGCGAGCGAGCTACTGGCCAACCATCTGAGCGGCACGAAGATGCTTCCTTCGACGCTACCCCACCATCTTAGCGGAGAAGCAGCGTGGCTTCCACAGAGCTCGTTCAGCCTGATTTCACGGCTCCTCGCTACCCTGTGGATAGTATCACAGCGACTGAACATTGCGAGCTAATGATGAAATGCCAGAACCTGACCTTCAAGATGGCAGTAAGCTCTGTTGCACCTCCTCGAACTAAGGGAACTTTCCATTGCCGTCCGATTCCACAAGGCTATGCTGTTGTGACGGTGGATGAAATAATGAATGGATTTGAGAGGCTGGAGCTTGACAACCCTACAGGTGAAGAGGATATTATTCTTTTGGAAAATGCTTTGAGGAGTACGTGTCTATGGAGAAAAGAGTACATCAAGCTTCCAAACTGGACGCCTCAGCAGACTCCTCCTCCTCCTCCTCCGGCGTGTCAGGGCACTCCGCCTCCTCCTTCTCCTCCGGCGCGTCAGGGCACTCCGCCTCCTCCGGCGCGTCAGGGTACTCTGCCTCCTCCTTCGCCTCCTCCGGCACGTCAGGGCACTCCGCCTCCTCCTCCTCCTCCGGCGCGTCAGGGCACTATGCCTCCTCCGGCGCGTCAGCAACGGGGGAAGAGAGTCGCCGCTGCCGCTCCGGTGGCTAGCAGTACAATAGGCGGGAAGAAATTCAAATTTGGTCCAAGCCTCAAGCCTCTTCCAAAGTTACCATATGAGAGGTCCGAAGAGGAAAACGCTGAAATCAATGCAGCCGAAGTGAAGGCCCATTTTGCACGGAAAGATCCACCTCTGAAGGAAACGATAGATCCGGTGAAAGCGAAGCGAACTCTGAATGCCCTGAAGCGACCACCACGGACTCGGCTATCCAACTATGACCGCATAGTTACTAAGGCACATGCTGAAGCGCAGCGGTCGGGAAGTACTTCCAGTGCTGCAAGAGAGAAAAAACGAAGAAGTGGGAAAACAATTCCCCAGCTCAGCGCACAGGAGATGCAATCGTGCCCCCCGCTCAAGGTGTCTAGCGATATCGCTAATCATATGGTGCTGCTGCCCGGTACCACTCTTGATGATTAGCTGCCTGATGATGTACAATTTGAAATGGCTGAGGTAGTAGTAGACAACTTTAGATACGAGCACGGGAAGCCTCTCGTCAAACCTGATCATCCTCATCTAACAACGATGATGCAAAAAATGACTGGTTCATGGAAACCTGCAGGAAGTCCGAGACCGATAGTTTGTTTGTCGGAATTAAAAAAGAGCACGACTTCCCTGTAGTCGAGCTGCTGCCTATTGAATTTGTGGAGGTATTTCAGTTATACAATCAAAAGGCCCTCGACAAACAACTCATGACTTGCTACTGTATGTAAGTATTACTTCTATAATTAAGTCTCTAGCTCAGCTCGTTCATTGCATGTATATATAATTATCCTCACTATATTATGTAGATTGAACACGGTCGAATGCAAAAAAGCACAAATCTATGACATTGGCTTCATTAGCCCAAATACCGTAAATGAATGGTCGGTACAAAAGGAGGCCAAAGATACCGAGAAGAACATGCTAGAATTGTTCCTTAGACATCAAAACAAAAGGGAAATACTCTTTCTTACAACTTCGAGTGAGTGTTACTATCTTGTGCATATTCGGTTTCGCTTACTCGAGGTTAAGTAATGTAATTGATGAGTTATGCGTGCGCAGCTACCACTATATTCTGCTATCCATTAACCTTGATGGGGCATTAGTAACTGTCTTAGACTCGCTCCATAAAGATCCCAAGTATTATGTGGACATGACTGCAATGCTCCAGAAGTAAGTTTAATCAATACCGGGACCATATCGGCAACTTTCGTTGATTTCCTGATATCAAGTAATCATTTTCTTTGCCTGCCAGGGTTTGGAAAAAGTTCACCACTATGGTTCCGGGTCTGAAGAAGGAGCTACGATTTACGCACCCCAAAGTAAGGAGTACTAGCTACTTCCGCGCATCTCTCATTGATTCTAGTTTCATCAATACCATTATCAGTTTGATTGAACTCTATTCTCGTAAAGTGCTTGTACCAGTCACCCGGGACTACTTTATGTGGATACTACATATGCGAGTTCATTCGCTACTATACCTCTGAGCGGGGCTTCTCTGAGAAACAATTTGAAGCACGTAAACAATATTCACAATTTTATTTTACATATTACCATCAATTGTGTTGAGTTTCATTCATATATATGTATTGACCCCCTTCTTTAAATTATATCTGGCAGATGCGGGATGAACTCCTACCAGATGATCGCATACGAGCAATTCAAGAGGAATTGGCGGGATTTTTTCTTGACCACGTCATACCTAAACATGGAGAATACCATGTGAAATTAGATATTAGGTGTTAGGGATTGTAAGAGATGTTTTATTGTACATATGTAGTAGCGTCGGATAGATATACGAAAACTTGTTGTTCGACCAAGCACGGAGAAAGAGATGTCACTTCTCTCTATATATGTTCATGACGATCTTGTGTAATTAATGGTTTCCTTCATTTGCTTACTAGCTAGCGTCGAGTTCTCTCTATATGTATAGTAGCTAGCGTCGACCAAGCACGGAGAAAGAGAGGTCACTTCTCTCTATTAGCTAGCTAACACAATATGAAACCCCTAAATTAACACTCCAAAACCCCTAACCCCCCTTAAAAAAAAACAAAACCCCCAGCGCCTGCGAGCTACTGACGCGTCTCCGCCTTTTGGTCCCGGTTGGTGTTACCAACCGGGACTAAAGGTCCTCCTACCTGGGCGCCCCGCAGCGGCCATGTGGAGTCCCTTTGGTCCCGGTTTGTAAGCAAACCGGGACTACAGGTTTTGGGCACTAGTCTCGATCGTGTTGTCCCGGTTCCAGAACCGGGACTAAAGGCCCTCTGGAACCGGGACTAGTGCCCTGTTTTCTACCAGTGAGGAGCACCATTGTAACATCACCGCCCATCTAACTAGACCAGCAGGACTAGGGGTATTACCTACCACGGAGGGCCCTGGACCTGGGTACATCGTGTGTCCCTCACCGCTTGTACCTAATCCCGCTCCCGGAGCCCGTCGGCGTCCTTCGGCCCCAACCACTCTTGATAAGCCACCCCATGGCATCTGCCGCGAGAAAACCACGACAGCTGGGGTGGATCGGGCGTTCGACGGTGGTTCCCCCTGTACCAGCAGATCCTCCGGAGGTGGTCGGACGGCGCCGCCCCCTTCTTCTCCGGCGGGTGGATACTACGGCGGCGTCGGGGATGGCAAACCGGCAGCGATCCGGTCGGCCAAGAGCTCGAGGAGGACTGGTGAGACTTGCTTGGTCTCGACGTTGGGCTCAGGTGAAGCTAGAGTGGGTGGAGATGGCTGGCGACTGGCCTCGGGCGGCGGAGGATCTCCGGCGAAGCTAGAGGCCAAAGGGCCTCTCGGCCGTGGATCGTTGTTCTCGGAGTCAATTGGAGGGTGGAGGAGAGGGGTGAGTAGCCGAGCGAGGCCGGGCGTGGCCTTTTATAGGTGGTGTTATAGCATTCTTGATTCATGAGGAGTCTCAAAGAGCAGTTGACAAGAATGAGATATTAAATCCATCATTCCTTTCTTAGAGTTATCTTGGATTGGATTTCACCTAAAGCATTTCCTTAGGATTGTTGCCATCATGGTGCTCATCAATGATCCAAGTTTTCAATGTATCCTCTTCGTGAAAGAAGTTTTGCATATCTGTTGCTCCCAAGCAACCAATTGTTTTCGTTTGTGGCCGGTTGTCACCTCATAATTTTGAGTTGTTTTCCATAAGCCCATAACAGCCTTTTCTTTTCGTTGTTGGTTTTTCAACAAATCCGTTCAACCTATGCTTTTCAAATTCAATGGTGGTAGAAGTTGTCTTTTTCTTCTTCGTTCCCTTCTCTCCAAAGTTCTAGCTTCTATTCTTTTATTCCGGAGGCATTGTATTTTTGCTCTCTTTCATCCATTACTTGTTTTATCAAGATCAGGTGCTTTCTTGCTTATCCGGAGTGTTGCGTCATCTTTTCAAGTTCCTTCCATATTATCAATTTTGCCCCTCTATCCTACCGAAGTGTTGCCGGAATTTCTTTTCAATTCCTGCTTGTTTCTCATGACATTCTTCATCTCCTTCCAACCTTCAAGATTAGTTGGTTTCACTCATTTGTCAATGAAGCAACGAAGTTTTACCTCATCCTTTCTTCTTCCTCTTCCCCTTCTCATTCTAAGATCTCGGGTCGACATCTCTTGTAAGTGGAGGAGAGTTGTAACAGCCCGGGACTGAAGCTCCAGAAGATTCTCCTTTTGTTCCGCTGTCGTCGTGTGTTTTGTTTGGTTGTCGCATTCATCATCGCATCATTCGCATCATCTGCATAGCATCCTCACTCGTTTTCAAAAACTTGCATCCGTTCGTAGCCGCCGGTTCTCTCCGTTCGTGTCGTCGTCCGTTTCGAGCCCAACCACACACGCACGCGCCCGCGGCATCGTTAAAATATTGTTTTTAAAAGTGCTTGTAAAATATTCTCGGGTTGGGTCAAAGGTTGGCGTGCGGTCTTGTTATATTGTACGTAGACCGCCTGCCAAATTTCGTCGCAATCCGAGGTCGTTTGATACCCGAACGGTCGACCGTAGCGGCACCGTCATCGGTTTATTCGTCGGACGTTTTTCGGTGTTTAAAACCTCTGTCACGGGCCGCAAACCTTCCCTCTCTTCCAAGCTAGCCCAACTACACAGCCCGCCGCAGCCCACCTAAACCTACCCTCGACCAGAACCGTTCGATTGCGATCATACGGTCCGAAAACGGCCCCAAACCCTCAACCCTAGTCCTATTCCCTATATATAGATCAACTTCTAGTCTAACCCTAAAAACTAGGAACCCTGTCCCATCATCCCCGCCGCCGCCGCCACTCCAATCATTGCCTCCATTTCCGTGCTCGACCAACTGGTACCTCAACCTTCAGATCCCCTCGGCTCCTCGCGCCGTCAGCCCGAGCACTCGATCCCGAATGGATCAAGGCGCTGCCCCCAACCCGCAGCCGTGCGTGGGCCTCCTCTGCATCCGAGGAGATGCTCCTGGTCCCCTGCAAGCCGCATCAGCAAGCCTTCCATGCTCGTGCCCGAGGACCTCCTCGCCGGAGTCCAGCCGCCGGCCAGGCTAGTTCGCCGTAGTCGTGTCCAGGCCAGGCCCCTGTCTCTCTCATGCTCCTTCTTCCTTTCTCTCGCCGTCTCACCTCTCTCTCTCTCTCTCTCTCTTTTGTGCTGCACCAGGGGGCAACAGCAGCTTTCGACGCCATGGAGCCCCGCTCGACCCCTTGGCCCGTGTGTAGTCGGCCAGCTCACCAGAGACAAGCCACGCCGGACCAACCACCGCGACAGCCACCGGAGTTGGAGCCCGCAGGTCGCCGCCATCTTGCCTCCTCCTCAAATTTCTTCTCTCTCTCTGATGGCCTGCCTCTCTCTTTCGTTCGCCTGAAGGAGTCGACATGGACATCACCGCATGCAACCGCCGCCGTCGCAGGTCGCCTCCACCCCGTTCTGGCCGAAATCGAACCCCGGCGAGCTCCTCATCCCAGATTCGGGCCTTCCCCATGCTCTCCTGCCGCCCCGCCATGCCCCATGGCCGCCGTCGAAGCACTGCATCGCAGCTGTCCTCCTGCTTCGACAGTTGCAGATGCAGGGGAGGACGAGCGCCTCGGCCCCCTCCGCTCGCCCGCGCGTGGGCCAGCCACCGCCAAGGCCCCACCGGTGCTGCACCGCTGGACCCGCCACCAGCGACGAGCCGCCGGAGCCAGGTCGACCCAGCGAACGCAGCCACCTCTGCTTCTTCTCGCCATGAGCGTTGACCTCTGTTCCCCCGCTGTAAGCTGCGTATGTAACTTCGTATTTCCTTCCCAGATCCATTCTGTCACATAGTGTTATATAGAGTAGCACTACGTTTATTCATGAGAACGTTTGTAGCTGAGCTGGCTAACGCAGCTCACTTCTACGCCAGGGATCCTGGGTTCGAGTCCAGGTTTTCCCACTATTTTTGCACCGCCACCTTCTATTTTATTTTCTTGCACACACACAGCCCCTTGGGCCAATTCATCCTGGGCCACTGCAGGGTACTGCAATCTGGCCCAATATTCTTTATTTGTCTATGTAATTCCACTGCATTGCATAATTTCAGAAAAAGACCATCATTTTAAAATGCTAATAAGGAAATAACGGTGCTTTGGTTTAAAATGATTTATATATGTAAGATTACTAGAATTTTGTGTAGATTCATAATATCCATATTTCAACCATGTTTTAAATGTTTAACTTGCTGGTTTCATATAATTTGCGTTAATGCCATGCTAGAACGGTTTGTCTCATATCTAAATAACTGTAGCTCCGATAAAAATGATCCACATATGTAACTTCACTAGAAAATCGTGTAGAATCTCATGGCACCTTTTATTTTTTCTGTTTAACAAATATAAAATTGTGTTAGGACAGATCTGGACCAAATTCATAATATGCATATGAGGTCATTTCGGAATAATATATGTTGCTTCCGGCCTCATTTAAAATGCCTAGACGATGTAGTTCCTTATGCTTCACCTCTTGCCATGTGTAACAACATTTAATATTGTCGTGTACCTAAACGAGAGTGAACTAAATATTCGAATGTGGAGCTTCGTCAATATGCAACTCGTTGCATATTGAGCTTCACTTAATGTGTAGTATTTGATTGTTGTGATTGCCATGCCTTGCATATTTAAACCGGACATGCATCATATTTGTTGGCGCATCATGTCATGCATTTGTTGAGGTGTTTTCATGTGTTGATTGTTGTTTTTGATTTGCTTCTTCTCGATAGAGTTCCGAAACCGCTTCGGAGTGTGAGGATTCGTTCGACTACGTTGGCTCGTCTTCTTCATGGATTCGTTCTTCTTCCAAGCGGGATCTCAGGCAAGATGATCATTTCCCTGGATACCATTACTACCATTGCCATGCTAGTTGTCTCGTTTCTATCGCTGTCTCGCTACCTACCACTTGTATGTCAAGCCTCCCAAATTGCCATGAAAAGCCTCTAACCCCTCCACGTCCCAGCAAAACATTGTTTGGCTATGTTACCGCTTGCTCAGCCCTTCTTATAGCGTTGCTAGTTGCAGGTGCAATTGTTTCCAGCTATCACAATATTATTGCTATTTAATTTAATGCACATATATACTGGGTAAAGGGTGGAAGGCTTGGCCTTTTGCTCGGTGTTTTGTTCCACTCTTGCCGCCCCTAGTTACTTGTGTACCGGTGTTATGTTCCATAATTGAGTGCTCCTAACATGCTCGGGGTTGTTATGGGGACCCCCTTGATTTTCGTTTTAGGATAAAACTTGTCTGGCAAGGCTCAACTTTGGTATTATATTTGCCTAATAACTAATAAACTTGCATAGGGAGTAATTAACCCGAGGAGAATTAATCAACAACCCGGGCCAGTGCTCCTCATGAGTGTTGGTCCAAAATGGCAGTAGCCGGGGCCACCAACGGGTGTGCCAGCCGGAAACTTAGCCAATCCGGTAGTGTCCTGAGAACGAGATACGCGGATCTTATCGGGTTCGTCGACACGTCGGGCGGTCTTGCTGGACTTGTTTTACCTTTCTCGAACGTCTTGTGCAAGGAATTCCAAAAATACTTCGGGCTATCTCGAGGTTGCGGATTTCCAATCGTATTGCCTAGGAAGATCACGAGATTCGTGGTCGAGGTTATTCCCGCTGTGTGTGGTTAATTTGTGATGGACGAGTTGGAGCACCCCTGCAGGGTTAAATCTTTCGGAAAGCCATGCCCGCGGTTACGTGGCAACTTGGAAACTTTGTTTAACACCCGGTCATAGCAAACTGAAGTAAACTCAAATAAAATACACCAACTGTGTGCGTAACCGTGACTGTCTCTTCTCGTGAGTCCTTATCCGAGAGAGAACACGGTGGGGTTATGTTTGACGTAAGTAGGTGTTCAGGATCTCTTAGAGATCATTACTAGATCACGTCCGTTTATTCGACAATCATCCCTCTTTATTCTTGTACTCGTAAGTTAGCCACTCTAATAAATGCTTAGTTGCTTGCTGCAGCCTCACCACTTCACCCTACCTCACCCATTAAGCTTTAATAGTCTTGATACCCTTGGAAATGAGATTGCTGAGTCCCCGTGGCTCACAGATTACTACAACAACAGTTGCAGGTACAGGTAATGCGATGAATTGAGGTGAGCGCGATGCTTTGTTTGATTTGGAGTTCTTCTTCTTCTTCTTCTTCTTCTTCGATCATAGGATGGGTTCCAGGCGGCAGCCTGGGATAGCAAGGATGGATGTCATTTTATCGTTTGATTTCGTCCGTAGCCGGACCCTGCTCTTATGTATGGTGATTGTTATGCTATTGTATTGATGCGATATTGATGTAGCTTGTGGCGAGTGTAAGCCAATTCCATATACTCATCTCTTCTTTACATGTACTTGTAATGATATCCATTCTTGCGAAACGACGAGATGCGCTTCTATCCCTGTCGAGGCCCTCGTGCCAAAATAAGGATAGGATCGCATCTTGGGCGTGACAAGTTGGTATCAGAGCCTGTACCGACCTAGGAGCCCCCTTGATTGATCAAACTTGGCCGAGTCGAGTCTAGTTAAAAAAAACTATTTTGAGTCTAGTTATATCGGAGAGTAGGATTCTTTTACTCCTCTTCTATACTCTGGTGAGGTATTCGACTTAGGAATTTTCATTCTACTCCTCTTCTCGCTCAAATTTTTTTTAGGATCACGCGGGTATTTTGGAAACTATATGATGCCGATGTGACGGAGTTCTGTCTTGGTGCCACCTGTCTGACTTGATTTCTTCCGGGGAGTTGAGCTCCAGGGGATTCTTGTGCACATCGTTATCATTCAGTTTCCTTAGTATCTCAGGACGGAGGATATTCGAAATTGCTTCAATACTAGTAGTGGCGAGAGGAGTCCGGCATCCCCAGTACTGGTGGAGAGAGTTCGGATGTACTGCCATACTTAGTATCGTTGTGATTACGAGTGTCTGAGGTAGATGAGTTTCCGAGACCTTTGGTTGTGTGTTGAGGGATGTGATACACTGGAGAGTAGTATTACTGCTAGGAGTTGTGTGATTATGTGAAACTCCATGTATCCGTGTACCCGATTGCATAACCGAGATTTCGGGAGTTCTTAGGTGGGAACTCAAGTAGTTACCTAGGATTATCCTTTCAACGAATGCATGGTGGGTTATGTATTTGTTTCCGGCTTAATTCGCAAGCCTCATCCTTTGTTTTGTTGGAATATGGTAATTCGAGTTGCTTCGATGTCAAGTGGTGATTTCATATCTTTTCTAAGCGGTGTTCTCACATTTTTATGGGAATGCTAATCCTTTGTTCAACCGAAGTTGTCATGTCAATTTCTTTTCAACGGTGTGCTTCTCTTATAGATAATTCATTCCTCTCCAATATTTGCAAGATCAATCCGCATATTCTTTCCAGAGTTCGTCTCATCTGTCTCAAGTTGTCTTTGTTTTCCCCGCCCTCCCACCCTTTTTCGTCAAGAATTAAAATATCATCCAAATGCCTTTTCTATTCACATGATGCTTCCACTGTCTTCTCTTCCGTGATGTATCCGGTTATTCCTTATGATGATGCTCAGTAGTTTCAATGTCATCATTCTTGTTCTTCTTTTTCTTCTCCGGTGGATTCAATTCAGCTCTCGGTGTTGTTCATATCATTTTCATTTGTCCAAGGCTTCCCATGTTGGAAATTCTTATCCAGGCCTATCTTGTTATTCATCCCTCTCTCTATTCTATCCGGGGTGCTGAAGATATCTCAGAAGTCTTGTGTTTTCATTCAATCCTTTTCAATATTTCGAGGTTCTTACCTCATCAAGTTTTCAATTGTACCGGTGAGACCTCTCTTCCTAAGCAATCATTTCAATGGTGGTCTCTTTGAGTGGACTCATAACCCACAGGTTTTCCCCAGGATCTTACCTGGCTCTTCTAATCTTTTCCAGAGAGATCAAGCTCTTGTCAAATGATGTAAGTATGATTCTCATCAGTCATATTCCTTCCCGAAGATCACTTCTAAATCTTTTCACCATTAGCTCAACCTTTCCTTATTCATTGTTCCGGAGTGTCTCAATAATTTATGATGTTGTTCTCGTCATCATTCTCATCTTAGAAGACCGAAGGAGTGTTTCTCTTAAATCTTATCCGTTCTCGAAGATTCATGGTTCAAGTTTCATGCTATCCGCTCGAATTGTGGTTGATCATGAGCAATTCCTTCCATATATATCCGGAGCATTTCAGATTTGTTTTCATTTCTCGATCCTCCGAAGGCCATCATTTCAGAAGACTTCTTCGTTCTCAGCTTTCAGCTTTCGTTCTCAAATTCTTCTCAATTGTTGTCTCTTCGTTCGTCTCAATTATCCCGGTGCTTCGCCCAAGGTTTCTCTAGGCGGATCGTGATCTCTTCGTTCTCATGTCATGTATCTCCGTTCATTCATAATATCCTCATTCATTTGCAATTCTTACCGGTGCTCTCGTTCAAGTATTCTTTCAGTTCGTGCTTTATATCTCTCTCTTCAATTCTTTTCAAGAAGAATAAGTGGTGTGCGAAATATGTTGCTTGTCATCAATTTAACTTGGTGAAGGATAAGCATAACATAATTCTTATTCTTATTTCTTCAAGGTGATTTCAAGCATTCTTCCAGAGGTTGTTCATGATATCAAATTCTCGATTCTAAGTTGTTTCATCTTTTCTTTTCCGGAGTTCCAAGTTTCTCAAGTATCCATTCGCGAAGCTTCATCTATATCTTTGCAAGGCCTCTATCTTGTTCATTTTGCATCCTTCAATTCTTTCTATCATCCTTCTGTTTCAGAGTTCTTTCCGGAGTTTCTTCATGGTGTTTCATCAATATTTTTTTTTTCATTTTCAAGTGTTCTTCAAGATTTTGTTGGAGGCCCTCAAGTATTCTTATCTTGCATTTCAAATGCAATTCTTTCTCCCTTTTCTTTTGAGGTGGTGTTATAGCATTCTTGATTCATGAGGAGTCTCAAAGAGTAGTTGACAAGAATGAGATATTAAATCCATCATTCCTTTCTTAGAGTTATCTTGGATTGGATTTCACCTAAAGCATTTCCTTAGGATTGTTGCCATCATGGTGCTCATCAATGATCCAAGTTTTCAATGTATCCTCTTCGTGAAAGAAGTTTTGCATATCTGTTGCTCCCAAGCAACCAATTGTTTTCGTTTGTGGCCGGTTGTCACCTCATAATTTTGAGTTGTTTTCCATAAGCCCATAACAACCTTTTCTTTTCGTTGTTGGTTTTTCAACAAATCCGTTCAACCTATGCTTTTCAAATTCAATGGTGGTAGAAGTTGTCTTTTTCTTCTTCGTTCCCTTCTCTCCAAAGTTCTAACTTCTATTCTTTTATTTCGGAGGCATTGTATTGTTGCTCTCTTTCATCCATTACTTGTTTTATCAAGATCAGGTGCTTTCTTGCTTATCCGGAGTGTTGCGTCTGTTGGGGAACGTTGCATGGGAAACAAAATTTTTCCTACGCACACACAAGATCTATCCATGGTGATGAGCATCTACGAGAGGGAGAGTGAATCTACATACCCTTGTAGATCGCTAAGCGGAAGCGTTTAATAAACGCGGTTGATGTAGTCGAACTTCTCCGCGATCCAAATCGCAAGTCGTCCCTCGATCCGATCACGAACTAGCGCCGAACGGACGGCACCTCCGCGTTCAACACACGTACGGCTTGATGACGCCTTCACCTCCTCGATCCAGCGAGCGATGGTGAAGTAGTGGTTGAGTTCCAGCAGCACGACGGCGTGGTGATGGTGGTGAGGAACAATCTCTGCAGGGCTTCGCCAAGCGCTACGGAGATTATGACGGAGGAACTAGAGGGTTAGGGTTGCTGCACACGGCTTGGGGAAATCTTGATGTGTCTCGTGTGCTAGCCCTGCCCCTCTATTTATATGTTGAGCCTTGGGGTCTAAACTTGGAGTAAAAGCCTCCTCCAGGTCGGTTTTGCCCGCACAAGGTCGGTTTGGCCCGCAGGAAAAGAGTCCAACTCGGATCCCTGCCGAACCGTGCATAGCCGCGCACAAGCGGTAGTACCGCTCACAAGCGGTAGTACCGCTTGGGCGGTAGTACCGCTACACACAAGCGGTAGTACCGCTCGGGCGGTAGTACCGCTTCACCAAGCGGTAGTACCGCTTACGCGGCAGCAAAACTACTTTTGCACTTTCCAATACCTCGTGGGCTTTTATCCCTTGGCCCATATAAAGTGTTCTCGCACCCGAACACTTCGGTAAACATCCGGAACCCCTTCCGGTGAACTTCGGAACTTTTCCGGAGATCAAAACACTATTATCACATATATCAATCTTTACCTCCGGACTATTCCGGAGATCCTCATCATGTCCGGGATCTTATCCGGGACTCCGAACAACTTTCGGTCACCAACATAATAACTCAATTATACTAATCGTCACCAAACGTTAAGTGTGTAGACCCTGCGGGTTCGAGAACTATGTAGACATGACCGAGACACCTCTACGGCCAATAACCAATAGCGGGACCTGGATGCCCATATTGGCTCCTACATATTCTACGAAGATCTTTTATCGGTCGAACCTCTATGTCAAGGATTCAGTTAATCCCGTATGCTGTTCCCTTTGTTCTTCGGTATGTTACTTGCCCGAGATTCGATCGTCGGTATCACTATACCTAGTTCAATCTCGTTACCGGCAAGTCTCTTTACTCGTTCCGTAATACAAGATCCTGTGGCTAACTCTTTAGTCACTTTGCTTTCAAGGCTCAATGTGATGTTGTATTACCGAGTGGGCCCTGAGATACCTCTCCGTCATACGGAGTAACAAATCCCAGTCTTGATCCATGCCAACCCAACAGACACCCTCGGAGATACCTGTAGAGCACCTTTATAGTCGCCCAGTTACGTTGCGACGTTTGATACACACAAGGTATTCCTCCGGTGTCAGTGAGTTGCATGATCTCATGGTCAAAAGAACAGATACTTGACATGCAGAAAACAATAGCAATAAACTGACACGATCATATGCTACGTTCGTAGTTTGGGTCTTGTCCATCACATCATTCTCCTAATGATGTGATCCCGTTATCAAATGACATCTCATGTCAATGGCTAGGAAACCTTAACCATCTTTGATCAACGAGCTAGTCAACTAGAGGCTTACTAGGGACACAGTGTTGTCTATGTATCCACACATGTATTTGAGTTTCCAATCAATACAATTATAGCATGGATAATAAACGATTATCATGAACAAGGAAATATAATAATAACCAATTTATTATTGCCTCTAGGGCATATTTCCAACAGTCTCCCACTTGCACTAGAGTCAATAATCTAGTTCACATCACTATGTGATTTACATTGTAATGAATCGAACACCCATGCAGTTCTGGTGTTTTTCATGTTTAGCCCTTGGAAGAGGTTTAGTCATCGGATCTGCAACATTTAGATCCGTGTGTACTTGGCAAATATTTATGTCGTCCTCCTTGATGTAATCGCGGATGGAATTGAAACGTCGCTTTATGTGTCTGGTTCTCTTGTGAAATCTTGGTTCCTTGGCTAGAGCAATGGCACCAGTATTATCACAAAACAGAGTCATTGGGTTAAGTGCACTAGGCACTACTCCAAGATCTGTCATGAACTCCTTCATCCAGACACCTTCCTTCGCCGCCTCCGAGGCAGCGATGTACTCCGCTTCGCATGTAGAATCAGCTACCACGCTTTGCTTGGAACTGCACCAGCTAACCGCACCCCCATTAAGAATAAATACGTATCCGGTTTGCGACTTAGAGTCATCCGGATCAGTGTCAAAGCTTGCATCGACGTAACCCTTTACGACGAGCTCTTGATCACCTCCATAAACGAGAAACATGTCCTTAGTCCTTTTCAGGTACTTCAGGATATTCTTGACCGCCGTCCAGTGTTCCATTCCTGGATCACCTTGAAACCTTCCGACCATACTTATGGCAAGGCTGACATCGGGTCTTGTGCACAGCATTGCATACATGATAGAGCCTATGGCCGAAGCATAGGGGATGACACTCATCTTTTCTCTATCTTCTGCAGTCACTGGGCATTGAGTCTTACTCAACTTCACACCTTGCAATACAGGCAAGAACCCCTTCTTGGACTGATCCATTTTGAACTTCTTCAAAACTTTATCAAGGTATGTGCTTTGTGAAAGTCCTATTAAGCGTCTCGATCTATCTCTATAGATCTTGATGCCTAATATGAAAGCAGCTTCTCCTAGGTCCTTCATTGAAAAACTCTTGTTCAAATATTCCTTTACGCTTTCCAGCATTTCTATATTGTTTCCAATCAGCAATATGTCATCCACATATAATATTAGAAACGCTATAGATCTCCCACTCACTTTCTTGTAAATACAAGCTTCTCCGTAAACTTGTATAAACTCGAACGCTTTGATCACCTCATCAAAACGAAGATTCCAACTCCGAGATGCTTGCACCAGTCCATAAATGGATCGCTGGAGTTTGCAAACTTTGTCAGCATTCTCTGGATCGACAAAACCTTCTGGTTGCATCATATACAACTCTTCCTTAAGGTAACCGTTAAGGAACGCTGTTTTGACATCCATCTGCCAAATTTCATAATCGAAAAAGGCAGCTATTGCTAACATGATTCTGACGGACTTAAGCATCGCTACGGGTGAGAAGGTCTCATCGTAGTCAACTCCTTGAACTTGTGAAAAACCCTTTGCCACAAGTCGAGCTTTATAGACGGTGACATTACCGTCCGCGTCCGTCTTCCTCTTAAAGATCCATTTGTTCTGAATGGCCTTACGCCCTTCAGGTAATACTTCCAAAGTCCATACTTTGTTTTCATACATGGATCCCATCTCGGATTTCATGGCCTCTAACCACTTCTCGGAATCCGGGCCCATCATCGCTTCTCCATAGCTCGTAGGTTCATCGTTGTCTAACAACATGACCTCTAAGACAGGGTTGCCATACCACTCGGGAGCAGTACGTGTCCTTGTCGACCTACGAGGTTCGATAGCAACTTGATCCAAAGTTTCATGATCATCATCATTAACTTCCTCTTCAGCTAATGTAGGCTCCACAGAAACAACTTTCTGCGCTGCGCTACTCTCAGGTTGAAGTAAAGGTTCAACAACCTCATCAAGTTCTATCTTCCTCCCACTCAATTCTTTCGAGAGAAACTCTTTCTCAAGAAATGTTCCGTTTTTAGCGACAAACACTTTGCCTTCGGATCTGAGGTAGAAGGTATACCCAACTGTCTCTTTTGGGTATCCTATGAAGATGCATTTCTCCGCTTTGGGTTCCAGCTTTTCAGGCTGAAGCTTTTTGACATAAGCATCACATCCCCAAACTTTAAGAAACGACAGCTTTGGCTTCTTGCCAAACCAAAGTTCATATGGCGTCTTCTCAACGGATTTCGATGGTGCCCTATTTAAAGTGAATGCAGCTGTCTCTAATGCATAACCCCAAAACGATAGTGGCAAATCGGCAAGAGACATCATAGATCGCACCATATCCAATAAAGTTCGATTACGACGTTCGGACACACCATTACGCTGTGGTGTTCCAGGCGGTGTCAATTGTGAAACAATTCCACACTGTCTTAAGTGACTGCCAAACTCATAACTCAGATATTCTCCTCCTCGATCAGATCGCAGGAATTTAATCTTCTTGTTACGATGATTCTCAACTTCACTCTGAAATTGTTTGAACTTTTCAAATGTTTCAGACTTGTGTTTCATTAAGTAAATATACCCATATCTACTTAAGTCATCAGTGAAGGTGAGAAAATAACGATAACCACCGCGCGCCTCAATACTCATCGGACCACACACATCAGTATGTATGATTTCCAATAAGTCACTTGCCCGTTCCATTGTTCCAGAGAACGGCGTTTTAGTCATCTTTCCCATGAGGCATGGCTCACATGTGTCAAGTGATTCAAAATCAAGTGACTCCAAAAGTCCATCAGCATGGAGCTTCCTCATGCGTTTCACGCCAATATGACCTAAACGGCAGTGCCACAAGAAAGTGGTATTATCATTATCAATTCTACATCTTTTGGCATCAATGTTATGAACATGTGTATCATTACTATCGAGATTCAATAAGAATAAACCCCTCACATTGGGTGCATGACCATAAAAGATATTACTCATATAAATAGAACAACCATTATTCTCTGATTTAAATGAGTAACCGTCTCGCAATAAACAAGATCCAGATATAATGTTCATGCTTAACGCAGGCACCAAATAACACTTATTTAGGTTCATCACTAATCCCGACGGTAATCGAAGAGCGAGCGTGCCGACGGCGATCACATCAACCTTGGAACCATTTCCCACGCGCATCGTCACTTCGTCCTTTGCCAGCCTCCATCTATTCCGCAGTTCCTGTTTTGAGTTGCAAATATGAGCAACCGCACCGGTATCAAATACCCAGGCACTACAACGAGAGTTGGTAAGGTACACATCAATAACATGTATATCATATATACCTTGTTTGTTGTTGGCCGCCTTCTTGTCAGCCAAATACTTGGGGCAGTTCCGCTTCCAGTGTCCAGTTCCCTAGCAATGAAAACACAAAGTTTCTGGTTTGGGTCCAGCCTTGGGTTTCTTCACGAGAGGAGCAACTGCTTTGCCACTCTTCTTGGAGTTACCCTTCTTACCCTTGCCATTTTTCTTGAAACTAGTGGTTTTATTGACCATCAACACTTGATGCTCCTTCTGAATTTCAGACTCAGCGGCTTTCAGCATCGCAAACAGCTCGGCGACTGACTTGTTCATCCCGTGCATGTTATAGTTCAACACGAAGCTCTTGTAGCTAGGTGGCAATGATTGAAGAACTCTGTCAGTGATAGCCTCTGGCGGAAGGGGCATCCCTAACTCAGCCAGACGGGTGGAGTACCCAGACATTCTGAGCACGTGATCACTGATAGACCCGTTCTCCTCCATCTTGCAAGCATAGAATTTGTCGGAGATCTCATATCTCTCGATCCGGGCATTCTTCTGAAAGATAAACTTCAACTCCTGGAACATCTCATATGCTCCATGACGTTCAAAACGTCTTTGAAGTCCCGGTTCTAAGCCATACAACATTGCACATTGAACTATTGAGTAATCATCAGAACGAGCCTGCCAGGCGTTCACAACGTCTAGAGACTCAACTGGAGCGGGTGGATCTCCAAGCGGTGCATCAAGGACATAAGCCTTCTGGGAAGCCGTAAGGATAATCCTTATATTACGGGCCCAGTCCACAAAGTTACTTCCATCATCTTTCAACTTAGCTTTCTCTAGGAACGCATTAAAATTCAGGGGTGCTACTCCGCGAGCCATGATCTATAACATAAATATAGCAAAGACAACTTAGACTATTGTTCTAGATAATGAGTTTAGTTAATCATATTACTTAAAAACTCCCACTCAAATTGACATCCCTCCGATCATTCGAGTGTAACATGATCCAAATCCACCAACTCAAGTCCGATCATCACGTGAGTTGAGGTGGTTTCAATGGTGAACATCATCATGTTGATCATATCTACTATATGACTCATGTTCGACCTTTCGGTCTCTTGTGTTCCGAGGCCATGTCTGTACATGCTAGGCTCGTCAAGTTTAACCCGAGTGTTTCCGCACGTGCAACATGGCTTACACCCGTTGTATGTGAACGTAGAGTCTATCACACCCGATCATCACGGCGTGTCTCGAAACGACGAACTTTCGCAACGGTGCACACTTGGGGAGAACACAATTTATCTTGAAATTTAAGTGAGGGATCACCTTATAATGCTACCGTCGTCCTAAGCAAAATAAGATGCATAAAAGGATTAACATCACATGCAAATCATAAGTGACATGATATGGCCATGAACTTGTGCTTTTGATCTCCATCTCCAAAGCACCGGCATGATCTCCATCGTCACCGGCATGACACCATGATCTCCATCATCTTGATCTCCATCAACGTGTCGCCATAAGGTTGTCGCGCCGACTGTTGCTTCCACGACTATTGCTAACGTTTAGCGATAAAGTAAAGCATTACATAGCGCTTAATGATTGACACGCAGGTCATACAATAATTAAAGACAACTCTATGGCTCCTGCCAGTTGCCGTACTCATCGACATGCAAGTCGTGATATTCTATACAACACATGATCATCTCATACATCACATATATCTCATCATGTAATTGGCCATATCACATCACAACATACCCTGCAAAAATAAGTTAGACGTCCTCTAATTGTTGTTGCAAATTTTACGTGGCTGCTACGGGTTTGCAAGAACCGTTCTTACCTACGCAAAACCACAACGTGGTGTAGTGATTGCTTTTTGATCTTCTAAAAGAACCCTCTTCATTGAAATCGATTCAACTAAAGTGAGAGAGACAGACACCCGCTAGCCATCTTTATGCAACAAAATTACATGTCAGTTGAAGGAACCTGTCTCGCGTAAGTGTACGCGTAATGTCGGTCCGGGCCGCTTCATCTCACAATACTGCCGAATCAAGTATCAACTAGTAACGGCAAGCAATATGTATACACCCACGCCCACAACTCGTTTGTGTTCTACTCGAGATCTCATCTACGCATAAACCTGGCTCTGATGCCACTGTTGGGGAACGTTGCATGGGAAACAAAATTTTTCCTACGCACACACAAGATCTATCCATGGTGATGAGCATCTACGAGAGGGAGAGTGAATCTACATACCCTTGTAGATCGCTAAGCGGAAGCGTTTAATAAACGCGGTTGATGTAGTCGAACGTCTCCGCGATCCAAATCGCAAGTCGTCCCTCGATCCGATCACGAACTAGCGCCGAACGGACGGCATCTCCGCGTTCAACACACGTACGGCTTGATGACGCCTTCACCTCCTCGATCCAGCGAGCGATGGTGAAGTAGTGGTTGAGTTCCAGCAGCACGACGGCGTGGTGATGGTGGTGAGGAACAATCTCTGCAGGGCTTCGCCAAGCGCTACGGAGATTATGACGGAGGAACTAGAGGGTTAGGGTTGCTGCACACGGCTTGGGGAAATCTTGATGTGTCTCGTGTGCTAGCCCTGCCCCTCTATTTATATGTTGAGCCTTGGGGTCTAAACTTGGAGTAAAAGCCTCCTCCAGGTCGGTTTTGCCCGCACAAGGTCGGTTTGGCCCGCAGGAAAAGAGTCCAACTCGGATCCCTGCCGAACCGTGCACAGCCGCGCACAAGCGGTAGTACCGCTCACAAGCGGTAGTACCGCTTGGGCGGTAGTACCGCTTCACACAAGCGGTAGTACCGCTCGGGCGGTAGTACCGCTTCACCAAGCGGTAGTACTGCTTACGCGGCAGCAAAACTACTTTTGCACTTTCCAATACCTCGTGGGCTTTTATCCCTTGGCCCATATAAAGTGTTCTCGCACCCGAACACTTCAGTAAACATCCGGAACCCCTTTCGGTGAACTTCGGAACTTTTCCGGAGATCAAAACACTATTATCACATATATCAATCTTTACCTCCGGACTATTCCGGAGATCCTCGTCATGTCCGGGATCTTATCCGGGACTCCGAACAACTTTCGGTCACCAACATAATAACTCAATTATACTAATCGTCACCAAACGTTAAGTGTGTAGACCCTGCGGGTTCGAGAACTATGTAGACATGACAGAGACACCTCTACGGCCAATAACTAATAGCGGGACCTGGATGCCCATATTGGCTCCTACATATTCTACGAAGATCTTTTATCGGTCGAACCTCTATGTCAAGGATTCAGTTAATCCCGTATGCTGTTCCCTTTGTTCTTCGGTTGTTACTTGCCCGAGATTCGATCGTCGGTATCACTATACCTAGTTCAATCTCGTTACCGGCAAGTCTCTTTACTCGTTCCGTAATACAAGATCCTGTGGCTAACTCTTTAGTCACTTTGCTTGCAAGGCTCAATGTGATGTTGTATTACCGAGTGGGCCCTGAGATACCTCTCCGTCATACGGAGTAACAAATCCCAGTCTTGATCCATGCCAACCCAACAGACACCCTCGGAGATACCTGTAGAGCACCTTTATAGTCGCCCAGTTACGTTGCGACGTTTGATACACACAAGGTATTCCTCCGGTGTCAGTGAGTTGCATGATCTCATGGTCAAAGGAACAGATACTTGACATGCAGAAAACAATAGCAATAAACTGACACGATCATATGCTACGTTCGTAGTTTGGGTCTTGTCCATCACATCATTCTCCTAATGATGTGATCCCGTTATCAAATGACATGTCATGTCAATGGCTAGGAAACCTTAACCATCTTTGATCAACGAGCTAGTCAACTAGAGGCTTACTAGGGACACAGTGTTGTCTATGTATCCACACATGTATTTGAGTTTCCAATCAATACAATTATAGCATGGATAATAAACGATTATCATGAACAAGGAAATATAATAATAACCAATTTATTATTGCCTCTAGGGCATATTTCCAACAGCGTCATCTTTTCAAGTTCCTTCCATATTATCAATTTTGCCCCTCTATCCTACCGAAGTATTGCCGAAATTTCTTTTGAATTCCTGCTTGTTTCTCATGACATTCTTCATCTCCTTCCAACCTTCAAGATTCGTTGGTTTCACTCATTTGTCAATGAAGCAACGAAGTTTTACCTCATCCTTTCGTCTTCCTCTTCCCCTTCTCATTCTAAGATCTCGGGTCGACATCTCTTGTAAGTGGAGGAGAGTTGTAACAGCCCGGGACCGACGCTCCAGAAGATTCTCCTTTTGTTCCGCTGTCGTCGTGTGTTTTGTTTGGTTGTCGCATTCATCATCGCATCATTCGCATCATCTGCATAGCATCGTCACTCGTTTTCAAAAACTTGCATCCGTTCGTAGCTGCCGGTTCTCTCCGTTCGTGTCGTCGTCCGTTTCGAGCCCAACCACACACGCACGCGCCCGCGGCATCGTTAAAATATTGTTTTTAAAAGTGCGCGTAAAATATTCTCGGGTTGGGTCAAAGGTTGGTGTGCGGTCTTGTTATATTGTACGTAGACCGCCTGCCAAATTTCGTCGCAATCCGAGGTCGTTTGATACCCGAACGGTCGACCGTAGCGGCACCGTCATCGGTTTATTCGTCGGACGTTTTTCGGTGTTTAAAACCTCTGTCACGAGCCGCAAACCTTCCCTCTCTTCCCAGCTAGCCCAACTACACAGCCCGCCGCAGCCCACCTAAACCTACCCTCGACCGGAACCGTTCGATTGCGATCATACGGTCCGAAAACGGCCCCAAACCCTCAACCCTAGTCCTATTCCCTATATATAGATCAACTTCTAGTCTAACCCTAAAAACTAGGAACCCTGTCCCATCATCCCCGCCGCCGCCGCCACTCCAATCATTGCCTCCATTTCCATGCTCGACCAACCGGTACCTCAACCTTCAGATCCCCTCGGCTCCTCGCGCCGTCAGCCCGAGCGCTCGATCCCGAATGGATCGAGGCGCTGCCCCCAACCCGCAGCCGTGCGTGGGCCTCCTCTGCGTCCGAGGAGATGCTCCTGGTCCCCTGCAAGCCGCATTAGCAAGCCTTCCATGCTCGCACCTGAGGACCTCCTCGCCGGAGTCCAGCCGCCGGCCAGGCTAGTTCGCCGCAGTCGTGTCCAGGCCAGGCCCCTGTCTCTCTCATGCTCCTTCTTCCTTTCTCTCGCCGTCTCACCTTTCTCTCTCTCTCTCTCTCTCTTTTGTGCTGCACCAGGGGGCAACAGCAGCGTTCGACGCCATAGAGCCCCGCTCGACCCCTTGGCCCGTGCATAGTCGGCCAGCTCGCCAGAGACAAGCCCGCCGGACCAACCACCGCGACAGCCACCGGAGTTGGAGCCCGCAGGTCGCCGCCATCTTGCCTCCTCCTCCAATTTCTTCTCTCTCTCTGATGGCCTGCCTCTCTCTTTTGTTCGCCTGAAGGAGTCGACATGGACATCACCGCATGCAACCGCCGCCGTCGCAGGTCGCCTCCACCCCGTTCTGGCCGAAATCGAACCCCGGCGAGCTCCTCATCCCAGATTCGGGCCTTCCCCATGCTCTCCTGCCGCCCCGCCATGCCCCATGGCCGCCGTCGAAGCACTGCATCGCAGCCGTCCTCCTGCTTCGATAGTTGCAGATGTAGGGGAGGACGAGCGCCTCGGCCCCCTCCGCTCGCCCGCGCGTGGGCCAGCCGCCGCCAAGACCCACCGGTGCTGCACCGCTGGACCCGCCACCGGCGACGAGCCGCTGGAGCCAGGTCAACCTAGCGAACGCGGCCACCTCTGCTTCTTCTCGCCATGAGCGTTGACCTCTGTTCCCCCGCTGTAAGCTGCATATGTAACTTCGTATTTCCTTCCCAGATCCATTCTGTCACATAGTGTTATATAGAGTAGCACTACGTTTATTCACGAGAACGTTTGTAGCTGAGCTGGCTAACGCAGCTCACTTCTACGCCAGGGATCCTCGGTTCGAGTCCAGGTTTTCCCACTATTTTTGCACCGCCACCTTCTATTTTATTTTCTTGCACACACACAGCCACTTGGGCCAATTCATCCTGGGCCACTGCAGGGTACTGCAATCTGGCCCAATATTCTTTATTTGTCTATGTAATTCCACTGCATTGCATAATTTCAGAAAAAGACCATCATTTTAAAATGCTAATAAGGAAATAACCGTGCTTTGGTTTAAAATGATTTATATATGTAAGATTACTAGAATTTCGTGTAGATTCATAATATCCATATTTCAACCATGTTTTAAATGTTTAACTTGCTGGTTTCATATAATTTGCGTTAATGCCATGCTAGAACGGTTTGTCTCATATCTAAATAACCGTAGCTCCGATAAAAATGATCCACATATGTAACTTGACTAGAAAATCATGTAGAATCTCATGGCACCTTTTATTTTTGCTGTTTAACAAATATAAAATTGTGTTAGGACAGATCTGGACCAAATTCATAATATGCATATGAGGTCATTTCGGAATAATATATGTTGCTTCCGGCCTCATTTAAAATGCCTAGACGATGTAGTTCCTTATGCTTCACCTCTTGCCATGATTAACAACATTTAATATTGTCGTGTACCTAAATGAGAGTGAACTTAATATTCAAATGTGGAGCTTCGTCAATATGCAACTCGTTGCATATTGAGCTTCACTTAATGTGTAGTATTTGATTGTTGTGATTGCCATGCCTTGCATATTTAAACCGGACATGCATCATATTTGTTGGCGCATCATGTCATGCATTTGTTGAGGTGTTTTCATGTGTTGATTGTTGTTTTCGATTTGCTTCTTCTCGATAGAGTTCCGAAACCGCTTCGGAGTGTGAGGATTCGTTCGACTACGTTGGCTCGTCTTCTTCATGGATTCGTTCTTCTTCCAAGCGGGATCTCAGGCAAGATGATCATTTCCCTGGATACCATTACTATCATTGCCATGCTAGTTGTCTCGTTTCTATCGCTGTCTCGCTACCTACCACTTGTATGTCAAGCCTCCCAAATTGCCATGAAAAGCCTCTAACCCCTCCACGTCCCAGCAAAACATTGTTTGGCTATGTTACCGCTTGCTCAGCCCTTCTTATAGCGTTGCTAGTTGCAGGTGCAATTGTTTCCAGCTATCACAATATTATTGCTATTTAATTTAATGCACATATATACTGGGTAAAGGGTGGAAGGCTTGTCCTTTTGCTCGGTGTTTTGTTCCACTCTTGCCGCCCCTAGTTACTTGTGTACCGGTGTTATGTTCCATAATTGAGCGCTCCTAACATGCTCGGGGTTGTTATGGGGACCCCCTTGATTTTCATTTTAGGATAAAACTTGTCTGGCAAGGCCCAACTTTGGTATTATATTTGCCTAATAACTAATAAACTTGCATAGGGAGTAATTAACCCGAGGAGAATTAATCAACAACCCGGGCCAGTGCTCCTCATGAGTGTTGGTCCAAAATGGCAGTAGCCGGGGCCACCAACGGGTGTGCCAGCCGGAAACTTAGCCAATCCGGTCGTGTCCTGAGAACGAGATACGCGGCTCTTATCGGGTTCGTCGACACGTCGGGCGGTCTTGCTGGACTTGTTTTACCTTTCTCGAACGTCTTGTGCGAGGAATTCCGAAAATACTTCGGGCTATCTCGAGCTTGCGGTTTTCCAATGGAATTGCCTAGGAAGATCACGAGATTCGTGGTCGAGGTTATTCCCGCTGTGTGTGGTTAATTTGTGATGGACGAGTTGGAGCACCCCTGCAGGGTTAAATCTTTCGGAAAGCCGTGCCCGCGGTTACGTGGCAACTTGGAAACTTTGTTTAACACCCGGTCATAGCAAACTGAAGTAAACTCAAATAAAATACACCAACTGTGTGCGTAACCGTGACTGTCTCTTCTCGTGAGTCCTTATCCGAGAGAGAACACGGTGGGGTTATGTTTGACGTAAGTAGGTGTTCAGGATCTCTTAGAGATCATTACTAGATCACGTCCGTTTATTGGACAATCATCCCTCTTTATTCTTGTACTCGTAAGTTAGCCACTCTAATAAATGCTTAGTTGCTTGCTGCAGCCTCACCACTTCACCCTACCTCACCCATTAAGCTTTAATAGTCTTGATACCCTTGGAAATGAGATTGCTGAGTCCCCGTGGCTCACAGATTACTACAACAATAGTTGCAGGTACAGGTAATGCGATGAGTTAACGTGAGCGCGATGCTTTGTTTGATTTGGAGTTCTTCTTCTTCTTCTTCTTCTTCTTCTTCTTCGATCATAGGATGGGTTCCAGGCGGCAGCCTGGGATAGCAAGGATGGATGTCATTTTATCGTTTGATTTCGTCCGTAGCCGGACCCTGCTCTTCTGTATGGTGATTGTTATGCTATTGTATTGATGCGATATTGATGTAGCTTGTGGCGAGTGTAAGCCAATTCCATATACTCATCTCTTCTTTACATGTACTTGTAATGATATCCATTCTTGCGAAACGACGAGATGCGCTTCTATCCCTGTCGAGGCCCTCGTGCCAAAATAAGGATAGGATCACATCTTGGGCGTGACAGGGCGGAGCTCAGTGAGCTCTCTGGAATGGGCGGCGGTGTGGCCACGTCACCGGGCAAGGACGACGAGCTGGCTGTCGCGAGGCGCGGTGAAGAGATAGGAGAGGGCAGGCGCAATTAATGCGCGCAGTGGCCGCACGCGGAGGAAGACGACGGCGGAACAGCCACTGTGCCCGCACGGGTGCCACAGTGCGGCGCTGCGGTGGCGGCCGGCGAGAGCTTCTCCGGCAAGGGGAAGAACCTGGAATGGCCTAGGTGGATGGCGGGGAGCTAGTAGGCACAGGGGGACGTGGTACGGCGACGCGGGCGTCTGACTCCGAGGAGACCCGTGCCTGGTGGCGCCCAGAGCGTGGTTTTGGCAGGCTGGCTACGCGGTCACCGCGTGCACAGGCACCCGTGGCGCGAGCTGGCCTGCCATACCGTGTCTGGAGAGTCGACCTCGCGTACTGTAACCCACCCGTGGCACTAGCTTACCCAAAGACTCACTGAGATGAAGTGTAACTTCATTCACAGTTTGCTGATAGAAAATGGGTGAGGTTCTAGAGAGGAGATGAGCTATGAATGAAGCCAACCAACTTGTCTGGGAGATTCCAGGTTGGAAGGAGTACAAACTGGTGGAGTTTGAGAAGTTTTTGCAAAGATCTGGATACAGTTCCTGTGTAAACCATAATCTGGTCCAGAGACTTGTTCTGCTTGTGGCACTCATATGGTAGATCTGATGGAGCTGAAATTTGGCATGGTGGAGTCATTTGATGTAGAGAAGATGCCATAAAAATTTCATGGCCATATGATACATCTAGCTAGCACTCCCTTCACAGTGGTTTCAGAAATGCAGTAACTTGCCAAAGCCTTGTTGCTCAAAAATTTTACTGGCCAAAGTGACATTTTTAGATATTGTGGATAGATAGGATACCTAATATCTCAGGGAATTTATTGGAAATTTTCTGAGCTAGGAAAATGGGAGTTGCTTCACAACTGACCAATGCTGACCAGAAAGAAAATAATTATTCTGGCCAAAATTTTGTATTGGACTATGGAATGTTTTTGAAGATTAGGAATTATACGATGATAAGAAGATGTGACAAAAGTTTGGGATTTTATTGATCATCCAAACTATAGGTTGCTTCACAACCCATAGTGATGACATAATTCCCAAAGGAATAAAAGAATTATTGGAAAAAGATTAAATATTGGAAATTGATCCAAGAGAGGTGTGGAAAGGTTTTGGCAAGGTGATGAGGGTTTTGGGTTACTTGGGAAAAGATTAAAGGTTTCATAAGTCCATAGCTGACTGAAAAACCAAGCAAAATGCAAATAAAACAAGAAAGATTTTGAAAAGAAAAAGTGGCCAAAAACAAGGGTGTCACAGGGGTGAGGGTCGTCTGGCGTGTTCTGTCGAACGAACCGCTACAGCCGGCGCGACACATAAGCGTAATATTGAAAGGAAAGGCAAAGCGAAAGAAAATCGTGGCGAAACATACCGCGGGTGCAGGATCGTGCCGGTTGTACGGCAATTTGACAAAATGCCAGGTACGAGCGTCCAGCTGGAAGTTGATGATGGCATTCACCCGCTCCGCCAGCTGAACAGCCGTCAGCTCGACGGTGGACATCCGACACGGGTCGTGCCGGCCCCCCATGTGGCACATCTGGTGCGGCCGGGCCTGCGAGGGCAGCACACGGCGGGCAATGAAGGCGGCCACCAGGTTGGAGCCAACCAGCCCCTCCCCGCTCCCCATCACCTGCAGTCGGCCCAGGATCCCGGTCACCTCGGGGTTTTCCATGACCTAAGTCCCATTCATCCCCGAGGACGGGACATTGGAAAAGGACGGTAGCCGGATGTAGTCGTGGGCGGGGTTGATTTTCTTCACATAGAAAAATGACCTTTGCCATTTCTTGACAGATTCGATGAGCGTGATGCGGGGGAAGTGGCTGCCGCTGACGCACACCACTGCCCCCCCCCCCCCCCCCCCGACGGCGTACGACTCGTTGCCGTTCTTCAGGTCCTTGAGGAAGAACATATTTTTCCAGAGCTCCGGGAAGGGCAGGAGGACGGCATAGGCTTCGCAGAAGATCACCAAGCAGGAGAGCTACAGAATGGAATTCGGCCCCAAATGGTGTGGCTAGAGGTTGAAGGTCTTGAGAAAATATCTGAAGAATCTGCTCACCGGCAGGCCAAATCCATGTGGGAAATGCGTCATGAAGATCACGAATTTCCCCTCCTCGGGCACCGGCGCCACCTCGTCGCCGTGGGCGTGGGCAGTGACACGCTCCTTCGACGATAGCATCCGGGTGCGCCGGAGGTAGGCAATGTCCTCCGCCGCCACGTCAGAGCCCTCCCAGCTTCCGGAGGGCGCATCGGCCATCTCCGGGCTCGACAAGCGAGTCGAAACGAGGGCGGCCACCACAGAATCCGTGAGACGTGGGCATAACGGCCCGCCACCATCACGATATAACTACAGAAGATCTCACCCACGGCCCGAGGCCTAGTGGGCTCGGCCTGTGCCGTCGTCCCATCGCGTGACCAGAGGCGGGTCCCACCGACCCCACAACGCCGCGCGTGGCGTACTGCGGGCTGACGCTCGGCCTGAAGTGACGCGGCCGAACCCGAAGCGTCGGGCACGGCCGCCAGTCCGACTGGCCAGCCGGCCGGGCACTTCACGGCTCGCGCCGCTCCTAAGATATAAGGAAGCCGCTGGCCCCCATCGGCTTCGGGGACTACTGAAGGGGGTGTAACACCCGGGTATACCAAAATAGGTGAGAGTCGGGCCATTCGAAAATTATGTGTCGGCCCCCTGGCCGGCACGCTCGACGCCTAGGCCGGCTGGGCCATGACCGGCTGGTCCATGGTCGGCCGACCGATGCCGGTTGGGGCAGCGGCCGACTGGGCAGTAGCCGGCCCTCTCGTAGCCGCCAAGCGGCCGTACACCGCCCCATCCCTCTGGCCCCAGGTACAGCGATGGGACTTGTCTTCTGTGGCAGGTTGCGCATGGCCACAGTGCACGTGGACGGAAGGGCGCGCGTGGGTACATCGCCGCCTGCCGTACTGACAGACGGGACAGGGCGTGACTGCGGCGGAGGCGGCCGTACCACTAACCACGACCGACCGAGACATGGCGAGGCCACAGTGGAGGCATGCCTCCAACCACCTCATGACCAAGCCCCCGCATGGCTACAGTGTAGCTGGATGGACCGTTGACTATGGCCGGGTGCGGTAAGGCGGTGCGACGCAGCGCGCCCATGCGGCCGCGTAACGAGCACGCACCAATGGCAAGGCTTGGCCGGCGGGCCCCCACAGCCGAGGAGACCTTGCAGCCGGCGGACCCCACAAACGATGGGACGGCCCAGCCGGTGAGACCCACGGCAACTAGAGAGGCTACCGGCTGGGCCCCGCACGAAGCTTCTATGAATATTGTAAGCTGGGGGTTGGCCTATAAAACCCCCCGGCACCCCCCATGCATCGGGGACGCTCACACGCATACACACATCCACATAGAGAGGAAATGGAGAACAACAGAACTCCTTCTTCCTCCTCTAGCCAACAGGTCTTGGAGCAATCTTGTAAATTGTCAAGATCATCAACTAGCTAGGTAGGAGTACGGGTATTACCTCTCATTGAGGGCCCCGAACCTGTGTACATCGTGTGTCTCGCACCGCTTGTCCCCAATCCCGTTTCCGGAGCCCATCGACATCATACGGCCCCAACCACTCTCGATTAGTCACCCCATGGCATCTTTCGGTAGAAAACACCGACAGTACTGGAGTGATCACTGATGGCGGCAGAAACGCGAAGATGGTTCCCGACGAAGAAGGAATGCTGCTACAACCTCGGGAGTGGTCGCCGGCGACGAGCAGGTAGCAACGGTGACGCGAAGAAGCTCTGGGCTCGAGGTAGAAGAAGTGAGGGGATGAAGTGAAAAATGATAAGGGGACCCGTCGGTAAATATTTAAAGGGAGAGAGCCCGAAAAGGCAACCAGCAAGCGCGACAATCGAGGAGACGCAGTAAATTTTGGAAGCTAAGGCGCCTCGATTTTCGGGATAAACGGATACATTCAGATTTGCCATGATGTCATTATTTGTTTCCTAAATTATCGGCGGGAGATGTCACAATGGACAGGCGCTGGAAAAATGACAAGTCTAAAAAGCTTCTCAAGACGGTGTTGTGTGATTCATGAAAGACACGAATCGGGAGATGAGCCGCAAAAGAGAGAGAGATTGACATGAATAAATTCAAATCAACCTGGGGCCTAATGTCGGGGATATAACCCCACGGTATTATCCGCCTTATTGGGCCGGGTCAATGCCATGGCGGCTATGTCATTATATTCAGGATGGGCCACGTCGTAAAGATAAAGCGAACGAGGAAATTACCAAGTGAGCCACCGGGCGGCCAAAGTACGCGGAGACGGTGACTCAAGGCCCACAGGGCAAAAGACATCAGAAGGTTCCTTGCTTAAGGGGCAAGGTAAGTTAGAGACATGATAGGTTACGTGTCGTAATATAACTCAGACTTTGTTGTAAACCCTAGGGTCTTGGCCTGTATATAAAGGCAAGCCCTTAGGGACGAAAAGATCATGCATGTCATAATCCCTCGGGAGCTAGGTTAGCGATTCCGCACCCTTGTAATCGAGATATATTCATCAATACACATAAAGCAGGACGTAGGCTATTACCTCCATCAGAGGAGCCGAACCTTGGTAAACTCGCCTCCCGTTCCCGATTAACCCCTTTGAGTCGCCACCTAGGGGCGATGGCCTGATACCTAAGTCCTTGCATGAGGACATATGCCGTGACAAAACCACGACAACTTCTGACGGGACCCCACAGCCGACGGGCCCTACGCACAACAAGAATTCCCAATCGGTGGCCCCCCTGGCCGGCAGGAGAGGCCGCCAGACGGGTCCCACCTCCCTTATCTTATCAATATTGTATGCCGGGGGGTTGTCCTATAAACCCCCCAGCACCCCCATGTAACGAGAGGGCTTCTCAGGCATACACACTCACATAGAGAGGGAGAAATGGACTAGAGCACTCCTTCTTCCTCCTCCCACAAACAGCTCAAGGAGCGACCTTGTAATCCCCAAGAGCATCAACTAGACAAGCAGGACTAGTTACCTCTCGTTGATGGCCCCGAACCTAGGTACATCATGTCTCTCATCATGCTTGTCCCAATCCTGTTTCCGGAGCCCATCGACGTCCATCCGGTCCAACCACGTTCGATAAGCCACCCTATGGCATCTCTCGTGACAAAACGACGACAGGAAGTGCCATCCGAGTCCTACGGATGGCACTGACGATCCACATGTATAGGGGGGTCAATCGTAGTCCTTTCAATAAGTAAGAGTGTCGACACCAACAAGGAGCAGAAAGAAATGACAAGCGGTTTTCAGTAAGGTAATTTCTGCAAGCACTGAAATTGTAGGTAACAAATAGTTTGATAGCACGATAATTGGTAACTAGCAAGTAACGGTAACGGTAAATATAGTGTAGAAAGGTAGCCCAATCCTTTTGTGGCAAAGGACATGCCAGAACAGTCTCTTATAATAGGCAAAGTGTTCTTGAGGGTACACGGGAATTTTGTCTAGTCACTTTCACCATGTTTGTTTGATTTTCGTTCGCTACTTTGATAATTTGATATGTGGGTGGACCGGTGCTTGGGTGCTGTTCTTACTTGAACAAACCTCCCACTTATGATTAACCCCCTCACAAGCATCCGCAACTACGAGAAAAGTACTAAGATAAAATCTAACCATAGCATTAAACGTTCGAATCCAAATCAGCCCCTTATGAAGTAGCGCATAAACTGGGGTTTAAGCTTTTGTCACTCTAGCAACCCATCATATAATAACCACTCCACAATGAATTCCGTTAGGCCCAAAGATGGTGAAGGGTCATGTAGTCGACGTTCACATGACACCACTAAGGGAATCACAACATACATCTCATCAAAATATCGAACACATATCAAGTTCACATGATTATATACATGCAACATGAATTCTCCCGTGGCCTCAAGAACAAAGGTAACTACTCACAAATAATATGCATGCTCAAGATCAGAGGGGTATTAAATAGCATAATGGATCTGAACATATAATCTTCCACCAAATAAACCATATAGTAATCAACTACAAGATATAATCAACACTACTAGTCACCCATAGGTACCAATCTGAGGTTGCTGTACTTAGATTGAGCACAAGAGATGAACTAGGGTTCGAGAGGAGATGGTGATGTTCAAGATGTTGATGAAGATTGGCCTCCCAGAGATGAGAGGGGTGTTGGTGATGACGATGGCTTCGATTCCCCCTCCAGGAGGGAAGTTCCCCCGGCGAAATCGCTCCGCCGGAGGGCAAAAGTGCTCCTGCCCAAGTTCTGCCTCGAGACGGTGGCGTTCCGTCCCGCAAGTCCTCCCCTTAATTTTTCTAGGTCAAAAGACCTTAAGTACTAGAAGATGGGCAGTGGAGGTGGGCTAGGCTGAGCACAACCCACCTGGGCGCGCCTGGGGGGCCTGGCGCGCCCAGATGTCTTGTGCTCACCTAGTGGCCCCCCTCCGGTAGTTATTTGCTCCAGTATTTTTCACATATATCAAAAATATTCTTCGTGAAGTTTCAGCTTATTTGGAGATGTGCAGAATAGGTATCTCTGATGTGCTTTTTCAGGTCCAGAATTCCAGTTGCCGGTATTCTCTCTCTTTGTGTACACCTTGCAAATTATGAGAGAAAAGGCATTAGAATTACTGCATGAAGCTTTATTATGCAAAGAAACATTATAAATAATAGTAGGAAATCATGATGCAAAATGGACATATCAACTCCCCCAAGCTTAGACCTTGCTTGTCCTCAACCGAAAGCCAATACCAAAACACATGTCCACATGGTTTGAGAGAGAGAGGTGTCGATAAAAACAAAATACGGACATAGTAGCATCATGCTTATTATCATAGCAGCAACAAACTTTAACATAGAACTTATTCATATAACTTCTATTATATAACTTCATCATATAACTTCTCATGAACAAGTAACAATTCATCACGACATAAAAGCATAAAGCATAAACCTTATTGAAAACCAACAAACTATGTTCTTAGTCAACTTTGCAACTACAATTCATCATATTTTCAGGAAGGGTCTCGTGTCGGAGCCTTTTGGCAAGTCCACATACTCAACCATCATTTAGTCTTCTATGATTGCTAACACTCACAGCATACCCATGAGAAAAAAGTTTCAACTGGACACATAGAAAGATAGGGGCTTATAGTTTTGCCTCCCAACATATTCACCTCATGGGTGATGTCAACAATAATAACTCATGCTCACTCACATCCAACTGGATATATGGGCCTAGATCTTTCCTCACAACATGATGCTTGCAAAAAGAAAAAGTAAGAGGGAATAGGTAAGAATACTTTGACTCTTGCATACAAGTGAATACATAAGAAATAAAAGATAGGCCCTTCGCATAGGGAAGCAGAGGTTGTCATGCGCTTTTTTTGTTTTGCATGCCAAATCCCTTAATGTAAAAGAACATCACGTTATATTGCCCCCTATGATAGCAACCTTTATTATGCAGTCCGTCGCTTTTATTACTTTGCCATCATAAGTTCGTACAATGCTCAATTTTCTCTTACACTAATTGATCGAACACATTTAGAGGCAACTTTTATTGCCTTGGTGAACCGATGAAAACTTACTTGAAGGATCTTATTCAATCCATCGGTAGGTTTGGTGGACTCTCAAAACATGAATTTGGGTTTTGGGTTTTTGGATGCACAAGTAGTATCTCTACTTAGTGTGGAGTTTTTGGCTAGCAAAGATATTGAGCAAGCTCCACATGTTTAAGGATCCATGACAATATAACTTCTATGTAAATATGAACAAACATAAATCATTACGTTGTCTTCCTTGTCCAACCTCAACAATTTTGGCATATAATATTTAATGGGGGCTCACAATCATAAAAGATGTCCAAGATAGTGTATTTGCATGTGAATCTTCTCTTCCCTTATTAATTGTTTCATGAATTGTATCATTGACCAATGCTATGTTTGTCAACCTCCAATAAATTTTACCACTTATACTTTTCCTTATGTGGTGTCATTACTTACCATAAGATTTGCATATGATCTTTTTCATTATTTCTTGTTCATTGTTTTGATTGCAACAAAAAGGTAAAGAAGCACAAACTCAAACTAAACTTTATTATATAACTCTCACTCGGTTACATAGATAGATAGATCACAAAACTAGCACTAGAAAATAGATCATACTAAACTTTTTTGGGTAGGGCGCTACGGATCAACTAGATCACGAAAGAGCTAAGGATCAAACTAAAAAAGGTAAAGGTAAATAAAAGTGAAGGTAGTATGATACCGGGGCACCTCCCCAAAGCTTGGCTCAAGCCAAGGGGAGTGCCCATACCCATGTACTCAAGTCTCCTTTGGTGGTGAAGATGATAAAGGTGGTGGCGATGAAGTGTCACTACTAGGGAAAAACTTATACACAGAACCTTAGCAGTAGCGCTGGATAAAAAGTGGCGCTACTACTACATAGCCGTAGCGTGCTTCCAGAACAGGCGCTATTGCTATCTACTTAGCAGTAGCGCGGCATTAAAAAAATGCTACTACTAATATTGCCCGACCGTTCCCGCCAGGCTAGGTTTAGTAGTAGCGCGCCCCAAATAACCGCGCTACTGCTAACAGAATAGTAGTAGCACGTTTTTTGGGTAGGGCGCTACGGCTAGGTTTGAACCTGGCCACATGGCGGGCCCTACTTAGCAGTAGCGCCTCTACCAGGGGCGCGCTACTGCTATGTTTTTAGCAGCAGCGCGTTTTACTACCCAGCGCTACTGCTAAACCGCAACCACCACCTGTTTTCTCCCCCCTCCCCCATCCTCTCTTCCTTCACTTTCCCCTAGCTCCCACCTCCTCTCTCCATCACTTTGCTTCTTCCTCACTACTTCTCCCCCCATTACTCTCCTTCTTCTACCGCTCTCTCTCTCTCTCTCTTTATTGCTCCTAGCTAACTACACCACCTCCATTAATGCATCTCCTTTCTCTTTTTCCTTCCCCCTCCACTAGGTATTTGAACTCATCTCCTTCCCAAACTAGCTAGGTAGATCTATCATTTAGTGAAGTTACCTATGTACCTCCCTAACTAGATCTAGCCATGTCAAGAAGTAAGCTTTGTCCACTTTTGATCATTCCCTAGGTGTGTGGTGACACCGATCGACATCATCATCACCGTGCTCGATATCGAGATAGGTGATTAAAAATTTGTGCTTTTGCAAGAATGGAAATATGTGTATGTGTGCGATATGACATAATCGGGCGATATGATGGAAATTGTGTGTGTGGCATGAGTTGCCGCCGAATTGTGCTTGAGTTGCCTATGTTTTGCCGAAATGTCGATTTATTTCCGTTTCGGCGAATTTCGGCCAAACTCTATATGTCCTATTTTTAGGGAAGGTCATGCCGAATTTTTGTATGACTTTGATGCATGCATGCATTTTTATAATCAATTTGTTTATTGTTACCGTGCAGGCGTCCATGATGGTCAGTGGAACGATGGTGGAAAGGTGGTTGCGGTCGGCGGTGCAGGACATGAATGAAAATAACCGGACAGAGATGATATGTGCGTGTCAAAGATGCAACGGAGGAGTTTGGCTCGACCCCTATGAGGATGGTCATGGGATGGCGCACCTGCTCATGACTGGTTTCATGGATGGCTATACTCGGTAGTTAATTGAAGATGATGATGATGAGGAGGAGGACGCCGACGGGGCAGGCAATGACGACATGGGGCAAAACGAAGAGATGACCGATAATGGCGGCGGCGAAGGGGCCGGACATGGCGGTGGGGAAGAGGCCGGACATGGTGGCGTAGAAGAGGCCGGACATGGCGGCAGAGAAAACGTGAACTACACGCCGCACACTTCGTCGCTACTAAGTTCAATCATGCGGGACCGTCATGTTCAAGAACTGCTTTGCAAGGAGACGAGTACTGACAGAGCTGCTTCTAGAGAGGAGGCCAAGCTACAGCAACTGGTGGTAGACTCGAACACTCCATTGTATGATGGTTGCGATCCCGAGGTGACCCGCTTGAGTTTCACGCTCGAACTTCTGAAGACGAAGGCTAAAAACAACTGGACCGACACTAGCCTCGATGAGCTGCTCAAGTACCTAAAGGATGTTCTTCCCGCGGGGAATCTATGTCCTACTAGTGTGGATGAGGCCAAGAAGATAGTGTGCCCTCTTGATCTGCCGCACGTTAGATACCATGCATGCATCAATGATTGCATAATTTATCGGAAGGAGCACGCGGAAAAAACCAGCTGTCCGGTGTGCAATTCTTCTCGATACAAGAAGGCCGGGAAGAAATCTCCCCAGAAAGTTGTATGGTACTTACTGATCACTCCCCGTCTGCAACGTTATTTTGTAGATCCCAAGGAAGCAAAGCTCATGCGTTGGCACGCAGAGAGGACGAAGCCCGACGATGGAGATGATCCAAGCTGAGACACCTCATGAATGGAAGCCAGTGGAGAGCGTTCAACGGTGAATATCGATATTTCTCATGTGATGCAAGGAAAATCGTGCTTGGCGTGTGTACCGATGGCATGAATCCGTTTGGCAACCAGAACACCAACCATAGAACATGGCCCATGTTTGTATGGATGTACAACATCCCCCGTGGTTGTGCATGAAGTCGAAGTACATACACATGAGCATGCTGATTCAAGGGCCGAAACAACCGGGAAATAATATTAATCTGTATCTGGGGCTACTTCAATAGGAGTTAGACACGTTATGGAAAACACCGGCCAAGACATGGGACGCCAGCAAAGGCGAGTATTTCTATATGAGAGCCCCGCTGATCACGATGATGCACGACTATCTCGGTTATGGATATGTCGCAGGCCAGGTGCGCCATGGATATTGTGAATGCACGCGGTGCATGGATGATACGACGTCTCAGCAGCTAACATCAACAAAAGATGGCGGGTCTGGGAAAATCATGTACATGGGGCATCGAAGATGGCTCGAGAAGGACGACCCGTGGAGAAACCGTGGAGATCTATTCAACGGTGAGGCTAAGCATCGAGGACCTCCACGTAAGCGGAGCGGCGCCGAAATCGATGAGCTGTTGAAAAACTAGGAACAGTGCCCCGTGCCGGGAAAGACGATGAAAAAGGCGTCGTAGCCACTGCTGAAGGTATGGAAGACGAGGTCTGTTTTCTAGGACTTGGAGTACTGGCACAAACTCGACATGCCACATTGCCTTGATCAAATGCATATCTGTAAGAATGTCCTTGCGAGCTTGCTTGCGACACTGATGAACATGCCGGATAAGACCAAGGATGGGCCGGAGGCAAGAAGAGACTTGCAAGATTTGAATATCAGGGCAGATCTGCACATGCCGCCCAGTAAAAGTCAGAGGAGACAGAGACGGAGATGGAGGCATGGGAGAAGAAGGGCAAGAAAGTGAAGGAAGAGGATTATTGCCCCCCTTCTTGCTTCACCTTAAGTCAGGCTGAGATCGATCAAGTCTTCAAGTGCCTTACCGGAATCAAAGTTAGTTCCGGTTACTGTGGGAAGCCAAGCAGATTTCTAGACACGAAGAAGAAAAGGTTCGGCGGGATGAAGTCCCATGACTATCATGTGATGATGACACAGATACTACCTATTGCCCTTAGAGGGATAATGGGCAAGCACGTCCGTGACACGCTTATTGGTCTCTGCAACTTTTTTGACGTCATCTCTCGAAAGTCGATCAGTGTGAAGCAGCTCCGAAGGCTACAGGAAGAGATCGTTGTGATAGTAAATGAACTTGAGATGTACTTCCCGCCCGCGTTCTTTGACGTCATGGTGCATCTGTGTGTCCATATTGTGGACGAGATAATAGTCCTGGGGCCATCATTCCTGCACAACATGATGCTGTTCAAGAGGATGAATGGCGTCATCAAAGGATTCATTCGTAAGATGTCCCGTCCGGATGGAAGCATCGTCCAGGGCTATCTGACGCAAGAGTGCATCTCTTTCTACGAGAATTATCTATATGGCGAAGACTGGCCAGTGTTGGTTTGCCCGTTAAGAAGCACCTTGGGAGGCTCGAAGGAGAAGGTCACTCCAATAGTCGCAGGGAACTGCATGTGCCCTACTTGGAGCGACGCAATGACTTTGACAGAGAAAACTTAGTAGTGCTACAACAGCTAGACGAGGTAGATACTTTCGTGACACTACATAGAGAAACCATCACAAAGAAGTATCGTGACCGGGGGCTATGCAGGACGGACACCGAAGTTACTAGAGAGCACAACTCCACTTTCCTGCATTGGTTCAAAGAGCATATTCTTGCTAATCCCCGGAAGAGGGCTCTAAGGACGGATTGCTCATATACGCCTTAGCACATGGCCCCTCGGCCTACCTCGCGACCTATCAGGCATACGATATCAATGGATACACATTCTACACGGAGGCCAAAGATATGAACAGTGATTTTCAGAACTCAGGCGTGACGATGGAATGCATGACCGGCAGCGACAACAGTGCAACTGAGAGATTTTACGGAAGGGTCGAGGAGATCTAGGAGCTTGACTGCTCTGGACTGCACAGCGCGACGATGTTCCGTGTCAGATGGGCTAAGAATGTCGAAAGAGAAAACCGGTATTTCACTACCATGACTATACCCGACGCCAAGAGCGCTACCGTGAACACCATCGCAAAAAACGAGCCATGGGTACACGCTAAGCACGTGACACAATGCTTCTTCATAACCGACCCGAGCAATCCCAGCCGTGTTGTCGTGAGGAGAGGCAAAAGGAACATCATAGGAATGGATGGAGTCGCCAACGAGGAAGACTATGACCTGTACGGCAACCCGATGAGGGAAGATGATGATGACGATGAAGTATACGTCAAAAGAAGAATCAATACTACATTACCTAAGAAAGATCGTACTCCATGGAAAAGGAAAAGTCACAATAAGGGGCTCAATTATTCATCAACGAACAAGGGAAAGAAGCTCACTCAAAAACGAAAACGTCGACGCTGATCCAGAAACTGTTATCGATTAAATGATGCAATATATATGTTCCTATTTTGTGTACACACTTAACAGTTATGCATGGGTCAAATGATGTAATATACATGTTCCTATTTTGTATACACACTTAACCGTCAAATGATGCAATATATATCGCCTTAGTTATATACATTGTATCACCTTCCCTTCGTTCCTGCTCTCAGAAAAAAAGAAAAAGAAGAAAAGAAAAGGAAAAGAAAATAGAATAAACAAACAGGAAAACAAAAGAAGAGCAGCAACTCTGGTAGAGGAGTGATAGAAGTATCGCGTTTCTGTAAACGCGCCATAGCTATGTCAGGTAGCAGTAGCGATTTTTCCTAAAACGCGCTATAGCTACATCAGGTAGCAGTACCGTTTTTTCCTAAAACGCGCTATAGCTACTGTCGAGGGAACGAGCCTGACAATAGTACCAGGGGTACGAACGGAGGGGCGAAGCCTAGCTACGGCGCAGGTGTTCACTCGGAAGTGTATGAGTTCATGCCCCACTCGGAAGTGATAAAAGCCCTACGTCTCGAGCCCGGAGGCTGGTGTTTGCTTACGGGGTGTAGAAAGTACATGGAGTCAGAACCCTTGCTGTCGGTGTCGAAACCGGCGGATCTCGGGTAGGGGGTCCCGAGCTGTGAGACTAGGATCGATGGTAACAAAGGGACGACGGAGACGATGTTTACCCAGGTTCGGGCCCTCCTATGGAGGTAAAACCCTATGTCCTGCTTGATTATATTGATGATATGAAGGTTACAGAGTTGACATACCTCGAGATCGACTAGCTAAAACCCTAGATGAGTTTTCTGTCCTATGATCTAAAACCCTCCCAGTTTATATAGACACCGGGGGGGACTAAGGCTTACACATGGTGGGCCTCCTGCCGAGGATGGAGATGTCGACATTCTCATCTAGACTTGGAGTGCACGACGCGCCTTCGGGGCTTCCTTCTGAAACGTGGAGTCTTGATATGTCCCGCCCTTCTTCGGAGAATGGCCCATCGAGCCGGCCTATCAAGAGATGAACCGGCAGCCCGAGGACCATTTAGTCCGGGACTCCCTCAGTAGCCCCCGGACTAGCCCCCAACGCCAAGGGTCTCAGCTCTAGCTGCTTCGTATGATCAGAGTCTTCGGCTTGCGGGGTGAGTTCTTCTTCCCTTTCCATGATCGGCTGAGGCTAGTTCGGTTTCCGATGACATGTATTTCTTCCGATCATATGATTGACCGAGCACCATGAATTGCTTAGCCCTGAAGGCCAATCGCCAGAGTGTAAACAGTGCTTTCTGACACCCCCCTTCTGATGAAGGGTCGCGGCCTACCATGACCACTGAACCAGTTACGAAAACTCGACTCGCGGTTCGGAGCCGTTTTTACAGCGACAAGACTTATCAATGCGCGGATCGTGCTCCGTTTCACACGGGATATGATTAATCTCCACACGCGCACAACGGCATGCATGTCTTGGGAAGCGGAGGGATTTGCGGCGCGGTAAGCGAGGCTAATCGGTGACACATCCCATAAAAAGGGAAAAAAACCCCAAGGCCTATTCACGCTTCCCATTTGCATCCTCCGCCTCCTCAATCTCTCTGAGCTCCGAGAGCCCAGATCGAGTTCTTCCTCACCCATTCCTCCGAGCTTAGCCATTGCGGGTTTTGGCTCCAACGGCAAGTGGGAGGCCTCAACGATCACTGACCAGGATATCCGGGACCTGAAGCAGGCCGGCTACCTCCCCGCCAACGTCTTCCACCGCGCACCGGAGAAGAACCAGGTGATTCCCACCCCCAAGGCAGGCGAGAGGGTGGTGTTCGTCCCCCACTTTATCCGGGGACTGAGCTTTCCGCTCCACCCCTTTGTTAGGGGTCTCATGTTTTGCTACGGCCTGGACTTCCATGACCTTCCGCCGAACTCCTTCATGCACATATCGGCATTTATCATCGTCTGCGAAGCCTTTCTGCGGGTCGAACCGCACTTCGGCCTATGGCTCAAGGTCTTCAATGTCAAGCCGAAGACTGTGGCAAGCGAGCACGCGGATTGCGGAGGGCGGTCATTATCAAACTCCCCTGTGTCGAGTGGCCATCTAGCACCTCCATCGACACGATCAAAACTTGGCAGAAGGAGTGGTTCTACATCACCGAGCCAAGGGACGAGAGTTGGGCGGCCCCCGCCGAATTCAAATCTGGGCCCCCCACGAGATTGACCTCGTGGCTCAGGAAGGGCCTCGACTGGGGGTCGGACACTGAAGTTAAGCTGCTGCAGAAGCGCATCACCTCGGTGATCGAGGCGAAGGTGGAGCTGGTCAACATGGTCCAGGTCATGCTCCACCGCCGTATCCTCCCCTGCCAACGCCGAGCATCCCCCATGTGGGCTTACCGCCCTGACGACGAGCCCACCATGCACCAATTCTTCCGCACCACCCCAGAGAAGCTGTGGAAGGCTTTGTTCAAGCCCCAGAAGAGCTGGCCGGCCAAGGAAGAGGACACGGGCCTAAGCACCATCAATCCCCCGACCAAGGTATGGTATAACTTTTAATCCGGGAACTCTGTTTCTTCGGCAAAAAGCCTGAACGCGTTCTCCCTTACTTTCACATAAGTGGCTGAGCAAAGCCGCAAAGGTTAACTGCCCGGCTCCACAACCCGAAGACCCCTTGTCGGAGCTGTTGGCGGCGATGCTTGTCGTGGCGCCGTATTCAGCGCTCGAAAAGAAGGAAAAGAAGAAGAAGGCCAGAGAGGGCCTACGCATCAAGGACCAGCGAGACGCTGCGTCCGAGGAAAGCCATGCCTCCTCTAGCCATGAGGAGGAGCATGAAGATGGGGGGGAAGGCGTTTCCCCCCTGCAAGAAAGAGGGCGGCGTCATCAGACGCCGCGGAGGAGGCAGCTCCTCCCGCCCTGAAGAGGGCGCGCCAGGCGAGACTAATTCTGCCCGACGATAGCTTGGACTCCGGCGCAAAGTCCGAGGATATCGAGAGGGTTCCCCGAAGGACCATAAGGGTTAAGCCCCCAGCTCAAAGGTATGAATCCGAAGACTCCCTGAGTTATTTACGCAAAGTTTTCAATGTTCCAAGTACAAGAATGTTTTTGCAGCCCCCCGCGCATCCTCCCTACTGACCAGATATCGGACGGGGAGTCTCCACCTGCCGAGCTGGCGGAGAGCGGGACCACATCGCACCCTACACCTCTAGGGGTCACGAAGGATACTGTGGATGTGTCATCCAGCCAGGCTTCGTATGAGCCGAACACAGGAGGAGGGGGCGACCATGCCATGGCCGAGGCAGATGCCGCAGCCGCCGAAGGCCAGGGAGAGAGAACTCCCCAGGCTGCAGAGGACTAGGGGGAGAATGCTCCCCTGGTCGCCGAAGAGGAGGGGCGAAGAGATGTCCAGTCGCCTTCGAGGGCATCTCCGGAGTATTCTGTGCGTCCGGAGTTACCGGCGCGGTCCCCGATCAGAGATTGGACTGCCCGGTCACCACCAAAGCCACCAACGGCTGGGTGGCCGCTTATGGAGGAGGCGCTAGTAAGCGCCCCCATCTCCGAGGATCACCGCACTCTTATGGGTGCGGTTCTGCAAGGAATTCAGTCCGTTGACAACGGACTGAAGGAGGCCTTCAATGGTCTCTTGACGGGCTTCAAGGTGAGTCAAGTAATATCCTTTTCCCGAACAATGCTAATTTTAAGTTTTGTGCTATCTCTTTATATATGTACTAGCCCCCGAGCCCTGGATGGGTATGCAAAAACGCATCCGGGGGTCAAATAGTGCGGAATGAATCAGTGATGCACAAGGCACCATTTAGCCCTGCAATATTCGGAAAAGTCCTTGGAAGGACCGAACAGGGAGTCATATCCTTCATAGTTCGGAGGGTTTGAATCGCATATAACTGGGTGCATAATTTTTGTTTGCAGGCCTCGTCATCGGCGGCGGCCGATAATGCCGCTGAGCTGACCGAACTAAATCGGAAGCTCAAGGTCTCCGATGAGGAGCTTGTTAGCCTGAACAAGAGGTTCGACGAGGTGGAAGGTAAGCCGAATTGTAATTTCCGAACTATGTATTGATGACAGTCCGCATTGGTGACCCAGTGTGATTTGCTTATTATTGCTTCCACAGCATCAGCCGCGGAGGTTGAAAGACTGAAGGTCGACCTCCAGAAAGTGAAGCAAGAGGCCGTGGAGAAGAAGACAGCCGCCGAACAAGCGGCAGCCACACTTTCCACCTTGAAGGCTGCAAGCGCCAAGCACGAGGCTCGGGTGGAGGAGGTGCAGCAAGAGCTCAAGGATGCCGGCATGAAGTGCGAGGCCCATGAGCAGAAAGGCAAAGAACAAGCCGCCGAGCTGGCCACGCTGAAATCCGAGCTCCAGAAGGAGCGGGTGGACAGCCGGTCGGCACAAGAGGAAATTCGCCAAGTCCAGGCTGCCATTGATGGTAAGCCGTATTCACTGCAGTGCACCTTTGGTGGTAGCAAGTTTACTTTGCTCACCCAGGTGTGGCGTTCCTTAGGCATCTGTGCGGACCTCTAGAAGAGCGCGGCGGATGCGAACAATCTTTAAGCTTCGCGGTCGGAGGATGACGAGGCCCGGCTTTTCTGGGCGCAGTTTGAGTCCCCCGAGCATGCTCCTCTCCTTATCAAGCAAATGAAGCAACTGATGGAGATGCAGAGAGTGGAGGGGCCGGCCATGAAGGACCTCTGCATCCGTCTGTGGCCCAATGAGCCATTGCCGAGCAGCTATTTCGGCCTGGTGCAGAGGCTACGTGATGCGGCACCTCGGGTTGAAGTGCTAAAGCGCTCTACATGCATCGAGGGCGCGCGGATGGCCTTTGCAAGGACCATGGTGCACTGGCCAAAGCTCCAGCCGATCAAGATGGCTACCGCACCTCCGCCTCCTGACAAGAGTCATAGGTGCCCCGATCTATACTTCCCCCATGTAATGGAGGGTGCTCGGGCGATAGAGGCTTAGTGCTCCAAGGATGTTTTATATGAATGAGCGCGGTGTGATATGCCAGAAGACTTTAACGCTTTATAAATAATGTTGCATGGTTTATCATGTCTTATAAGTAGTTTTTATGTTTATTTATACTCCTATGTGGCCGGTTCATCTGAAAGCAGCGAGTCGTCGGCTTCAGCCCCCACGCAGATGATGCGCGGGGTGTCCCTGTATCCACACTTTTTACCCTTAGCCGAAATATCGGCGCCCGAAGGCGGTAGTGCGAGCGGGACAAGGCAATCGGACAATTGTGCTCTATTGCTTTCACTTAGCCACGGGAGTGTAGAAAAAATGCGGGGGGCTGATCACCAGCCCCCAGTGTGATGTTCGGGGCCGAGGCCCGCATCACATGGTTTGTAAAAGAACGAAACCCCTCGTATAACACGGAAGAACATCTATCAATCTTTTTAAGTATGACACTTATGCTTGGATTCGCAGACCGGTTCTCGCTTACTATGACGGTCAGTTTTCGGCTTTCTCCCCTGAGGTGCTTGACCAGACGAGCTGGAAGCACAATCGCAGGGGTTCTCCCTTTGCCCTTTTAGCCGAACGAGCAAAACGTAAGAGGGCAAGCACAGGAGCCGGGCAACCCAACTATTGACCCAAGACATAGTTCGGATCCGATGCATATAAAGCAAAACCCAAGACGCCGAACACATAACCCGTTGGACGGAGGTGACATTCAAGGCGATTTTAAATTCGAGCCCCCGGTCTATAAGCCGGTTGCATCATAATATATACCGAACAGTTTTCGCAAGAAGTGTGACCAAGATAACAAGAGAGAATGTATAAAAGACAAAGAAGCAGCCATATATAATGGTTTTGTACTCGCTCAATAATTCTTATAACTTGGATTGCCGAGGCAACTGTTTACAGGTAGATAAAATATAAATTTACCGAGGGGAGGCTATACCAAGAGTCTTCGATTGATGACACGACGTCTTCGATGTTCCTTGTAGCCTGTCCGTTCATGTTCCTCTGTGGGGGTTGCATCCATTAGGAGTGATGCTGTCACCGAGCGGACCTTGGAAAAAGGTCTTGAGAAGTCGCCGAAGTATCAATGAGCTTTACGCTTTTTAACAGGTCCTTGATGGTACCTGCGTTTTGTCCGAGGACGTGTATTGGTATTGGTCGGTCCAGCCGAACACTTACCACTTCAAGGTTGCTCCCCATTGCTGCCCATGGGATCTTGACTACAAAGTTGTGCCTTCTAGGCACGTATTTGGCAGTCGTTAGGGCTGTGCAATGGGGGGCGTACCCCTATTTCCGGGGAGCAGAAGAGTCTGGGAGTTCGGATTGAAACCGAACTCGTTTGTCGACATTAAGGGCCTTTGCGGCCGATTTGGGTGTTTGCCGACCGTCCTCATAATGGAATTCGGCCGCCAGGGCCAATGCGTGCTCCTCAATTCGGAGGGAACGCTCTGTGTTTCCATTGACGGTGATGACCCCCTCGGGACCAGGCATCTTGAGCTTGAGGTATGCGTAATGTGGGGTGGCGTTAAAGTGAGCGAACGCTATTTGGCCGAGCAGGGCGTGATAGCCGCTGCAGAAGGGGACGATGTCGAAGATCAATTCCTCGCTGCGGAAGTTGTCGGGCGAGCCGAACACTACTTCCAGGCTAACAGAGCATGTGCACCGGGCTTCGACACCTGGGATCACTCCTGTAAAGGTAGGCTTTATCCTTGACGGATCTATGCCCATCTTTTTCACCGTATCTGAGTAGATCAGATTGAGGCTACTTCCTCCATCCATTAGGACTTTAGTGAGGTGATACCCATCGATAATCGGGTCTAGGACGAGGGCCGCCGAACCTCCATGACGTATATTGGTCGGGTGATCTCGTCGATCAAAAGTGATCGGGTAGGCCGACCATGGGTTAAACTGCAGGTCTATAGGCTCTACGGCGTAGACCTCTCGAAGGGCGCGCTTTCTCTCCTTTTTAGGTATATGAGTGGCGTATATCATGTTCACTGTTTTTACTTCTGGAGGGAATTTCTTCTGACCTCCATTGCTCGGACCGCGGGGCTCCTCGTCGTCCTCGCTGCGCGGGCCTTTGCCCTGGTCCTCGGCTGCGAGTTTGCCGGCCTGTTTAAACACCCAACAGTTACGGTTGGTGTGGTTGGCGGGCTTGTCCAGAGTGCCATGGATCTGGCAAGGCCTCTCCATGATCTTGTCTAGCGGGGTGGGTCCGTCGCGGTTGCCTTTAGGAGGCTTCTTCCGCTGCCCGGATCTTGGGTTGCGGAAACCGGCGATAACGGCCGTGTCATCGGCGTCGCTAGTGTTGTGCCGTCGTTTGTTTTTGTTACATCGTGGTTTCCCATTTCTATCCCGGACTTCGGAAGTACCGGGGTCTTCGGGGTTGTGGCTTCGCCTTGCTAGCCAGTTATCCTAGCCTGCGCAAAAGCGGGTCATGAACGATGTGAGGGCGGACATAGTCCTGGGCTTATCCGGGCCGAGCTGGCGAGCCAGCCACTCGTCCCGAATATTGTGCCTGAAAGAAACTATAGCTTCGGCGTCTAGGCAATCGACGATCTGGTTTTTCTTGGTCAAGAACCGGTTCCAGAATTGTCGAGCGGACTCTCTTGCCTTTTGCACGACATTGCTTAGGTCGGAAGAGTCCGGGGGCCGTACATAGGTGCCCTGGAAGTTAGATCGGAATGCATCCTCGAGGTCCTCCCAGCACCCGATAGAGTTTTCGGGGAGACTGTTTAACCAGTGTCAAGCTGGCCCCTTAAGTTTAAGGGGTAGGTACTTGATGGCGTGGAGGTCGTCTCCTCATGCCATGTGAATGTGGAGGAGGAAATCCTCGATCCACACTGCTGGGTCAGTTGTTCCGTCGTATTGCTCGATGTTCACGGGTTTAAACCCTTCCGGAAACTGATGCTGCATTACATCATCAGTGAAGCAGAGCGGGTGGGCAGCGCCTCTAACCCGGGCTATATCGCGCCGGTAGTCGGCGTCTGTTCTGGCCTGGTTTTGGTCCCGAACTCTGTTGGTTCGGTCGAGCCAGGGCCGGTACTCGTCCCTTCTACTAGGGGAATACCCTCTAGATCCGTAGATGGATCTCGTGCGGCCTGTTCTATCATCCAGGTCACGTCACAGGTCATACCTGTCGTCGGGCTCCACTGGTTCTTTTCCCCTTCTGCGGGGGACCGACGGCCTATAACCGGCCTCGCTAGCCGTCCTATCTCGTCCTCGGGGAGGGCGGTCCGGCTGGTTGTATGGAGTGTGCTTAGGGGACGGCGTGTTGGGGAGCTCGTCGTCGAATTGTGGCAACAGCAGCCGGCGGGGGTAACTCTTGGGTTGGTCCCATAGACCGGCGCCGTGTTCTTCCTCGGCTAATAGAACACTTGTCCATCTATCATTGAGGGTGTCTTGTTCGGCCTTGAGTTTCCGCGCTTTTGCCTTTAGGCTCCGGGCAGTGGCTAGAAGCTGTTGCCTGAACTGTTCCTGATCCTCGATGTTCTCGGGGAGAATGATGTCCTCGTCGTCCGGGCTATCCTCCTCCTCTACAGGGGGGAGGTAGTTGTCATCCTCGGAGTCATTCGGATCTTCGGGGTCGCACTGGTCTTCCGGCCTTTCCTGGTCCTCCAACGGATATTCAGGGATATCGGGATCGTCGAGGTCTTCCGGGGTGTCATTTTCCCCGGTGCCGGTAATAGCTTCCCTTCCCTTTTTTGGCTTGGATCGCTTACGCGGTTTCCGGCGCCTTGACGGTGCCTCACCTCAGTCATTGCCATTGTTAGCTGGTGTGCGCTCGCCATTACCGGCTGGCGTATCCACCATGTAGACGTTGTAGGTGGAGGTGGCGGTCCATCACCCGGTGTTAACTGGAGTGGGAACACGATCTTCCTCCTCCATGTCTTCTGCCTCCTCGGAGGCGTAGTCCAACATATCGGTTAAGTCTTCGATAGTGGCTACTAAGTGGGTGGTGGGTGGGACGAAAAATCCCTCTTGCCCGCCTCAAGACCGATCTGAGTATGGATCGGGATTGGGTCATCAGTAGTTTGCATCAAGGAGATCCGATCTAGAGCTTCGCAGAGCATCGAGAGCTCGATCGGGTCAATCTGCCTGGCGTGTTCGGAGTTGACTTCCGCCGCGTCCGCACGAGAAGTGTATTCGGCAGGAGACGGAGCTCGGCGATCTGGCGCTATAGCCGGATCCGGACTTAAGTCCAGATCATCACCGGGATTGGCCCCGTGAATGGGGTTGAAGACGACATCCGAGGTTAAGGCCTCGAAGTCCTCGGTCGTGTCAGGTGTGTGACTGCAAGCCCGGTGAGCAAGAGATCGCCCCGAGGGTCCACGGAGAACTCTAAGTTCCCGAATCTGACTTCTTGATCAGGGCCGAAACTTCCGACCTGGCCAAGGTGGCCGGTTGAGTCAGCATGCAGCACGATGCTGCCGAAAGCGATGATCTGTCTAGGGACAAAGGAGTCCATGCTGCGGACTTCTTCGTTGATGAAGACGCGAGCCATCGATTCCTTGGGCGATCACAGCGGAACTCTCAATGAAAGCACCAATGTCGGTGCCGAAACCAGCGGATCTTGGGTAGGGGGTCCCGAGCTGTGAGACTAGGGTCGATGGTAACAAAGGGACGAAGGAGATGATGGTTACCCAGGTTCGGGCCCTCCTATGGAGGTAAAACCCTACGTCCTGCTTGATTATATTGATGATATGAAGGTTACAGAGTTGATCTACTTCGAGATCGACTAGCTAAAACCCTAGATGAGTTTTTTTGTCCTATGATCTAAAACCCTCCTGGTTTATATAGACACCGGGGGGACTAGAGTTTACACATGGTGGGCCTCCTGCTGAGGATGGAGATGTTGACATTCTCATCTTGACTTGGAGTGCACGATGCGCCTTCGGGGCTTCCTTCTGAAACGTGGAGTCTTGATATGTCCGGCCCTTCTTCGGAGAATGGCCCATCGAGCTGGCCTATCAAGAGATTAACCGGCAGCCCGAGGACCCTTTAGTCCGGGACTCCCTCACTTGCTCTGGCGCCCGGGGGTGGATTCTATAGAGTCTACCACCGCCGGTTGAACGCCATCACTAGGGTCATAAATGCTATTCAATGCGGCGTTACAGGAATGGATGATTAAGTGGGGCGTTACTGGTAACCCATTTTTAACTACAGAGTTTGAGTCTCTTCCAGTCTCCCGAACGCCGCGTCTTCCTCGATGCTTGGGCTTCTGTCTGGCCGAGTGACCATGTGCGTCCAAGAGACTTAGATAATCCGAGTGGATCTTCGTAGGAAGCCGAATGCAACTTCAACCCTGTAATTTCAATGATATGAGGGACCACAGGTGGGCCCAAGATGTTAGGTCGGTGACCCTACCCATGGTGTTTAACCTCATTAGTAGCCCCCGAATTCGTGAGGTTTTTATTGGTCGAGTAATCGATACTCGGAAGTGTCGACGATACCTCAGAGGTATCAAGAAATGGTGTGAGTCGTTTCCCACTCAGCCTCAAACCGCGACGGATTCTGGATCAATATCTTCTGACTGAATTATGTAGCTTGACTGAATGCAATCGAAGCGTCTCTCGGGCAAAAAGGTCCGAGTGTTTGGTTGATTCATCCGAGTGCCAGGCTAGTACTGAGTCAACCACTCCACTTGAGGAGTGAGTTGCTAGGCTCTTCTGAGTGCGGATCTTGCTCCGATTGGCGTGTGGTGAGGTCTTCGTGTATTCAAAATTGCGAAGAACGCGCGCAGACGCAAGAGGGAACGGACGTGTCATGAAAATTGTGGGTAATGGGCATGACCCCTCGATTTCCGCGTCGTGAGTTTCGCCACGTGTCCCCGAGGTTCTGAACAGTAGATCCGCAGATCTCGCTCCGTCCGCGGATAGACGGCCAGAGATTTCGCCCGATTTTGGGTATAACAGGACGGAGGCACTGTTGGGAGAGAAACAGATCTCACTTTTCCCCCTCGTCTTCGTTTCCTCCGACGCCAGTGCACACTCTTCCGACACGCCCCCTGCCGTAGACCCAGTTCGAGCTCACCGGGGATGACGAGAGCATCGACTGCAAGAGCGAAGCGGGCGAAGAAGGGCTCGCGTAGCTCCTCTTCAAGCGTTGGCGTTCCAGCTGGCTAGACTCAGCGTGACTGGCTGCCGTCGCGGGTCACCGCGGCCTGGCTGCGCAAGCTGGAGAGCCAAGGGCTCCTGGCCGTCGGGAGCTGGCGGCTGCCGGAAGCAGGCGAGGAGGAACCATTACCGCGGGGTCACGAGCGAGTGCTCCTGGTGACTCACCTCGAGCGAGGTTTCTCTCTTCCGCCCCACCCGTTCTTCCTCAGGTTCTTGGATTACTTCGGTGCTCAACTCCATCACCTCCCTCGAAATGCCATAGTTTATTTAGCTGTGTTCGTCTCTCTCTGCGAGAATTTCTTGGGTTGTCACCTCCACTGGGCTTTGTTCAAACACCTCTTCTCTTGCCGAATGATGACCGTGAATAATCCACTCGGTCAGAAGAAAGGACCAACGTAGCTCAGTTGTGTGGAGGTCTGGTAATTCAGATGCGGGGAAAGGGTTGCTTTCCGCAAATCTCATTTCCAGACTCGGTGAAATGTTGGTGGGAGACTTGGTTTTATTGTCAAGACGTAGCAGTCGGTGAAGGTCACTCGGGACTCCCGCCGTATACGTCTGAACGCATTCGGACGCCCCCCAGGCTGGTTGTGACCAAGGAGGAGAGGACCGAGGTGGACATCTTGGTGATTGCGTTGGTGGCCCTGGTCCAAAAAGGGGTCAACGGCCTCGACCTGCTGGAGGTCTTCTTCCAAGAAGGATTCAGTCGCTGCAAGCCAGAGCTCACCCCATGTGGGAGTACATCGGGCCGATTGACGCCACCCGAACTCACCCGGAGGAGCTCAAAGCGGAAACCGTGGAGGCCAAGATTAAGGCGATCCCTCCAGCACGCGACAACCCCAAAGGGTCTAGGCTGGTGCCACCGCTCTCAACAGAGAATCCACCGAATGAGGTAACCTTCGAATGTCCATTATCAGAGTGTTTTTATACACCACTTGGAGTCGGCTTGATTGACTTCATCTTCATTCGGCAGGCCTTCACAGAGATGAACAGCCCGGTGTTGGTCGTGAATCGCGGCCGAGTTGATGTGGCAAGAGATAACGACCAGCCTGACGACTCGGCGGAGGCTGGAGAGGACGAAGAAGATGACGAAAGCGGCGACGACGAGGAATATGACTCGGAAGATGGTGTAGAAGTGGAGTCTTCTCGCTTGGATGAACGAGAACCCGAGTCCCGCTCCAAGGCTCAGCAGGACCCTGGGATCCAGGGCGGTGGCTCCAAGGGGTCGAGCATTGTCAAATCAACTGGACCTGCCCTCTTGACCCGCAGCTCGAAGCGCGGACGTGGAGATCTCACCTCGTCACCCGAGAAGGTGGCTAAACACGCCAAAGTTGCCGCGATCAGACCTCGGAAGGCTGTTTTCATCCCGAAGATCAAGATGATTGTTCCCGTGGCCTCAACGTAAGTGTCCTTGCTCCGACAACCATTGTAGAGATTCATCCAAGTGAAATAATCTTCCGAGTGTTTTCTTTGCAGTGCTGACACTTTGACGGCCTCGCCTGACCCTCAGACTCTGGAGAAGGAGCAGGCTGACGCCGAAGTCGCGTCTTCAAAAGGTAAGCTTCGAATCCACTCGGGCATACAATGTGCTTTTCATTCTGCTCTTGCCGTTTAATTTTTGTGTGCTTTCCGAACACTTGCAGCCCCGCCAGAGGTGATCGACATTGATGTGGACGACAAGGTCGACCCGCCAAATCCCTCCGACAATGTGGACGTTGTGATGCAGGAGTCATCGCCTGCCGAGTCTTCGCCACCTCCTCCTGCGTCCAACATCTTCGCACTGCACCACGTCTTGGAGGATCATGTGGGAGCCAACAAAGAGGCATTGATCGAGCTGGAGGTGATGAGCGAACGGCTAAAGACGGCCTATGACGCGAGCGAGGTGTTGCAGAAGAATGTCCGAGTAAGTACCCTTGTAAGTACCTTCAACAATCGAGAATTTTTATCCGTGTGTCTTTTGCTTTTGTTTTTTGTCCCAAGTGGGTTTGCACCTGAGTGCACCCACTGGGTGTTCCTTGGTTCCAGTGGGGCCTCGCTGAGCGCACCCACTGGGTGTAGTCCTCGAGACTGCCGTCGACTGAAGCAGTCCGCGGGAGTCCTAGAGTCCGAATGAACTTGATGTCCAATCCATTGTTGATCTTGAAGAAGTCTTGTATTTGATCTTCTAGTGGGGGTGCGCTGAGCGCACCCACTGGGTGTAGTCCTCGAGGCTGCTGTCGATTGGAGCAGTCGGCGGAAGTCTTAGAGTCTGTGTTAGAATTCGACTAACATCTTTCCATTGTTTCCTGTCGGTAGGCTGTTTGTGAGCTCGGAAGCCACTACAATGCTCTGGAGAAGGAGGTGCAGGACCTGCGCCTCAACCTTGAAGCTGAGAGGGCCAAGAGCGCCCGACTGGAGAAGGAGAAGAAGGCAGTCGAAGGTATGTTCGCCCCATCCGAATGCTACCACAACCGTTTTTCTTCCCCGTCCGACTGAGTCTACTTCATCAGATCTTCGTGGCAAAAATCGTAAACTTGTCAAGAGGCTGAAGAATTCTATTTCTTTAGAAACCGTGAAGGCAGCCCTCGAGAAGAAAGACACGGAGCTGGCGGCTGCTCAGAAGGAGGCCAGCCGAAAGACCAAGGATGCCGAAGAGAAGTTGAAGACAGTCGGGAAGCTGGAAGAAGAAAAGAAAACTCTGGAGGTTGCTGCGAAGAAGTCCCAGGAGGAGATCGCTGAACTGAAGAAGACACATGCCGAGTGGAAAGCCAAATTCGAACGCGTCGCCGCCAAGATGGCCGAGCTGGAGCAGTTTGTTGAGGAATATGGCGACGTTGTGAGCGAACAACTCAAAGGTAAGCAATCATGATTATCCCTTATACATCTTCATTCAGTCGAGTGAGTCTTGCACGCTTCTAATTTCTCTCTTCGTTCGACTGAATTCAGAATTCTGCGACGACGTTACTGAGGAGACTGAGAAGATTGAGAGGGAGCTGGACCCGTCTCGAGAACTGTTCAAGGACAGCGCTGCTATAGCCCTTCTCCGTCTAGAAGAACGCGTCGATCAAGTGGCCATGTACATGAAGAGGCTCAGCACCGCCGTCTCGGACATCGATCGGGAGATCTTTTCTGACAAGGAGACCCCAAAGGATCTGGAGTCCATTCTCCCCCGGGTGAGAGATGTACCGAGTCGAGTGAAGGCATGGGAGAAATCAGTAGCCCGAGCCGGAGCAGACATCGCCCTATCACTCATCTGTATCCACTGCAAGGGGGTGGACGAGAAGAAGTTGAAGTCCCTCGAAGTTTCCAACAGGAAGAATGCCAGGCTCGAGGACTTCATGGAGATGTTCATGGAAGCCGCCACTCGGATCGCAGACAACATTGACTTGGACACCTTCGTTGAAGCGGTGGTTCCCCCTGGTCCCGAGTGATCTTCGGGCTAAAAAACTCAAGATTTTTCCTCGGAATGCCGAGTGGAAGTTGTAACCGTTAGACTTTGAATGAGCTTGAGGCTCCTGCCGTCCATAATTTTGCTTTGAACAATGCAACTTTTTTTGCTTTAACTTCATTCGGTCTTTGATCTGTGAGAGTTTATACTTAGGCAATTGCGGGATTACAGCTATGCCCTCGAGTGTGGTTGATATCCTCACTCAGAGCAGTTTATTAACTTAGGCGATGCAGAATCGCAGCTAAGCCCCCGAGTTTGGGTGATGCCCACACTCGGAGGAGTTTATTAACTTAGGCGATGCGGAATCGCAGCTAAGCCCCCGAGTATGGCTGATTCCCACACTCGGAGCAGTTTTTTAACTTAGGCGATACGAAATCGCAGCTAAGCCCCCGAGTTTGGCTAATGTCCAGACTCGGAGCAGTTTTTTAACTTAGGCGATACGGAATCGCAGCTAAGCCCCCGAGTGTGGCTAATGACCACACTCAGAGTCATTTTTTGACTTAGGCGATATGGAATCACAGCTAAGCCCCCGAGTGTGGCTGATGTCCACACTCGGTGTCGTTTTTTAACTTAGGCGATAAGGAATCGCAGCTAAGCCCCCGAGTGTGGCTGATCTCCACACTCAGAGTCATTTTTAACTTAGGCGATACGGAATTGCAGCTAAGCCCCCGAGTGTGGCTGATGCCCACACTCGGAGCAGTTTTTTAACTTAGGTGATACGGAATCGCAGCTAAGCCCCCGAGTGTGGCTGATGCCCACACTCGGAGCAGTTTTTTAACTTAGGCGATACGGAATCGCAGCTAAGCCCTCGAGTGTGGCTAATGTCCACACTTGGAGCAGTTTTTTAACTTAGGCGATATGGAATCGGAGCTAAGCCCCCGAGTGTGGCTAATGTCCACACTCGGAGTCGTTTTTTAACTTAGGCGATACAGAATCACAGCTAAGCCCCCGAGTGTGGCTCATGTCCACACTCGGAGTCGTTTTTTTACTTAGGCGATGCGGAATCGCAGCTAAGAATTTTACGCCCACTGGGGGCGATAAAGGAGAACAATTCACCAGAGTGAAAAAGGGTTAAATTCCAACAAGATGTAAAGAAATGAGACTTTATTCCATCGGAATCACTCGAATTCATTACGGGAATGAAAAATTAAAGTTGACATGCTCTATGTATAGAACTTGCGGAGCAGATCCGCGTTCCAAGTCCGAGGCTCCTCTACGCCATCCTGGATATTGGAGAGTCGGTAGGCTCCATTGTGCAGGACTTTGGAGATCGCGTAGGGCCCTTGCCACGAAGGCGCCAGCTTCTGCGGTCTTTGCTGGTCCAGTCGGAGGACGAGATCCCCCTCCTGAAAAGTGCAGCCCCTGACTTGCCTGTCATGATAACGCCTCAAATCTTGTTGATAAAGTGTCGACCTGATGAGGGCCAACTCTCTTTCTTCTTCTAGGAGGTCCAAGCCGTCCTATCGTGCTGCTTCGGCTTCCGCTTCATCATAAAGTTGCACTCGGGGAGAATTGTGTTGAAGGTCACTCGGCAACACGGCTTCGGACCCGTACACCATGAAGAAGGGAGTGCGCATGGTAGAGCGGTTCGGGGTCATTCGTATGCCCCAGAGGACAGATGGCAACTCTTCGACCCAGGGCCCCGCAGCATACTTCAGGTCCCTCATCAATCTGGGTTTGAGGCCTCGAAGGATCATCCCGTTTGCTCGCTCTGCCTGTCCATTCGACTGCGGGTGAGCCACGGAGGCATAATTAACCCGAGTGCCCTGAGAGAAACAAAACTGGCGGAACTCATCCGAGTCAAAGTTCTTCCCATTATCTGTGATGGTGTCATGTGGCACCCCGAACCTGAAGATGATCTCCCGAATGAAACTGATTGAAGTGGCTGAATCCAAACTTTTGATGGGCTTCGCCTCAACCCATTTGGTGAACTTCTCAACTGCCACAAGTAGGTGGGTGAATCCACTCGTCCCAGTCCGCAGAGGGTCGACCATGTCGAGACCCCACACGGCGAATGGCCAAGTGAGTGGGATCCTCTTTAGTGTGGATGCAGGCTTGTGAGATTTGTTCTTTTTGAATTGACACCCGACGCACAGATCGACCAGGTCCATTGCTGCCTCATTGGCTCGGGGCCAAGAAAATCCTGCTCAGAAAGTGTCACAGCCCTAGTTATGCTTTGCTTGACATTGCATATTCATGTATGCATTTTAATTCAATTGAAATTGAATTGAGGATTTAGCAAGCCACAGAAAACAATTTTTGACAAAATAAGCAAGATAAAAATTATCTCAAAGAAGTCCAAGAAAATGTCCCTGGTATTCTAAGGAAATATTGGCATGAGGTAAAATGCAAACCAATATATTCAAAATCACATAAACATTTTAGTTTGGGCATTTGAGTTAATACAATAAGCATTTGCATTGGTTCTATAAATGCAATAAATAATTTTATAGATCCAATAATTCTGAAAGTTTGTAAGTGGCTCTGGATATACTTTAACAGACCAGATAAATATTTTTGGAAGTTATAGCAATGATTTGCTATTTAAAACAAATCATAATAGAAAGCACAAAATAGAAAAACAGAAAAGAATAGAAGAGGGACCCTACCTGGGCCTACTTACCTGAGCCCGCCCAGCACCAGCCCAACCACCTGAGCCTCCCTGTCGTCTTCCTCCTCAGGCCAGAAGGCAGGGCGTGTGGTCACCGTGCGCGCACATGCTCCTCGCCACCTCCTGCTTCCTGGAGGCCCCCACCCAGCGGGGATGAGGATGCCAGTGCCGTCCAGATCTAGTGCACCTTGCCATTCGCCCCCTTGCCTCCTCCCTCGCCCTCTCTTCGCCATGGCCGAAGCGGCCATGAGCATGCTGCCCGCCATAGCCATGACCTCCGGCCACCCGTAGCCTCCTCGTGATGTCCACGAGCCCTGCCTCGACGCGGTCATCCTCCTGGACGACCCATGCAAGCCGGGACGCCCTGAAGCCTCGCTATCGAGGTCCTCCTCTCCACCATAACCGCCGGACACCGCCGCTGGATTCTCGACAAGCAGTGCCTCCCCAGCCCTATTGTCGCCTCTGATAGCCACGCCGTGAGCCACTGTCCTCTTCCCCTCATTTTTCCATTTGGATCGATGGCCTTTGCTAGCTCCCCGCAGTGGCCGTGAGCTCCATGCCGCCGGTCTCATCGACGACGAGCCCAGAGCTCGAACCATTCTCCCCGAGCACCTCATCATGCTCCTTGTCGCACTAGGAGTCCAGTGAGCCCCTCACAGTGCTTCCCCTTGCCCTGCAGCCACTCGCCTATTCTCGCCCGAATGCCGGCCACCGCTACGACCTTGATTCTGACGAGCTCGGTCGAAGTCCGCTCCTCCCGCTCATTCAAATGGATGCGCGAGAGCGTGAGCTTGCCGTAGGACCAAACCCGCCCAAAATGGTGGCCCGTAGCTCGATTACGAGCACCTCCGCCATTGTGGATGGTCGCCGGCGTTCAGCCGCCGGTGAGATGACGGGGCACCATCATTAAATGCTAATTGCTACTTCTTGAGCTTGCGTTGGTTTTCCCTTGAAGAGGAAAGGGTGATGCAGCAAAGTAGATAAGTATTTCCATCAGTTGTTGAGAACCAAGGTATCAATCCAGTAGGAGATACAAGCAAGTCCCCAATCATTGCACCTACACAAACAAGTAAACACTTGCACCCAACGCTATAAAGGGGTTGTCAATCCCTTCATGGTTACTTGCAAGGCTGAGATCTGATAGAGATAGATATAAAAGATTACTAAAACAAACATTAAAATAAAAGTAAAAAGATTGCAGAAAAGTATTGTTTATAGATCTCAAAATATAATATGGAAAATAGACCCGGGGGCCATAGGTTTCACTAGAGGCTTCTCTCTTGAAAGAAAATAATACGGTGGGTGAACAAATTACTGTCAAGCAATTGATAGAAAAGCGCATAGTTATGACGATATCCAAGGCAATGATTATGCATACAGGCATCACGTCCGTGTCAAGTAGACCGAAACGATTCTGCATCTACTACTATTACTCCACACATCGACCGACTCCTGCCTGCATCTAGAGTATTAAGTTCATGAAGAACAGAGTAACGCATTAGGTAAGATGACATGATGTAGAGGGATAAACTCAAGCAATATGATGAAAACCCCATCTTTTTATCCTTGATGGCAACAATACAAATACGTGCCTCGCTACCCCTACTTTGTCACTGGGTGAGGACACCGCAAGATTGAACCCAAAACTAAGCACTTCTCCGATTGCAAGAATTACCAATCTAGTTGGCCAAACCAAACCAATAACTCGAAGAGACTTGCAAAGATATGAAATCATGCATATAAGAATTCAGAGAAGATTCAAATAATATTCATAGATAATCTGATCATAAACCCACAATTCATCTGATCTCGACAAACACACCGCAAAAGAGTATTACATCGGATAGATCTCCATGAAGATCATGGAGAACATGGTATTGAAGAACATAGAGAGAGAATAAGCCATCTAGCTACTAGCTATGGACCCGAAGATCTGAGGTGAACTACTCACGCATCATCGGAGGGGCAATGGAGTTGATGTAGATGCACTCCGTGATCGAATCCCCCTCCGGCAGATTACCGGAAAAGGCTCCAAGATGGGATGTCATGGGAACAGAGGCTTCCAGAGGCGGAAAAATATTTTCGTGGCTCTTTTTGGTATTGGGGGAATATTTGGAAATTTATTGGCGGAAGATTAGGGTTGGAGGGCCAGTTGGGGGGCCACAAGCCAGGGGGCGCCCCCGCCCCCAGGGGCGCGCCCAGGTGGCTTGTCGCCTCCCGGCAGGTCTCCTGACCTCCTCTCCAAGTCTGGTAGGTTTCTTCTGGTCCAAGAAAAATCATCGCAAAGATTTTATTCCGTTTGGACTCCGTTTAATATTCCTTATCTGCAATACTCAAAAACAAGGAAAAAACAGAAACTGGCACTAGGCACTAGGTTAATAGGTTAGTCCCAAAAATAATATAAAATAGCATATTAATGCATATAAAACATCAAAAACAGATAATATAATAGCATGGAACAATCAAAAATTATAGATACATTGGAGACGTATCACTAATCACGCCGCTAACCAAGCTCATGACCCACTAATACTAGGACCCATCGTATAATTAATCCACGAGTTAAAAATAAACCATTTTAACTCAAGCTCAGCCACTGACATACGGGACCCACTGATTAGAATTGACCCTGACCAGCCCGGTTGACTTGATGACGTCATCCTGACATCAGGCTGATGCAGTTAAGCTTTCTGGAAATTTAAATAAATCTAAATGATTTATTTATTTTCAAAAAATGTATAAAACTTCTAAAAATCATAGAAATTCAACCGTAACTCCAATGAAAATAATTTATATATGAAAAATGATCAGAAAAATGCAAGGAATCTGATTATGCCATGTTCATGCATGTTTGAGCAAGTTAACTTCACCAAGTAGGACATTTCATGACTAGGATAATTTAATAAATAGCGTTGGAGTTGGAATTTGAATAGGTTTGAACTCCACTCCAATTAATATGACTATATATTGCACTAGGTCAATTCAATGCTTTAATATGCCATATCATACATCATGTTTGTTGCATTGCATTGAATGTGTTCCTTCTTGTTTGCCGGTGGTTGTTCTCCCTCAGTAGACGTTGTTCCGGCATTGAGATCGTTGTCACTGATGAATACTCATTGTTATCTTCAGAAGTGTCAGGCAAGCAACCCCTCCTTGAGCATACTGATAAAAAACCCACTCTCTCGCTCCTGCTCTCTTTTATTGCATTAAGGCAATCACGATTCAATGGTTACCTGTTCTCGGTAGTTGAACCCATTCCTTTGCATGACCTGTCCTTGCCACAGTAAATAGTTGAAACCACTTAGCATGAGTAGCAACTGTTTGAGCCTTGATGTGCCTACTCATCCATGCTTGCTTACTTACTATGCTTGCTATGCTTAGAGTGGTGTCGTGTCGGGTCTGATCCATCTGCGCGATGAGTCGGAATGGCAGTGCTCATGTCCTATTGTGTGAAAGCTAAGTGTGTGAACACAATTTGGTAACGATAGCCATGAGAGGCCATGTAGGAGTACATGGCGGGTTGTCTCATTGAGACCGTCCTTAAGAACTGAGTTCTGTGTATGTTATCCAAGACAAGATACTACCACACATTGGGATCCTTAATTGACTCTCTCGACTTATTAATCGCCTTGACCTCTGTCCAGGAGTTGCAACTAGTTTCTGGTGTTTGTAGGGAAAGTGTTGGCGGCCGTGCATAGCGCTGCCCGATGGGGTGGGCTGTGATGCGGTATATACACAGTGGCACGGTGTACCAAGTGTCACCCGGACGGTGGACTTGTGGAACCCTGCGCACATCGTTTGGGGCCGTAGAGGAAACTTCGGCCGGACTTCCTTGCGGGTTCAGCCTCAGATAGGCGATAAACCTGGACTAGGGTCTTGTGTGATTGACGGTGGACGACGCCCACGCCAGTGCTTCCGCTTGAAGGTTTACGAGATGCATGACGTGCATATGGTGATAAGTGGCGAGAGCGTGTGTGAAGAAGTATACCCCTACAGGGTGTAATTATCTGGTCGACTAGCCGCGTCCTTGGATATGGACTACTTGGAAAACTTATGTGGTTCATAGACAACTTAAATGGATACTCTAAAATGCGCAAGATAAGTGTGAGTACTATGGATGGCCTTCTCGTAGGAAGACGGGAGTGGATCCATAGTGGTGTGTTGAGTTGGTGAATATGTGGACTTGTGTACGCTTTCTCCCTCCAAAGAAAAGATACCACTTGTAGTTGTAGTACTGGTTAGCCAAGAGTCAAAGCTGGCTTGCTGTAATTAAACTCCACAACCCCCTTTGTTGATAATGATGCATATGTAGGTAGTTCTGATGTATCTCTTGGTGACTACCTTTGTACTCACGGTTGCTTCATTTATATTTTTGCAGATGAAACGTCAGTCTCATTAGTGATCCTTATGACATGAAGTTCGATGTTGACCGGATTAGCTTGGGAATCCCAGACATAGGTCTGGTTCCTTTGGTAGGGTCATTGTAGCTTTTTAGGCTCGTCCAGCCACTTTTAGTAGTTGTTTGTACCCAGACATGAATTGCTTCCATTTGTTGCTTGTATGACTTGAGTGTTGGGTCATGTGACCCCTGACTGTAATATCACACTCTGATGACTCTTATGAGTCGTTAATGAATACTTGAGTCATAGAGTTATGTTGTGATGCCATGTTGTATCTACGCATATCGTGCCTAGTGCGTGTATGATTGAAAGGCATTGGTATGTGTGGGATTCGACACCTAGTTGTGTGCCTTTAGTAGTACTCTTTACGGGAACACGACGTGTACCCTTCTTGCTGCTGTGTCTGTCCCTTCGGGGAAATGTCTCACTGTGTAATGGAGTCCTCGTAGCCTGCTCTGACTCGTCTACGCGCAGCTGATGACAAAAATGTCTCATGGCGTAATGGAGTCCGTGTAGCTTGCTATGGCTCGTCTAGACACGCTGATGACCGACACCTGCAATGCGGGTTACGTATGCTTGTCCCTGTAGGGATGTGCCACTTGGGTCTATGACTAGTCATGTCAACCCGGTTTCTTCGACGTGTGAATGCTAGCGACATGTTCATATCCGTGTGCCAAAATGCGCAAACGGTCTCGGCCAAGGTAAGGTGGTAGCCGTGGTGTACCGTGCGTGAGGCCGCAAAGTGGTGTGTCATGTTACAGGCTGGATTCATATGGCTTAGGATCGGGGTCCCGATAGAAAGCCTTGGGGACTAACGTTCGAGAGGATGCATGATGGCCACACGTTCCCGAGTGAATCTCGTGTAGGATCTACAGCCCTTCCTCCGGGGAGATGCACTTCTGAATGACTCCTGTAGTGCTTTTCTTGTACAGCTGATCTCCCATTACTTCGAATGCCTTAGATCGACGAACAATTCGGCGAGTTTCTTCTTCATCTTCAGGGAGTTCTTGCCGGAGCAAGTATGCCAAATAAGGTTGCATCCATTCGGGAGTGATTACCAGCATTTCGTGGACCAGATCGACCACAGCCGGGATGCCAACCTCAGTCGGATTTGATGGACCGACTACTTGCGGGGGATCCTCTATGAAAGGATCTTCTTTAATTGTAGGGGCATACAGATGTTCAAGGAATATGTCCTTAGGAACTGCCGGCCGAGTGGACCCAATCTTGGCGAGGTCATCTGCTGCTTGATTCTTTGCGCGAGGAATGTGATGCAGCTCCAAACCTTCAAAATTCTTCTCCAGCTTCCTGCCTGCATTGAAGTAACCTGTCATAGCTGGACTCCGAATGTCCCATTCTTTCACCACTGGGTTGACAACAAGGTCCGAATCACCATAGACCATCAAACGGCGTATACCGAGTGAGATGGCCATGCGGAGCCCATACAGGAGAGCTTCGTACTCGGCCTCATTGTTTGACGAATCAAAATGGATCTGGAGGACATAATTCAATCTGTATCCCTTGGGGGAAATGAGAACCACACCAGCTCCCAAGCCGTGGAGCATCTTGGAGCCGTCAAACAACATAGTCCAGTGCTTGGGGACGCTTGGGGCTGGCTGCTCTTGCTGTATCCATTCGGCCATGAAATCAACCAATGCCTGGGACTTGATTGCCTTCTTGGTTTCAAACTTGATCTCCAATGGAAGGAGCTCAATTGCCCACTTTGCCACTCGGCCCACGGCGTCTCTGTTGTGCAAGATCTCCGACAGGGGAGCGTTGCTGATGACCGTGACCGATTGATCTTGGAAGTAATGAACCACCTTTTTTATGGTCAGGTAAATACCATAGACCATCTTTTGATAGTGTGGGTACCTTTGCTTGGAGGGGGTCAAGACTTGAATGTTTTTCCCGGCTCTTCGCGCTCTACAGCAAGACAGTGCTGACCACTTGGCTAGTAGTCGCGATGTATAGGAGTAAGGGTTCCTGGCTGCTCGGAGCAGCTAACACTAGCTGGGTGGAAAGCAAAGCCTTGAGTTCTTCGAACGCGCCTTGTGCTTCGGGAGTCCACTCGAATTTGTCAGACTTTTTCATTAGTCGGTAAAGAGGCAATGCCTTCTCGCCGAGTCTTGAGATGAATCAGCTCAGGGCCGCAAGGTAACCGGTCAGCCATTGAACGTCATGCAGGCGTTCTGGTTGTTTCATTCGGACTATGGCGCCGATCTTGTCTGGGTTGGCATCGATCCCACGTTCAGAAACGAGGAAACCGAGCAACTTTCCGGCTGGCACCCCGAAAGTGCACTTGGCTGGATTCAGCTTAATTCCGAAGCGTCATAGGTTCGCAAAGGTTTCGGCGAGGTCGCAACCCTTCCTTGACTTAACCACGATGTCGTCCATATAAGCCTCCACGTTCCGATTGATCTGCCTTTGCAAGTATTTCTGGATCATGCGCTGGAAAGTGGCGCCAGCATTTTTCAAACCGAATGTCATAGTGATATAGCAGAAAAACCCGAATGGGGTGATGAAGGCCGTTTTTATTTCATCGGGGCCATACATTCGGATCTGGTGGTACCCGGAGTATGCATCCAAGAACGATAGGTGTTCGCATGCGGCAGTAGAATCAACTATCTGATCTATGCGGGGTAGAGGGAAATGATCTTTCGGGCAGGCCCGATTGAGGTGCTTGAAGTTGCTACTTCTCAAGCATGCGTTGGTTTCCGTGAAGAGGAACGGGAGATGCAGCAAAGTAGATAAGTATTTCCCTCAGTCGTTGAGAACCAAGGTATCAATCCAGTAGGAGATACAAGCAAGTCACCAATGGATGTACCTACACAAATAATCAAACACTTGCACCCAACGCTATAAAGGGGTTGTCAATCCCTTCACGGTTACTTGCAAGGATGAGATCTGATAGAGATAGATGGAATAGATTGCTTGAAAGTAAAATAAAACAAAAGTAAAAATATTGCAGCAAGGTATTTTTGGTGTTTTTGGTTTTAGATTTGAAAGTATAAGATGGAAAATAGACCCGGGGGCCATAGGTTTCACTAGAGGCTTCTCTCATGATGGCAAGTATTACGGTGGGTGAACAAATTACTGGCGAGCAATTGATAGAAAAGCAAATAATTATGAAGACATCCAAGCCAATGATTATGCATATAGGCATCACGTCCGTGTCAAGTAGACCGAAACGATTCTGCATCTACTACTATTACTCCACACATCGACCGACTCCTGCCTGCATCTAGAGTATTAAGTTCATGAAGAACAGAGTAACGCATTAGGTAAGATGACATGATGTAGAGGGATAAACTCAAGCAATATGATGAAAACCCCATCTTTTTATCCTCGATGGCAACAATACAATACGTGCCTCGCTACCCCTACTATGTCACTAGGTGAGGACACCGCAAGATTGAACCCAAAACTAAGCACTTCTCCCATTGCAAGAATTACCAATCTAGTTGGCCAAACCAAACCAATAACTCGAAGAGACTTGCAAAGATATGAAATGATGCATATAAGAATTCAGAAAAGACTCAAATAATATTCGTAGATAATCTGAACATAAACCCACAATTCATCGGATCTCGACAAACACACCGCAAAAGAGTATTACATCGGATAGATCTCCATGAAGATCATGAAGAACATGGTATTGAAGAGCAAAGATAGAGAAGAAGCCATCTAGCTACTAGCTATGGACCCAAAGCTCTGTGGTGAACTACTCACGCATCATCGGAGGGGCAATGGAGTTGATGTAGATGCCCTCCGTGATCGAATCCCCCTCCGGCAGATTACCGGAAAAGGCTCCAAGATTTGATCTCACGGGAACCGAGGCTCCTGGCGGCGGAAAAGTGTTTTCATGGCTCGCTCTGGTATACAGGGAATATTATGGAATTTATAGGATGAAAATTAGGTTGGGGGAGTTGCCGTGAGCCCACAAGCCAGGGGGGCGCCCCCCCCCCCCTAGGACGCGCCCCTGTGGCTTGTGGCCACACGGTGGCTCCTCTGCCTTGGTCTCCAAGCTTGGTAGATGACTTCTGGTCCAAGAAAAATTATTCCGAAGATTTTATTCCGTTTGGACTCCGTTTAATATTCCTTATCTGCAATACTCAAAAACAAGGAAAAAACAGAAACTGGCACTAGGCTCTAGGTTAATAGGTTAGTCCCAAAAATAATATAAAATAGCATATTAATGCATATAAAACATCCAAAACAAATAATATAATAGCATGGAACAATCAAAAATTATAGATACGTTGGAGACGTATCAAGCATCCCCAAGCTTAATTCCTGCTCGTCCACGAGTAGGTAAACGATAAAAACAGAATTTTTGATGTGGAATGCTACCTAACATATTTATCCATGTAATATTCTTTATTGTGGCATGAATATTCAGATCCGTAAGATTCAAAACAATAGTCTAATATTGACATAAAAACAGTAATACTTGGAGCACTCCAACAAGGCAATCGTGTCCTTTCGAAACAACATGGCTTTAGAAAGTTATCCCTACAAAATCATATGGTCTGGCTATGCTCCATCTTCCCCACACAAAGTATCTAAATCATGCACAACCCCGATGAACAAGTCAAGCAATTGTTTCACACTTTTGGTGTTCTCAAACCTTTTCAACTCTCATGCAATACATGAGCGTGATCCATGGATATAGCACTATAGGTGGAATAGAATATGGTGGAGGTTGCAAGGAAAAAGGAGAAGATAGTCTCACCTCAACTAGGCGTATCAACGGGCTATGGAGATGCCCATCAATAGATATCAATGTGAGTGAGTAGGGATTCCATGCAACGGGTGCACTAGAGCTATAAGTGTATGAAAGCTCAAAAAGAAAACTATGTGGTCGTGCAAGATGAAACTCCACTAGTTATATGAAAGTGACAAAATAGGAGACTCTCTATCATGAAGATCATGGTGCTACTTTGAAGCACAAGTGTGGAAAAAGATAGTAGCAATTGTCCCTTCTCTCTTTCTCTCATTTTTTTTTATTTCGGTGGGCATCTTTGGCCTCTTTTATTTTATTTGGGCTTTGCTGGACTCTTTTATTTTTTATAAAGTCCGGATACTCATCCCAACTTGTGAGGGAGTCATGGCTTCCATCATCCTTTTCTCACATGGGACAATGCTCTAATAATGAAAATCATCATACTTTTATTTACTTACAACTCAAAAGAAAAATTACAACTCGATACCTATGACAAAATATGATTCTATATGCAATATGAAAGTGGTGGTGCATGTCATGAAAAGCGGAACGGTGGAAGTTGCATGGCAATATATCTCGGATTGGCTATGGAAATGCCATAATAGGTAGATATGGTGGCTGTTTTGAGGAAAATATATGGTGGCTGTTTTGAGGAAGGTATATGGTGGCTGTTTTGAGGAAGGTGGGTTTGATGTACCGGCAAAAGTTGCACGGTACTAGAGAGGCTAGCAAAGGTGGAAGGGTGAGAGTGCGTATAATCCATGGACTCAACATTAGTTATAAAGAACTCACATACTTATTGCAAAAGTCTATTAGTTATCAAACAAAGCATTAGACACATGCTCCTAGGGGAGAGGTTGGTAGGAGTTAACCATCGCGCGCTCCCGACCCTCACACAAAGGTCGACAATCATTAAACAAATCATGCTCCGACTTCGTTACATAACGGTTCACCATACGTGCATGCTACGGGAATCACAAACTTCAACAAAAGTATCTCTCCAATTCACAACTACTCACTAGCATGACTCTCATATTACCATCTCTATTATCTCAAAACTATATGCAAGGAATCAAACTTCTGATAGTATTCTATGCACTTAATATGAAAGTTTTTATTATATCCCTCTTGGATGCCCATTATATTAGGACTAAATTCATAACCTAAACAAATTACCATGCTGTTTTAAGAAACTCTCAAAATAATATAAGTGAGGTACGAGAGTTCAATAATTTCTATAAAATAAAACACCACCATGCTCTAAAAAGATATAAGTGAAGCACTAGAGCAACATTGCCTAGCTCAAAAGATATAAGTGAAGCAGATAGAGTATGCTAATAAATTCACGAATCAGCGTGTCTCTCTCAAAAATATGTGTGCAGCAAGGATGATTGTGGCAAACTAAAAAGCAAAGACTCATATCATACAAGACGCTCCAAGCAAAACACATATCATGTGGTGAATAAAAATATAGCCTCAAGTAAATTTACCGATGGATTGAAGATGAAAGAGGGGATGCCTTCCGGGGCATCCCCAATCTTAGGCTTTTTGGTATCCTTGAATATGGCTTGGGGTGCCTTGGGCATCCCCAAGCTTAGGCTCTTGCCACTCCTTATTCCATAGTCCATCAAATCTTCACCCAAAACTTGAAAACTTCACAACACAAAACTCAACAGAAAACTCATGAGATCCGTTAGTATAAGAAAAATAAATCACCACTTTAGGTACTGTTGTTAACTCATTCTTTATTTATATTTGTGTAATACCTACTGTATTCTAACTTCTCCATGGTTCATACCCCCTGATACAACGCATAGATTCATCAAAATAAGCAAACAACACAAAGAAAACAGAATCTGTCAAAAACAGAACAGTCTGTAGCAATCTGTAGACTTCGAATACTTATGTAACTCTAAAAATTCTGAACAATTAGGACAACCAGGGAAATTTGTATATCAATCTTGTGTAAAAAATTCATATCTAAAGCACGTTCCAGTAAATTTATAAAAATTCTGGACTGAGCGCAAAAGTTTCTGTTTTTTAACAGAATCAAACCACAAATACCGTAGACCATCCCAAAGGTCTTACTTGGCTCAAACACTAGTTTAAACAAGAAAACACAATTATTACAGAAGTAATAATGTGCAAAACACACCAAAACAGAAACAAAAAACAGAGAACGAAAATAAGATTGTGCTGCCTCCCAACAAGCGCTATTGTTTAACGTCCCTAGCTAGGCATAATGATTTCAATGATGCTCACATAAAAAGTAGTAATTGAAATATGCAAGAAAGCATCATGAATCTCCTGACAAGCACATTTAAGTCTAACCCACTTCCTATGCATAGCGATTTTGTGAGCAAACAATTTATGGGACCAAGAATCAACTAGCATAGGAAGGCAAAACAAGCATAACTTCAAAACTTTGAACACATAGAGAGGAAACTGGATATTATTGCAATTCCTACAAGCATATGTTCCTCCCTCATAATAAATTTCAGTAGTATCATGAAGGAATTCAACAATATAACTATCACATAAATCATTCTTTTCATGATACACGAGCATGCAATCATCATAATGAATTTGCTCATCAAAACTTGGGGGGCAAAAAATATCATCTTCATCAAACATAGCATCCACAAGCTTGTGGCTTTCCATATCATTAGCATAACTGACATTAATAGAATTTATAGTAACATCATTGCAATCATGCTTTTCAATCAAGAAGCTATCATGAATCACCTTATAATTTTTTTCTTTCAACACTTCATCAAAATTTTCAGATTCATGATTTTCAAACAAAACTTCATAGAGATAATCAAGTGCACTCAACTCACTAGCAATTGGTTCATCATAATTTGGCCTTTTGAAAAGATTATCAAGTGGATGAGGATCCATATCAATAGATTTTTAGCAAGCAAATATGCAAGCAAATAGAAGGCACATGGCAACACAAGCAAACAAAAAGAGATCCGGCGAGAAAAAGGCGAATAAAACGGCAAATCTTTTTTGAAAATCATTTTAGAAGTGGGGGAGAGGAAAACGAGAGGAAAATGGCAAATAAAGTAAATGCAAGAGATGAGTTTGTGATGGGTACTTGGATGGCTTGATGTAGATCTCCCCAGCAACGGCGCCAGAAATCCTTCTTGCTACTTCTCGAGCATGCGTTGGTTTCCGTGAAGAGGAACGGGAGATGCAGCAAAGTAGATAAGTATTTCCCTCAGTTGTTGAGAACCAAGGTATCAATCCAGTAGGAGATACAAGCAAGTCACCAATGGATGTACCTACACAAATAATCAAACACTTACACCCAACGCTATAAAGGGGTTGTCAATCCCTTCACGGTTACTTGCAAGGATGAGATATGATAGAGATAGATAGAATAGATTGCTTGAAAGTAAAATAAAACAAAAGTAAAAATATTGCAGCAAGGTATTTTTGGTGTTTTTGGTTTTAGATCTGAAAGTATAAGATGGAAATAGACCCGGGGGCCATAGGTTTCACTAGAGGCCTCTCTCATGATGGCAAGTATTACGGTGGGTGAACAAATTACTGTCGAGCAATTGATAGAAAAGTGAATAATTATGAAGACATCCAAGGCAATGATTATGCATATAGGCATCACGTCCGTGTGAAGTAGACCGAAACGATTCTGCATCTACTACTATTACTCCACACATCGACTGACTCCTGCCTGCATCTAGAGTATGAAGTTCATGAAGAACAGAGTAACGCATTAGGTAAGATGACATGATGTAGAGGGATAAACTCAAGCAATATGATGAAAACCCCATCTTTTTATCCTCGATGGCAACAATACAATACGTGCCTCGCTACCCCTACTATGTCACTGGGTGAGGACACCGCAAGATTGAACCCAAAACTAAGCACTTCTCGCATTGCAAGAATTACCAATCTAGTTGGCCAAACCAAACCAATAACTCGAAGAGACTTGCAAAGATATGAAATCATGGATATAAGAATTCAGAAAAGACTCAAATAATATTCATAGATAATCTGAACATAAACCCACAATTCATCGGATCTCGACAAACACACCGCAAAAGAGTATTACATCGGATAGATCTCCATGAAGGTCATGAAGAACATGGTATTGAAGAGCAAAGAGATAGAAGAAGCCATCTAGCTACTAGCTATGGACCCAAAGGTCTGTGGTGAACTACTCACGCATCATCGGAGGGGCAATGGAGTTGATGTAGATGCCCTCCGTGATCGAATCCCCCTCCGGCAGATTACCGGGAAAGGCTCCAAGATTGGATCTCACGGGAACCGAGGCTCCTGGCGGCGGAAAAGTGTTTTCATGGCTCTCTTTGGTATATAGGGAATATTTTGGAATTTATAGGCTGAAAATTAGGGTTGGGGGAGTTGCCGTGGGCCCACAAGCTAGGGGGGCGCCCCCCCTAGGGCGCGCCCCTGTGGCTTGTGGCCACACGGCGGCTCCTCTGCCTTGGTCTCCAAGCTTGGTAGATGTCTTCTGGTCCAAGAAAAATTATTCCGAAGATTTTATTCCATTTGGACTCCATTTAATATTCCTTATCTGCAATACTCAAAAACAAGGAAAAAACAGAAACTGGCACTAGGCTCTAGATTAAAAGGTTAGTCCCACAAATAATATAAAATAGCATATTAATGCATATAAAACATCCAAAACAGATAATATAATAGCATGGAACAATCAAAAATTATAGATACGTTGGAGACGTATTAGAAGTCTATACACATACGGAGTGACTTGTCTTTCTTCAGCACCAGAAGGACGTTCGCGAGCCACTCGGAGTGGTATACCTCGCGAATGAAATCGGCAGCTAAGAGCCGAGCGATTTCTTCACCAATTGCCTTATGCTTCTCGACGGATGATTGGCGCAAGTATTATTTGACTGGCTTGGCCTTGGGATTGATTCGGAGTCGGTGCTCAGCCAGTTCCCTAGGAACACCGGGCATGTCAGACAGCTTCCATGCGAAGATGTCCCAGTTCTCACGGAGGAACTGGATGAGCTCGGCTTCCTATTTCTTTCCGAGTGATGTGGAGATGTTTGTAGGGGCGGCACTCGGATCATTGGGATGAACATGAACCTGCTTGGTCTCACCGGCCGACTAGAAAGCTGATTCAGTAGCTGGTCGCTTCGATCTGAGTAGGTCGATTGTGTCCACTTCTTTCTTGTAGCCTTTGAGCTCGACTGCAAGTACTTGTTCGTTGGCGATTTTGGAGCCCTATTGGAGGCACTCCTCGGCGATGCTCCGGTCGCTGGTCACAGTGATCACACCTCTCGGCCCTGGCATCTTCAATTTCAGATATACGTAACATGGTCGGGCCCTGAAACGTGCATAGGTGGGCCTACCTAGGATGGCATGATAAGCACAGCGAAAATCCACCACGTCAAAGCTTAGTCAGTCCTTCCGAAAATTCTTTTCGCCTCCGAACACGACGTCCAGGGAGATTAGTCTGAGTGATGCTGCCTTCTTTCTAGGGATGATCCCATGGAAATGCATGTTGCTCTTGCTCAATCGGGACATCAGGATGTCCATTGCTTTGAGCGTGTCGGCATAAATTATGTTGAGCCCGCTGCCTCCATCCATCAAGACTTTGCGCAGTCGGACGCCGTTCACGGCCGGATCAACGACCAACGCCTGCCTCGTGTGGGTGGCTATGTGAGGCGGATGATCGGACTGATCGAAGGTAACTGGAGTCTTCGTCCAGTTGAGGTATTTGGTGACAGTCGGAACTGCCATGTTGACCTCCCGATTGACAATCTTCAATCGGCCCTTGCTCTCGATGTCAGCAAACATCATGAGGACTTTATCAATGTGAGGATACCCAGAAGTACCCTCATCTTCCTCGACGTCTTCTTTCTCACCCGAGGGCTCCGCGCCCATCTCCTGCTTGAGCAGGCGACATTCCCGAGTGGTGTGCTTCGGGAGCACAACATTGCCTTCTTCATCCGTCTTGGTATGAATCTGGCAGGGTCGGTCGAGTATGTCGGTTTTGTATTCGGACTTCTTCTTGGGAGTCCACTCCTACTTTTTCTTAGGCTTGGGCTTGCCTTGGTTTTGTCCTGGGATAGCCGCAACCTCTGCCTTGCGGGAGGCATCGTCCTTCCACTTCTGTTTTTTCCTGGTATTGCCCCCCGATTGAGGGGCATCGCAAGCTCGCCCTTTGCCGCTGTGGAGGCGGTCTTCCTCTTCGCCATTGGCGTATTTATTGGCAATCTCCATGGCCCGACTGAGGGACAGATCTCCAGCTCGGCCGAATTTCAGGATCAGTTCCCGATACCGAGTGCCTGCCTTGAAGGCGCGCATGACCTGATGCTCGGTCATGTTTTCCACGGTGTTGTGCAATGTGGTCCAACATTGGATATACTCTCAGAGAGTCTCGTTGCTCTTCTGGATGCAATTTTGTAACTCAGTCAGTCCACCCGGACGCTTGTATGTGCCCTCGAAGGTCTTGATGAACACCCGTGTCAAATCTTCCCAACAGTTAATGCAGCTGGAGGGTAGCTGGTTCAGCCACGCCCGCGCGGACCCTTCTAACATGAGTGGTAGGTGCTTCATCGCAACAAAGTCATTGCCGCCACCGATCGGGACAGCCACTCAGTAATCTTTGAGCCAAGTTTCCGGCTTCGACTCGCCGTTGAACTTCCCGATCCCTATCGCCAATCGGTAGTTGGGAGGAATCTCGGCCTCTCGGATGTACCTGCTGAAGCACCCGAGGCCTGGAGTTCCCCATCCGCTCTCTCGGTCCCAGTCATCTCTGCTCCGATCAACCGCTCGCTGAGCGATGGCAGACCTGGTGTTGAACTGCAGCGGTCTTTGGTCTTTCTCACCGTAACCTCTGTGTTGGGTCGAACTCCGCTGATGGTCCCCTGCAACAGGTCGGCCGCCGCCATAAGGATGTTGGCCGTGTGTTACGCCCCTCGGAAGGGGTGTTCGACTGACGTCGCGGTCGTCTTGCCAGCGTCCTCCGTACGGGCCTTTCGGAAGAGGAGGAGTTCGCCTGTCTTTCCTTGGCGCGAGGGGACTATGAACCGATTGAATGGTGTCTGCCCGAGTGGACTTTCCATGAATGCGTTGGTTCGACTGTGAGATTTCGGAGTTCTACTTGAGAGCGGTCTTCAGCAGAGCCTGGATCTGCTGAATGCCCTCGCCAGCCGCCGAGTCAGATGGCTGGATTGAATCAGCGATCCGAGTAGCTGCGGCTAAATTCTCCAGCGGCATGCGCATCACCGGGATGGTGTACGGCCGATCTCCCGGGAATAGCTGACGACGACTACGGCTCGAGATTGGCCGCTCCCTCGCCGCGCGTTCGTCGAGTGCTTGCTAGAGGCGCTCGAGCCGCTCGCGCTCAGCCAAGGTGGCTTGGCGTGCCGCTTCCAGGGCTAACTCATCCGGGGAAGTCCCCGCCATGGGGGTGAGCAGGACCTGGTCGTCCCTGCGCCTAATATCCTCCCGCTGCTCCCGAGTGAGGGGGCGGGGGACATAAGCGTCGTTGCCCGCGTTGTCCCGGGCGGAGTCGGCCATCAGAACCTCTGCAGCGTCTCCGCTGCTCTCGTACTCGGACGCAGCTAACGCTTCATCTCCCGAAGAAGGGAAGAGGCTATGGACGGACTCATTTGCATCGAGCACGGCCACTTGTTCGGCCGCGGCCTGGAGTGCTGCGACATGCTTGATCCAATGCTGCAACCGCGAGCGCCCGGAGCGCCTGCGGCGAGCTACAACGCGATTCGGAGAAGCTGGTTTGTATGGTGTGGACAGTTGTCGGAGAAGGACTCCAAACGTCGTCGCACTGAACTGCACTACACCCCGGGCGGGTAGCACATCAGTGTCCACCGGCGCGTCCCGCAGCCACGCCGAATCATCGACGACGAAGCTGACGGATCTGAAGACGATCTCGCCGCCGGGTGTCATCAGGATGACCGAGAAAGTGGAAATTCCACCTGCACCGGAATTTGCTAGACGTGTGGCCCCACGGTGGGCGCCAACTGTCGAGGGAACGAGCCTGACAATAGTACCAGGGATACGAACGGAGGGGCGAAGCCTAGCTACGACGAAGGTGTTCACTCGGAAGTGTACGAGTTCAGGCCCCACTCGGAAGTGGTAAAAGCCCTACGTCTCGAGCTCGGAGGCTGGTGTTTGCTTATTGGGTGTAGAAAGTACAGGGAGTCTGAACCCTTGCTCTGGCACCCGGGGGTGGCTTATATAGAGTGCGCCACCGCCGGTTGAGCGCCATCACTCAGGTCATAAATGCTATTCAATGCGGCGTTACAGCAACGGCTGATTAAGTGGGGCATTACTGGTAACACAGTTTTAACTACAGAGTTTGAGTCTCTTCGAGTCTCCCGGACGCTGCGTCTTCCCCGATGCTTGGGCTTCTGTCTGACCGAGTGACCATGTGCGTCCGAGTGACTTAGATAATCCGAGTGGATCTTCGTAGGTAGCCGAATGCAACTTCAACCCTGGAATTTCAATGATATGAGGGACCACAGGTGGGCCCTAGATGTCAGGTCGGTGACCCTACCCATGGTGGGTAACCTCATCAGCTACCTTACCTATAGCGCGTTTTATAGAAACGCGCTACTGCTATCTTGACATAACCCCCGCGCAGGCTTCCTCCTCCACTTCTTTCCTCCATCCCATTCCCCATTCGATCTCTCTCCTCTGACGCCGCCGTCGCCCTCCGTCGCCTGCCCACACCCCGTCCGTCGCCGCCCTCCGTCCCCTGCCCGCGCCCCGTCTGTCGCCGCCCTCCGTCGCCTGCCCGTGCCCCGTCCGTCATAGCCCTCCGTCGCCTGCCCGCGCCCCGTCCGTCGCCTGCCCGCGCCCCGTCCGTCACCGCCCGCGCGCCCTCCGTCGCCGCCCGCTTCTTCACCCGCACTGTAGGACCGAAAGTATGTCTAGAGGGGGGTGATTACACTACTTGACCAAATAAAAATCTACTTTTTCCCAATTTTAGGTGTTGGCAGATTTTAGCATTCATAGCAAGTCAAGCACACCCTACATATGCATGTCTAAGAGTATAGCAGCGGAAAGTAAAGACAAGCATGAGTAGTAAAAGAAAGGGTAGGAAGATCAAACGCAATTTGTAGACACGATGATTTTTCCTGTGGTTCCGATAGGTGGTGCTATCGTACGTCCACGTTTATGGAGTCTTCAACCCACTGAGGGTAATGGTCGCAAGAGTCCACGGAGGGCTCCACCCATAAGGGTCCACGAAGTAGCAACCTTGACTATTCCATAACGGCTTCCGTCCACGAAGGACTAGCCTCACTATGGGTAGATCTTCACGAAGTAGGCGATCTCCTTGCCCTTACAAACTTCTTGGTTCACTCCACAAAACGAAGTAGGAGGCTCCCAAGCGATACCTAACCAATCTAGGAGGCACCACCCTCCAAAAGGTAATAGGCTCGATAATGTCGATGAACTCCTTGCTCTTGTGCTTCATGATGATAGACTCCTCAACACACAATCACTCTCTCACAGATTTGGCTATGGTGGAAGAGATTGATTTGGTGGAAAGCAACTTGGGGAGGCTAGAGATCAGGATTCATATGGTAGGAATGGAATGGCATGATCTCAACACATGAGTAGATGGCTCTCTCTCAGAAAATCAGATGGTATGAGTGGGGATCTGTTCTGAGTGCTTCTCTTGCGAGTGAGTGGTGGTGGAGGGGTACATATAGGCATCTCCAAAAATCCAACCGTTACACCTAAAGTGACCAACTCGATGACACCGATGTGTGAATCTCGGTGGTACCGAGTTGCTCCAAAGGTAGCAACTTTTGAATCTTGGTGAGACCGATACATAAATCTCGGTTGCACCGATTAGGTGACCAACAGTCAGATTGCCAAACTCGGTGACGCCGATTCAACAAACTCGGTCAGACCGATTTTGTGAAATTGGGTAACAGAATGTTGGCAACCCAAACTCGGTGGCACCGAATCAGAATCGGTTGCACCGAAAGGTTTGGGTTTGGCTTGGGTCTGTCTGAGTCTGGGAATCGGTGGCACCGAGTGGAAACTGTTGGTTGCACCGATTTTGAATATTTGGCTTTGGACAGACTTTTGTGGAAGAGCTTGTGGGTGTTTTTGGTGACTATCACTTGTGCACGTATGAGCATTCTGTTCACCAACAGTACCTTACCCCCTTTTAATAGTATTGGCTTTCCTATGGACTCAAAGTGATTTCTAACAAAGTAAAATGTAGAGTCCTCTTGCTTGAAGCTTTGCCAACCTATTTCCTTGCATCTTGGGGTATTCCACAATCCTTTTGCCAACCCATCATTGAACTTTTCCTGAAATATGCTTAGTGGAAAACATTAGTTCAATGACATATATGTCGTTATTAATTACCAAAACCACCAAGGGAGCAAATGTGCTTTCAATCTCCCCCTTTTTGGTAATTGATGACAACATATAGATCAAAGCTTCGACATATGATATAATCAATGAATATTATCGTCGCTTTGAGAAGTATGTGATAAGCAAGAGCTCCCCCTAAATTTGTGCATTGTTTTAAAATTTGCGTTTGAATGCAAATGCACAATCGATTAGGTACATGGGGCACTTCTTCCATGTCACATACATCTTGGTGGTGTGAGAGAATAATAAGAGTTAATATCATAGCACAGCACAATCAAGCAAGGTGAATGATCATCTCATAAACATCAAAAGGATAGGAAAAGTAGCAACACACATTAAGCGTATGATCAAACACCACAAAAGTTTAACACAAGCAACCAAAATACCAAATGTTTTTGAAAAGCGATAAAAACCAACGCTCTCTCACTCGAAACCTAAAGATCTATATACAACTTCTCCTCCTTTGGCAACAAGTTACCAAAAAGTTCAAAGATATATAGCTAATCGTCCTTCTGGGGCTGATCTCCTCCGGTGGTCGATGTCGGAGTCGAGAGAACTGCGTCAGCGAAGACTTCTGCAGACGTCATGGATGGAGTTGGAGTAGCAACTGGAGGCACGGGAGGAGCTGATGGAGCTGAAGTGACTGTAGCAGGTGCTGATGAAGAAGGCCTCAAATCTGGAGCTGGCACTGTGGCTGTTCTGGCCTGGGTAGTGAAGTGAGTGCCTGGCCTGAGAGGAGAGTCATCCTCATCCTCCTCCTCCTCCTCATCATCATCATCTGTAGAGTGAGGAAGAGGCACAGAGTCAACTTCCTTCTTGAGCTCGGTCACGGTCTTGTTCAGCCCATCCACCTTGTCATTGAGGGTCTTGATCCTGTTCTCAAAGATCCTCACAAGACTGTTCTGGTTCTCCAGTATGTCCTTGATGTCCTTCTGCATGCCTTGAACGGTTGAGATCAAGAGATCCATTTGCTCATTCCTGGATCTAGGGACCTGAGCACTAGTGGCTCTAGCTGCCTCTGCCTCTGCCTGTGCTTGAGCTGCAGCTGATGTGGGATGTTCTGGGTCCATCACCACAATGTTGTCCTCTAAATCTGGCTGTAGGGGCAAATGGGGTCTGGACCCTGTCCAGAGCAAATATGTGCTTCTCCAGCTTGGAGTTTATGAGCATCTGAATATAGGGTGCATAGCAGCATGAGCGCTTCTGATCAGCAGCAACCCTCTTCACTGTCTGCACAATCAGATCCATCACTCTGAATCTCTGATGCTGGTCAATATGAAGCAGCAAGTTGATGGAGTTGCCTCGGATCATCTTCTCGTCTCCTGACTTAGGCATCAAAGTATGCCTCAGAATGGTGTTAGTGGTACGGAGACCTGCCTGGAGGTAATAGATAGATCCTAGCTTGTGGGACTGGAGATGTGCAGCAGGAATAGCATTGTACATGTCCTTCATGGCATTATGGCTGGCCTTGTACTCTGAGTACACACAGATATCTCCATCCTGTACCTCTGGGACTCCTAAGATGGCAGCCCATTAATCAACAGTAGACTCATATCTTGCTCCTTCTGTCATCCGTACAATCCTACCATCTCCATAGAAGTGAGCAGTGGAGTAGAATTGCATGATCATCTCATCGTTCCATGAAGTGAATTCTTTGCCAACAAACTTGTCTAGGCCAATGCAGTAGAAGTTGTCTTGCACACATGGGAAGTAGTCTTCATTCTCCTTGATATACTTCCAATCAACATATCTCATATCACTGACAGCTGGGCTCTTGTCAAGCAACACAGTCTCATAGAAATCCTGTTGCTCCTTGGTATAGAACCTGTAGTCCATAGCTGTTTTCCTCCTCTGAGAGTAAGGATCAATGGCTCTCCACTCTCTCAAACCTGCATCCTTCTTCTTCTTCATATCTGCAGCAAGTGGATGGCTGGCATTGTGCTCTGGAAGGTGTGGTCTGAGATTCATCAATGCAGACATGGAATCCTCATCCATATCTCTGGAGGTAGTTCCCTTGTTCTTCTCAGAAGCTGGAATCTGTCTAGATGACCTCTTGGACTTTTCAGCAGCAGCCTTCTTGGGGGCAGACTTGGTGCTCTTGGAGGGACCTTGCTTTGGCATAGCATCTGCCAAAAGCTTCTTTTGCTTCTTCTTGGGAGGGGCCTTGGCAACTTGCTCTTCCTCCTCCTCCTCAGCAGCAGCAGCAGCAGCAGTCTCCTCTGGGTCCTCATACATGGATGTAGCCCTGCCAGTGACATAGACAATCATCTTTCTGGCATGCTTCTTCTCTCCTGCCTTCTTAGGCAATGACCTCCTTGGGGGCTCAATGGTCATGGTAGCCCTAGCACTCTCAGGTGCTCTCATAGCCTCTGGAGGGGCATATGTCTTGCTGACAGTTCTCCTGGAAGAGGTGGCTTCATTTGCAGACTTCCTGGAAGCTTTGTCTTGCTTCTTGGCAAGAACTTCCTGTGGCACAAAATCAGAATCCTCCTCATCTGAATTCAGCTTCTTCCTGGCCCTAGTAGTAGCCTTGGGCAACCCATGAGAACTGGGGGTGCCTGGATTTGAAGAGGAACTAGACTCAGGACTAGTGCCTGAACTCATGTCAACATTCTGCTCCTGCAAATTCTGACTGTCTTCAGCATCTGACATATCTGACCCTGTGAATAGAGTGTAGAACAGTAGAAGAAGATAAGTCATCACAATATGCAGCTATTTTTGAAAGTTTGAACAGAAAAATCTTAGATGTAGTTCTCTGCCAAAAGGAATTTCGGTGTCACCAAGTCAAAACTTTCGGTGCTGCCGAGACTCACAACACCCTTAACAGAAACTTGGCAGCAGTTTCGGTCGGACCGAACACTGCTACTCAGTTTCACCAAGTACTGTCCTCAGTAGCATAAAAATAAAATTGGTGGAGCCGATTTTTCTGACTCGGTATCACCGAGATGCGATTTTGCGGGCAACAAAACCTAAAAACTTTCGGTTCGCTAATCTAATGAGATTTCCAGTGGATGGAGAGGTTTGCAAACGGTGGATTATTGATGGAATAAACTTCAATGCGCAAGATTCGGACGGGGAGCGTAAGAAAGGCCGGATCCATACCCTAACTTGGTAATGGATCCGCTACGGCGGCGACGATGGAGAAGATTTCGTCGGCGACGGCGATTCCCAGCGGTGGAGACGCACGGGGAAGCAAAGGCGACGACCAGGGGTCACGAATCGGCAGCGTACGGTTTTGGAGGGGGCGACGGTTTGAAGGAATTTTCAAAGGTCGGGTCCGCCTCTTATATACCCGCGGCTGTTGGTGACACCGATTCTAAATTTTCGGTGTCACCAAGTTCCTCAACTGTCAGCTGACAGGGAAATTCTGTATAACTGAGAATATGGAATTGGTGGTACCGAGATTGAAAACCAGATCAACCCTAGGCATTCGTTGAGACCGAGATTTTTGAGTTGGTTCCACCGAGATGCACTTGGGAGGTTTTAATGGTTAGTCCTTTGTCGATACGGAACTCCGAGTGCTCCTCACACAAAGAGATCGAAAAGTACTTGTTCAATTTTTTTGATGCAACATGAATAGAATATGAGGTGAGAAAGCATAGATAGCTAGAGAGTGGTCCTAGGCATTCTTGTCCATCCAATTGGCAAAAGAGAAATCAAAATGCCAAATAGCAACAATTGGATGTCCTCGAATGAGAAAATAAATGCAGACCAACATGCTCACACAATAAGATATCAAATGAAAACATGGCAAACATGCACAAACACACTAGCATTTATCAAGCACTTTGGCGATGATGGAGTCATCTATATATGAGTATATTGACTTAGGAGCCAAGTAAGAATACTTGATCATAGGTCATACTCATCGTTTAAGCATAGGTGGGGTTACCACTTTTACATAAAGCATTTAATGTTGTCACATACTATGAGATGCTTTAACTCAAGTCTTAGAGTAAAGCTCCCCCTTGAGGTGACATCCCCCCATAGGAGGGATAAACTAACCTTGGGTTTTGTCGATGAAGACTTCATGTTGGTGAGGTAGTGGTGGATGCTCAAGGTTGATGAAGATCACCATGACTTGGGAGCATCCTTGTTGTTTCCTTACTCTTCTCACCTACATGGGTTAGTCCCAACATACAAGAGACAAATACAAGGATATCTATGGACATGGAGTTCAAAGCATGTGTGATGATGTCCATGGATTTGTTGATTACCTTGTCCCTTGATTACCTTTGAGGGAATGTGTGACTCCTTGGACTATTGCATGATGTTGATGTTGATTGCAACTAGTTCTTGCCAATAATGAATGTGATTGAATTTTCATTGGCGGAGTCACCCCTCAAGAACTTCTCTAGTTCTTCTTCTTGGGGACCCACATCAAGTTGATGGGGATCCTTGGTGTTGAAGTAGCCCTTGTAGAAGTTGAGCTTGAAGTAGCCTTGGGAACCCACTCCACCAAAGCTTGGGATTCATCTTCATATGAGTCAATGTCCTCTTGAAGCTTGTTCTTGTCCTTGAGCTTGTGGTCTTGTGGTGGAAGGTCATATTGAGTGTTTGTTCCCTTGGGAGGAGTATTTTCATACTTCTCCTTTTGAGGAACAAACTTGGGCTTGGGGTATTGACCTTCTTCCCATTCAACTCCATTAGCGTTGAAGTAGCCAATGCCATGGTTCTTCCGGTATCCTCCGTGCTTGCGTACAATTTCCTCAAATTGCTTACACCCGGCAAGACTCTTGTAGATACCTTTCTCTATAATTCCTTTCAATAAAGCATTTTCTTGCTCAAGTGTAACTTGGCTAAGAGAATCATCATTAGGTTTGGCATTTTTATTGTTGCTACTAAATGAAGAACCTTTCTTGTCTTTGTTACTAGTTTGTTTAGATTTAACTTGTGGCATGAATGTAGACAAGAGTAGTCATTTGGGTAGATAAGATGAAGTCTTCTTTCAGAGATCGTCATTGATAGCTTTAAGAAACTCATGCTCTTGCTCCAAGTTGAGCTTCTCGAAGCGTAGCTTCTCATGAGTTCTTACAAGCTCTCTATGATCTTCGAGGGTAGATTCATGGGCTAACTTAAGAGTGTTTAATTCTTTAGTTAGTTGTTCTATTTTCATCTTATCATCATCGAATGACTTATCTTGACTAGAGAGATTACTAGCAAGTTCATCTTGACTAACATTACTAGATTTGTCAAATAGCAAGTCATCATCACAAAGCAAATCATCTTCATCACTATTGAAATCAAGATATTCGGGGTGTGATACCTTGGGGCCTTTAGCCATGAAGCAACTTCCACTCCCTTCATTTGGTGAATCAAATAGATCATAGGAGTTGGTAGTCACTAATGCAAGTCCGCCAACACCTTCATCTTGACTATAGTCGGAGTTGGAGTGATAGCTTCTCTCGGAGTTGTTGTCGGAGTCGGAGCCGGAAACCCATTCACCAACATGAGCTTGATGTTTTCTTCTTGTGTAGCTCTTGGTGTACTTGTCCTTCTTCCCCGAATCCCTACTTCTCCTTGAGGGTCTTCGTTCATAACGATCATCTCTACTCCTTCTCTCTCTTTGAGGTGATTCATTCCTTGAGCTTCGTCTTGTAGGTGACTCTTCTCTTTGTTTGTAAGGAGCTGTGCGCTCATTTGAGTAGTGTCCGGGCTTCCCACAATTGTAGCAATTGCGGTCACGACTTGACGAACGCTTCTCTTCATATCTTGAGTTGGAGCTTCATTCTTTGCCTCTATTCTTGTAGAACTTGTTGAATTTCTTGACCATGAGGCTTATCTCTTCATTGGTGACAAGGTTGTGGCTTGAAGTTGTGGGAGCATCACTTGTGGCTTTGTAAGCACCGCTAGACTTGTTGTGAAGCTCTTCTTTGTCTTTGAGTGTCATCTCATGAGCAACAATCCTTCCAATGACTTCCGTAGGCTTGAGATCTTTGTAGTTGGGCATCATTTGGATCAATGTGCACACGGTGTCGTACCTCTCATCCAAAGCTCGAAGTATCTTCTTGATGATGAATTTGTCGGTCATTTCTTCGCTTCCTAAGCCGGCAATCTCATTGGTGATGAGAGCTAGCCTAGAGTACATCTCCGCGACTCCTTCACCATCCTTCATCTTGAACTTGTCAAGCTGACTTTGAAGAACATCCAACTTGGATTCTCTCACGGACTCGGTTCCTTCGTGCATATCAACCAAAGTATCCCAAATCTCTTTTGCATTCTCGAGACGGCTGATTTTGTTGAATTCTTTGGGGCATAGGCAGTTGAAGAGAATGTCACATGCTTGAGCGTTGTGTTGCAACATCTTCAATTCTTCAGCGGTCGCTTCAAGATCCGGTTCCTTTCCATCACCAAAGAATTCACCTTGCAAGCCAACACGAACAATAGCCCATATGGAGGGGTTATGACCAAGAATATGCATTTTCATTTTGTGCTTCCAACTAGCAAAATTAGTGCCATCAAAGTACGGACCTCTATGGTGATAATTTCCCTCACTAGACGCCATACTGTCCTAGGTTGTGAGACCAATGCGATGGAGACCAAAGCTCTGATACCACATGTAGGACCGAAAGTATGTCTAGAGGGGGGTGATTAGACTACTTGACCAAATAAAAATCTACTTTTTCCCAATTTTAGGTGTTGGCAAATTTTAGCATTCATAGCAAGTCAAGCACACCGTACACATGCATGTGTAAGAGTATAGCAGCGGAAAGTAAAGATAAGCATGAGTAGTAAAAGAAAGGGTAGGAAGATCAAACGCAATTTGTAGACACGATGATTTTTCCCGTGGTTCCGATAGGTGTTGCTATCGTACGTCCACGTTTATGGAGTCTTCAACCCACGGAGGTTACGGTCGCGAGAGTCCACGGAGGGCTCCACCCATAAGGGTCCATGAACTAGCAACCTTGACTATTCCATAACGGCTTCCATCCACGAAGGACTAGCCTCAATATGGGTAGATCTTCACGAAGTAGGCGATCTCCTTGCCCTTACAAACTTCTTGGTTCACTCCACAACACGAAGTAGGAGGCTCCCAAGCTACACCTAACCAATCTAGGAGGCACCACCCTCCAAAAGGTAATAGGCTCGATAATGTAGATGAACTCCTTGCTCTTGTGCATCAAGATGATAGACTCCTCAACACACAATCACTCTCTCACAGATTTGGCTATGGTGGAAGACACTGATTTGGTGGAAAGCAACTTGGGGAGGCTAGAGATCAAGATTCATATGGTAGGTATGGAATGGCATGATCTCAACACATGAGTAGGTGGCTCTCTCTCAGAAAATCAGATGGTATGAGTGGGGATCTGTTCTAAGCGCTTCTCTTGCGAGTGAGTGGTGGTGGAGGGGTATATATAGGCATCTCCAAAAATCCAACCGTTACACCTAAAGTGACCAACTCGGTGACACCGATGTGTGAATCTCGGTGGTACCGAGTTGCTCCAAAGGTAGCAACTTTTGAATATTGGTGAGACCGATATAAAAATCTCAGTTGCACCGATTAGGTGACCAACGGTCAGATTGCCAAACTCGGTGACGCCGATTCAACAAACACGGTCGGACCGATTTTGTTAAATTGGGTAACAGAATGTTGGCAACCCAAACCCGGTGGCACCGAATCAGAATCGGTTGCATCGAAAGGTTAGGGTTTGGCTTGGGTCTGTCTGAGTCTGGGAATCGGTGGCACCGAGTGGAAAGTGTTGGTTGCACCGATTTTGAATATTTGTCTTTGGACATACTTTTGTGGAAGAGCTTGTGGTTGTTTTTGGTGACTATCACTTGTGCACATATGAGCATTCTGTTCACCAACAGTACCTTACCCCCTTTTAATAGTATTGGCTTTCCTATGGACTCAAAGTGATTTCTCACAAAGTAAAATGTAGAGTCCTCCTCCTTGAAGCTTTGCCAACCTATTTCCTTGCATCTTGGGGTATTCAACAATCTTTTTGCCAACCCATCATTGAACTTTTCCTGAAATATGCTTAGTGGAAAACATTCGTTCAATGACATATATGTTGTTATTAATTACCAAAACCACCAAGGGAGCAAATGTGCTTTCACGCACCCGTCTCCCCCGAGCTCCTCCTCACCGCCGACGTCTCCCCTAGCCCCTTGTAAGTCCTCTGCCCCTCCTTCTCTCTCTCTGTCTCTTTGCCTAAGGGTTCTTGCGTTCTAGGGTTCATGTAGTTAGGTTCTAGGGTTCTAGGGTTCATGAAATAGCTACGTTTATTTTACAATTGAAAAACAGTAGGTGAATTAGGTTGGTGTTAGGAAATGATGTTGTGAATTAAAAAATCAAAAAATTGTGAATTCAAATTTCAGAAAATGTGTTGATGAAATAGCTAGTATGAACCCTAGTTAAAAAAACAGAATTAGTATGGGTTAAATGAATTCTAGGTATTTTAGGTGTTTTAGGTGTAGTTAACAGAATTCTAGGTATTTAATTTTTTTAGTTAAAGCAATTGTTGCTATTTAAATATAAAATAGAACTGATTAACCCTACGTGAATTAGTATGAACCCTAGGACAGATTAGGTAGTATGAACCTACTTAATTAGTATGAAATTAACTAGGTTTTCAAATTAGGACAGAAATTTAGCTAGGTTTCAAATTAGGACAGAAATTTAGATAGGCTGAATTTAGTTTCAAATATTCTGCAGAAAAGGGACTTATTGCATTTTCTTCAAGTTCTATATTTTTCTTGTTGTTATATGCAAATTTGAAGTGGACATCTGATATGTGGACATGTGATTTGGACATGTGATGTTTGGAATTTGGACATGTGATATTTTGGACATGTGATGTTAGGAAAATGATGGTTATGTGCAGGGTAAATGATCTAAGTGGCCTATGTTTCGCCGGAATGTTGATTCATTTCCGTTCTGGTGAATTTCAGGCGCTCGATATGTCCACTTTTTAGCAAAGGTCATGCCGAAATTTCCCATGAATTTTGCATGACTTGTGTTAGAAAGTAGGCATATCGAGTGCCGGGATTTGCTCGGAAACGACATTCCGGCAAACCACAGACCTTTTTTTATGTCATTACACATTTTTATTATAGTTTAAGAATTAAACAAGGAGACTTAATCGTTAGAAACATGTCAAACAACGAAGAAACCGGGCCTTCTGACCACGATGTAGACGAGATGGATTATGAGGGTGAACAACAGTACCTCGACTTTTTGTCTGCTAAGCACAGTCAAGGTTTGTAGGGTGGCCTCGATGATGGTACTGATGCCGACATCGACAACGACGGCGCCGGCACCGATGGCGGCGCCGAGACCGGCGGGGAAGGTACCGGCGGGGAAAATACCGGCGGGGAAGGTATCGGCACCAAAGCCGCTACCGAAAAGAGGAAGCAGAAGAAGCAGAGGATACGAAAACCTAACAAACTCGGCATCGGACGACTGGTGATCACAAAGATGGCCCCTGTCAAGTTTGAGCAATTAGAGCCGGAAGAACTTCGCAAGTGCTACAGGAACGAAGTCGGATGCATCCTACGGGAATGCGCGAGCATCAACGACGATGACTTAAGGGGTAAAGAACATTTGAAGCAGTTGCTCCTGACGAAGCTGCACAAGAGATTCAAGTTCCCCGACCGGGATGACGACATACAACACCCGTGGGATGATCCAAAATTGAAAAAGATTAACAATCATGCCATGGGCATGTTCGGCAATGATTTGGCCTCCTGGAAAGGGAGGGTGAAACGAGCTACTGAGGCTGAGGAACCCCTGTCCAAGATTCTGGAGGAAAATTCGACACTTACGGAAGAGGAGTTCGAAAAGTTCAAGGACACTTGCGCTACCGAGGCAGCCAAGGCTAAGGCTGCGAAATTCAAGAGCCTTCAGCAAAAGAACACGGGGAACCAACGCCTCGGAAGCCGTGGTTACCTTGGCAAAAGGCCCATATGGGATAAGGAGGACGTGGAACGTGAAGCCGCGGGTCTCCCAGACCCCTTCGCGAAGTTCACCAACCCCTTCGACCGTGACTTAATCAGGGCCCGCTACAAGTGGGACAAGGAAAAGAAGGTTTTTTACACGGACAAGATCACGAGGAAATTGATAAGAATACTGGTAATTATTCTTTTACCACCTTACATTTAGCTTCTGATCAAGTCGACTACACATTCATAAATGGTTCACGGTCCTTTTGCAGGACAAGCAACACAAGCTTGCAGCCGAAAGCCAGTCTTCGACGATGAGGCCCAAGTGGGACAACCCTCTCAACCGGGCCTTGAACGAACTTAAGGGACTCCCTTTGGACCAGCAGCCGCAATATGGACGTGTGCACGGCGCCGGAGACGGTGCCACGTGGAAGGTCTTTTACAATGAGGGCCCGGAGGCCAAGAAGGAGAAAAAGAAGTTCAGTCAGGCGGACATCAACGAGAAGGTGAAGCTTGCATTCGAGAAAAAAGCAGCTGAGGACGCGAAAAAAGTAGCCGAGGAGAAAAATGAATTGCTACAGCAGGCAGTCGTTGCAGCTGTAGATGCCTGTAGAAATGATTTTGCTACTAACTTGATCCCGGCTATCATCAACTGGACGAAGGAAAATCCAGACAAGACGGTAGATGATTTCCCCATGCCCAGCTTCGTCGGGAGCAACTCGGTGAACAACACAACCACACCATCACCTGCACACGTAACCGCGCATGCTCCCACACCCACACCCGCACCCGCTCATAGCAGCCCGTCCTCAGTCTCTGGCGAGCTAGGCGGGCCTTCGTCTTTGGCTGAGCTCGACGCCCTCATGGTAATTACATGTCGCACCAACATATATCTAGAATATTCCGTTTTCGTTGCCTTTCGGATGTTTTACGCCACAGACATGTCTTTGCAGGCCAACGAAAACCTGTGCACCGTACTCTACTTGATCAAAGGCTAGAAAGTGGACGTGGGAAAGGCAGTGATAATGAAGCCCTTGGAACTCACGTTCCACGGCCAGCCGATGCCCGGTGTGCACTTCAGGGTTACCTTGTCGAGTGTGAAATCGAGGCACGAGGATTTGCCTCCTCCAGTATGGCTAGGGGGAGAGGACGACGAGACCCCGCCACGGCGTGGAAACTGCAAGGTTGGGTGCTGCTATGGCTGAAGAATCTTCTTCGTCTGGAGCTGGCCGAGAGCACACCAATAACCACACATCAGCAAGCAGGTATGAACACCACCACCCTACCTACGCAATTACCAGCGCATGTAGTGCCGGGTGAGAGCGGCGAACGACGCGAGGAAGGGGGTCCAATAGTGGCTGATGTAATCGCCCCCGTAGAATAAAGAATGGATGATGAGATGGACGAGGACCCTCTTCGGTTGCTCAATACAGGCGCCTATGATGATGACTTAGAATTGATGAGTCAGCTACCATATGATGACTTGGTCTATCAGCATGTTGATGAGGATATGGATGATCTTCCCAGGCAGGAACGTCCTAGCAGGGTTAATTGCAAGAAGTCTCTCTTCATGCAATCCTCATAGGACATACTTGAAGATGCTACCTCAACATAGGCTCAACTAGCCGAGGGTCGTACAGTGCTTAGCCCGACAACACTGGGGCAGGGGTTAAGGAAGGGTCTGGAAGGTCAACCCAAGAAAAAGGAGAGGAGGAGACCGGTGAAGAAAGGCTCTGCTGCCTACAAACAATCCAGAGCACATAGTAGCCAGACGGCGGATTTTGAAGAGCGTGTACCCGTCAAAGGTGCGGCCATGTTCCATGTCACGGGCGAGCCGATGCTACCGCCGAAACCGCTGGAGGCAATATCAGGGGATCTCAGGAGACTACACGAGCATGTGCTGTCGACTGAGAAAAGCCTACTAGCCGTGAAGGTTCCAGGATATCCGACATACGCGGCTCATGTGCCGGAGGGGAAGTGCTATGTCGACACACGGCCCGCGGAGGTGTTCTTCCTGCAGTTTGAGCATATCTTTGAGATGTTTCTGACAAGGCGGCTGGATTTTACAATTGTTCGCCTTTTTGCGCTACATATGAGCTACGTCATGAAGAGAGAAGAAGTCTCGCAAATCTGTGTGGCGGATCCATACTACATGCACGAGTCCTTCTTGAGTCTCGGCGACTTTGAGCGTAATATTTCTAGGGAGTACCTCAAAAACTTCATGGTACAAAATAAGGACCAGGAAATTGTCCTCCTGCCTTATCATCCAAAGTAAGTCAGTGCCGGACAACCCTTTCGTACATTTCAATCATTCCTTCTCGCTCATATGGACAATAATTTGAGGTGTTCTTTTCCCCGCAGTAACGGGCGCGCCATCCTTATCATTCTTTACCCGCGAGTCTCCCACGCCGTGTATTTCGACCCTACCAAAAACTACGAGAAGAAGCACTACACCCACGTAATGAATATTCTAGATGATGCTCTCCAAGGCTTCAGCTTGAGGGGTGGCCACCTGTAGATCAGGAAACAAAGGAACCGCAAGACGGGTTTCTCGCATAAAACTAACTTCTGCTGCATCCATGTCCCGAAACCAAGTAGGAATGATGGATTCTACCTCCTCCGTCTCATGATGGAGTTCAGAAGGGATCACCAAAAGCTTCGCATGACAACCAGAAACGATGATCATATCCGCAAGTGGGTAGAATCTCAAGGAGAAGCGGATTATAAACTTAGAGATGACTTATTTCGCATCTAGAGGGACATTGCGACGATCATCATGAAAGAAGTCGTCAAAGAGAAGGGGATGTTCCACCACGGCCCTAAATCGCGAGTTGACGTCCGAACTCGCATGGGTATGCAATGTCAGGACCTCACGCCGTTCAAGAAGCTAGGGTGCATCATCGATGATACGGAAGGATGGAAATTCTAGTGATTTACGATGCCGGTGATGATGATATGTGTCGGTTGAACTTCTATACTTTCTGTACCGATGAAACTTTGTGATGTCCACGGTCCCTACCGAACTTGCGTAACGCTACTTTGTTAGTTTGGGTACGATGACCTGCGTACCTCTAGTTAATTAGTTTGCATACAATGAAACTGTGTTGATTATTTATGTTTACTATATGTTGCATCTAGTTGCTAACCCTGTCTTTTTCTTGTTGCTCAAGTATATTTTGTTGCATATGATTGTACATTCTCTTGATGAAGATGCATCTCTAACAGGTACCTAGATTATTGATGGCGAAGAAGCAATGCTATGCCGTGTACAAAGTGAAGGTTCCGGGAGTGTACGACGAGTGGCCCGAGTGTCAGGCGCAAGTGGAGCGGGTCTCGGGCACCAGCCATAAATGCTTCAAAAGCAGACAAGAAGCAGAAGCTAGTTACTTGAGGTTCACGCTAGCGCGAGAGAGGACTCATAACCACCGCCTCATGTACTGCATAGTTCCGCTCTCACTCATAGTGATAGCTCTTCTCGTGTATATCATTGTTTAGATGGATGACGATGTCGTTGCAAGTATTCAAGACATGTATCGCTATTTTCGAGATGATGACGAGAGACCACTTTGTGTTGGATGATGATTATGATGATGACATGATTTGATGAGACTATTTGTATGTGTATGCTATGATTACATTTGTATGTGTATGATATGCTAGAGATAATTGTATAAAGCCTATACAAATACAAAACAAATATGTAGGAAAAAAACCAGAAACTAATAAAAGTAGCAGTAGCGAGGGGAGTAAAGTTAGCAGCAGCGCGTACTTAGTAGTAGCGCGGCTTACTGTAGAGCGCTACAGCTATTAGCAGCAGCGCGTCCCGGTAAAGCTCGCTACTGCTACCCATGTATAGCAGTAGCGCGGGTCAACACACGCTACTGCTACAAGTTAGCTGTAGCGCCGTATCAGTGGCGCGGGTACCCGCGCTACTGATACACCTAAGACCCGCGCTACTGCTACTCTTTTCCCTAGTAGTGTGTCACACTTTAGCCTCAATAGGTACTCCAATTTATGGATGACGCTCCGAAGGGTGATGATGTGCTCCTCTAGCAAAATATTTTCATGAGTGAGAAATTTATTCTGAAAACGGCCCGCTTCGAAAGCCATAAAAGCTTCGATTTCAGTGGGGTGAGATGACTGTAATAAGGTTGAAGGATATCTTCTTCCTCCTCCTCTTCTGTTGGCATCGAGTGACCTCCTTATTGAGCTTGATCCCTCATAGCTTCCTTGCTATTGTCTTCATTGTTGACTTTTGGCTCCTCTCTCTTCAGCTCCATATTCATCAACCAAGCATCTTCCTCTAAGTTATTGGAGAAGGGAGAGGATATGATGCCTGGCTTGATAGATCTGATAAGAAAACAGCACGAAACAAGAAGAGGGGATTTTTCTACGATGCGGTGGTCAAATTAATCGGGGGTACATATAACTAATTTTTTATCTTGGGAAGCAAGAGTATGGAAGGAAAACAGAGTCGGGAAGGTGTCCGAGGTAGGCACAACCCACCTGGGCGCGCCAGGCAGGGCAGGCGCGCCCTGGTGTATCGTGCTCACCTCGGTTGCTTTCCTGTTTATTTTTCATTTTCCTAATTTTTGTAATATTCCAAAACTAACAAAAAATATTTTGCGGATTTTTCGGAGTCCGTTTACTTACAGTATCACGTTCCTCCTTTTTTCAGAATTCTGGAGTGTTCCGGAAGGTTTCTTTTATGTGTTCCTCCGGTGTCATGGTTTGGATAACATTGGTGTCAACATTAATAGGCGTACCTGAGATATACTGTTTAATTCTTTGTCCATTGACCACCTTCGGGTTAGTACCTTCGACATTATTAATCTTCATATCTCCAGAACGATAAACCTCTTCGATATCATATGGTCCTTCCCATTTGGAGGAAGATTTCTTGCAAAAAACCTGTCGGCGTTCTAGGATCGGGGGTACCCAGACCTGCCTGCCAGCGGCCTAGCGCGTGGCCCATTTCAACGACCCAGTACGGCCTGGCAACAAACTCCCACACGACAAGACCCTCGCGAGGGCCCTAGCCTCGTGAGGCGAGCGGCACCAAGACCTCCGAAGGAGTGGCCTCCTTAGGCTGCTTCCCGAGGAGCGGACATTCCTATGCAGGTACCTGGCCTCAGGAGGCTGATATGACGTGAGCCACGAGACCAAGAAAGGGCGGGTGCCAGCGGGCACAGTGGGGACAGTTTCCCCTTTGGTGCTAAGGAGGCAAGGACGTACGCGGGTTCCCAATGGACCCCCCCAAAGGTTTCCATTCTGGTGCAATGAGACCAAGACCATGAGCTCGGCAGGTCAGAGGTCATCGCCGAGCCCACCTCTGCGTCACGCCCAGAAGCTTTGCAGGCGAAGACCACCTTTCGTCAGGATAAGTTGTACCTCTTGTCCCCTTTCAAATTTGGCTGTTGTGGGATCCCTTCCCGCCTGTGCGATAAGGGAAGAGGACCAAGGCCACTATAAATAAAGACTAGCCGCCACCGTAGAAGGGATCCCGGGACGAGACAGCCGGAGACCAGAACGAGCCACCACAAAGCCCTCACGAGGTCGCTCAACCACTGTACTAGTTCATCCACAAACCTCCTCGCGAGGCCAATCCACATCAAAGCAGTAGTAGGGTTTTACACCACAAGGTGGCCCGAACCTGGGTAAATTGCGTGTCTTTGCTTACTTTCCGCGGGTAGTGGTGTAGCTGTGAGGTTGGGAGAATCGAAGGACGAGCTCACCCTAGTGTTCGAACCTTCTTCGGTCCGCGGAGCCCCGATATCCGACATTTGGCGCGCCAGCTAGGGGTGCGACGTCGCTCTTCGGTTCCGACGACTTCTGCTTCACCAACCCCATGGCCAGCTCTCGCCATGCGGGCCCCGACGTTTCGATGCTGGACTGCCATTACCGGGTCACCAGCGCCATCGCCACCACCGCCGCCGCTCGTGCCACCCATGCGCCGTCGGGCTCTGCGCGCCTCCCTCCGCGGCATGATCCTTGCCCCACCTTGCCTGCCGCGGGGTCCTCCTCGGACTGTGTCCACGTGGGAGACCTGAACGCGCAGGACTCGCTGATCATGGCCAGCGAGCTGCTTCGCCACCGCCCGATGCACGGGGGCTACAATGCTTGGGCCGACCACATCGCCGAGCTTGTCGCCGTCGCAAGAAGGGCCTTGGCTCCATACCTCCCTATCCGCTCCCCGGCGCAGGGGGCAGGGGGCTCAGCCGGCGCGCCGATTCCACCGCCGTGCGACGGCGCGCCCGACCCCCAACCCGGGGAAACTGAGCAGATTCCGCCCCGTGTTGTACTCCTCCTCATCAGGGTCCCGGTGACCGATTTCGGGCCATCGCCCGTCCCTGGTGGAGGTATGCCCAAAGAAAGTGGCGGGATGCTCCGCGCGCACCTCAATGCGTGCACCCATGACCCGGCGGATCACCCACCTCCCGGGCGTCCCTGGCGTGAGCGCTCCAACTGACGGGCTTCCAAGCATGAGGCTAATCGAGGCGGAGGCGCGGAGGATGGCCAGGGCAACAACACTCGTAAAGGCGGACGCGGCCAACCTCGCGGCGCCGACGAGGCATGCAGTGAAGGGCCAGAGGGAAACCCAAGCCTTCACGCAGCAGCCTACATCCCAAGCAGCGCCGTGAGAGCCGCCAGCGCCGCGAGTCTCGCACCCGCCGCAGCCACCAGCACCCCCTCGGCGTAGGGGGACACTCCCGGCGCCCCTCTTCAAGTTGAGCCCGGGGGCTCCCACTGTGGAAGCACCTGGCTCGGTCAGCGCAGCAGAGAGAGGCGCCGGGGGACTAGTGGTGTCGCGGCGTAGGCGGCGCCCCCGTGAGCAAGGAAGACAGAGCCGGGCCCCAGGGCCACCGGAATCGTCATTCAAGAGATCGGCAGGATGCAAGAGGCACAAGGGGCGCCGGCACAATCCTCAGGAGGCAAGGCCTCACGAGGCCTCCGAGGTGCGGCTTGGTCGGTGCCCTGACGCCTCCCGAGGCGACTTCATCAACACAATACTCCTACGGTCGCGTGGGTTGTGTTGCGCTCATGTTTGGACCGCAGGAGCGCAATCCCGCGGTCACGCGCGGAGTGATGCACTCATGTTTGGGCCGTAGGAGCGCACAACCGCGCCAAAGTGCGAGGGGTGACTAAAGAACCAAGATGGGAACTCCTGAGACTTGTGCTTCGGAGTTCGCCCAGCTATCTACGGCCGTGACACTCTCACGTAATAATGAGTTTTCACATCTTTATTCGAAAAAGGGGTGGGAATTTTTCTTCTTCCAGTGCTTCTCGTTCTGAATTCTCGTTTTTAAGCAGCCGTCACTACTGGAATTCAGTTATTCGCCGTCTGCCAGCTCTTTGCCGTCGGCTGGCAGATGTCAAAGAGGGTCTTTGCCGTCAGCTGTCAGCTGGTAGACGGCAAATAGATGGCTGATGGCATAGAGCTTCTTTGCCGTCAGTCAGCTCTTTGCCGTCGGCGAGCGGACGGCAAAGAGGCGCACAGCAGACGGCAAAGCCACAGTTGGGCCCCACTTGACCGCGTGGTGCCTAGGTTAAACTTGGCGACTTCTTTGCCGTCTGCTAGCGGACAGCAAAGAGTCCTAAAGCAGATGGCAAAGAGGCTAGCCTCTTTGCCGTCCGCTAGCAGACGGGAATGCTCTAACGGGTAGTAACAGCCGTCCCTGCCCCCACCCCGGCCCCTCTCTCTCACTCTCACCCACTCCCAGTCCCCTCTCTCCCCGATGCCCACCGTCGACCGCCTCCGTCGTCTCCCCACTGCCCCGGCCGCCTCCTCTCCTCACCGCCGGCCGCCTCCGCCCCCGCCGCCCCCCACCGCCCCCGCCACCCACCACCGCCCCCGCCCCCGCCGCCACCTCCACCCCGTCCGGCCGCCTCCTCTCGTCGCCACCGGCCGCCTCTGCCCCCGCCCCCGCCACCGGACGACACGCCCCCGTCGTCCCCAGCGGCCCGGCCGCCCTCGCCGCCCCGTCCGCCCCCGACGCAACGCCGCCACCTCCGCCCCGTCCGGCCGCCTCCTCTCCTCGCCGTCGGCCGCCCCTGCCCCCGGATGCCATGCCCCCAACGCCCCCTAACGCCCCGACCGCCCCCGCTTTCTCTGGTGAGCCCCCCATCCCCGGCCACCACCATTTTTTTTTGTTTTTTCTTCTGTTAAATTAGTTAATTAGTTTATTAGGTAGAAAAACTTAGATACTCCCTCCGTTCCTAAATATAAGTCTTTTTAGAAATTTCACCATTGAACTACATACGGATGTATATAGACATATTTTAGAGTATAGATTCATTCATTTTTCTCCGTACGTACTCTCCTATTGAAATGTCTACCAAGACTTATATTTAGGAACGGAGGGAGTAGAAAAGAAAAAACTTAGAAGAAAAAGATGAAAATAAAAAACTAGAAGAAAAAAAAAAGAAGAAGGAAAAGAAGAAGGAAAAGAAGAAGAAGAAGAGGAGAAGGAAAAGAAGAAGAAGAAGAAGAGGAAGAAGAAGAAGAAGAAGGAGAGAAGAAGAAGAAGAAAGAGGAGAGGAGGAGAAGAAAAACCTAGTAGAACTTAGATAGAAAATAAAAAACTTAGAAGAAAAATAAGAAAAGAAAAACCTAGAAGAAAAAGCAAAAGAAGAAGAAGAAGAAGAATTCTGCGGTGAGCCCCCTGCACCACACCCCGGCACGACACCCCCGGCGACGCCCCTCCGGTGAGCCCCCTTCTCGACACCCCGGCGACACCCCGGCGACACCACAGCACCACACCCCCGCGCAGCTGTTAATACGCCGCCCCCAACACAACTAACCCCCGACCCCCAACCCCCGACACCTCTTCGGCCTTCCAGAGGCCGACGGGGTCATAGTTTTTTAAATTATGTGTTAGGTCATATATTTTCCGATTTTGTTATGAAAAACATCGTATTTGTGTTGATGAAGTTTCATTTCAATGTGCAGTTGTTTCGTCGCTGCGAGGGTCTGCTGTTCAACGACCTCCCCATGCGTTGGACGAGCTCCCCTGCTGCGTTCGTGGGTGAGCACAAATGACATCTCCTCCCCCGGCCCCCTTAATTTGCTTGGTTCCGGTCTTCGTGCCGATGAAACTTGCTAGCTGTAGGTGTCTTCAATCATTAGTATGCGTGACCAGTATGCGTCTCCCGTTCGAAAGGGCGGCATCTATAAATATGCATGTCTTTGCATATTTATAACCGCCATCCTTTCGAATTGTCCAACGTTATCCATGGACAGCCCGAGTATGTGTAGATTGGGTTCGTTTTCCCGTATGCTCTGCTCCGGATCCGATGTGGAATTTTGTCAGTGCCTCCCTGTTGTTCTCCGGGTACACATCCTCTCTGCTTATTGCCGAGACTTGTATCAGGAGAACAGCGGGGAGGTGCTGCCGAAATTTTGCGTCGGATCCAGAGCAGAGCATGGGAAAACGAACCCAATCTACACATTCTCGGGTGGGATTAGGACCTATCTCTACCTATTAGCGTGTAGGTTGCATGGACGTAATAAAACTGACGAACTTGATTAACGGATGAATATAGATGATGAATTATACATATATTTCTTGTGTGTTTACTAGGTAGACAAGATGAGTGATCGTGCTTGGATGTACATCGGTCACCCTAGTCAGAAAGAAATGACCATTGAATGGTTAACAAAAACCAAGGGGTTTCTGAGCGCCGCATTTGCAAATGGCCAGGAAATAACCTGGTGCCCCTGTGTCCGTTGCGACAACCATAAAAAGTTGACACGGGATGAAATGGGTAAACACTTGGAGAAGTGGGGTTTTACGCCTGATTATACGGTGTGGAGATTGTTCATGGTGAGTCTGCCCAACGTGCCAGAGCTGAGGTTGTTCGTCATCGCACCAACGAGCATGGTACCAGGATCGAAGACATGGTGCAAGACTTTGATGATGCTCGGGATTCGGACGATGAGATGGAGGAATCTGCAAAGGCCTTCTATGAAATGTTGGAGTCTTCAAAACGTCCTCTCCATGAGCACACTGAGCTTTGTCAGCTGGATGCCATCGTGCAAGTAATGGCTCTGAAGGCTCAGTTCAACCTAGGCAGAGAATGCTACTCCGCGATGATGACGATATTTGGACGCTTTCTACTCAAAGGCCATGTATTGCCAGCAAACCTGTACCAGTCGGACAAAATCCTACGTGCATTTAAGATGCCCTATGAGAAGATAGATGCCTGTGAGAATGGATGTGCCTTATTTAGGCTTGAGTATGCGGACTTGAACTATTGTCCCATTTGCAAGTCTTCCAGGTATGTTGTGGTAGACAACGGTATGGGTGAGAAGAGTCAGACCAAAATCCCAGTTAATGTTCTTCGGTATATGCCAATCATACCAAGACTTCAACGTCTTTTCATGGTCGAAGAGATGGCCAGACAGATGACGTGGCATAAATTGGGCAAAAGAACCGAACTAGATGCAGATGGGAATCCGATGTTGGTACACACTTCAGACGCTTTTGCGTGGAAGCACTTCGATGCATTACATAAGGATAAAGCGGCAGATCCAAGTCATCCTCGAGTCGCCATCAGCACGGATGGGTTCAATGTGTTTGGTATGACGGCAACCCAATACAGTTGCTGGCGTGTATTTGTCATTCCACTCAATCTTCCCCCCAGAGAGATTATGAAAAGAAAGAACATTTTCTTGACGTTGATAATTCCAGGGCCCAACTATCCGGGGAAGAATATGAATGTGTACATGCAGCCGCTTAAGGATAAATTGCAAGAAGCTTGGGATAATGGGATCAAGACATATGACGCCGCTACAAAAAAAAACTTCAAAATGCATGTGTGGTACATGTACTCGACGCATGACTTGCCGGCGTATGCGCTATTCATTGGCTGGTGTGTGCATGGAAGGTTCCCGTGCCCCACATGCAAGGCAGCTCTTGAGTTCCGTTAGCTGCAGGCGGGTCGCAAGTATTCTTGCTTCGACTTGCATAGACAGTTCCTGGATCCTTGCCATAAGTTCAGAAAAGACAAGAAGAATTTCATGAAAGGTAGAGTTGTCAAAAACTCTGCACCACCTACATTGATAGGCCAACAGACCCTAGATCAGATAAACGCTCTCGAGCCGGATCCAAATCGTCCAGGGTATTTCAAAGGGTAGAATTCGAAACACGCCTGGACTCACAAGATATGCTTGTGGGATCTGCCTTACTTTAAAGACCTCCTTTGCCCACACAACATCGACGTGACGCACACTGAAAAGAATATCGCCGAGGCCCTTTTTGGTACATTGTTCAGCATAGAGGGAAAGTCAAAGGATAATCCTAAGGCTAGAGTCGATCAGGAGGCTCTAGGTGATAGACCGTTACAAAACATGCGACAACCGAAAGGAAAGAAGAACTGGAGGAATCCAAAGGCATGGTTCAATCTTGGAAGGCCAGCTATGAGGGAAATGCTCTTGTGGGTGAAAATGCAGTTGATGTTCCCCGATGGGTATGCAGCGAATCTAAAGAGGGGTGCGAGTCTTGACAAATTGAAAATATTTGGTCTCAAGAGTCATGATTGGCACATGTGGCTTGAGCGGGTAATGCCGGTGATGTTGCGTGGCTTTATCCCTAAGGATGAATGGCTAGTACTGCCAGAGCTGAGCTATTTCTTCTGCGCTCTTTGTGCGTAAGAACTATCGCCTGACGTGCTAGATGAACTGGAAGAGTTGGCACCGGAGTTGATCTGCAAGTTAGAAAAGATCTTTCCACCAGGCTTCTTTAATCCAATGCAACATTTTATTTTGCATCTCCCGACCGAGGCAAGATTGGGGGGGCCCGTGCAAAATTGTTGGTGCTTTGCAACTGAGAGGATGCAGAAGACGCTTCGAGCAAAATGTAAAAATAAACATAGAATTGAAGCATCGATGGCCGAGGCATTCATTACCGACGAGGCGACAAACTTCGTGACAGCACACTACGAAGCCAAGAATCGTCATTTGCATAATCCGAAGCCTCGGTACAATGATGGCGACCGTGAAAAAGTTCGATCCAACCTCAGCCTATTCCAAGGGAAGCTCGCACCAGCCGGCGCTTCGAAAGCAGTAACGTTGGATGTCGAAGAATGGCGGACCATTTCATTGTATATCTTCAACAACCTAACAGAAGTGCGTCCATTCATCGAGTAAGTTCTCGGTACATTGTTTCGCAACTTCTAATTCCTTTGAACTGCTCTTATTCCTGGATATGTGATACAGTCGATACGTCGCCAAATTCTCGGATGGAGCGGTGATCCAAAAGGATTCTATCGAAGAGTATGAGCTTCTGGCAAAGCATGGAGGCGGCTATCCCGGTTTCATCTCTTGGGTCAAACAAACGGTAATTTCCATTAGTCCATTTCATTTCTTCGTCTAGTTTGCGGCTAATACAACAATCCTTTCGTATCAAACTTGTAGGCTAATTCAGAGTCTATGGACGCCGAATTGAGACAAGTCGCTAATGGTTTTGACTATAAGGTCCATTCATTTGAAAAATACGACATCAACGGGTATCGCTTTCGTACTTTTGGCAAAGAGCTATCTATGGCCGACCGAAAGTCTACAAATTGTTGTGTCTCCGCTGTCGGCGAAGGAGGTGTCGAGTATTATGGAAGAGTTGAAGCAATTTATGAACTTATATTCTTTGGTGAAAATAGACCAAACGTCGTAGTCTTCAAATGTTATTGGTTCCAGCCGAAGGAGACTACAAGGACTCATGAACATATAGGGCTAGTCGAAATCAAACAAAGCACCCATTTAGATGTTCCCGATGTCTATATTCCGGCTCAACAGGCCACCCAAGTTTTCTATCTACTGTGGGCCTGCCAAACTGATCCAAGTCTGAATGGTTGGGATGTCGTTTATGATGTGCCACCACATTTTAGACCACCTCCCCTCAATGAAGATGATTATGAACCTCACATTAACCCAGACACATATGAAGGAGAATTCTTCCAAGAAACACGTCTTTCCAAAAAACGTTTCAAGAACCGCTGTACTTCACACTAGAACATTGAGGTAGACAGCGACAGTGAATCCGACTTCACCCCTGAGCCGGAACAAGAAGAGACGGAAGAAGAAGAGGTTACTGCTCCGGATGACCTCTCAATGCTTGACCGATTACATAAAGGAGGCCTTCCACATGTTGCTCCCGATAGTGATGATGAGGCATTTATTGATGATAGTGATGATGATGATGCATTTATTGATCCCGGAGCATATATAGATGATGAAGATTATTATTAGTTCATGTCAGGTGTACATGATGATGATACACTCAAATTATATATATACATATAATTATTCATGTCGGTATTCAATTTTTTTATGTTGTACTAATTTCGTTTACTCTTTGTCATGGCAGGTGTTGAAATATGGTGGGCGCGGGTCGAGAGCGATCCGAGGCTCCTGCGTCAGTGCGTGGTGGGAGGGGTACTTCCATTCCACCCCAAACTCTCCGGAGAGCGTTGTACGACACTATTGGATCACCCGAGGGCACTTCTTCGTCGGTGAAGTTTCCCACCGGGAGAGGAGGTTGGGGGAAGAAGAGAGCTCCTAAAGCTACACGTGGTGGCCGTGGGAGAGGTAGGAAGGCTGCTACGCCTTCCTCGCCGCCACCCCCAGCTGATTCACCCGAGCAAAGGACTGCTACGATGGACTCGTCTGAGGTGGAGGCTACAAGGACTCCTGTCCGCGAGCCTCGGGTCAACGATCCTTCTGTCCCAAACGCTTCAACCCGCGAGACTCCTGTGCCAGACGCTTCGTCCCGCGAGACTCCTGTGCCAGACGCTTCGTCCTACGAGACTCCACATGCTTCCACTGGATGGGATACCTGGCCGGATCTGCATCAGCCCGAGCCTAGTGGCCATGCTGATGGTGGCGGGGATCAGCTTTCTGATAGCGGGGACGAGGTGGTTGAGGGCACCGTCTACCAGCGTGGGTGTACACGGCTCCCGCCCGTGCCGGCGACCCGCGAGCAGAGGTGGCCGATTAAGCCTGAGTCGCTGAAGTAAGTGCATTTACTCTTTTTAAACCTTTTGCCTTCATGTTTCTTCACATATCTAATGCGTTGGCTTTGTCATACTGCAGGGGTTGGATTCACGCCAAGGATGTCCGCAGGCCCAACTCCATCCTTGGTGTGCTTTTACGACATAACTTCCCGGGGTTTGTCACGTTGCCCGGCGAGGGTCAGCTTCCAGAGGTAGGATTGAAATGGGAGCACTACTTGGCTGCCCCGGCCCCGCCGGAGGAGATGATCGACGATGTGTTGTGCCACACGAGGGCCAACATGGTGATCAGGAAGTTCTGGGTAATTTCTCCTTTACACAATTAAAAATCAATAATAGCTAGTTATTGTACTAATCAGTGTTGTCTCTTTTGATTGCAGACCTTCTACAGGTGTGAGGAGGGATACGAGGAGGCCGCGGCAAAGCTTATTGATTACGAGTGCAGGCACCTACTACAGAACTTACAGCACGAGGCTCGGGTACAGGCTGTTCGAGACTACTACGCCTCGCAACGTATTAAGAAGGACAAGTCGTCATCCCGCCGAAAGTTTCTGGACAAGGAGCAGTACATGAAGGTAATTACCTATTCTTAAGGCCTTGTACTTAGTTTCCTTGCTTTAATTCGTAGGCGTAGCTCTCAAATTTCTCTTTACTAACTTAGGTGCCCCCGAGATGGTGTGCGGATAAGATGGATTGTTGGGAGGCGTTGGTCAATGAATGGTGCTCTGACCAATGGCGAGTCGTCCACGACGATGCCAAGGCACGGCGTGCCCGAATGGAAGGTGTGCCACACCATCAAGGCAGCGCCAATATATATCAGTTCGGGCGGAACTGGGTATGTGGTTTGCTTCATGATTCCTGCAATTCATTCTTGATGCTAGCCTTGACCCCTTTATTAATATATACTTTGTTCCTGTCTTGTATGCTCATCACAATAAGACGGAGGTGCCAGAGGTGTACGACCTCTATGCCATGGCCCATACCGCCTCATACAAGAAGGTCAAGGCATTCTTTGAGTCTGACCTCGATGATCCCGATAACTTCACCAATATCTCCTCCCACCACAAGCTCGTGAAGTACAGAGATGCGGGGAAGGTGGTGAATGGGGAGGACTTCAACCCGAGCCAGCATCCTATTGATCCAGACCTGATGATGATAGCTGGCCACGGGAGGCCCCATGGATCGATAGCCATTGGAGATGGACATATACGATCTTCGAGAACTCTCTGGCAGATCAAGGCGCGCCAAACGAGCTCCTGTCCTGAGATGTCGCCTTGTCCATGGCCAGTCCAGCTCGCCATCGAGGTTAGTCATACGGACTCGGATAGCTTTCCTCCATTATATTGTGTGTGCGAACAAAGATGATTACAATGCTAACGAGGAGTTGTGTTGCAGGCTGCTCTGCAAAAAGAGAGAGAGACAACCCAGGCGCTTCTGGCGGAACAGGCCCGGCAGGCGGCGGAGTAGAAGAGGGATTTGGAGGAGAGGACGGCTAAGTTGTTGGAGGACGAGAGGGCACAGAACGATGCGTCTAACCGGGCCATGTACGAGCTCATCGTGGTAAGTTTCTTCTTCATATTAGCCAAATCATGCACTGCATGTTCTTTTCGTTAATAACCAATATGATTGACTTGTGAAAACCAAATGTGCAGACTTTGTGCGAGAAGACCGGCCAGACCCCTCCGCCAATGCTAGTCATTACCACGGCTGGAACGGTGAGTTTCATTTCAATGTTCATTAGTTACTAGTCTTAACGTTTCAGCGTCATCATGCTAACGCAAATGATCTTTGGTATAGCATAACTCCCGAGCCGCATCGCACGACCCGAGCAACCCCGGTGCTTCACCTCCGTGATGACGAGGATGGTAAGCCCTAATATGCCACTTAATTAGTTGGCTCATTTTCTCAAACAAAGACAAACATAGCACTTAGACAAACTTAGCACAATGACAAACTTAGCACTTAGACCAATGTCATATTTTACCTAAGTTAGCTTTGTTTCCTCTAAAATGACATAGTAAGCTTACTTACCTCCTAAATGACATATTGTACCTAAGTTAGCTCTAAAATGACCTATACTTAGCATTGTTTCCTCCACACTGACATAATAAGCTTAGTTAACTCAAAAATGACATAATAGACTTGGTAACCTCATAGATGCCATAGACTTAGCTTATTTTCTTGCAAAATGACACAAATGTGATAATTACCTAGGTTAGCTCTAAAATGACACAAATAAGCAATAAGAAGAAGAAAAATAAGAGGAGACAGAGAGAGAATCTTGCCACACTTTGGCTTGCCACACTTTGGCTTGAGGTGCTCAAATAGTTAGCCACAATTTGGCTTGCCACAATTTTACCACACTTTGGCTAGCCACAATTTTACCACACTTGCCTTACTTGAGGTGCTCAAATAGTAGCCACACTTTGGCTTGCCTAAGGGAATCTTGCCACACTTTTTCTATCTATGACATGCGGGTCTTAGTGCTAATAAAAAAATTCTTGCCTTAGTTGTGGCAAGAAACAAACACACACCTAACATGGTCAAAGTTGCCTAAGTTGAGTTGTGGCAAAGTGTGGCTAGTTGTGTCTTGAAACCAAACAGCCCCTTCATCTTCTTCATCATCTTCTAATTCTAGATCTTCTTCTACTTCTTAATTCTAGTATTATTTTTCTAACTTTCTTATTTCCAATTTTGCAGATTTGAGACGAGTTCACGGCAGCTTGCTTTGATGTAGTGCTAGGTTTACTTTCTGTTTTCATGTATCGATGAGACAATATGTATGTATGGATGAACCTATATTGTAATATGGCGAACAATGTGGCATTTGATACTTTTAATTTGGTATAATTGTTGTTTGATCATATATGGATGTTGCACATTGTTTCTGTGAAATACTTATGTATATATCATATATTGTTTGTTTGAAAATTGTTGAATGTAACAAAAACAAAAAAAAGAGGCAATACAGCCTCTTTGCCGTCTGCCCCGGACGTCAAAGAACGCTATGCCGACGGCCACCGTCGGCAAAGCTGCCACGTGGCGGCCGCCTGTGAAACCTGGGAAAGCCAGGCTGGGGACATATGGCCTCTTTGCCGTCAGGAGCAGACGGCAAAGGGGGCGGGGGGGGGGCCGGCAGACGGCAAAGGGGGGGGCGGCCTCAGCAGACGGCAAAGGGGGGGCGGGCGGCAGACGGCAAAGGGGGGGCGGCCATGGCAGACGGCAAAGGGGGGGCGGACGGCGGACGGCAAAGGGGGGTAGCCGCGACAGACGGCAAAGGGGGGGCGGGCGGCAGATGGCAAAGGGGTGGGTTCCGTTAGCCACCTAACGGTGGCGCCGTCGGTAGTACGCCGTCCAGGTCCTTTGTCGTCTGCAAGCTGACAACAAAGAATCTTTGCCGTTCGCTGGGCCGAAGCAGACGGCAAAGAACCCCTTTGCCGGAGTTCGTTCGGCCCAAAATTGTGCTCTCCGCCGTTGTGCCCTTTGCCGTCTGCCATGGCAGACGGCAAAGTGCCTGATTCCTGTAGTGCTTGCACTTTCCCGTCTCTCTCTTGCGCCGCGCAAGCGGGGGCTGGACACGGTGTACTCCTCGCCAAAACTTTGGCGTCTTAATCCCCGCATGACGCTCTCAAGCGAGACTACAAGCGCATGCTGCCGACCCCCGGCCTCAGGAGCGTTCATCTCCTGGCCTTGCCGGGCAACGCAACACAGCATACCAGGGACCATCACCCTCGCTTGGGGGATCCAGCATACCAGCAACGATCTCCCTCGCTCGGGGGCTCCGGCATACCAACGGCGATCGCCCTCGCTCAGGGGCTACGGCCTCACGAGGCCCGAAGCTGCCCACCACCCCAGATGTGCCTCATGACGCAGGAACCCGCCGTGAGCTCCTATGGCAAGCTAAGTTATCCTAATCACAACGGGCAGGAACTCTCAATCGAATAAGCAGCACAGCTACTGGAGCATGAGATGAAAAACGCTAACATAAAGGCGCAAGTGCCATAGTTTATTATACGCCCCCACGGGGCTCTCCATGACTCTTGGTGCAGGAAATGAAAGCAACGGACGGCCTCCAGAGGATCGTCACTCCCGAGCTAGGTGCCTTCCTGGTCATGGTCAAGACGCCGCAACGGCTCGGCATCCTCCCTGGTCCAAGCGTGGTGACATGGAGACCCGTCGTCGTCGTCGCCGCTCGAGCTTTCCCTGAAGGGGGTGCAGCCACCGCTGGAGGGGTTGCGGCCGTCGCCAAGGGCAAGTTCACCAACGAGGACACCGCCGCCATGGTGGCCGTCGTCGGCGGGAAGGCGGTCTAGACTGTCGTCGCCACCCTCAGGGCAGTGCCCCAAGCGCCTAACCTCTTCCCCAAGGGTCCTCAAGAAAAAGGAGCGTCGCCGACCGCTCGCACTCGAGATGGAAGGACTCCCCTTGGGAGGCCTTGCGGGGCGCCGGCCTCGCGAGGTTCACGTGGGCAGCCATCGTTGGGTGCTGCGCGGCACTCCCGCGCGACCCCCTAAGGAGAGACGAGGGCAAAGCGAAAGTAAGGCGCACCACGGAGAACACAAAAAAAAACCTCACGGAAGGAATAAGGACGCACAGAGCATAACGGGCAACCATGACTCAAAAGCTAGGTATAATACAAACGTTTAACACCCCCAGGGGCCAAATGGTTCTTGATGCAATAGGAATGAAGAAAAAGAAGCTCAAGTAGAGGAGGCGTTGTCCGAGTCGCCGATGTCCTCGGAGGGCGGCGCCGATGTCCTCGGAGGGCGGCGCCGGGGCAAACCGCCCGACCAGGGACTCCACCTGGTCGTGCACCTCATCCCTGAGGGGCCTCCGGAGTTCCTCTGGCACCGGCTCCATCGTGGTGGAGAGGTCAAACTCACGGGCATGGCGGCGCAGGTTGGAGAAGACGCGCGTCAGTGCGCAATCCAGAAGGTCACGCGCACTGGACTCGATGTCCTCATCCACCCGGGAGACGCCGGATTCCAGCGCCTCCACCACCTTGTCGAAGAAGTTGATATAGCCCCCATCGCTGTGTGCGCAAGGCAATGCGGGGGCTTCCTCGATGAACAGACGGACCGCGCCACCCGCGCGGTGGGCGACTTCCTGGAACCGCTAGGCACGCTGCGCCTCCATCATCTTCGCGTGCGCCGCGTCGTCCTTTGCCGCCTACATGGCATTGTCGGCCTCCTCGACCTGGGCTTGGAGAGATGCCAGCTCTGCCTTGGCGTCCTCCTCACCCCGAAGCGCGGCCTGGAGAGCAGCCTCGGCCCCTTGCAACTGGGTCCTCAGCGCGTCTACCTCATCCTGAAGCTCGTCAAGCTTGCACCTCTTGGGTGCGGGCGCCCTGAAAGGGATTGGTAATCAGACCTGATGGGCCAGGCATGGCTCGCAAGAAAGGGCAGGAGCGATGGCGCACTTACTCGTCGGTGACGGACCAGTGCCGGCGCACCTGGACCGGCCTAGATGGCTGACCCCCATGTCCCCCAGGATGTGGTGGCGATGCCAAAGATCCTGCTCGCCCTCCGGCGCCGACAGCATCTTTCCAGGACACCATGAACGGGAAAATAGGGGGAAGGAGAGCAGCGTCCCTGCGAAGGTGGCAAGTGGGAATGAATGCGGGGATGGCACTGCCCTTCGGATGAGACGAGTTTATAGGCGCAGCCGCAGTCCTCGAGGTGTTGTGGGGAGTGGAGGCGACGCGCGCTCCTCGTGCACCGCACGTCAAACTCAACCCACGTGAAGCCCTGCCTCATGTCGCCTCGTTCCCCCTGTCGGGTCACTTGAGCGTGGGCCAGAGAGGAAGGAAGACACAAGAGAACGGCAACAATCAAGGAAGGTCATTGATGACCAGCGCGGCGCTCAGGCTTCGTGTCGACGTGACTCAGAGCGGTTGCCGAGGCAACTTGAGGAAGTGCAGGCGGCCACATCTCGACGTGCGCCACGTACCAAGCCTGGCCCGTAGGCGATTGGGGCCCGCGACACTTCGGCCTTCCTCCCTTGGCTTCGCTAGAAGCCAGCCCGAGCACGCCTTGGGACCAGGGGATACTGTCAGCGTTCTGGGATCGGGGGTACCAAGACCTGCCTGCTTGCGGCCCAGCGCGTGGCCCACTTGGACGACCCAGTACGGCCTGGCAACAAACTCCCCCACGACAAGACCCTCGCGAGGGCCCTAGCCTCGTGAGGCGAGCGGCGCCACGACCTCCGAAGGAGTGGCCTCCTTAGGCTGCTTCCCGAGGAGCGGAGATTCCTATGCAGGTACTTGGCCTCAGGAGGCTATGATGATGTGAGCCATGATACGTCTCCAACGTATCTATAATTTTTGATTGTTCCATGCTATTATATTATCTGTTTTGGATGTTTTATATGCATTAATATGCTATTTTATATTATTTTTGGGAGTAACCTATTAACCTAGTGCCTAGTGCCAGTTTCTGTTTTTTCCTTGTTTTTGAGTATTGCAGATAAGGAATATTAAACGGAGTCCAAACAGAATAAAATCTTCGCGGTGATTTTTCTTGGACCAGAAGAAACCTACCAGACTTGGAGAGGGGCTCAGGAGACCTACCGGGAGGCGACAAGCCACCTGGGCGCGCCCCCCTGGCTTGTGGCCCCCCAGCAGGCCTTCCAACCCTAATTTTCCTCCTATAAATTCCCACATATTCCCCCAATACCAAAAAGAGCCACGAAAATACTTTTCCGCCGCCGGAAGCCTCTGTTCCCGTGAGATCCCACTACTAGGAGAAACCCTACTAGTAGCGCTTGAAAAACCTATAGCAGTAGTGCTGGGTCCAGCGCTACTGCTAACGCGCTACAGCTAAGTTATAGCAGTAGCGCTGGTTGGTGCAGCGCTACTGCTAAGTCTGGTTAACAGTAGCGCTGCACTGACCAGCGCTACTGCTACAACTTAGCTATAGCGCTGTGGAAAGGCAAGCGCTGCTGCTAATCCAGCGCTGCTGCTAGATGCCTTCCAGCGTTGCTGCTAGTATTCCAGCTTTCACAGATTCAGACCCCCTCTACATATTCGTGATGTATTTATACAGCCTCTATACAGTAGTTTCATCAGATCACAATAAACATACACTATTATCATCATATCATACACATACAGTAGTCTCGTCATACCATCATCATCATCATCATTCAACACAAATATCATCACATCTCGAAAATAGCGATACACAAGTCATGTCATGTCTCGAATAAGTGCAACTTCATGGTCATGGCACACACACAAGTTTCATCATCTCTATCTAAACCATGATGTAGAAGAGAAGAGCGATCAACAAGAGCAAGACCGTGACTATGTAGTACTTGAGGCACCGGCGGTTCCGCCCCCGCTCTTGCTGGAGCGTCCACCTCAAGTAACTACTTTCCACTTCGGCTCTGCTGTCGAACCCTCTGTGGCTAGCACCCTGGTACTTGTCCACCTGGGACTGAGCGTCTGGTCAGTGGTCGTAGACTCCTGGAACCTTCCCAACGAACACGACGTAGCAGCCCTTTGCCATCTCTGATCTATGTACCTGCATCGTGAACGATAATATGCAACATAATGTACTTAAGAACACAAACATGCATAATTAGCAAAATACAAGCAACCTATAGTAAACATAAATGACGAAGTTCCTCATACCCAAACTAATTAACTAGAGCGATCTAAGCTAGTTCAGGACCACGGTTTAATTACATCACATAGTTTCGTCTGGACGCTAGTGACACATATATTGTCAACGACAATCAGTCCTCGGTCCAATCTTCATAGTCAGGGACGAAGCACCCGAGCTTCTTGAAAGGCTTCCGGTCCAGATGCTGAGCGATTAGCAGTGCTCGTACATCATCCCACGTGATTGGCCCATGGTAGAACATCCCTGTTGGTTCGAGGACCTGCTTCATGATCACTTGGGCAAGTTCACACTGCACGTGATAAAACTCAGCTCGGGTTCGATGATCCGGTGTCTTTCCTATGCTTGTGGCCCAGTTGACAATCTCGGCATCGTTAGTAGTAGCTGACATGCGAAGGCGCTGATTATCCCTTCTGAACTCGAGCAGGTGATGCATGAGGTAGAATCCATCAGCCTTACTGATGTGCGGTTGCTGGATTCAGCAGAAGTCGGTCTTATGGCTGAAAACCAGCTCGTTCCTCCTGAACTTTTTCACCTTGATATATCCACCAGACATGCTGAAGGTTAACAGGGCACTATCGAGAACACTCTTTATGTGCTTGTAATCCTTTTTCTTGATGTTCTTCGATGAGTCCAAGTATATAGCATGGGAGTATTCTGGGTACAGAACGATGAGGACGCCCCCCCCCCCCATTGCGCAAATTAAGTACACCTCAAATTAGCCTCCATGCTTGGAAAGGAATGATTAACACTTACGAAAGGATATGCGCGGATGACTTACGTGGGATGATAAGGCAGGAGAATCGCTTCCTTGTCCTTATTAGCGATCATGAAGCCGCCGATGTACTTGCTCGCATAGTCACGGTGCTCTTTGCAGACATCCAAGAAGCTCTCCTGCATATGGTACGGGTCCGCGACGTATATATATTTTATGTTCTCGATCCTGATGATGTAGTTGAGATACAGCGCATACATGCGGTTGAACTAGAAATCTAGCTTGGTCATGTGGAACATGTCATAGATGTAGTCAAATCGCAGGATGAACTTATCCGCGGGCCATCCCTCGACGTACAACTTCCCACCCGGCACCTGACCCACGTAAAGCGGGTATCCTGGTTTTCCCGAGATGAGAAGGCTTTTCTCTCTGGCTAGCACATCATCATGAAGTCTCCTTAGATCATTGTTCAGTATGTCCTCTAGCGCTTTCTGAGGTAGGATCGGGTGGCCGGCGACATGGAAACGCTCCGCACCTATGACAGGTATTCTGTCTACCTCCCGGGGCATCAGAGGCGGCTGGCTGCTTGAAGCAGCTCTGGCGCCTTTGGGGCCTTTCTTGCCCGGTCTCCTCCTTTGCTTCTTGGCGGGTGGCGGTAGTGAGCCCACCATACCTTCCCTAACTGTCACCCCCAGTGTCATCGGGCTAATCAGTGGACGGCCCTCGGGTTGTTGCTAGGTAGAGGCGGCATCTGGAGGCGTCTCCTGCGAGGATCGCTTGAAGAGAGACTTTTTGCATTCCGCCTTATTAAAATGTTCTGGCTCCGGCAAATCAGGCAGCATCAAGTCATCATCTCCACGCTCAAAGCCTGAGTCTTCGTTGTCCTGAGCCATCAATCCTCCATCATCATAGGCGGTATTGAAATACTTGTCTGGGTCATCATCATCCTCCTCCATGTCATCATCAGCATTTGCTTCTTCGACAACGGGGGCGACGTCATCTGGCACTAATGGAGGCTCTCCCTCGCGTCGTCCACTATCACCCGCCACAACAGGTGCAGGTAATTTGGTAGGTGGGGTGGTATTCATACCTTCTTGAGAAGTTGTCGTTGGTGTGATACCGGGCGCCTCGACACGAAGAAGAGTCTTCGGCCAAGGCAAGAAGCAGCTCTTGCATGCGCCAATCCGTTGAGGGGTCTCCTCGTCATCGACTGGTACCGGAGGAGGCAAATCCTCGAAGCCCGCTAAGACACTGGCACGTTAACCTTGAAGACGCCATCGGGCATCTCTCGGTTGTGGAACATGCGGTCCTTCGGCTTCACGATCGTTGCCTTTCCCACGGCCACCTTCTGGCCCTTGATGTCGTATAGTAGGGTGCACGGGGTATCGTTGGCCTATGAAGACATGTCTGCGACATCAAACATCCGAAAGGCAATTGAAACGGAAGACTATATAGACATGCTGGTGAAAAGGGTATGACGCGTAATTACCATGAGGGCGTAGAGCTCATCCATAGACGAAGGCCCGCCGAGTAGTCCAGAGACGGACGACGGGTTGCTATGAACAGGAGCGGGAGCATGTGCGGTGGCGTGAGCAGGTGCTGGTGGTGCGATGTTCACCGAATTGCTCCCGACGTAGCTGGGAAGGGGAAAGTCCGCTGGCCCTTTATCTGGATTTTTCTTCGTCCATTCAAAAAATGCCGGAAGCAAGCTGGAAATTGAAGATGTGAAGTCAGCCGTGACGCCAGCTACAGCTGCACTGACCCTTGCATCGGCTATCTGTTCCAACTCTACTTTGGTCTTAGCTTTGGACTTATTGATCGCAAGCGCGACCTTCTGGTCGATGGTCTGTTGAGTAAGCAACTTTCTCTTCCTTCTTTCCTCTAGCTCCTCGTGGTAGCACGTCTTCCACGAGGCGCCATCTCCGACGCCATGCACACGTCCATAGGACGGCGGTGTGTCCTCCGGGACCTTTTTCAGTATGTTCAGGGCCCGGTTGAAATGGGTGTCCCACTTGGGCCTTGCCGATGACTGTGACGACTCGTTGCTTTTGGCTGCCTTTTGGTGCTGCTCTTTCTGCAAAAGGAACGTCGATGGTTTACTAATAATGTGACAAAACTTGTAGTCGAATTGATTGGAAGCTAATATGATAATGTGGTAATATAACAATTACCAGAAGTCTCATGAACTCCCTCGTGTTCGGGTCCGTGTAAAAGGTCTTCTTGACGCGGTCCCACTTGTACCGGGCCCTGATCCAGTCATGCTCCAGCGGGTCGGTGAACTCCGCCAAGGGGTCTGGGATTCCGTGATTTTCACATTCGGCGTCCTCCTTGGCCCATACGTGCCTCTTCCCCTCGTAACCACGGCTTCCGAGGTGGTGGGGAGGCGTGTTCCTGGCCTAGAGCGCCTTCATTTTCTCTGACTTTTTCTTGGTTTCATCTTTAGCGCAAGTCTGCTTGAATTTTTCAAAGTCCTCTTCCGTAAGTGACGGATTGTCAGCATGAATCTTGGACCACGATTCATTCCTATCAATCGCTTTTTTCACCCGAACTTTCCAGGCGGACAAGTTGTTGGTGAACGTCACCATCGCTTTGTTGTTTATCTTTGTCTTGGCATCGTCGTCCCACGGTTCTTTGCTTTCTGTGCGGCCGAGGAACAGGAACATATTGTGCAACTTCTTTAGGAGCATGTGCTCCATATGTGGTATCTTCTTCAACTTCTCGTCGTTGATGTTGGCGGTTTCCCTGAGGATGCATCCTAGTTGATTGCCCCAGCATGAGCGCGCTTCATCCGGCTCTGTTGGCTCTAATTTCTTGGGGTGCATCTCCATGACCACAATTTGTCCAATGCCGAGATCGTTTGGTCTTCGTGACCTCTTCTGCTTTGGTGTTTTACCGGCTACGATAGCATCGTTGCCGGTCTCGGGGTTGGTGTCGGTGCCGATGCCGGTGCTGGTGCCAGTGTCGGTGTCGGCGTCGGGGTTGGTGCCACTGCCGCCACTATGCACCCCCATCTGGTGTTCGTCCAGGTAATCGAAATAGTGATTTGCTACCTCGATGGGGTCTTCTTCGAGGCGAGCTGAACCCCCGGCTGAGGCGTGGCTAGACATGTTTCCTATTCAACAATTGTAAATAAAAGATATAATGAAGAGAAAAAAGGGGCCTATATTTGGTTGGAATGTTAATTCATTCCCCTTCCGACAAATCCCGGGCACTCAATATGTCCGAGTTTCTAGCACAAGTCTTGCCGAAAATCACGGAAATTTTCGGCATGACCTTTGCTAAAAAGTGGACATATGGAGCACCTGAAATTTGCCGGAACGGAAATGAATCAACATTCCGGCCAAACATAGGCCACTCGGATATTCATCGACATTGTTTGTATGCTAATCAACAGGGTGAGCTTCCACATGTACAGTACTGTTCAAGTTGTTTTATCATATGCAAGTTCAGAAGTTCTGATAAAAATCAAAATGCCAATGTTTCAAAAACATATGCTTTGAGCGTGATGGCTCCCCTGTTTCTATGGTAATCTCAAATATTCTGATCATGGTCTTATGGGTTCTGCTATCATGGGAAAATACACGGATTCATGTAGGGCGTGAGAAGGTAATTTAGGTAGAAATTTCAAGGCCCAAACTCATATCACACACGCATAGAAGGAATTGCTATGGCTCTTACAAGCCCCTTGCATGACAGGGAGGGTACCTAGAATGCACATTGTTATAGCCCAAGAGAAGGAAACCATAAGCAAGTATTTCTCTAGAGTTTGGCTTTTAATGGCTGTACTAGGACATTGTCTTCATGCTTCCTACAAGTTTCTCCATCCTTGCTTCCAAATGTTGTGAAAATGCATCATGACCATCAATCTTTCTTGGAGCTATATACAATCCTGTTTTTAACCCTAGATATGAACCCTAGATTTTTTTCCTAATTGACTAGAGAGAGGGGGAGGTGGGGGGAGGGGGTACCTGAAGCGGCGCGGACGAGGAGGCCGGAGCGGGTAGGGGCGACGACGGCGGGCAGGGGCGACGGCGACGCGCGACAGAGAGGAGGGGGAGAGGTGGGAGAGTGGGGGGGAATGGGAGGGCTCGGGCGTCCGCGCGGATGAGGAGGAGGTCGGAGCGGCGGGCAGGGGCGACGGCGGCGGGAAGGGGCGACGGCGGCGGGCAGGAGGGCGACGGCGGCGGGCAGGAGGGCGACGGCGGCGCGCGACAGAGAGGAGGGGGAGAGGTGGGGGGGGGAATGGGAGTTGGCAAAATTTGAGCACGCGCGGCGGTTAACTCAAAAATAGTAGTAGCGCTGGGTTAGGACCAGCGCTATAGCTAAATTATCTATAGCGCTGGTTCATAATCCAGCGCTACTGCTAACTATTTTAATTTTCAGTTTTTTTAATTCTAAAATACACATAGTAGTAGCGCTGGGTTAGGATCCAGCGCTATAACTATATGAGCTATAGCGCTTGTTCATAATCCAGCGCTACTGATATGTATTAGTTTTTATTATTTCCCTTTTCTTTTCTGTTTACTTTTCTTTTTCTTTTGTATTACTTTATCCCTTTTGTTTTTGTTCTTTTGTATTTCTTTTGTATTGCTTTCTTCCTTTCTGTTTACGACGGCGTCTCCCTCCCACACTGCGCGAATATCACCGGAACCATGCATGTGGTGGTAACATATATATCAGTTGACCGATAACGGTTACTTAAGTGCGTACACAAAATAGATACATATATATTATATAAATGATGGTTTCTCAGCTGCGTCAACGACGTTTCACATTAAGCTTCTTCCCTTTCTTGTTCGTTGCCGAATAATTGAGCCCCTCCTTGTGACTTTTCCGGAACCATGGAGTATGATCTTTCTTATGTAATGTAGTATTGATTCTTCTTTTCACGTATGCTTCATCGTCATCGTCATCTTCCCTCATCGGGTTGCCGTATTGGTCGTAGTCTTCCTCGTTGGCGACTCCATCCATTCCGACGATACTCCTTTTGCCTCTCCTCACGACAACATGGCTGGGATTGGTCGTGTCGGTTATGAAGAAGCATTGTGTCATGTGCTTAGCATGTACCCATGGCTCAGTTTTGGCGATGACGTTAACGTTCACGGTTGCGCTCTTCGCGTCAGCGGGTGGTATAGACATGGTAGTGATATACTTGTTTTCTCTTACGATGTCCTTAGCCCATCTGACACGGAACATCGTCGCATCGTGCAATCCAGTATAGTCAAGCTCCCAGATCTCTTCGACCCTTCCGTAGAATGTTTCAGTTGTGCCGTTGGCGTCGGTCACGGATTCAATCGTCACCCCGGAGTTCTGGTAATCACTGTCCATGTCTTTGGCCTCCGTGTAGAACGTGTACCCGTTGATATCGTATGACTGATAGGTTGCGAGTTTGGGAACGGGGCAATGTGCTAAGGTGTGTATGAGCAATCCGTCTGAACTGCCCTCTTCCGGGGGATTTTCAAGAACTTGCTCTTTGAACCAACGCAAGAAAGTGGCGTTGTGCTCTGTAGTAACTTCGTCGTCCGTCTTGAGCATCCCCTTATCACGGTACTTATTTGCGATGGTTTGTTTATGTCGTGCCACATAATCATCTACCAGATCTAGGTGTTGTAGCACTACTAAGTTAGCCCTGTCAAAGTCGTTCCGTCTATCCGAGTAGTCCACATGCAATTCCCTCCGACCGTTGTTGTGACCTTCTCCTCCGAGCCTCCCATCATGCTTCTTGACGGGCAAACCAACAACAGGGTCTCCGACGCCTATATAATTCTCGCAAAAGGAGATGCACTCATGCGTCAGATACCCCTGGACGATGCTCCCATCGGGACGGGACATGTTACGAACGAATCCTTTGATGACCCCATTCATCCTCTCGAACGGCATCATGCTGTGAAGGAATGTCGGCCCGAGGTCGATGATGTCGTCCACGATGTGGACACACAGATGCACCATGACGTCAAAGAACGCGGGCGGGAAGTACATCTCAAGCTCACATGGTATGACAACGATCTCTTCCTGTAGCCTTCGGAGCTGCTTCACACTTATGGACTTTCGAGAGATAACGTCGAAGAAGTTGCAGAGACCAGTAAGCGTGTCACGGACGTGCTTGTCCATTATCCCTCTAATGGAAACCGGGAGTATCTGCGTCATCATCACGTGACAGTCATGAGACTTCATCCCGCTGAACCTTTTCTTCTTGGGGTCTAGAAATCTGCTTATCTTCCCACAGTAACCGGAACTGACTTTGATTCCCATAAGGCGCTTGATGAATTAATCGATATCCTTCGCACTTAAGGTGAAGCAAGAAGGGGGGCAATAATTCTCCTCCTTCTTGTTGACTTTTCTGCCCCTTTCCCCCTCCTCCGTCTCCGTCTCCGTCTCCTCCGTCGACTTTTTACGATGGAGATCTTTCCTGATCTACAAATCTTCCAAGTCTTTCCTTGCCTTCGGCCCGTCCTTGGTCTTCTCCGGCATGTTCATCAGTGTGCCAAGCAAGCTCTCAAGGACATTCTTCGTGATATGCATTTGATCAAGGCAATGAGGCGTGTCGTGATTGGACCAGTACTCCAAGTCCCAGAAAACAGACCTCGTTTTCCATACCTTGAGTAGCGCCTCCGGCGCCTTTTTCATCGTTCCCAGCGCGGGGCACTGTTCCCAGTTTTTCAATAGCTCATTGATTTCGGCACCGCTCCTCTTACGTGGAGGTCCTCGATGCTCAGCCAACCCATTGAATAGATCTCCACGCTTTCTCTATGATGCCCCATGTACACAATTTTCCCGGACCCGCCATCTTTCGTTGACGTAAGCTGCTGAGACGTTGTATCATCCATGCACCTCGTGCATCCGCAGTATCCGTGGCACACCTGGCCTGAGGTGTACCCGTAACCGAGATAGTCATGCACCGTCGTCATCTGCGCGGCTCTCATATAGAAATACTCTCCTTTGCTGGCGTCCCATGTCCATGCCGGTGTTTTCCATAACGTGTCTAGCTCCTCTTTCAGAAGCCCCATATACAGGTTAATATTATTTCCCGGTTGTTTCGGCCCTTGAATCAGCATGCTCATGTGTATGTACTTTGTCTTCATGCACTTCCATGGGGGGAGGTTGTACATCCATACAAAGACGGGCCATGTGCTGTGGTTGGTGTTTTGGTTTCCAAACGGATTCATGCCATCGGTACTCGCACCAAGCATGAAGTTCCTTGGATCTTCTGCAGCAAATCCATATACGGTGTTGAATGCTCTCCACTGGCTACCATCTACGAGGTGTCTCAGCTTCGGATCATCTCCATCGTCGGGCTTCTTCCTCTCCGCGTGCCAGCGCATGAGCTTTGCTTCCTTAGGATCTACGAAATACCGCTGCAGATGGGGAGTGATCGGAAAGTACCATACAACTTTCTGAGGAGCTTTCTTTCCTGCCTTCTTGTATCGAGAAGCATTGCACACTGGACAGCTGGTTTTTTAAGCGTGCTCCCCCCGATAAATGATGCAATCGTTGATGCATGCGTGGTACCTAATGTGCGGCAGATCAAAAGGGCAAACGATTTTCTTGGCCTCATCGACACTAGTAGGACACAGGTTCCCCGCGGGAAGAACTTTATTATGTAGATACTTGAAATGCTCATCGAGGCTTTTGTCTGTCCATTTGTTTTTGGCCTTCGTCTTTAGAAGTTCGAGCGTGAAACTCAAGCGGGTCACCTCGGGATCCCAACCGTCATACAATGGAGTCTTCGAGTCTACTTCAAGTTGCGCCAGCTTGGCCTCCTCTCTAGAAGCAGCTCTCTCGCTAGTCGTACTCTTGCGAAGGAGGTCTCGAACATGAGAGTCCTGCACGACTGCACTTAGTAGCGTCGAAGACTGCGGCGTGACCGCCGCCTCTACTTCTCCGCCATGTCCGGACTCTTCTTCACCGTGTCCGGAATCTTCTCCGCCGCCATGTTCGGAATCTTCTCCGCCACCTTCATTTAACTCTTCCCCGCCGCCATGTCCGACGCCATCGTCATCGTGTCGATCGGTCATCTCTTCGTCTAGCCCCATGTCGTTATTCCCTGCCATGTGGACGTCCTCATCATCATCATCTTCACTTATCCACCGAGTATAGCCATCCATGAAACCATTCATCAGCAGGTGCGCCTTCAACCTGCCACGATCAAAAGGGTCCAAAAGGACTCCTTCTTTGCATCTTGTACACGGACATCTAATCCTAGTCCGATTATTTGCATGCATGTCCATCACCGTGGATTGCATGTATCGCTCCACCTTCCATCCACTCACCTTCATTACCGACTGCATGCACAGTATAACAAGCAAAAGGGTTATAAACAAAATGCATGCATGCATCAAAGTCATATAAAAATTTGGCATGACCTTGCCTAAAAATAGGACATATCGAGTTTGCTCAAAATTCACCGAAACGGAAATAAATCGACATTTCGGCAAAACATAAGCAACTCGGGGGCATGTCACTCGCACAAATCTCTCCATATCCCAAACACACATATTCCCATTAACACACATATTCCCATTCTTGAAATGAACAACTTTTTACTCACCTATATCTAGCTAGATCTAGTTGTTGGGGACATGTCAATAGCTAGCTAGATCAAGTTGTTGGGGAGGAGAGATGACTCTAGGTAACTAATGGAGAGGGAGAGAGATGAGCTAGCTAGATCTATATCTAATGGAATGGAGGGAGAGCCAAACAAATGAGGTAGGGGGCATTTATGGAGCTAGCTAGAGATGAGAAGGCCATTTATGGAGGAGAGTTATGGTGGAGGGGGCATTAATGGGGAGAGAAGAGAGGTAGGAAGAAGAGGGAAGAAGGGCAACAATGGTGAGGGGAGAGGGGAAAGGAGGGGGAGAGAGGGCAAAGGGGGAGGACGGGGAGGGGGGTGAAAAGGTGGCACCAGCCATGCTTAGCACTAGCGCTGTTTTCCGGAACGCGCTACTGCTATGACACTTAGTAGTAGCGCTTTCAAGAAAAGCGCTACTATTAAGTGGGGCCCATTAGCAGTAGCGGTTCCACAAAATACAGCGCTACTACTAAAGTCTTAGTAGTAGCGTTGTATTCTGGACAGCGCTGCTACTAAAAATAGTGTCGGTGGGCTCATCGGGTCCCGCTTATCAGTAGCGCTCTTTATGTTTCCAGCGCTACTGCTAAGTCTTTACTTGTCATGCTGCCTAAATCCAGCGCTACTGGTAAGTAGCAGCAGCGCCTGTTACATTCCAGCGCTACTGATATTGTCCTGCCTATAATGTTTTTCCTAGTAGTGTCCCATCTTGGAGCCTTTTTCCGGTAATCTACCGGAGGGGGATTCGATCACGGAGGGCATCTACATCAACTCCATTGCCCCTCCGATGATGCGTGAGTAGTTCACCTCAGACCTTCGGGTCCATAGCTAGTAGCTAGATGGCTTCTTCTCTCTCTATGTTCTTCAATACCATGTTCTCCATGATCTTCATGGAGATCTATCCGATGTAATACTCTTTTGTGGTGTGTTTGTCGAGATCCGATGAATTGTGGGTTTATGACCAGATTATCTATGAATATTATTTGAATCTGCTCTGAATTATTATATGCATGATTTCATATCTTTGCCAGTCTCTTCGAGTTATTGGTTTGGTTTGGCCAACTAGATTGGTAATTCTTGCAATGGGAGAAGTGCTTAGTTTTGGGTTCAATCTTGCGGTGTCCTCACCCAGCGACAAAGTAGGGGTAGCGAGGCACGTATTTGTATTGTTGCCATCAAGGATAAAAAGATGGGGTTTTCATCATATTGCTTGAGTTTATCCCTCTACATCATGTCATCTTACCTATTGCGTTACTCTGTTCTTCATGAACTTAATACTCTAGATGCAGGCAGGAGTCGGTCGATGTGTGGAGTAATAGTAGTAGATGCAGAATCGTTTCGGTCTACTTGACTTGGACGTGATGCCTATATGCATCATCATTGCCTTGGATATCGTCATAACTATGGGCTTTTCTATCAATTGCTCGACAGTAATTTATTCACCCACCGTATTATTTTCTTTCAAGAGAGAAGCCTCTAGTGAAACCTATGGCCCCCGGGTCTATTTTCCATATTATATTTTCAGATCTATAAACCAAAAATACTTTGCTACAATCTTTTTACTTTTATTTTATATTTCGTTTTAGTAATCTTTCATATCTATCTCTATCAGATCTCATCCTTGCAAGTAACCGTGAAGTGATTGACAACCCCTTTATAGCGTTGGGTGCAAGTGTTTGATTGTGTGTGTAGGCGCAAAGATTGGGGATTTGCTTGTATCTCTTACTGGATTGATACCTTGGTTCTCAAAAACTGAGGGAAATACTTATCTACTTTGCTGCATCACCCTTTCCTCTTCAAGGGAAAACCAACGCAAGCTCAAGAAGTAGCAAGAAGGATTTCTGGCGCGGTTGCCGGGGAGATCTACATGAAGCCTACCAAGTACCCATCACAAACTCATCTCTTGCATTTACATTATTTGCCATTTGCCTCTCATTTTCCTCTCCCTCACTTCTAAAACGATTTTCATAAAAAACCAAAAAGATTTGCCTTTTTATTCTCCCTTCTTCCGTTCGTCTTTTCGTTTGCTTTTTGTTTGCTTGTGTGCTAGATCGATTCGTTGCCACCATGTCTGGATCGGGGAAGGTTATCATTGAAAATTTTGAGGGTATTGCTAGTACAAATCTTGAGGATAAATTTGGATCTTGCTCTCTAGATCATGAAACTGAACCTCCTCCCAATTATAAAGCTAAAACTTTTCAAGTGGGAGATGGAAATATTATTGCGAAGAGTGTTATTAAAGAGTTCTTTGATTGTACGGGAATGATACCCATGAATAAGAGATATATTATTCTTAGCACAAATTGTTATGCGGAAGCTATTGTCATGCTCATTGAAAAATTAGAAAGAAAATTTGTGCACGTTCATCCTGCTTTGCAAAAGGTGTTTTATGAACTTCCCAATTTTAATCATCCTAAAGCTAAAAAGATTGCTACTATCATCCTTATGCAAGAATTTGATTTTATCGTACAAGAAGCTAGGGAGATTTTCGCTTTCTATAATAAAGATGTTGAACACCCTCCAATTCAGGAAATTCTCCATGATAAAGAAACTTTGCGTAGTCTAGAATCTAGAGACTATCAATCTTATAGTGAAAATCTGTGGAGGAGAGTTCCCTACGCGGAAGTCACTCAAACCTTGTATCTCGAGACTTATGATGAATTTGATTGGATAACAAGGGGAATTTTCATAGGGTATAAGGATGATTGGTTGGAAAAGATGGCTAAGGAACCCGTTAGAAATAAGATACATGTTTTATACGATGATATCTATGGTGATGATCCAGATTACGGGTTTATGAATGTTAAAATTACCGGTCAAAGTTCTTTTCATGAATTAAGTTCATCTACTAGAAGAGAAATAAAGGAAAGGATAGATCTATTTAGAAAAGCTTTTGACGGTTTGATCAAGTATGGATTGCTTACCAAAGACGACAATACCTAGATCTATTGCATTATGCCTAGCTAGGGGCGTTAAACAATAGCGCTTGTTGGGAGGCAACCCAATTTTATTTTTTATGTGCTTGTTTTTTCTTATGTTTTTTAGTGCTTTACACATTATTTCCTCTGTATTAATTGTGTTTTATTGTTTTAATTAGTGTTTGAGCCAAGTAAGACCTTTGGGATGGTCTATGGTGATTGTTGATTTGATTTTGCTGAAAAACAGAAACTTTTGCGCTCAGTCCAGGAATTTTATAAATTCACCAGAGATTCGAATGAGTCTGAAATGTTTACACAAGATTGATATACAAATTTCCCAGATTGTCCTAATTTTTCAGAATTTTTGGAGTTACAGAAGTATTCTAAGTTTACAGATTCCTACAGACTGTTCTGTTTTTGACAGATTCTGTTTTCGTTGTGTTGTTTGCTTATTTTGATGTATCTATGAGTTGTATCGGAGGGTATGAACCATGGAGAAGTTGGAATACAGTAGATATTACACCAATATAAATAAATAATGAGTTCACAACAGTACCTGAAGTGGTGATTGATTTTTCATATACTAACGGATCTCACGAGTTTTCTGTTGAGTTTTGTGTTGTGAAGTTTTCAAGTTTTGGGTAAAGATTTGATGGACTATGGAATAAGGAGTGGCAAGAGCCTAAGCTTGGGGATACCCAAGTCACCCCCAATAAATATTCAAGGATACCAAAGATCCTAAGCTTGGGGATGCCCCGGAAGGCATCCCCTCTTTCGTCTTCAATCCATCGGTAAATTTACTTGAGGCTATATTTTTATTCACCACATGATATGTGTTTTGCTTGGAGCGTCTTGTATGATATGAGTCCTTTATTTTTAGATTGCCACAATCATCCTTGATGCACACATCTTTTGAGAGGGACACGCATTAATCGTGAATTTATTAGAATACTCTATGTGCTTCACTTATATCTTTTGAGCTAGGCAATGTTGCTCCAGTGGTTCACTTATATGTTTTTAGAGCACGGTGGTGTTTTATTTTATAGAAATAATTCAACTCTTGTACCTCACTTATATTATTTTGAGAGTCTTTAAACAGCATGGTAATTGGCTTAGGTTATGAATTTAGTCCTAATATAATGGGCATCCAAGAGGGATATAATAAAAACTTTCATATAAAGTGCATTGAATACTATGAGAAGTTTGATTCCTTGCATATAGTTTTGAGATATAAAGATGGTGATATTAGAGTCATGCTAGTGAGTAATTGTGGATTGGTAGAAATACTTGTGTTAAAGTAGTTGATTCCCGTAGCATGCACGTATGGTGAACCGTTATGTAACGAAGTCGGAGCATGATTTGTTTAATGATTGTCATCCTTTGTGTGAGGGTCGGGAGCGCGCGATGGTTAACTCCTACCAACCTCTCCCCAAGGAGCATGCGTCTAATACTTTGCTTCGATAACTAATAGACTTTTGCAATAAGTATGTGAGTTCTTTATGACTAATGTGAGTCCATGGATTATACGCACTCTCACCCTTCCACCTTTGCTAGCCTCTCTAGTACCGCGCAACTTTCACCGGTGCATTAAACCCACAATATACCCTTCCTCAAAACAGCCACCATACCTACCTATTATCCATTTCCATAACCATTCCGAGATATATTGCCATGCAACTTCCACCGTTCCGTTTATCATGACACGCACCATCATTTTCATATTGCTTTGCATGATCGTAAGACATTTAGCATGATGTTTTCATGGCTTGTCCGTTTTTTGATGTCATTTGCTAGGCTAGATCGCTGCACATCCCGATGCACCACCGGAAGGATTCATATAGAGTCATATTTTGTTCTAGGTACCGAGTTGTAATTCTTGAGTTGTAAGTAAATAAAAGTGTGATGATCACCATTATTACAGCATTGTCCCATGAGAGAAAAGGATGATGGAAGCTATGATTCCCTCACAAGTTGGGATGAGTCTCCGGACTTTACAAATAATAAAAGAGGCCCATGAAGCCCAAATAAAAAAAAGAGGCCAAAGATGCCCACCAAAATAAAAATAAATAAAAAATGAGAGAAAGAGAGAAGGGACAATGCTACTATCTTTTTTTCCACACTTGTGCTTCAAAGTATCACCATGATCTTCATGATAGAGAGTCTCCTATTTTGTCACTTTCATATAACTAGTGGATTTTTTTGTAATGCACACCCACTTAGTTTCTTTTTGAGCTTTCATACACTTATAGCTCTAGTGCATCCGTTGCATGGCAATCCCTACTCACTCACATTGATATCTATTGAAGGGCATCTCCATAGCCCGTTGATACGCCTAGTTGATGTGAGACTATCTTCTCCTTTTCTTCACAACCTCCACCATATTCTATTCCACCTATAGTGCTATATCCATGGCTCACGCTCATGTATTGCGTGAGAGTTGAAAAAGTTTGAAAACATAAAAGGTGTGAAACAATTGCTTGACTTGTCAACGGGGTTGTGCATGATTTAAATACTTTGTGTGGGGAAGATGGAGCATAGCCAGACCATTTGATTTTCTAGGGATAACTTTCTTAGGCCATGTTATTTCGAAAGGACACAATTGCCTTGTTAGTATGCTTGAAGTATTATTGTTTTATGTCAATATTAAGCTTTTGTTTTGAATTGTACGGCTCTGAATATTCATGCCACAATAAAGAATATTACATGGATAAATATGTTAGGTAGCCTTCCACATCAAAAATTCTGTTTTTATCATTTACCTAGTTGAGGACGAGCAGGAATTAAGCTTGCGGATGCTTGATACGTCTCCAACGTATCTATAATTTTTTATTCTTCCATGCTATTATATTATCTGTTTTGGATGTTTTATATGCATTAATATGCTATTTTATATTATTGTTGGGACTAACCTATTAACCTAGTGCCTAGTGCTAGTTTCTGTTTTTCCTTGTTTTTGAGTATTGCAGATAAGGAATATTAAATGGAGTCCAAACGGAATAAAATCTTCGTGATGATTTTTCTTGGACCAGAAGAAACCTACCAGACTTGGAGAGGGGGTCAGGAGACCTGCCGGGAGGTAACAAGCCACCTGGGCGCGCCCCCCGGGCTTGTGGCCCCCCAGCAAGCCTTCCAACCCTAATTTTCCTCCTATAAATTCCCAAATATTCCCCCAATACCAAAAAGAGCCACGCAAATAATTTTCCGCCGCCGGAAGCCACTGTTCCCGTGAGATCCCATCTTGGAGCCTTTTTCGGTAATCTACCGGAGGGGGATTCGATCACGGAGGGCATCTACATCAACTCCATTGCCCCTCCGATGATGCGTGAGTAGTTCACCTCAGACCTTCGGGTCCATAGCTAGTAGCTAGATGGCTTCTTCTCTCTCTATGTTCTTCAATACCATGTTCTCCATGATCTTCATGGAGATCTATCCGATGTAATACTCTTTTGCGGGGTGTTTGTCGAGATCCGATGAATTGTGGGTTTATGATCAGATTATCTATGAATATTATTTGAATCTTCTCTGAATTATTATATGCATGATTTCATATCTTTGCAAGTCTCTTCGAGTTATTGGTTTGGTTTGGCCAACTAGATTGGTAATTCTTGCAATGGGGAAGTGCTTAGTTTTGGGTTCAATCTTACGGTGTCCCCACCCAGTGACAAAGTAGGGGTAGCGAGGCACGTATTTGTATTGTTGCCATCAAGGATAAAAAGATGGGGTTTTCATCATATTGCTTGAGTTTATCCCTCTACATCATGTCATCTTACCTAATGCGTTACTCTGTTCTTCATGAACTTAATACTCTAGATGCAGGCAGGAGTCGGTCGATGTGTGGAGTAATAGTAGTAGATGCAGAATCGTTTCGGTCTACTTGACTTGGACGTGATGCCTATATGCATAATCATTGCCTTGGATATCGTCATAACTATGCGCTTTTCTATCAATTGCTCGACAGTAATTTGTTCACCCACCGTATTATTTTCTTTCAAGAGAGAAGCCTCTAGTGAAACCTATGGCCCCAGGGTCTATTTTCCATATTATATTTTCAGATCTATAAACCAAAAATACTTTGCTGCAATCTTTTTACTTTTATTTTACTTTTCGTTTTAGTAATCTTTTATATCTATCTCTATCAGATCTCATCCTTGCAAGTAACCGTGAAGGGATTGACAACCCCTTTATAGCGTTGGGTGCAAGTGTTTGATTGTTTGTGTAGGTGCAAAGATTGGGGACTTGCTTGTATCACCTACTTGATTGATACCTTGGTTCTCAACAACTGAGGGAAATACTTATCTACTTTGCTGCATCACCCTTTCCTCTTCAAGGGAAAACCAACGCAAGCTCAAGAAGTAGCAAGCCACGAGAACAAGACAGGGCGGGCGCCAGCGGGCGCTGTGGGGACAGTTTCCCCTTTGGTGCTAAGAGGCAAGGATGTACGCGGGTTCCCAAGGGATCCCCCCAAAGGTTTCCATTCTGGTACAACGAGACCAAGACCACGAGCTCGGCAGCACGGAGGTCATCGCCGAGCCGACCTCTGTGTCACGCCCAGAAGCTTTGCAGGCGAAGACCAACTTTCATCAGGATAAGTTGTACCTCTTGTCCCCTTTCAAATTTGGTCGTTGTGGGATCCCTACCCGCCTGTGCTATAAGGGAAGAGGACCAAGGCCACTATAAATAGAGACTAGCCGCCACCGTAGATGGGGATCCCGGGACGAGACAGCCGGAGACAAGAACGAGCCACCACAGAGCCCTCACGAAGTCGCTCAACCACTGTACTAGTTCATCCACAAACCTCCTCGCGAGGCCAATCCACATCAAAGCAGGAGTAGGGTTTTACACCGCAAGGTGGCCCGAACCTGGGTAAATTGCGTGTCTTTGCTTACTTTCCGCGGGTAGTGGTGTAGCTGCGAGGTTGGGAGAATCGAAGAATGAGCGCACCCCAGTGTTCGAAACTTCTTGGATCCGCGGAGCCCAGATATCCGACAAAACCTAAAACGAGAGTTGTACAAAAGAACATATTCCCCAACTTTGAATTCTCGCATTTGGGTTCTTTTGTCATGCCATCTTTTACCTTTTTCTTTGAATAGTTTGGCATTTTCATAAGCTTGGGTTCTCCATTCATCTAGTGAGCTAATATCAAATAACCTCTTTTCCCCGGCAAGTTTGAAATCATAATTGAGTTCTTTAATTGCCCAAAATGCTTTATGTTCTAACTCTAGAGGCAAATGACAAGCTTTTCCGTATACCATTTTGTATGGAGACATACCCATAGGACTTTTATAAGATGTTCTATAGGCCCAAAGTGCATCATCTAATTTCTTACACCAATTCTTTCGATTCCTATTGAGAGTTTTTTGTAATATTAATTTTATTTCTCTATTGCTAAGTTCAACTTGACCGCTAGATTGAGGATGATAGGGTGATGCAATTCTATGGTTAACATCATATTTAGCAAGCATCTTATGGAAAGCACCATGGATAAAGTGTGAACCACCATCGGTCATTAAATATCTAGGGACTCGAAACCTCAGGAAAATAACTTCTTTAAGCATTTTAATGGAAGTGTTATGATCACCACTACTAGTTGCAATAGCTTCTACCCACTTAGTAACGTAATCAACAGCAACCAAAATATGAGTATACCCATTAGAGGAAGGAAAAGGTCCCATATAATCAAACCCCCAATCATCAAATTGTTCGACCACAAGTGAATAATTCATAGGCATTTCCTGATGCTTACCGATATTACCAATTCTTTGACATTCATCACAAGACAAGTCAAACTTATGGGCATCCTTGAAGAGAGTAGGCCAATAAAAACCAGATTGCAATACCTTGTGAGCAGTTCTATCCCCCGCATGATGTCCTCCATAAGCTTCGAAATGACATTCCGTAGGATTTGTTCCTGTTCATGCTCACGTACACAACGTCTAATAATACCATCTACCCCTTCTTTATAAAGATGTGGGTCATCCCAAAATTAATGTCTTAAAACATAGAAGAATTTTTTCTTTTGTTGGTATGTGAAACTAGGTGGTATATATTTAGCAACAATGTAGTTAGCATAATCAACATGCCAAGGAGTGTTTTGAGAATCATTTATTGCACCTAACTGCTCATCAGGAAAACTATCATCAATAGGTAGTGGGTCATCAAGTATATTTTCAAACCTAGACAACTTATCAGCCACGGGGTTCTCAGCTCCCTTCCTATCCGTGATATGCAAATCAAATTCTTGAAGTAAGAGAACCCACTTAATGAGTCTAGGTTTAGCATATTTCTTTTCCATAAGATATTTTATAGCAGCATGATCAGTGTGAATAATAACTTTGGAATTAACAATGTAAGATCTAAATTTATCACAAGCAAACACAACTGATAAAAATTCTTTTTCAGTAGTAGCATAATTTCTTTGGGCACTGTCTAGAGTTTTTCTAGCATAATGGATAATATTTATTTTTTATCAACTCTTTGTCCTAGAACAACACCAACATAACAATCACTAGAATCACACATAATTTCAAAAGGCAAGTTCCAATCAGTTGGTTGAACAATAGGTGCAGTAGTTAAGGCTTTCTTGAGTGTTTCGAAGGCTTCTACACAATCATCATCAAAGACAAATATATATTTTTGCAAAAAATTGGTAAGAGGCCTAGAAATTTTAGAGAAGTCTTTAATAAACCTCCTATAGAAACCAACATGACCAAGGAAACTTCGAATACCTTTGATATCTTTAGGACATGGCATTTTCTCAATTGCATCAACTTTGGCTTTATCCACCTCAATAGCTCGTTCAGATATTTTATGCCCCAAGACAATACCTTCATTCACCATAAAGTGGCACTTCTCCCAATTCAAGACAAGATTAGTTTGTTTGCATCTCTGCAAAACTGGATCAAGGTTGCTTAAGCAATCATCAAAAGAAGTTCCGTAAACGGAAAAATCATCCATGAAAACCTCCACAATCTTTTCACAAAAATCAGAAAATATAGCAGTCATACATCTTTGAAAGGTAGCAGGTGCATTGCATAAACCAAAAGGCATACGTCTATAAGAATAGGTTCCAAAAGGACAAGTAAAGGTGGTTTCCTCTTGATCAGGTTGCGACTCATGTATTTGTGAGAAACCGGAATATCCATCCAGAAAACAAAAGTGTGTGTGCTTAGATAATCTTTCTAGCATTTGATCAATGAATGGCATATGATAATGATCTTTTCTAGTAGCTTTATTTAATTTTCTAAAATTAATTACCATTCCATAGCCAGTGAAAATTATATGTGGGATGAGTTCATAATTATCATTAGGAATAACAGTAATACCTCCTTTCTTAGGGACACAATGAACGGGACCTACCCATCTACTATCAGCTATGGGATAAATTATACCTTCTTCCAGAAGCTTTAATATTTCAGTTCATACCACTTCTTTCATCTTAGGATTCAATCGTCGTTGATGATCAACAACGGGTTTAGCATCAGGTTCCATATTAATCTTGTGCTGACATAGAGTGGGACTAATGCCCTTAAGATCATCAAGAGTATATCCAATTGCAGCCCGGTGCTTCCTCGGAATTTTTAATAATCTTTCTTCTTCATGTTCTGAAAGGTTAGCACTAATAATAACAGGATATATCTTTTTCTCATCAAGATAAGCATACTTCAAAGTGTCAGGCAACTGTTTTAATTCAAACACAGGATCACCTTTAGGGAGGAGGACCTCCTAGAGTTTCAATAGGAAAATTGTGTTTTAGGAGTGGTTGTTGTTCAAAGAAAATTTTATCTATTTCTTTTTTGTCATGCAAGTGCATATCATTTTCATGGTCAAGCAAATATTGTTCTAATGGCTCGGTAGGAGGCACGACAATAGAAGCAAAACCAATTATTTCGTCCTTACTAGATAATTCTTTATCACGAGGTTGTCTACTAAACTTGGGAAAATTAAATTCATGAGACACATCACCAAAACTAACACTGACAATTGGCTTTTCAGAATCTATCTTAGCATTAACAGTGTTCAAGAAAGGTCTACCAAAGATAATGGGACAAAAGTCATCTTGTGGGGAACCAAGAACTAGAAAATTAGTAGGGCATTTAATTTTCCCACACAAGACTTCAACGTCTCTAACAATCCCAAGTGGTGTGGTGGTGTCTCTATTAGCAAGTTTAATAGTAACATCAATGTCTTCTATTTCGGCGGGTGCTATATCATTCATAATTTCTTGGTATAATGTAAAAGGAATAGCACTCACACTAGCACCCAAATCACATAAACCATGATAGCAATGATCTCCTATTTTAACAGAGACAACAGGCATGCCAACTACGGGTCGATGTTTATCTTTTTCATCAGGTTTGGGAATTCTAGCACCTTCATCGCAAAAGTAAATAACATGCCCATCAATATTTTCTACCAAGAGATCTTTAACCATAGCAACACTAGGTTCTACTTTAATTTTTTCAGAGGGCTTAGGTGCTTTAATATTACTTTTGCGAACCACAGTTGATATCTTTGCATGTTCCTTTATCCTAACACGGAAAGGTTGTTTTTTTTAATATAAGCAGCAAGCACAACTGGATCAACATTGTAAATGATAGTCTCATCTTTAGCTATGACCGGTTCTTTAATTTCTTCTTTAATAGGGGGATGATATTTAAACCACTTCTCCTTAGGGAGATCAACATGAGTAGCAAATAATTCACAGAAAGAAGCTACTATCTCAGAGTCAAGTCCATATGTAGTGCTAAACTTGGTAAAAGCATCGGTATTCATAAAAGATTTAACACAATAAAACTTAAGCTTAATACCTGACTCATTACCTTCGTCGATTTCCCAATCTTTAGAGTTGCGTTTAATTCTTTCCAAGAGATCCCACTTGAATTCAATAGTCTGCTTCATAAAAGAACCAATACAAGAAGTATCGAGCATGGTTTGATCATTATGAGAAAGCCGAGCATAAAAATTCTGAATAATAATTTCTCTCGGGAGCTCATGATTGGGGCATGAATATAACATTGACTTAAGCCTCCCCCAAGCTAGAGCGATGCTTTCCCCTTCACGAGGCCAAAAATTATATATATAATTCTGATCATCATGAACTAGATGCATAGGATAAAAACTTATGGTGCAATTCCAATTTCAATCGATTCCAGTTCCATGATCCAATATCATCACATAGTGTAACAGCCCGAGACCGATTCTTTCCATTATTGTAGTGTTTGCTATATATTATTTTTGCATTGCATGATGCCATCATGTCATTAATATTTAAAAAACTAAAAGAAATAAATTGCATAGATCTCTTGATCTATTTAAATTGAGGGAATTCACATGGTGATTTCTCTTTATAACATATCCTCCCAATATTTTAGGGAGCTAAAAGAAATATTCCAATATTTTGGATTCATCGGAACACATTTGCAAAATAAAGCCCATGCCTTTTCTGCTTCAGTTTGGCCTTCAAACTTTGCCACCATGTCTTTCTCCATTTATCCAAGCCACCCGTAAATTCTCATAATTTTGGGCACTCCTAAACCCCACCTCCAGTTGAAATCCATTTTAATTAAAGTCAAATGAGTTTGAATTTAATTCCTGCATCCATGCCTCTCATTTTTGTCTTGGATCAAGCTCATTTTGAGAGTATGAGAAACTTATCCTCATGCCCAAACTCTTTCCCTAACTTTTTCTTTCTTTCTTCAAAATTTGTCTATTTTGCTAATTAGAGGGATAAAGGAGGAGAGATAGGAGGAGCACAGCCCACCAGACCGGCCTCTTTGGATCCAACCGGGACACCCAATCCGACCAGCCTAGCCCAACTAATCCCCGATCTAACCCTAGCCAGCCCCGATCCACATCTCTCCTCGATCTCTCTCCCTCGTCTACCGACAGCGCCTCCACGTGCCCGTGTCCCCAGGCGAATCAGGGAATCTCCCGATAGATCCCCCATCTCCCTCTCGTTCCCCTCACGCCACCACACGCACACATCGCGCAGGGAACGCCTGCAGTGCTCGATCCCCTCACCCCGCAGGCCACCAGCGTCGCCCCTCTTCCTCTGGATCCCATCCTCTTCTTCGCTCGCGCCGGCCCGGGCATGTCCCCTTGCTCCCGCTCGATTCCCAGCTCTAGCCACCTGCACCACCACCCCGGAACTTTGCTTCGAGCTATCCGCCGCCGCCCGCAGTGCTCCAGCCACCACGGCCCCACGCCGGAGCAGCCCGCGCAGCGCCGCTGTCCATGGAGCACCTAGCCCCACTGCATCGTCGGCCTCCCCATCTAGGTCCGTCACATCCCCGGCCGGACCTCGCGCCGCCATGGCCCCTGGAACCATCGCCTCGCCCGAAGCCCCGCTGCCTTTGGTCTGTCTAGCTCCTCCTCTCATCGCCTCACCTCCTCGTCGGGCGTCTCTACGTGGTATGGCATCACTGCGAGCACCCGTTGTTCCGTCCATGAGCTCCGGTGACCCTTGCCCCCTCTGTTGCTCCACCGTCCTGCTTCTCTCCTTGACTTGGTTGAGCCTGAGTCCGCCCCATCTCCTACACACCCAGCCATGACCGTCCCCTTCTCATGGCACCGACCGAGCCAAGTGCCACCAATTCCTTGTTGGATTCTCCTAGTAACCATGAATCCACCAACGTCTCTTGATTCGCAAAGTCCGTTGATGCTCTTGTACCACTACGTTGCGGAGACCAAGACCGCCAAGATCATCTTCTACAACTACACGATATGTAACTTGACGACCGAAACCTAATTCGACTACACTGCTACGACCACCACAATGTTGCGCAAGTACCTCTGCCAACGACCCCGGTTGTCTACGGGTACCGAGTACGACTACATGGTGATGCGTCAAAGTTCCTCTACCACCATCTTTGGAATCGCCAAGAATGCCAAGTACCACGACGACCGATGTCGAGTACCACTACAGTTGTCGTGTACATCTACTCTCGCCAGAGACTTCGAGTACCACTACTTCCTCTACGACCCGTGAACATCAACTTCCCTCTACATTGCTCTGACTACATCTGCCTCGAAAACCGCATGCTTTGAAGGTATAACCCCAAGACGGCAACCGATGTGATGAACGTGCGATGTTATGAGCCGCTCGCGTTTGCACCATGCCCGATTTCTTTCATGCACGTTTCTCTATTGTCATGCCACGTGGGACACCCGATAACCGGGATCACTCCCCATCAATCTGGCATGTTCCACATGCCCACACTTGTTCTTTTGCATCGGCATCTCAGTGAATTGTCGGATCACGGGAACGTTGCCGTGGCACCGTTTCCATTTTTCGTCACCGTGGCACCCCTTCTTTCCGTCATGGCGAAAATGCTCCATATCATATTATATGCCAATGTTTTCATAAAATTGCATCTAATTCAAATTTGTCATCCTCATGCATGTTTAAAAACATTTGAAATATTGTTTGCATTAAAATTGCCTAATGCCATGTTAAAAACTATTTATGTCATATCTAAATAACCATAGCTCCGAATTTAATGATCCATATATGAAACTTAACTATAAAAATGTGTAGATTAACATGTTGCACTTTATTTTCCTGTTTAATAAATATAAAATATGTGTAGGACAGATCTGGACCAAACTCACAATTTGCATATGAAGTCATTTCGGAAATGCTATATGGTGTTTCCTACTTCATTTAAGATGCATAGTTAGTGTAGTTTATTTATGCTTCACCTCTTGCCATGTATAACAACATTTAAACTTGCCGTGTAATTAAATAAGAGTGAACTAAATATTCAAACATGGAGTTTCGTCAATATATAACTCGTTTCATATTGAGCTTCACTTAATGTGTAGGAGTTGTTTGTTGTGCTTGTTATGTCATGCATATTATAAGGACATGCATCATATTTGATTGTGCATCATATTATGTGGTGTTTATCATGTGTTGATTGTTTGTTTCCGGTTTTCTTCTTCTCGATAGAGATTCAAAACCGCTTCGGAGTGTGAGGATTCGTTCGACTACGTTAGTTCGTCTTCTTCATGAACTCGATCTTCTTCCAAGCGGGATCTCAGGCAAGATGAACATTTCCCTGGATACCACTACTATCATTTCCATGCTAGTTGTCTTGCTTCTTATCGCTATGTCTCGCTACCTAACACTTGTTTGTCAATCCTCCCAAAATGCCATGATAAGCCTCTAACCCTCCACATCCCAGCAAACCTTTGTTTGGCTATGTTACCACTTGCATAACCCTTCTTATAGCGTTGCTAGTTGTAGGTGCAAATTGTTTCCATGTGCCAACATGGAAGTTTTTGAGATATCACAATACTATTGCTATTTAATTTAATGCACCTATATAGTTGGTAAAAGGTGGAAGGCTTGGCCTTATGCTCGGTGTTTTGTTCCACTTTTGCCGCCTTAGTTACTTGTGTACCGGTGTTATGTTCCATATTGAGCGCTCCTAACATGCTCGAGGTTGTTATGGGGACCCCCTTGATTTTATTTTTGGGAAAAAACTTTTCTGGCAAGGCCCAACATTGGTTTTACCATTCGCCAACCTAATAAAAACTTGCATAGGGACTTTCCGGACCCCGTGGATAATTAATCAGCCCCTGGGGCAGTGCTCCTCATGAGTGTTGGTCCAAACTAGAGCACTGTGCGGGGCCACCCCAGGGCAACTTGGATGATTTCTATCAGGTCACTGTACGCGTCGCTTATCCATCGTGTCCTGAGAACGAGATACGCGGCTCCTATCGGGTTCGTCGACACGCCGGGCGGTCTTGCTGGATTTGTTTTACCTTTCTCGGATGTCTTGTGCATGGGATTTCGAGGACACTTAGAGCTATCTCGAGGTTGAGATATTCCATTGGAATTCCGCAAATACTACGGGTTATCCCGCGGTTGAGGAATTCCAATGCATCTTGTGGTTAGTTTCTGATGGATGAGTTGGAGCACCCCTGCAAGGTTAAATCTTTGTGAAAGCCGTGCCCGCCGTTATGTGGCAACTTGGAGATTTTGTTTAACACACGGTCATAGGAAACTTGAAGTAAAATCAAATAAAATACAACAACCGTGTGCGTAACCATGACTGTCTCTTCTCATGAGTTCTGAACCCGAGGGAGAACATGGTGGGGTTATGTTTCCTTGTAGGTAGGTGTTTAGGATCACTTATTGATCATTTCTAGTTTATGCATAGACCATCCACCTTATATTTGTATCATAAGTTAGCCACTCAAACATATGCTTAGTGCTTGCTACAACCTCACCACTTAACCATGCCTCACCTATTAAGCTTTTCTAGTCTTGATACCCTTGGAAATGAGATTGCTGAGTCCATGTGGCTCACAGATTATTACAACAACAGTTGTAGGTATAGGTAATGCGATGCTTTGATGTGAGAGCGATGCTCGTTTTATTTGGAGTTCTTCTTCTTCATCATCGATCTAGGATGGGTTCCAGGCCGGCAGCCTGGGATAGCAAGGATGGATGTCTTTTTTTTCGTTTGATTTCATCCGTAGTCGGACCCTGCTCTTCTGTATGGTGATTGAATGCATTGTTGTATTGATATGATCTTGTTGTAGCTTGTGGCGAGTGTAAACCAATTCCATATACTCATCTCTTCTGTACATGTACTTGTAATGATATCCATTCTTGTGAAATGACGAGATGCGCTTCTATCCCAAACGACGCCCTCGAGCCAAAATAAGGATAGGACCGCATCTTGGGCATGACAAGTTGGTATCAGAGCAGTACCGACCTAGGAGCCCCCTTGATTGATCGAACTTGGTCGAGTCGAGTCTAGACAAAAAACTATTTTGAGTCTAGTTATATATCGGAGAGTAGGATTCTTTTTACTCCTCTTCTATGCTCTGGTGAGGAATGCCGACGTCGGAATTTTAATTCTACCCCTCTTCTCACTCAAATTTTTTTAGGATCACGCGGGTATTGTGGAACCTCTATGATGTCGTTGTGACTGGAATTCTGTTTTTGGTGCCTCCCGACCGCATGGATTAAACCCGGAGGGTTGAGCTCCAGGGGATTCTTGTCACATCGTTATCGTCTAGTTTTCTTAGATCTCAGGACGAGGATGTTCGAAACTGCTTCAATACTAATTGTGGCGAGAGGAGTTTGGCGTCACCCAGTACTTCGAAGAGCGTCCAGATGTACTGCCTGTTGGAAATATGCCATAGAGGCAATAATAAAATGGTTATTATTATATTTACTTGTTCATGATAAATGTTTATTATCCATGCTATAATTGTATTGATTGGAAACTCAAATACATGTGTGGGTATATAGACAACAATGTGTCCCTAGTGAGCCTCTAATGGACTAGCTCGTTGATCAAAGATGGCTATGGTTTCCTAGGCATGGACAAGAGTTGTCATTTGATAATGGGATCACATCATTAGGAGAATGATGTGATGGACAAGACGCAAACTATGAACGTAGCATATGATCGTGTCAAGTTTATTGCTATTGTTTTCTGCATGTCAAGTATCTGTTCCTATGACCATGAGATCATGTAACTCACTGACACCATAGGAGTGCCTTGTGCGTATCAAACGTCACAACGTAACTGGGTGACTATAAAGATGCTCTACAGGTATCTCCGAGGGTGTATGTTGAGTTGGCATGGATCAAGACTAGGATTTGTTACTCCGTGTGACGGAGAGGTATCTCAGGGCCCACTCGGTAATACAACATCATAATGAGCTTGCAAGCAAAGTGACTAAAGAGTTAGCCACGGGATCTTGTATTACGGAACGAGTAAAGAGACTTGCCGATAACGAGATTGAACTAGGTATGGAGATATGGACGATCGAATCTCGGGCACGTAACATACCGATAAACAAAGGGAACAGCGTACGGGATAAACTGAATCCTTGACATAGAAGTTCAACCGATAAAGATCTTCGTAGAACATGTAGGAACCAATATGGGCATCCAGGTCGTGCTATTGGTTATTGAACGTAGAGGTGTCTCGGTCATGTCTACATAGTTCTCGAACTCGCAGGGTCTGCACACTTAACGTTCGGTGACGTTCACTACAAGAAATATGTCAAGTTGTGACCTTCTGGCAGTGACCCTGGAAGAAATGGTCGTAAATCTACGACTATTTACGACCAATTGGTCGTAAGCTGTTCGGAGGGCTCCAAACCCTAAACCATAACGACCATTTTGGTCAAAAAGGTCGTAATTTCCTTACACGAAATGGTCGTAAAGCAGACAACACTGGTCCGCTGCCTTATTTCTAGCTGATTACGACCAATATAGATGGTCATAGCCTTGTAAATTGTGGTGCATTGCTATGACTAGGTGCCACCTCATCAGTTTTGCCTATGTGTCAGCTCCATTTTCCTATTAAATCTTCCTCAGTAAATTTCCAAAGTTTCTATTCAGCTAGAAGCTTTGTGTAGGAAGTACTATCTAGGCATCTTCTAATGAGCTAATTTTTTGCAACATATTCTATATGCCCAAATAATAGATCTCCACAAAATTTGATCCCCATATAATAATCCATGTGAGCTCACCATGCAAACTTTTGTTTCTGGTAATATTTTCAGTTTCTGAAGAAATTATATTTAATATTGCTTTATAATTCCTGAAAATTTATCAGGACATGACTCAGCCCAACTAGTAGGAAAACCCCCATTTGTCCCGGTTCGTAAGGGCCTTTTGTCCCGGTTCCGGAACCGGGACTAAAGGGTCGGGACTAAAGCCCAAAACCTTTAGTCCCGGTTGGCTTACGAACCGGGACTAAAGGCCCTCCACGTGGCTGGTGCTGGGAGCCCAGGCAGGAGGACCTTTAGTCCCGGTTGGTAACACCAACCGGGACCAAAAGGCACTGGGGTTTTTGTTTTTGTTTTTGTTTTTTTCAAATGGGGGGCGGGGTTGGAGGGTTAATTTAGGGTTTCATATTGTGTTAGCTAGCTAATAGAGAGAAATGTCCCGATCATCATCATCATAGTCATCTAACCAACCATACTTAATTGTTCTTAGAACTACTCGTTATCATAATAACAAGTCATACTCGATCATCATCATCATAGTCATCTAACCAACCATACTTAATTGTTCTTAGAACTACTCGTTATCATAATAACAAGTCATACTCGATCATCATCACCATAGTCATCTAACCAACCATACTTAATTGTTCTTAGCACATGATCATGAGTATCAGCAGACGGCAAAGAAGTGCAGATGGCAAAGAGCCTCTTTGCCATCAACATGTTCTTTGCCGTCTGCTTTGTAAAAGCAGACGGCAAATGTCCTCTTTGCCATCTGCCAGCAGACGGCAAAGAGCTGGCAGATGACAAAGTCCCTGATTCCAGTAGTGCTAGGACCTAACTACCCGGCCTCTCTTAGGTAAAATAGCATAAAACAAGACAGGCCCTGACTCTCCATTATGGAGAATGGAGATTATCCTGTCTCCAATTCTTGCACGTCGCACAATGTTGCTTCCAAGTAGCTCCCTACGATCGACCATACATTTTTTCCAATCTTTGATTGTCATGTCTTCATCGGTTTTAGAAATCCGGTATGGACAACAGTGATGCATATGATGACCTGGTGGCAGTAAGCTCATAACATCAAGGTGACCTTTCGGAAACATCAGATGAGGCACACAATCATTCGGGATTTTCTTTTGAAAAACATAGTAATAACTTCGTAGTTAGCAATGTAGTTTAGTTTTAAAAATAATTTATGCAAAAGATGCACGGATGTCGTAATAGTAAAAAATCTTACCATGCGATCTCCATGGATGTTACCGTAGTTCAACATGTGCACTAGTGGCACGTATTGACCATAATGTGTAGGAGTTTGATAATAGGTATTGTAATTCTGAAGATCATTAATAAATGCGATAAGATGATTTTTCGCCTGACAAGTTAATTCTGCGCCATCGGTGTAGTAGGTTCTGTCTACCATCTTCCGTACATTTTTTGAAGAATGAAAATAAGCTGTCAATGGAAATAAGCTGTCAACTATTTTGAAATAAACAATATAAATTACATAATAAATATGTTTAACAAACTCACAAGGAGGCAGAATCGGAATCATAATAAATATGGTTGAGAAACTCACATAATGGTAGAACTGGAGGCGTCTGCACATCGACCCAGATGTCGATATTACCTTCAATTTCATCTTCCGGACGAATATCAAAGGTGATAAGCATATTAGGCTCAAATGCATAAGCCTTGCATAGTGCTTGCCAACTTTTGCATTCAAAATAGGAGTAGGTGTCTGCATTGTACAATTTTACGGCAAAAGTATAACCATGCTCGGTCCTCAAGTGAACTCTCTTTACCTCCATATTTTTTTTAGTATTGAAACCAATCTTATCCAAGACATAAATTCTTGCATGGCAGGGGATACGCTAGTAGAATAGTAAAAAATTAAAATTATAAGTTCAAGCAAAAGAAGCAGAAGTCATGCTTAATTACGAAAAAAGACTTGTCGTTGTGACTTACTGTATCCACTTCGAAGGTCTCATCCAGCACGATGCTGAAGCGCCTACCATCAACTAGGTGAGTCATGTCGCACAGACCGCGCTCGTCTTTGCAGTATTCGCACATACCGAATTCCCTTTCGCTATCGTCGTCAGACATTTCCTATGTTCATAGTTGAAACATTTAAAGTCGATCGAAGGCAACTACCAGGAAACTGATCAACACACAGATCACTATTACTCAAAATATGCAACGGGTTGACTTTAGGTCTGTCGAGTCTTTGCTTCCTAAACTCTCATCTCACGTATATGGTGGGCACTCCCTCTGATATTGCGACCGTCGGTGATGGTGGCTCCTCCATTCGTCCCCGAGTGCATTACACCAAAATGTCTAGCACACGGGAACGAAGGAGAAGCGACCCCCACGACAACAGTCGGGATTCTTCCTCTCTCATATATATATATATATATGGTGGACACTCTCCCTCACTGAAAGACACACAAGGAGACGAAACAGACCTGAAGTCAACCCGTTCCATATATCGAGCAATGACATAGAAAAAATTCCCTATGTTTTGCCGGAATGACTGGCAAATCACAAGCACTCGATATTAACTAATACATCATCCCGAACAATCCAGTTAGTGCATCATCAAATATTAACTAATACATCTCGAATATTATCATATAAGATCACTAATACAGATCGAATATCCTAGAATCCAAAGTGGAGGACGGTGAACTAGGTTCACTAGCGGTCTCTGAGTCGCAGGCGGTGGACACCCAAAGATAAGGAACCATCACGGGATCATAACTCGGGTGAGATCCCTGAAGAATCTGCCAGGTATTGTCGAACCGGGCGTCCAACGCCGCCATGTAGCGACGGACGTGCTCGTCCTCCTCCCTGACACGGCGACGTACCACCTCCGCGGGGGCCCGCTCCCTCCGCACCGAATGTGGCCCGCGTGACCGCCACCACAGAAGCTCCGGGTCGACGACGAGACCTGGATTCCTCACCAACCTCCGAGCCCGGGAAGGTAGCACCTCCCAGTGCCAGCCCGGCGGAGCCCAGTCCCGGACATGGCGCCTATCAAGCAGGCTCTCGCGGACCACTCGACGACGAGGATGAGGGCCGGGCATCGTCGACGTCGAGATAAATTCCTATGAGAACATTTTCTTATCGTTTAATCACTAATTTTTCATAAAACCAAATTTTTTTCTGTAATCTAACATACACATACTAATTTTTTCCTAAGACTCCTAATAATTAAATAAAGCATAAAACAACTAAAACATAAACATTCATCATATAAAAAAATCAACATATATTTTAAAAAAAATCCACAGAGCAGGGGTGGCGGCGGCTCACAGCGGGGGCGGCGACGCGGAGGCGACGGGGCGACGACGGGGACGGGGCGGCGACGGAGAGGCGATGGGGACGGGGCGGCGACGGGGGAGGGCCGGCGAAGGGGGCGGCGGGGGCGGAGACGGGGGCGGGGCGGCGACGGGGCGGCGACGGGGACGGCGGGCTCGGGGCGAAGACGAAGACGGCGGTGGCGGGGCGGCGATGGGCTCGGGGCGGCGACGGGGCGGCGACTGGGCGGCGGGCTCGGGGCAATGGCATATGAAATCTGAAATTTTCCAAATGTTTACTTATATAGAAGAAGCATTGGTCCCGGTTCAGGGAACCAACCGGGACCAATGCCCACCTTTAGTCCCGGTTGGTGCCACCAACCAGGACCAAAGGTCTCTCTTCAGCTGCCCAAAGGGCGGGAAGCAGACACCTTTGGTCCCGGTTGGTGGCACCAACCGGGACCAAAGGTGGGCATTGGTCCCGGTTGGTGCCACAAACCGGGACCAAAGGGTGATTCTGCCCGGGGCCAAATTTTTAGTCCCACCTCGCTAGACGAGATAGCTCGAGAGTGGTTTATAAGCGCTGTTGCGCATACCCTCTCGAGCTTCTCTCTACTGCAGGCCTTCGGGCCTAATCTGGCACTGCCTGTGGGCCTGTTGGGTCTTCTGCGGGCCTGAATCCTGGCCCAACAAGCTGGTTCGGTTTCAAGTCGTATTCAGGCCGTGGCGGCCCAATAGGTGGCATTTTTTTTAAAAAAAATCTAGTTTTTTGTTTTGTTTTTTGCTTTATTTATTTTATTTTGTTCCTACTTACTGTTTTTTGGTTCATTCTTTTTGCTTTTAGGTCACAAAAATTATAAACTTTCTGTTAGTGCCTTTAGTTTTCAAATTTGAATAGTTTAAATTAGAATTTTTAGAAATTTGTGTGAATCACTAGTTTGTGAATAACTTTACTAAAAAAAGAGATTTTTGAGTGATCCTTTTTCCTGCTATTTAATATTACTGTGTTTTATCATTATATTCAATTTGGTAAGTTTTAGGTTATTTTAAATGTCTGTTTTAATCAAAAACAGATTTGGTTATTTTAGTTTGCTATTAAAGTTTCTAACAAAAAATTTCTTTATGAAAACTCTTTTTGCTATTAATGTTTTGAACAAAAAATTCTTTGATAATTTTAGTTGCATAAATTTTATATAATTTTAGTTTCAAAAATACTAGAGGTTTATAAAAGCTTTTTAGTTGATTCTTTTTGCTATTGAAGAATATTATAGTTTTGTTTTAGTTGATCATAACAGAATATTTTAATTGATTATTTCTAGTTCATTCTTTTTGCTATTAGTTCATTCTTTGAGCTAAATGAGAGGGTTACGGCAAAAACTAGATGCACTTCGTGTACAAAATGGACAATCTCTTTCGAAGTATGAGGGTTTCGGACGAAAACTCATCTGTTACAAAGGTATTTCATTTTATTGAACTTATTTGCACTCCAGACTTTTTGTGTGTTCGAAATGAACCATTCAAAGCCACATCATCAATTTTCAACCCTTTCTGACTTCATTTGGTATTTTTCATGCATTTACTGATTTTTTTGAGCTAAATGACCATGAAATTGAAAATCACTACAAATTAACTCTGAAAAGGTTGAAAGTTGGCATGGTATCATCATTTCACCCACATAGCATGTGCTAAAAAGTTGAGAGGGTTACGGTAAAAACTGGATGCACTTCGTGTACAAAATGGACAATCTCTTTCGAAGTATCAGGGTTTCGGACGAAAACTCATCTGTTACAAAGGGATTTCATTTTTTTTGAACTTATTTGAACTCCAGCCTTTTTGTGTGTTCAAAATGCACCATTCAAAGCCACATCATCAATTTTCAACCCTTTCTGACTTCATTTCCTTTTTTCCATGCATTTACTGATTTTTTGAGCTAAATGACCCTGAAATTGAAAAGCACTACAAATGAACTCTGAAAAGGTTGAAAGTTGGCATGGTATCATCATTTCACCCGCATAGCATGTGCTAAAATGTTGAGAGGGTAACGGCAAAAACTGGATGCACTTCGTGTATAAAATGGACAATCTCTTTCGAAGTATCAGGGTTTCGGACGAAAACTCATCTGTTACAAAGGGATTTCATTTTTTTGAACTTATTTGAACTCCAGACTTTTTGTGTGTTCAAAATGCACCATTCAAAGCCACATCATCAATTTTCGACCCTTTCTGACTTCATTTCCTTTTTTCATGCATTTACTGATTTTTTTTAGCTAAATGACCCTGAAATTGAAAAGCACTACAAATGAACTCTGAAAAGGTTGAAAGTTGGCATGGTATCATCATTTCACCCGCATAGCATGTGCTAAAAAGTTGAGAGGGTTACGGCAAAAACTGGATGCACTTCGTGTACAAAATGGACAATCTCTTTCGAAGTATCAGGGTTTCGGACGAAAACTCATCTGTTACAAAGGGATTTCATTTTTTTGAACTTATTTGAACTCCAGACTTTTTGTGTGTTCAAAATGCACCATTCAAAGCCACATCATCAATTTTCTACCCTTTCTGACTTCATTTCCTTTTTTTCATGCATTTACTGATTTTTTTGAGCTAAATGACCCTGAAATTGAAAAGCACTACAAATGAACTCTGAAAAGGTTGAAAGTTGGCATGGTATCATCATTTCACCCGCATAGCATGTGCTAAAAAGTTGAGAGGGTAACGGCAAAAACTGGATGCACTTCGTTTACAAAATGGACAATCTCTTTCGAAGTATCAAGGTTTCAGACAAAAACTCATCTGTTACAAAGGGATTTCATTTTTTTGAACTTATTTGAACTCCAGACTTTTTGTGTGTTCAAAATGCACCATTCAAAGCCACATCATCAATTTTCGACCCTTTCTGACTTCATTCCTTTTTTTCATGCATTTACTGATTTTTTTGAGCTAAATGACCCTGAAATTGAAAAGCACTACAAATGAACTCTGAAAAGGTTGAAAGTTGGCATGGTATCATCATTTCACCCGCATAGCATGTGCTAAAAAGTTGAGAGGGTTACGGCAAAAACTGGATGCACTTCGTGTACAAAATGGACAATCTCTTTCGAAGTATCAGGGTTTCGGACGAAAACTCATCTGTTACAAAGGGATTTCATTTTTTTGAACTTATTTGAACTCCATACTTTTTGTGTGTTCAAAATGCACCATTCAAAGCCACATCATCAATTTTCGACCCTTTCTGACTTCATTTCCTTTTTTTCATGCATTTACTGATTTTTTTGAGCTAAATGACCCTGAAATTGAAAAGCACTACAAATGAACTCTGAAAAGGTTGAAAGTTGGCATGGTATCATCATTTCACCCGCATAGCATGTGCTAAAAAGTTGAGAGGGTTACGGCAAAAACTGGATGCACTTCGTGTACAAAATGGACAATCTCTTTCGAAGTATCAGGGTTTCGGACGAAAACTCATCTGTTACAAAGGGATTTCATTTTTTTGATCTTATTTGAACTCCAGACTTTTTGTGTGTTCAAAATGCACCATTCAAAGCCACATCATCAATTTTCTACCCTTTCTGACTTCATTTCCTTTTTTTCATGCATTTACTGATTTTTTTGAGCTAAATGACCCTGAAATTGAAAAGCACTACAAATGAACTCTGAAAAGGTTTAAAGTTGGCATGGTATCATCATTTCACCCGCATAGCATGTGCTAAAAAGTTGAGAGGGTAACGGCAAAAACTGGATGCACTTCGTGTACAAAATGGACAATCTCTTTCGAAGTATCAGGGTTTCGGACGAAAACTCATCTGTTACAAAGGGATTTCATTTTTTTGATCTTATTTGAACTCCAGACTTTTTGTGTGTTCAAAATGCACCATTCAAAGCCACATCATCAATTTTCTACCCTTTCTGACTTCATTTCCTTTTTTTCATGCATTTACTGATTTTTTTGAGCTAAATGACCCTGAAATTGAAAAGCACTACAAATGAACTCTGAAAAGGTTGAAAGTTGGCATGGTATCATCATTTCACCCGCATAGCATGTGCTAAAAAGTTGAGAGGGTAACGGCAAAAACTGGATGCACTTCGTGTACAAAATGGACAATCTCTTTCGAAGTATCAGGGTTTCGGACGAAAACTCTTCTGTTACAAAGGGATTTCATTTTTTTGAACTTATTTGAACTCCAGACTTTTTGTGTGTTCAAAATGCACCATTCAAAGCCACATCATCAATTTTCTACCCTTTCTGACTTCATTTCCTTTTTTTCATGCATTTACTGATTTTTTTGAGCTAAATGACCCTGAAATTGAAAAGCACTACAAATGAACTCTGAAAAGGTTGAAAGTTGGCATGGTATCATCATTTCACCCGCATAGCATGTGCTAAAAAGTTGAGAGGGTTACGGCAAAAACTGGATGCACTTCGTGTACAAAATGGACAATCTCTTTCGAAGTATCAGGGTTTCGGACGAAAACTCATCTGTTACAAAGGGATTTCATTTTTTTGAACTTATTTGAACTCCAGACTTTTTGTGTGTTCAAAATGCACCATTCAAAGCCACATCATCAATTTTCTACCCTTTCTGACTTCATTTCCTTTTTTTCATGCATTTACTGATTTTTTTGAGCTAAATGACCCTGAAATTGAAAAGCACTACAAATGAACTCTGAAAAGGTTTAAAGTTGGCATGGTATCATCATTTCACCCGCATAGCATGTGCTAAAAAGTTGAGAGGGTAACGGCAAAAACTGGATGCACTTCGTGTACAAAATGGACAATCTCTTTCGAAGTATCAGGGTTTCGGACGAAAACTCATCTGTTACAAAGGGATTTCATTTTTTTGAACTTATTTGAACTCCAGACTTTTTGTGTGTTCAAAATGCACCATTCAAAGCCACATCATCAATTTTCTACCCTTTCTGACTTCATTTCCTTTTTTCATGCATTTACTGATTTTTTTGAGCTAAATGACCCTGAAATTGAAAAGCACTACAAATGAACTCTGAAAAGGTTGAAAGTTGGCATGGTATCATCATTTCACCCGCATAGCATGTGCTAAAAAGTTGAGAGGGTTACGGCAAAAACTGGATGCACTTCGTGTACAAAATGGACAATCTCTTTCGAAGTATCAGGGTTTCGGACGAAAACTCATCTGTTACAAAGGGATTTCATTTTTTTGAACTTATTTGAACTCCAGACTTTTTGTGTGTTCAAAATGCACCATTCAAAGCCACATCATCAATTTTCTACCCTTTCTGACTTCATTTCCTTTTTTTCATGCATTTACTGATTTTTTTGAGCTAAATGACCCTGAAATTGAAAAGCACTACAAATGAACTCTGAAAAGGTTGAAAGTTGGCATGGTATCATCATTTCACCCGCATAGCATGTGCTAAAAAGTTGAGAGGGTTACGGCAAAAACTGGATGCACTTCGTGTACAAAATGGACAATCTCTTTCGAAGTATCAGGGTTTCGGACGAAAACTCATCTGTTACAAAGGGATTTCATTTTTTTGAACTTATTTGAACTCCAGACTTTTTGTGTGTTCAAAATGCACCATTCAAAGCCACATCATCAATTTTCTACCCTTTCTGACTTCATTTCCTTTTTTTTCATGCATTTACTGATTTTTTTGAGCTAAATGACCCTGAAATTGAAAAGCACTACAAATGAACTCTGAAAAGGTTGAAAGTTGGCATGGTATCATCATTTCACCCGCATAGCATGTGCTAAAAAGTTGAGAGGGTAAAGGCAAAAACTGGATGCACTTCGTTTACAAAATGGACAATCTCTTTCGAAGTATCAGGGTTTCAGACAAAAACTCATCTGTTACAAAGGGATTTCATTTTTTTGAACTTATTTGAACTCCAGACTTTTTGTGTGTTCAAAATGCACCATTCAAAGCCACATCATCAATTTTCGACCCTTTCTGACTTCATTCCTTTTTTTCATGCATTTACTGATTTTTTTGAGCTAAATGACCCTGAAATTGAAAAGCACTACAAATGAACTCTGAAAAGGTTGAAAGTTGGCATGGTATCATCATTTCACCCGCATAGCATGTGCTAAAAAGTTGAGAGGGTTACGGCAAAAACTGGATGCACTTCGTGTACAAAATGGACAATCTCTTTCGAAGTATCAGGGTTTCGGACGAAAACTCATCTGTTACAAAGGGATTTCATTTTTTTGAACTTATTTGAACTCCATACTTTTTGTGTGTTCAAAATGCACCATTCAAAGCCACATCATCAATTTTCTACCCTTTCTGACTTCATTTCCTTTTTTTCATGCATTTACTGATTTTTTTGAGCTAAATGACCCTGAAATTGAAAAGCACTACAAATGAACTCTGAAAAGGTTGAAAGTTGGCATGGTATCATCATTTCACCCGCATAGCATGTGCTAAAAAGTTGAGAGGGTTACGGCAAAAACTGGATGCACTTCGTGTACAAAATGGACAATCTCTTTCGAAGTATCAGGGTTTCGGACGAAAACTCATCTGTTACAAAGGGATTTCATTTTTTTGAACTTATTTGAACTCCAGACTTTTTGTGTGTTCAAAATGCACCATTCAAAGCCACATCATCAATTTTCTACCCTTTCTGACTTCATTTCCTTTTTTTCATGCATTTACTGATTTTTTTGAGCTAAATGACCCTGAAATTGAAAAGCACTACAAATGAACTCTGAAAAGGTTTAAAGTTGGCATGGTATCATCATTTCACCCGCATAGCATGTGCTAAAAAGTTGAGAGGCTAACGGCAAAAACTGGATGCACTTCGTGTACAAAATGGACAATCTCTTTCGAAGTATCAGGGTTTCGGACGAAAACTCATCTGTTACAAAGGGATTTCATTTTTTTGAACTTATTTGAACTCCAGACTTTTTGTGTGTTCAAAATGCACCATTCAAAGCCACATCATCAATTTTCTACCCTTTCTGACTTCATTTCCTTTTTTTCATGCATTTACTGATTTTTTTGAGCTAAATGACCCTGAAATTGAAAAGCACTACAAATGAACTCTGAAAAGGTTGAAAGTTGGCATGGTATCATCATTTCACCCGCATAGCATGTGCTAAAAAGTTGAGAGGGTTACGGCAAAAACTGGATGCACTTCGTGTACAAAATGGACAATCTCTTTCGAAGTATCAGGGTTTCGGACGAAAACTCATCTGTTACAAAGGGATTTCATTTTTTTGAACTTATTTGAACTCCAGACTTTTTGTGTGTTCAAAATGCACCATTCAAAGCCACATCATCAATTTTCTACCCTTTCTGACTTCATTTCCTTTTTTTCATGCATTTACTGATTTTTTTGAGCTAAATGACCCTGAAATTGAAAAGCACTACAAATGAACTCTGAAAAGGTTGAAAGTTGGCATGGTATCATCATTTCACCCGCATAGCATGTGCTAAAAAGTTGAGAGGGTTACGGCAAAAACTGGATGCACTTCGTGTACAAAATGGACAATCTCTTTCGAAGTATCAGGGTTTCGGACGAAAACTCATCTGTTACAAAGGGATTTCATTTTTTTGAACTTATTTGAACTCCAGACTTTTTGTGTGTTCAAAATGCACCATTCAAAGCCACATCATCAATTTTCTACCCTTTCTGACTTCATTTCCTTTTTTTCATGCAGTTACTGATTTTTTTGAGCTAAATGACCCTGAAATTGAAAAGCACTACAAATGAACTCTGAAAAGGTTGAAAGTTGGCATGGTATCATCATTTCACCCGCATAGCATGTGCTAAAAAGTTGAGAGGGTTACGGCAAAAACTGGATGCACTTCGTGTACAAAATGGACAATCTCTTTCGAAGTATCACGGTTTCGGACGAAAACTCATCTGTTACAAAGGGATTTCATTTTTTTGAACTTATTTGAACTCCAGACTTTTTGTGTGTTCAAAATGCACCATTCAAAGCCACATCATCAATTTTCTACCCTTTCTGACTTCATTTCCTTTTTTTCATGCATTTACTGATTTTTTTTGAGCTAAATGACCCTGAAATTGAAAAGCACTACAAATGAACTCTGAAAAGGTTGAAAGTTGGCATGGTATCATCATTTCACCCACATAGCATGTGATAAAAAGTTGAGAGGGTTACGGAAAAAACTGGATGCACTTCGTGTACAAAATGGACAATCTCTTTCGAAGTATCAGGGTTTCGAACGAAAACTCATCTGTTACAAAGGGATTTCATTTTTTTTGAACTTATTTGAACTCCAGCCTTTTTGTGTGTTCAAAATGCACCATTCAAAGCCACATCATCAATTTTCAACCCTTTCTGACTTCGTTTCCTTTTTTCCATGCATTTACTGATTTTTTTGAGCTAAATGACCCTGAAATTGAAAAGCACTACAAATGAACTCTGAAAAGGTTGAAAGTTGGCATGGTATCATCATTTCACCCGCATAGCATGTGCTAAAAAGTTGAGAGGGTTACGGCAAAAACTGGATGCACTTCGTGTACAAAATGGACCATCTCAGCTACTCACTAGAGAAGAAAGTGATGACAAGGAAGCCGATCACATCCCAGAGTGGGATCTTGGGGTATAAAACTTTTTCTTCGCGTGTGTCCCTTGCTTATTGCGCCGTAACCATGGACAATCTTCATCACATACATCACAATGCTTCAGGAAGCTTGCTCACATCATACTAAATATTCTTACACAAAACCGTACTTAAACAGGGACATAATAGAAATAATAGTTCAGATATCCATTACAGAAAGTACTGCATAATTGAAGATACCAATCCTACTCTTCCGGATTGCAAACACTACTCGTCCGGATCAGGAGACCCCCAAGCACTACATAATAGAGATAAAAGTGTTTGCCATTGCAAACACTACTCGTCGTCCGGATCAGAATACCCCCAAGCAGGAGACCCATGGGGCACTGGTGGTGGTACTAGCGGTACGAGGTGACGCTGCCCATAATTGAAGATTCGAATCCTGCGGTACAACTCGTATGCAACGTACCCATCTATTGCTGCATACTCAATGTTGATAGGGTCAAGTGGGGTCTTCTCCCAATGTTTGTGCCCTGACTTGGGGAATTTTGTCTTCATATCAGCGTAGTGCTCGTCGATCAGGGCGGCTGCCATATCAGCCATTGAAGTCTTGTCATGCTCAAGCCTGAACCTGCCCTGAAGATCAATGTGGCATTCAGCTGGTATCTCAATACCCCAGGTGCGCCTCATCTTGATCTTGTCATTCGTTATATCAACGCTAGCAAAATATATGCCGCTGCGAAGGAACTCCATAAGTTTTGGACAGTGCTTGTTACTACTGCAACAACAAAATGGAACAAATGTGTTAAATACTGCTGCAACAAGTATATTTTAAAACAAGTATAATAAGAATCATAACAAGTATATTTCGGCACAAGTATAATAAGAATCATAACAAGTATAATAAGAATCATAACAAGTATAATTTAGAACAAGTATAATAAGAATCATAACAAGTATAATTTAGAACAAGTATAATAATTATGAATCATAACAAGTATAATTCGGCACAAGTATAATAAGAATCATAACAAGTATAATAAGAATCATAGCAACTTTCCTATTCCTAGGCATTTCCTATCCTATGAATCAAAAGAAGCCCCTAAACTAAGACATGTTCTCCCACGATGGCCAATATGCAACTACAAGGAAAATTCTTATGCAATTTTCCTATCCTATTCCTATCCTCCTATTCCTATTCCTATGCAATTTTCCTAATCCTCCTATTCCTATGCAATTTTCTATTCCTATGCAATTTTCCTATGAATCAAAGAAAAGCCCCAATTTTCCTATGCATTTTTCCTATGAATCAAGGAAACTATGACATGTTCTCGACATTCCCAATCCTCCTATTCCTATGCAATTTTCCTATCCTATGAATCAAAGAAAAGCCCCAATTAAAACCATGACAAGTTTCGTATTACCTTGCCCACTGGAAGACCATGACATGTTTCTTGAAACAAAGTTGGACGACGGCAACATTGCGACCATCGGCCGTGTACTCGAGATCGAGGCCCATGAACTTGTGTTCCTCCTCTTGAAGCCATTCCTCGAACATGGAAAGAAAACCCTCCACTTTGGCGGTGTTGTTCGTGTAGACGACATGGAGATTGGTCGTGCCATGTGCGAGCACGTTCCCGTAGCGAGTTCTTGGATTCATGGTGGAGGATGGGAAAGAAGAGAGGAGAGGGAGACGAACAGAAATGGAGACTGGCCACATTTACGCGCGCAACAACTTCCAAGGCGTGGGATTTGAACAGTTGGGACCTTTAGTCCCGGTTTGAGACACGAACCGGGACTAAAAGGGCTCGCGCCAGGTGAACGGTTGCCACCAATGGTTGTGGGCCAGGAGCGAGGCGCATTGCTCCCGGTTCGTGTCTGGAACCGGGACCAAATGTGTCCCTTTAGTCCCGGTTCCAGATACGAACCGGGACCAATGGTTGTGGGCCAGGAGTGAGGCGCATTGGTCCCGGTTCATGTTTGGAACCGGGACCAAAGGGGTCAGACGAACCGGGACCAATGGCCCACGAGCCCCGGCCGGCGCCCTGGCCTCACGAACCGGGACCGATGCCCTCATAGGTCCCGGTTCGTGAGTGAACCGGGATTAATGGGCTTTTCTGGGGTGGACCGAAGCCCTATTTTGTACTAGTGCCCATAGAACCTCCATCCACCAAATTTCATCTCATTTTAATATAGCAAATTTTCCGCAATATTTTTCCCAATTTTCTGGTTAGTGGAGAGCATTGTGAAGGAAGTACCATTTCTATTTATCGATATGGTATGAAATTTCTACATTGCCTTCATAGGCCCAAATTATCATACTCCACCAAATTACAGCTCAATCCAATAATCTATGTGAGGCCAGCTTCAATTTTTATTTTCTGGACAGATTGGCACATTGTAAAGCAAGTGCTATCTAGACCCATCATATTGCCCTCAAACTTTTTGTTCACTCTTAAATACTCAACTAATTTCCACATGATAATATTCAACTCCATTTGTATAGTAAATCTTCTTCAGGAAATTTCCAAAGTTTCCATCCAAAGAGAAGCTTTGTGAAGGAAGTACTAGGTAGGATTATCAAAATTATCTGATATTTTATCAAATATTCCATATGCTCAAATAATCACTCTCCAGAAAATTTGAGCTCTATCCAGCAGTTCATGTGAGATCCGCTTCCTGCTGCCAGCTAAATAGGCGAAAATTTGACCCGCTTCCTCCGAAATCGGCGAAAATTTGTCTTTTTACCGAGAGGTGGATCAAAGCTTTTTACACCCAACCATTTGGTCAATTGTATATTAAATATGTCCTAGTATTTTATAAAATTGATTTTGTCCAATTTTTCAACAAATATATGGTAGGCCCTTCACAAAAAAACTTATTTTGGGCACTCAAAAAAATGGAAAATGAATTTTTCGTCCAAAGAAAATGAAAACTTCCTTAGGAAACATTGTTTGCCATTCCAAGATGCACCTTTTTGCATAATATGAGATCATTTAAACAAACTATGCCATGAATGTGGCCATAAGATTGGTCATTTAGCTTGAAAGCCATGAATCTTCACACATGATAACTCATTTTTTAAAACACTTTTTAAAAATAATTGTTCTATTACAAGTTTATTAATTTTTCTGGTAACTTGGTCACATATAATTACACATTGCGAAGGTTTTGCAATTTTTTGATTTTTTTTGAATTTTTCATGCCCATTTCAAAATGCGGTCAAAACAGCGGGGATGACCGTTCCTTGCTAGTGGTTGAATCTTGGAAAACTTTTGGTGTTTCTCTGATTAAATAGATACTTTTGTACCTAGAAATGACTTTTGCAAAAAATCATGAGCAAACTTGACCCACTTCCTACTGGATCAGCGAAGGTTTGTCTTTTTCACGAGAGGTGGATCAAAGCTTTTGAAACCCAACCATTTCGTCAATTGTACATTAAATATGGCCTAATATTTTAGAAAATTGATTTGGTCCAATTTTGCAACAAATATATGGTAGCTCCTTCACACAAAAAACTCATTTTGGGCACCCAAAAAAATGGAAAATGTTTTTTTTTGTCGAAAGAAAATGAAAACTTCCTTAGGCAACATTGTTTGCCATTCCAAGATGCACCTTTGTGCACAATATGATATCATTTGAAACTATGCCATGAATGTTGCCATAACATTTGCCATTTGTCTTGAAAGCCATGAATCTTCATACATGATAGCTCGTTTATGAGAACACTTTTTAAAAACAATTATCATATTACAGGTTTGTTATTTTGACGGGTTACTTGGTCACATATAATTACACGATGCGAAGGTTTTCCAAAAAAAAATTTGAATTTTTTATGCCCATTTCGAAATGTGGTCAATCGACGGGCATGACCGTTCCTAGCTAGAGGTTGAATCTTGGAAAACTTTTGGTTGTTCTCTAATGAAATAACTATTTTTGTACCTAAAAATGATTTTTTGAAAAAATCATGAGAAACTGTCAAGCACATGTAGTTCAAATTTTACACACTTCCACCTGAATCGACAGCAATTTGTCTTTTTGATGAGAGGTGGGTCGACAACTTTTGACATGTAACCATTTGGTCAATTGCACATAAATTATGGTCTAACATTTTTGAAAAATGGTGCGGAACAAATTTGTAAGAAAGATTTGGTAGGTTCTTCACAAAAAAAGTTGATTTTTGGCACTTCGAAAATAGAAAATGAGTTTTTTATGCAAAGAAAATGAAAATCCCCCAAATCACATTGTTTGTCATCCCAAGGTACACACATGTGCATAATATTGGTTAATTCTGACAAACTATTTGAGGGTAATATATTGTACGTTTACCCCGAATAAGAGGGTGAAAAATATAAGAGAAACAAAAGGAAAAAAGGAAAATTACACAAGCTCATGTCTGATTGGTGGAATGAGTTGTGACATTGATCGCTGACATGGCAAACATCCGCGCCATCCATCCATCCGTCCGTCCGTCCATCCATTAGTCCGTCCATCCCACTGCAGCAAACCTCACCCAACCCATCGTGCCCTCCTCTCCCTCTGTCTGCGCGAACCCTAGCCACCGCCTCCCTCTCTCTCCCGATCCAGATCGACGGGTCCGTCTGTCTCTGCCCCTCCTCCCCTTCGTTCGCCGCCTTCGTCGCCGGCGCTGCTCTGGTGGATCTTCTACATCGCCGACTGCCCCTACACCCCTCGGGGAGGGGGAAGGGACAAAGAAGATGGAGCAGAGAGACCACCGGCCGCCATGCATGCGCCCCTGCTCCTCCCCCCGCCCCATACATCCCTCAAAATCCCAGACGGGCGGCAGGCACTCTGTAATGGAGCAATTTCTAGGCTGGTGGAACTACCCCGGCACCATGGTCCTGTGGCCCAGCCATCCGGTCATGCACCCGGAACCGCCGGCTCCCGCTCTGGCTGCGGCTTCCGATGCGGATGCGCCGACTCAGGGGCATGCGGCGGAGCAGGGACAGGAGCACGAGGTGGCCCCGGCTGCGGCGGCGGCGGCCCAGGTGGAGAATGCGAACCCGAACGCGCCACCGCCCGGGGTGGTGATGGTGGACCTGCTGGGGGCGTCGGGGATGCGCTGGGGGCTCGGCACCCGCCTAGCGCAGGCCCTCCTCGCGGCCGCTGCCATCACCAGCCTCCACACCGGATCCGCGACGGAGGCCGGCTACTTCTCCACAATCAAGCTCCAGGGGAGCAGGACTCCTCCGCTGATGGCGCCTCTGCAGGTAGCCGTCTTCAACTACGGCGCCTCCGTTGACGGTTGCCAAATCTTCATGGAGTTGAGCTGCAGACGGGGCACATCTTCTTCTGGCACCAACAATGGTATGGCGGTGGGCTCCCTCTCCTTCCCCTCCTTCTTTTTTATCTTTATTTTTTGGGAGAAATCGTGCAAGTCCCTCGAGAAGTGTTTGTTCCTGCCCCTTCCTTGATGAGTTAAAGGCAGTAGTAATCAAATATGTATCAGGATCACACCAAATACAGACCATTGTATGTAGCCGCGACTTCCACCGGGTCACCGCGTAAGTGCTATCCTCCTGGTAAGTGCAGGAGGAGCCAGAATCTGTATGCAATCGATCGGCGTAGGGAATTTTACCCCGGTTTAACACATGTGAAACCTGAATTTCTCTCTGAAACGAAGCATCTTCCACATCTTCTTGCAAAAAGGTCTAGCTAGCTTTGATTGGACACCAATCGATCATATTTTTCAGTAAACAAAGACGTCAAAGTTAGGGACTTGCAAATGACAGTAAGATGAGTGCTTTCTTTGTAATATTTTGCATGGTCATTTTGTACACACGGAGATTTTATATGCACTGCTACCTGATGATCTATACATTTCACATATGTGTCCTATCTCTTTGAAGCTCGACAATGCTTTACAGATATCTATAGGACCTCCTGGTGGTTACCCGCAGCCGACAACAACCACGACAGGATACGGAAACATGGACATCTCCCTGACTTGCCGAAGCTCGACAGCGGCCTTCCTGGATCAAGGACATATCAGGTCCTCGCTACCCCTTATTCTTCCCATTAATTTTGCTGACAACCTGTAGGTTAGTGTTCAGGACCCCTAGCATGAAATTATATGCTTTGGCATTTGTAATTCTGTGCAGAACCAGTGGATTGCTGCATGATTGTGTAAGTTTATCAGATATGACACGTGACAATTGACTATACAAATCAAACCGAGAAACGCAAATTGATAATGTGTAATTCCACTTGAACATGGCCTAAATTCATATGCTTCTGGGATGGTTTCATGTAGATTCTGTCAATTCTGTAACCTAGTCATGTCCTTGTCTTATTAGTTATTATTCATAGATTAAAGGAAGTGAACTAGTTTGTTATTGAGCTGATAGAGAGTCAAGCTCCAAGTTTGTTACACTAATGCAGAAAAAGAAAAGCTAGTTGTAGGTCATTCTGGAGTAGCTTCCTATTGAAGTTTGGCATGCTCCTGTTTGTTTTATTGTTTAGTTAAAACGTATTGCTTTTATTGTAGTGTATTAACTCCTGAAATATTTATTAGATTATTTATGTTTCAGTTCTTTATATTGATTCATTATTCTTGAATTTCCATGTGGCAGAGAAGTTGCCACTGTGGAGAGGCCCTCTAATAACATAGGCAAGCTGGAGACGGTCGTCGCACAGTCGGGCGTCGTCACGCGGGGCCACGCATTTTGGCGCACCACCATCGGCCACATCCTCGCCCGACCTCGCCGACGAACACCAGGCAAACGCACAGCAGTAGGCCGACGAGCCGGTCGTGCAGGTCGACCAATTCCTCCACGAGGCCCTCGAGAAGCCCCGCGAGCGCCTCTCAGGTATCTACCGTCCCACCGGCCTCAATCGTTTCCCGAAGTCTCATCTCTTTTACAAGAGCTACATACTGGAACAACGATGCCTCGTTAGTACCGGTTCGCCTGTGCAATCCGTTTCTTATTTATTTTCCTGAATGTCTTGAACTGTTGAACATTCTTCTTTAGTTGTGTGATGTTATGTACTGTGGTACCTAAATGTTGGGATCTACTGGGATTTTTTTGGTCGATTTGTACCCATTTGTCAATTATGGTGGTGATCCTCTTTACTTTATTGGCTGAATAAGCTTGATCTTGGAGTCATCGTGTATATTGGAACGCACAAGACTCATGTGGAATTAGTTAAGTTGATATCAAATACATTTGTTGCATGCTCCATTAGTGGTTTATACTTCAAACTTGGCCTGTCAGTTTTAGTAAATATTACATTATCAAAGTTGTTTTATGCATGATGTTGGTGACTGTATATTCTCTCCTAACAGTTTTATTACTTGTTGTATGCGGGCTGATTGGAGCCTGTTTTTTTCCTTTAAAAGCCTATTTTTTGTTATCAGGTGCTCATTGAGCTGTCTAAGAACTAGCAGGTCATCATTTCACCATCTTCGTCCGCCCTAGGGTATGTCATCTATTTGGCCTGTTCCAACACTGCCTTCTTTGTTCCTGACTATAAAAATTGATGCATGTGCCCTGATCTAAAGTGGAAAATCATTGATAGCTTGTACTGTCCGTCTATTGCGTTAACTTGCACTGTGCTGGTACTTATCATTTGCAAAATATATCTCAGTTTTCACTGTTATGAAAATGTTATATGCATGGTTTCCTGTTAAATCTAAAGTTCTGCATCAAATTTTCATCGTTATGAGATTTTTATATTCACTTGATTATGTTTCTAACTTTTCATAATTTATTATTTGCAGATGTTGGCCTTCATTCTTCAAAAGTTGGGTCTACAAGAGCTCTAGGAAGAAGAATCCCGAAGAAAACCCACACCCAGCAATGCATTTTAGCTCACTGGAGCTAGTTATGTGTATATTTAGTTGTATTTTATAGCTGAATACCAGATTTGTACGATGTATGATTTTAATGTACTTTGCTTGGTTGTTGCATGAAATACTATGCCTTATTGGCTCTTTTGAATCAAATTATCTAATTGCATAAATATAGAACTGATGTGTGGTACCCAAACAGCAATCCTGGTAATTGGTTCCCATTTGACTAGTGGGTCCTACTTTAAAATGGAAAAGAAACAAATGAAAACTGACAAATGGGTTGGAAAAAGCCCGAGGCCCAAAAAATATGGACTATAAAAGGCTGTGGCCCAAAAAATAAAAGGCTGTTGGGCTTGGCCCATGTAGCGGACCAAAGTTGTAAGAAAAAAACAATAAATAGGTTGAATTAATGGGCTTAGCCCATATAGACACCGAAATGGACCGGGTTGATTCTAATCAACGACCTTTTCATTCGGTCGCAATTTTGCCACGTCGGATCCGACGTGGTGTGTGCAGATTGTCAGTGACCAAAATAATTGGTCGTAAAACCAACGACCTTTCGTTTTGGTCGTTACCTTCTACGACCATTTCACAGTGAAGGTCGTTAAGTTTCATTAAAGACGGCCAGCTTTTGACCAACTTTTTTTGGTCACAAAATGGTCACAAGTAAAAAACAACGACCATTCATTGACCAATATTGATGGTCGCAAGTTGACATATTTCTTGTAGTGGTTTCGGTATTATTGAGTTATGTATGTTGGTGACTGAAGGTTGTTCGGAGTCCCGGATGAGATCTCGGACATCACGAGGAGCTCCGGAATGGTCCGGAGGTAAAGATTGATATATAGGAAGTTCCGTTTTGGTCACCGGAAAAAGTTCGGGCGTCACCGGTAACGTACCGGGGGCGACGGAAGGGTTCAGGGGGTCCACCGGAGGGGGCCCACCCACCCCAGGGGCCACATGGGCCTAGGAGGTGGCGCACCAGCCCCTAGTGGGCATGGCAGCCAGCCCCTAAGGGGCCCATGCGCAAGGGGTGGAGGTGGCCAAGTGGGAAGCGAGTCCTCCCTAGCCTCCACCTCCCTTGTGGGGGGTGGACTCTCCCCCCTTGGTCCGATCGGCCAGCCCTAGGGTTTCACCTAGGGATGCCACCCCCTCCCCTTCCTCCTATATATAGTGGGGATTTTGAGGGCAGCCACCACCTGAAAAGCCACGTCCTACCATCTCTCCCTCTAAATCATTTTTCTCCTCTAGATTAGTTCGGTAGAGCTTGATGAAACCCTGCCAGATTAGTTCACCACCACCGCCACCACGCCCTTGTGCTGCCTGAGAACTCATCTACCTCTCCGCCCTCGCTTGCTGGATCAAGGAGGCTGAGATCGTAATCAAGATGTACGTGTGCTGAACGCAGAGGTGTCGTCCGTTCGGCACTAGATCGTGATTGGATCGCGGGACGGCTTGCGATTTGGATCGCGAAAACGTTCGACTACATCAACCACGTTTCTTAACGCTTCCCGCTTAGCGATCTACAAGGGTATGTGGATCTGATCTCTCCTCTCATAGATGCTCGTCTCCTAGATTGATCTTGGTGAATTGTAGGAATTTTTTTGCTTCCCATGCAACGTTCCCCAACACTGGCATCATGAGCTAGGTCTTTGCGTAGATGGCATCACGAGTAGAACACAAAGGAGTTTGTGGGCGTTGATAGTCAGATTGCTTCCTTCCTTAGTCTTTTCTTTATTCAGCGGTATTGTGGGATGAAGCGACTTGGACCAACCTTATTCTTCCATGCACGAGAGACCGGTTCCATCGACTGACATGTAACTTTGTTGCATAAGATGGCTGGCGGGTGTCTGTCTCTCCCACCTTAGTTGAATCGGATTCGACAAAGGGTAGTCCTTGTAGAAGGTTAAATAGCAACTTGTATATCACCATTGTGGTTTTGCGTAGGTAAGAATCGTTCTTGCTAGATACCCATAGCAGCCACGTAAAACATGCAACAACAAATTAGAGGACGTCTAACTTGTTTTTGCAGGGTATGTTGTGATATGATATGGCCAAAGACATGATGATATATATTTGATGTATGAAATGATCATGTTTCGTAATAGTTAATATCGACTTGCACGTCGATGCATACGGCAACCGTCAGGAGCCATAGGGTTGTCTTTAATTATTGTATGACCTGCGTGTCAATCATTAAGAGCTATGTAATGCTTTACTTTATCGCTAAACGGTAGTAATAGTAGTAGAAGCATGGTTGGCACGACAACCCCGATGGCAACACGATGATAGAGATCATGATGATGGAGATCATGGTGTTATGCCGGTGACGATGGTGATCATGCCGGTGCTTTGGAGATGGAGATCAAAAGCACAAGTTCATGGCCATATCATGTCACTTATGATTTGCATGTGATGTTAATCCTTTTATGCATCTTATTTTGCTTAGGACGACAGTAGCATTATAAGGTGATCCCTCACTAAAATTTCAAGATAAAATTGTGTTCTCCCCGAGTGTGCACCTTTGCGAAAGTTCATCGTTTCGAAGCACCACGTGATGATCGGGTGTGATAGACTCTACGTTCACATACAACGGGTGCAAGCCAGTTTTGCACATGCGGAACACTCGGGTTAAACTTGACGAGCCTAGCATGTACAGACATGGCCTTGGAACACAACAGACCGAAAGGTCGAACATGAGTCATATAGTAGATATGATCAACATGGAGATGTTCACCATTGAAACCACCTCATCTCACGTGATGATCGGACTTGGGTTGGTGAATTTGGATCATGTAGCACTCGGATGACCGGATGGATGTCAATTTGTGTGGGAGTTTTTTTTAAGTAATATGATTAACTAAACTCATTATCTTGAATAATAGTCTAAGTTGTCTTTGCAAATTTATGTTGTAGATCAATGGCTCGTGCAGTAGTTCCCCTAAATTTCAATGCGTTCCTATAGAAAGACAAGCTGAAAGATGATGGAAGCAACTTTGTAAACTGGGCTCGTAATCTGAGGGTTATCCTTACGGCTTCCCAAAAGGCTTATGTCCTTGATGCACCGCTCGGTGCGCCACCCGCTCCTATGTCGTCTGCAGACGTTACGATCCCCTGGCAGGTGCGTTCGGATGACTACTCATTAGTTCAGTGTGCTATGTTGTATGGCTTAGAACCGGGACTTCAAAGGCGTTTTGAACGTCATGGAGCATCTGATATGTTCCAGGACTGGAAGTATATTTTTGAAAAGAATGCCCAGATCCAGAGGTATCAGACCTCCAATAAGTTATGTGCTTGCAAGATGGAGGAGAACGGGTCTGTCAGTGAGCATGTAGGAGCATCAAGTGTCGATGGTCAATAAAACCACTAGTTTCAAGAAAAATGGCAAGGGCAAGAAGGGTAACTCCAAGAAGAGTGGCAAATCAGTTGCCCCTCCCGTGAAGAAACCCAAGGCTGGACCCAAGCCAGAAACTGAGTGCTTTCATTGCAAGGGAACTGGCCACTGGAAGCGAAATTGCCCCAAGTATCTGGCCGACAAGAAGGCGACCAACACCAAACAAGGTATATATGATATACATGTTATTGATGTGTACCTTACCAACTCTCGTTGTAGTGCCTGGGTATTTGATACCGGTTCGGTTGCTCACATTTGCATCTCAAAGCAGGAACTACGGAATAGACGGAGGCTGGCAAAGGACGAAGTGACGATGCGCGTGGGAAATGGTTCCAAGGTTGATGTGATCGCTGTCGGCACACGCGCTCTTCGACTACCATCGGGATTAGTGATGAACCTGAATAATTGTTATTTAGTGCCTGCGTTAAGCATGAACATTATATCTAGATCTTGTTTATTGCGAGACGGTTACTCATTTAAGTCTGAGAATAAAGGTTGTTCTATTTATATGAGTAATATCTTTTATGGTCATGCACCCAATGTGAGGGGTTTATTCTTATTGAATCTTGATAGTGATGATACACATGTTCATAACATTGATGCCAAAAGATGTAGAGTCGATAATGATAGTACCACTTTCTTGTGGCACTACCGCTTAGGTCATATTGGTGTAAAACACATGAAGAAGCTCCATGTTGATGGACTTTTGGAGTCACTTGATTTTAAATCACTTGAGATATGTGAACCATGCCTCATGCGCAAGATGACTAAAACCCCATTCTCTGGAGCAATGGAACGGGCAAGTGACTTGTTGGAAATCATACATACTGATGTGTGTGGTCTGATGAGCATTGAGGCGCGCGGTGGATATCGTTATTTTCTTACCTTCACCGATGACTTAAGTAGATATGGGTATATTTACTTAATGAAAGATAAGTCTGAAACGTTTGAAAAGTTCGAGCAATTTCAGAGTGAAGTTGAGAATCATCGTAAAAAGAAGATTAAATTCCTTCGATCCGATCGAGGAGGAGAATATCTGAGTTATGAGTTTGGCAATCACTTAAGACAATGTGGAATTGTTTCACAGTTGAAGCCACCTGGAACACCACAGTGTAATGGTGTGTCCGAACATCGTAATCGAACCTTATTGGATATGGTGCGGTCTATGATGTCTCTTGCCGATTTGCCACTATCATTTTGGGGTTATTTGTTAGAGACAACTGCATTCACTTAAAATAGGGCACCATCTAAATCCGTTGAGACGACGCCGTATGAACTGTGGTTTGGCAAGAAACCAAAGTTGCCGTTTCTTAAAGTTTGGGGATGCGATGCTGGTGTCAAAAAGCTTCAGCCTGAAAAGCTAGGACCCAAAGAGGAGAAATGTGTCTTCACAGGATACCCAAAAGAGACGGTTGGGTATACCTTCTATCTCAGATACGAAGGCAAAGTGTTTGTCGCTAAGAATGGGTCATTTCTCGAGAAAGAGTTTCTCTCGAAAGAATTGAGTGGGAGGAAGATAGAACTTGATGAGGTTGTTGAACCTTTACTTCTACCAGAGAGTAGCACAGAGCAGAAAGATGTTTTTGTGGAACCTACCTCGGTTGAAGAGGAAGCTAATGATGATGATCATGAAGCTTCAGATCAAGTTACTATCGAACCTCGTAGGTTGACAAGGACACGTATTGCTCCTGAGTGGTACGGTAACCCTGTCTTAGAGGTCATGTTGTTGGACAACGATGAACCTACGAGCTATGGAGAAGCGATGTGGGACCGGATTCCGACAAATGGTTAGAGCCCATGAAATCCGAGATAGGATCCATGTATGAAAACAAAGTATGGACTTTGGAAGTATTACCTGAAGGGCGAAAGGCCATTCAGAATAAATGGATCTTTAATAGCAAGACGGACGCGGACGATAATGTCATCGTCTATAAAGCTCGACTTGTGGCAAAGGGTTTTTCACAAGTTCAAAGAGTTGACTACGATGAGACTTTCTCTCCCGTAGTGATGCTTAAGTCCGTCAGAATCATGTTAGCAATAGCTGCATTTTTTTATTATGAAATTTGGTAGATGGATGTCAAAACAGCGTTCCTTAATGGTTTCCTTGAGGAAGAGTTGTATATGATACGACCAGAAGGTTTTGTCGATCCAGAGGATGCTGACAAAGTTTGCAACCTCCAGGGATCCATTTATGGACTGGTGCAGGCATCTCGGAGTTGGAATAAGCGCTTTGATGAGGTGATCAAAGCATTTGGGTTTATACAAGTTTACGGAGAAGCTTGTATTTACAAGAAAGTGAGTGGGTGCTCTATAGTGTTTCTAATATTATATGTGGATGACATATTGCTGACTGGAAACAATATAGAATTTTTGGAAAGCATGAAGGAATATTTGAACAAGAGTTTTTCAATGAAGGACCTAGGAGAAGTTGCTTTCATATTGGGCATCAAGATCTATAGAGATAGATCAAGATGCTTAATAGGACTTTCACAGAGCACATACCTTGATAAAGGTTTGAAGAAGTTCAAAATGGATCAGTCCAAGAAAGGGTTCTTGCCTGTGTTACAAGGTGTGAAGTTGAGTAAGACTCAATGCCCAGTGAGTGCAGAGGATAGAGAAAAGATGAGTGTCATCCCCTATGCTTCTGCCATAGGCTCTATCATGTATGCAATGCTGTGCACAAGACCAGACATCAGCCTTACCATAAGTATGACCGGAAGGTTTCAAAGTAATCCTGGTATGGATCACCAGACAACGGTCAAGAATATCCTAAAGTACCTGAAAATGACTAAGGAAATGTTTCTCGTTTATGGAGGTGATCAAGAGCTCGTCGTAAATGGTTACGTTGATGCAAGCTTTGACACTGATCCGGATGACTCTAAGTATCAAACCGGATACATATACATTCTTAGTGGGGGAGCAGTAAGTTGGTGCAGTTCCAAGCAAAGCGTGGTAGCTGATTCTACATGCGAAGCGGAGTACATAGCTGCCTCGAAGGCAGCGAAAGAAGGTGTCTAGATGAAGCAGTTCATGATGGATCTTGGAGTTGTACCCAGTGCACTGGACCCAATGCCTCTGTTCTGTGACAACACTGGTGCCATGGCTCTAGCCAAGGAACCAAGGTTTCACAAGAGGACCAGACACATAAAGCGACACTTCAATTCCATCCGTGATTACATCGAGGAGGGTGACATAAATATTTGCAAAGTACACACGGATCTGAATGTTGCAGATCCATTGACTAAGCCTCTTCCACGAGGGAAACATGATCAACACCAGAACTGTATGGGTGTTAGATTCATCACAATGTAAATCACATAGTGATGTGAGCTAGATTATTGACTATAGTGCAAGTGGGAGACTGTTGGAAATATGCCCTAGAGGCAATAATAAAATAGTTATTATTATATTTCCTTGTTCATGATAAATGTTTATTATCCATGCTATAATTGTATTGATTGGAAACTCAAATACATGTGTGGGTATATAGTCAACAATGTGTCCCTAGTAAACCTCTAATGGACTAGCTCGTTGATCAAAGATGGCTATGGTTTCCTAGCCATGGACAAGAGTTGTCATTTGATAATGGGATCACATCATTAGCAGAATGATGTGATGGACAAGACCCAAACTATGAACGTAGCATATGATCATGTCAAGTTTATTGCTATTGTTTTTTGCATGTCAAGTATCTATTCCTATGACCATGAGATCATGTAACTCACTGACATCGTAGGAGTGCCTTGTGTGTATCAAACGTCACAACGTAACTGGGTGACTATAAAGATGCTCTATAGGTATCTCCGAGGGTGTCTGTTGAGTTGGCATGGATCAAGACTGAGATTTGTTACTCCGTGTGACGGAGAGGTATCTCAGGGCCCACTCGGTAATACTACATCATAATGAGCTTGCAAGCAAAGTGACTAAAGAGTTAGCCACAGGATCTTGTATTACAGAACGAGTAAAGAGACTTGCCAGTAATGAGATTGAACTAGGTATGGAGATACCGACGATCGAATCTCGGGCAAGTAACATACCGATAAACAAAGGGAACAACGTACGGGATTAACTGAATCCTTGACATAGAGGTTCAACCGATAAAGATCTTCATAGAACATGTAGGAACCAATATGGACATCCAGTTCCCGCTATTGGTTATTGATCGTAGAGGTGTCTCGGTCATGTCTACATCGTTCTCGAACCCGCAGGGTCTGCACACTTAACGTTCGGTGACGTTTCGGTATTATTGAGTTATGTATGTTGGTGACCGAAGGTTGTTTCGATCCCCGGATGAGATCCCGGACGTCACGAGGAGCTCCGGAATGGTCTGGAGATAAAGATTGATATAGAGGAAGTTCCGTTTTGGTCACCGGAAAAAGTCGGGCGTCACCGGTAACGTACCGGGGGTGCTGGAAGAGTTCCGGGGTCCACAGGAGGGGGCCCACCCACCCCAGGGGCCACATGGGCCTAGGAGTTGGTGCACCAGCCCCTTGTGGGCTGGGTAGCCAGCCCCTCAGGGGCCCATGCGCAAGGGGTGGAGGTGGCCAAGTGGGGAGGGAGTCCTCCCTAGCCTTCACCTCCCTTGCAGGGGGAGGACTCTCCCCCTTGGGCAGATCGGCCAGCCCTAGGGTTTCCCTAGGACTGCCACCCCCTCCCCTTCCTCATACATATAGTGGGTTTTTTTCCGGGCAGCCACCACCTGAAAAACCATGTGCTGCCCTCTCTCCTCGAGATCGTTTTTCTCCTCTAGATTAGTTCGGTAGAGCTCGGCGAAGCCCTGCCGGATTAGTTCACCACCACCGCCACCACGTCGTTGCGCTGCCGGAGAACTCATCTACCTCTGCGCCTTCGCTTGCTGGATCAAGGAGGTGGAGATCGTCATCGAGTTGTACGTGTGCTGAATGCGGATGTGTCGTCCCTTCGGCGCTAGATCGTGATTGGATCGCGGGACGGCTTGCGATTTGGATTGCGAAGACGTTCGACTACATCAACCGCATTTCTTAACGCTTCCCGCTTAGTGATCTACAAGGGCATGTGAATCCGATCTCTCCTCTCGTAGATGCTCATCTCCTAGATTGATCTTGGTGAAGCGTATGAATTTTTTTGTTTGCCATGCAACGTTCCCCAACACTGCCATACTTAGTATCGTTGTGATCACGAGGGTCTAAGGTAGATGAGTTTCTGAGGTTTCTCTAGTTTTGTGTTGGCGGATGTGATACACGGTGGGTAGTATTATTGCTAGTAGTTGAGTGATTTATTCAGTAATTTATCCGTGTATCCGTTGGACCAGATTGCATAACCAGAAAGATTTCGGAAGTTCCTAGGTCGGATTTCTAGTAATTACCTAGGATTATCCTTCCAACAAATGCAAACGGGCTTGTGTTTGTTTCCGACTTAATTCTCAAGCCTCGTCTTTTGTTTTGTTTTCGAGTATGGTAATTCGAGTTGCTTTGATGTCAAGTGGTGATTTCCTAAGTGATGTTCTGATATTTCTATGGGAATACTAATCCGTTTGATCAACCGGAGTTGTCATGAAATAATTTTCAATCCGGAGTGCTTCTCCTCAAGTGAATTTAATTCTCTCCAATATGTGCAAGATCAATCCTCATATTTCTTCCGGAGTTCGTTTCATCCGTCCCAAGTTGTGTTTGTTTTTCCCCGCCCTCCCACCCATTTTCTTCAATGATTAAATTATCATCCAAGTGCCTTTCTTTCATGTGACGCTCCCACTTTCTTTTCTTCTGTATCGAATCTGGTGATTCATTGTGAAGATGCTCGAGTGCTCGAGTTCATCATTTCGTCATCTTCATCTTTGTTTTTCTTTTCCGGTGTGTTCAATTCTAGATGACGGAGTTCATCATATCCTTTTCATCCTTTAAATGCTTTTCCATGTTGGAAATTCTTATCCAAGCCTCTCTTGTTTTGTCATCTCTCTTTGTTATATCCGGAGAGGCAAGATATCTCAGAAGACATTCATTTCCATTCAGATCCTCTTCAATTATTTTGAGGTTCTCACCTCATCAAGTTTTTCATTTCTACCGGTACAATCTCTCTTTTCTAAGCAATCATTTCAACGATGTTCTCTTTTAGTGGGCCCATAACCCACAGGTTTTCCCAGGATCTTACCTGGCTCTTCTAATCTTTTCCGAAGATATCAATTTCTATTCAATATGACGTAAGAATGAATTTCATCAGTCATATTCCTTCTCGAAGATCACTTCCAAATCAGTTTCATCATTGCCTCAACCTTTGTTTATTCATTGTTCCGGAGTGTCTCAGTAATTCATGATGTTGTTTTTCGTCGTCATTCTCAGCACTGAAGACCGAAGAAGTGTTTCTCTTGAATCTTTGTCCATTCTTTTGAATATTCGTCATCTCGGCTTCGTGCTATCCTTTCAAATTGTTTCAATCATGAGAAATTTCTTCCATATAAATCCGCAGCATTTCATAGTTTTTTTATTTCTCGATGCTCCGAAGGCCATCATTTTAGAAGGGTTCTTCATTCTCAGCTTTCAGCTTTCGTTCTCAAATTCTTCTCAATTTATGTCTCTTCGTTCATATCTCAACTATTCCGGTGCTTCGTTCAAGTTTCCTGCTAGGTGGACCATGCTCTCTTCGTTCTCATGTATTCTTATTCAATCGTTGTATTCCTCATTCATTTCAAATTCTTACCGGTGTTGCATTGAATACTTCTTCAAGTTTGTGCCTTTATCGCTATTCAATCTTTGCAAGAAGAATAAGTAGTGTGCCAAATCCGTTGCTTGTCATCAATTTAACTTGATGAAGGATAAGCATAACATAATTCGTATTCTTGTTTCCTTGAGATGATTTCAATCCTTTTTTCGGAGTTGTTCATGATATCAAATTCTTTGTTCTAAGTTGTTCATCTTTTCTTTATGGAGGTTCTTCATGGTGGTTCGTTAATGATTTAATTCATTCTCGAAGTGTTCTTAAGATTCTTGTTGGAGGAGCTCAACTATTCTTTATCTTGCATTTCAAAGTACAATTCATTCTCCCTTATCTTTTGAGGTGGTTTTATAGCATTCTTGATTCGTAAGGAGTCTCGAAGAGAATTAGTTTCAAGAATGTGATATATGAGCCCACCAATTTCTTCTCTCATGATATCTTTTAAACCCATCATTTCTTCATTGGAGCCATCTTGGATCGGATTTCACCTAAAGCTTTTCCTAAGGATTGTTGCTATTATGGTGTTTATCATGATCAAAGTTCTCAATATATCCTCTTTGTGAAAGAAGTTTCCATATCTTGTTGCTCCCAAGCAATCAATTGTTTCCGTTAGTGGCTGGCTGTCACCTCATAATTTAGAGATGTTTGCCATAAGCCCACAACAAGCTTTTCTTTTCGTTGTTTATGTTTCAACAACTCCGTTCAATCCTCTCTTTATAAGGATGCTTTCAAATTCAATTGTGGTAGAAATTGTGTTTTTTCTTCTTCGTTCTCTTCTCTCCAACGATCTAGCTTCGATTCTTTCATTCCGGAGGCTTTGTGATGTTGCTCCCTTCAACCATCATCTCGTTTTATCAATATCATGTTCTTTCCTTGCTTATCCAGTTTAACCGGAGTCCATGCCCTCTTTCTAAGATCTTTCATCTTATCAAGTTTTGCTTCTTTTTCTACCGAAGTGCTGCCCAAATTTCTTTGAATTCTTGCTTGTTCTTTGTGCCACTCTTCATATCTTTGCAATCTTCGAAATTCAGTGGTTTCACCCATTTGTCAAGGAAGCAATTAAGTTTTACCTCTTCCTTTTCACTTCCTCTTCTCATTCTAAGATCTCGGTTCGAGATCTCTTGTAAGTGGAGGAGAGTTGTAACAGCCCGAGATCGATTCTTTCCATTATTAAAGTGTTTGCTATATATTATTTTTGCATTGCATCATGCCATCATATCATTAATATTTTTTACAACTCAAAGAAATAAATTGCATAGATCTCTTGATCTATTTAAATTGAGGGAATTCACATGGTGATTTGTCTTTAAAACATATCCTCCCAATATTTTAGGGAGCTAAAAGAAATATTCCAATATTTTGGATTCATCGGAACACATTTGCAAAATAAAGCCCATGCCTTTTCTGCTTCAAGTTTGGCCTTCAAACTTTGCCACCATGTCTTTCTCCATTTATCCAAGCCACCCGCAAATTCTCATAATTTTGGGCACTCCTAATCCCCACCTCTAGTTCAAATCCATTTGAATTAAAGTCAAATGAGTTTGAATTTAATTCCTGCATCCATGCCTCTCATTTTTGTATTGGATCAAGCTCATTTTGAGAGTATGAGAAACTTATCCTCATGCCCAAACTCTTTCCCTAACTCTCTCTTTCTTTCTTCAAAACTAGCCAGGTGTCCCGCGCATTTGCGCGGCTAGTCTTAATATTCGTTTAAACTAAAGATTTCTTGTTTTTCATGTATCTCATCTGGTTGATTGATAATATTTTATGGTTTTTATTTTATACTAATAAACCATGGCATTATCCTGACAAAGAATAGAGTTCTAAATACTCCATGATACTAAAAGTCCACAAAATCAAAATGGAAGAACCTTAGTTGCACACGCTTTTATATATTCACCCTGTTAAGGGCCTTCCAAATTTGCCAATTACTATGTGATCTATGGACCTCAAGTACCAAAAGATCTCTTCATATACAAAAATATTTGATTATCTACAACGGAAGGAAAAAATATTGTCTTTGATGCTCAATGCTCTACAACCCACAAATTGTTTCTTTTTTAGCGAATCGTAATGTTAGAGGATCCAAATTCTCCCAAGAATCACACCCAAATCCGAACTTAAGACAGTAACACATATGTTCTGTGGTCTCTACCATCGATTTTGGCATCGTGCATGTTTGACTACTCCTTCTCATGTGTGTTTTGTAATTACGCTCCTTAGCCACCAAAATCTCCAACAACCACCAATGAAATGTTGCTAATATCCTATCATCAATCCACGTGCTTTTTCTACCGGCGATGCAACTATCACCCCATCTCAAATCTGCCACTATCTTTCCGTGGGCTAACTATCGATAATGGCAGCCATTATTAGAGGACGCAAGTATACATATTCTCCGTACGTGCACACTTCATTATTTCTCTAGCTATTGAATCATAACTACAAATTAGCCCATTTCTTCGTGGCAACCATTTTGTGGGCATCATTTTTCACTCTCTTGTATTGTTCGTCGCGTAAGTGGCAATTGCTTGTTTATTTATATGGTGAAGTTTTCTTCCTCAAAGTATCATATATGTAGTTTTGTTTTTTCTTGTATTTAGTTGCACATTGGTGACTTCTTAGGAGTATAATGTTTTCTATAAAAACCGAGAAGCGTTGAAACAACAATGTTCTTTGTTTATTAGGGGAAACATGTTAGAGTTCTCTTTTTTGCAAGGAGAGTGTGTAGAATTCGGTACGGTACGTAGATGTGGGTAGAGTGTCCGCATACCGAAACATGCAAATGGACGCCGAGCTCCATGGATCTCAGTATATTTTGTCAGCAAAACTACATTTTCTGGCTCTTAAAAAATCAGAATATATTGTACATATAAGCATATATGTGTAGCATAGACGTACAAACAAAAAGATAAATGGATAAATTAAAATCAATCTTTTCTTTGTTGTATTTGGGCAACTTATGTGTATTTTCTAGCCTAAACGATCATATTAAAAAAAACTTTACACATATTTAAAGTACATGTATATGTATTTGTAGAAAAAATGATAAATTTTGAAACATTTAAATATATTTTTAATTTGTTATGCAAACGGGCTCCCTGGATTCTGTCATACAAAACGTGCTCTCATTCGCGTACCTCCTTTTTTAGACAACAGGGTCAACCAATTTGTTTATAGTATATGTCATGACGAACCAATTAATTTATTCTATAAATTCAATTTTCTTTAGAGGGCAAACTATTTTTTAATTAAAGCCATCAAAGCTAGTTCTATTTATTTGAATATACACTTACATTTCTTCGCAAAAAAAAAAAGAATATACACTTACATCGTTTGCCAGTACAAAGAGTTTGGATAATCAAGCGATCCTCGAGCAAGTACGTAGTCGAGGGTCCATCGGCCATCGATGCTACAGTATGTCCAATTACATTGGATTTCCCAGGACAATGCCTAAAAACAACTTCAACATAGGCCAAACTCCTTTTCTACTATAAAATTTAGTTAACTAATGAAGTATTACAGAAAAAACTGTATGGATAAATATGCGATTATTCAAAAGGCTAGAGAAACACTTACTGTGACAATGCTTGATTATTGCCTAGAAACAACGTGAATAAAGCTATGGCAGAGGGCAAGCTCTCTCTCTACTGTAAAAATCAGTTAACTAAGTCTTATGAATAAACTAGCAAAATGGCCCGCTCTTTGCGCGGGATAGTATTTAATATAGTTAGACTGAAATTAGTTCATATTTGCCAGTTTGTTTTGGTTTGTCATGAAGTGGTGATTTCAAGGATATGACCCATTAATGTTTCGGGGAATTATCTAGAGGCTATGGTGTTGATAATTTTTTAGTGCTACGTGCTCGAATCCACTGGTTTACCTAATGCAGCTGAAGTGATGTGTACAGGGTGTGTGGTAAGCTTGTAAATACCATTGAGGTGTATTAAAGTTTCTTTATTTTAGTATATAATGGTTTCCTAAGAAGTATCATATGCATCAAAATGGGTGATTTTCTAACGATCTTTTTTCATATTCCCATGAAGTACCTGTTAGTTTGGATTTATTTTAAAAAAAAATTGCATCACCAGAAGTTACATAATTACGTTAAATGTACGTATATGCACTATACTTCTTTCCTTATATGATGTATACTAACCATAGGTGTTATTTTAAAATTCATAGCTGATTTTTAGAACAATTCATAGCTGATTATTTGTGTTGTTTGTACTAAAATATATTTTTCGTACTTGAATGATTAGTTGGGCTTTTAGCCCAACAGGCTCACACGGATGCACACAACATTCCGGCATCTCTCACACCTTCACACAGAGGCTGGTCTTCCACGATCCCGTTTGCCGCATTTCTCCCTTCCTTCCTTTCTCCGTTGACTCCCGGGTTGTTGCCGTCGGCTGAGGTCCAGCTACTCATACAGCAAAGGCACCCTCCTTTTTCCTCGTTGACTCCCAGATTGATGCCGCCGGCTAATGTCCAGCTACACAAAGAGCAACGTTGGTGTCCTTGCTGATTCGTTGTGCAAGGATCTCATCTCCGGTAGCCAGCTTGGATCCATACTTAGTTCATCCTCCAGAAGAGACATCCATATTAGTGAAAATAAAGGTCGGTCGACGCGTTGTATTCGTTCCCAATAGCGGTTGTCATCCTGCGGCTGCAAGTCCAACTATTTTTTCCCTTTCCTATTCATGTTATATTCCCCTTATTCGTATCCCTTTCCTGTGTTCTTAATGTTCAACCGATGTAATTAAGGTATTGAAAATGTTACTTTTTATGCCTATCCACTTTATTTGTGCTTCGGTTTGACACTGGCAGTTGACCTTGTAACCCTATTAGTAGTCAAGCTCTCAACTATGTAATGAGCCTCAAATATCAAATACCATTCAGCATCCATGTTAGGTGTGAATGAGTTGTTTCCATCAAATGCCGATGCACATTTCCATTACTTTTTCATATCTGTAGGCCATATCCATCCCGCCCTATCATGTTAGCATTGATATTTTTGTTATTATTGTGAAGATTGTTTGTAGTATACAATTTTTCATGTACTTATTCTCGCCTAATAAAAGGTCAGTAGCAATATCTTGTTGAAGAAGAACTATACTAAAAGATTTTTTCCATGCCATTAGAATATTTATTTATATACTATTATCCTTAGTCCATCCCTTTACTATGACTTGAGAATGATGCATGTAGTTCTCCATGTGTAAACACATCTTTAGGCAGAGATAGGTCTAATTTTTTGACTTACAGGTCTCACTTCCCCCTATTTTTTTCACTGTACGATTGAACAAATAAATTAATTAAGGTAGTTTTTGTTAGTAACTAACCTTCGAGTTTATTTTGTGTACCACCCTGTATGTTGGCTGCTCTTGATCTTCACTCGATTGACCTATGGCCAAATTACAAAATGATGATAGTAAGTTATGAAGGTCAAATACAAAAGCATAGTGTTAATTTTTCTATTCTCCTTCCACTTTTTTCTGGTCTTGGGACCGATATTGGTGGTGTTAGGCCCCCTACATCTATTAATTTTCAACAAACACCCAAAGGCATATTAATATTTAATAATTGAATAACAGAACATGTTTGATTGTATTCTACATATAAAATATAACAGTTCCCAGATGCTGTCACTATTGGTTGCAGTATATAAAAGGCTTGAGGACTCTCATATCACATATTACAGATTTGTCAATATTTGAAATCAATGAACTATTTCCACCAATTGTTTCTCTGAGAGTTGTTTCTGTGTGTGTGTGTCTATATATATATATATATATATATATATATATATATATATATATATATATATATATATATATATATATATATATATATACCTACCACCGGGTGTAGTTACACACATGTGTCATATACTACCATGTGAGAGTATCTATACTCCTTTATTATTTTTCGTATGTTCATAATGTATATTGAAGATACTTCAAAGTGAGCTAGATGAAAAATTCCAACTGATCCCATAGTTTTTGTTATATTCGTGAAATACGTGCATATTTGTACGGAAAAAAGAGTATGCTCAAAGTATAGTATATACTACCAAAAAAATAGTATACATACTATCTATACGTTCTTATATACTACATAATACATGTACATACCCTCCAATATGATAGACGCTACCTAGAATATACAAAACAAAAGTGGGAGTAACTACACCAGATCGTAGGAAACATTTGCCATATATATATATATATATATATATATATATATATATATATATATATAGTATGCTCAAAGTATGCAAGGAACCTAATCAAATGTCATCCACCTCATGCCTAGAAGGCAGGTACTTGGTGGCACCACCATCAATGTAATATTACAACAGTTACTGCCATTGGACCCAAAACCTCCCGATTTGCCTATTCCGGCGGCAACAACCTTGCGCCCAAGATCGAAGAAGTTGGTGGAACGCATGCTTGTATGTCACATGCAGTGAGGATAGTGGTCGGGAGAAGAGTTTTTTACCCTGAAGAAGGAGATCTTGAATTGATCCCTTGATCATAGTTTTTTCTTTCTCCAAAAAGAGATGGGAGTTGATAGTATTTCTTTGTAGCTAGGCGGCGGTGAAGGGACCTCGGATCCCGAGGAAATACCTGCAGCGCTAGTGCAGAAACTCATTGCGACGTCATTGGTCGCGGCAGTTGCGATGTTTTTGTTTTCTGAGTAGCTGTGTCTTCTATCTTTATTCTAGGATTGAGCCACACGTATAGTTCGTTAGCTGTAGGTTTTTTCCTTATAAAGGAAGGTTTCCATGTAATCCTTTTTTTAGACTGCACGTAATCTTTATTTTAGGACCGAGCCGCACGTACAGGCTAAGGATAGTATATTTTTTAAAGACATGCAAGGAACCTAATCAAATGTCATCCACCTCATGCCTAGAAGGCAGGTACTTGGTGGCACCACCATCACTGTAATATTACAACAGTTACTGCCGCTGGACCCGAAACCTCCCGATGTGCCTACTCTGACGGCAACAACCTTGTGCCCAAGATTGAAGAAGTTGGTGGAACGCATGCTTGTACGTCCGGAGGAAACAACCTGGCAGCCAGGATTGACGAAGCTAGTGGATGGGAGGCTCGAACATGCAGTGAGGATAGTGGTCGGGAGAAGAGTTTTTTACCCTGAAGAAGGAGATCTGGAATCTATCCCTTGAACGTAGTTTTTTCTTTCTACAAAAGAGAATGGGGGTTGATAGTTTTTGTTTGTAGCTAGGCGGCGGTGAAGAGACCTCAGATCCCGAAGCAATACCGGCAGCGCTAGTGCAGAGACTCATTGCGACGGCCGCTACGTGAGGTCCAAGACATTAAGCACGGCAGTTGCGATGTTTTTGTTTTCTGAGTAGTTGTGTCTTCTATCTTTATTCTGGGATTGAGCCACACATATACTTCATTAGCTATAGGATTTTTCCTTATAAAAAAGGTTTCCATGTAATCATTTTTTTTTTGGACTGCATGTAATCTTTATTCTAAGACTGAGCCGCACGTACAGGCTAAGGATAGCTGCAGTTTGTTTTTTTTTTTTTTTTTTGAGAAGAAGACGATTTCATTGATACATTGTTCTTACAGAAAAACCCAGGAAACAAAGGAAATTACAACGAAGACCTCCTGAGCTCCAGCTTCGCCGGCGTCCAGAACGAGAGAGAAACGCGCCGCTGCCTCTGCTGTCCACACGCCAAGGATCGACGAAAGCATCCCCAAGGCACCCGGGAAGTTCCTGCTCACCGCCCCCGGAGCGATAACGCCCTGGACCAACAGCTCCGCCGCAACGCACCACGCCGCCGTCTTCAACATCTTCGAGACCCAGATCCGCCGCACGGAATCTGGCCGGGGAAGACCGCACCGCACGGACCAGTTTGTTTTCTTTTTGAGATCAGTTGAACTTAGATCTAACCCATTAGTTATGCCTTTCAACTTACGGGTCCACAAAATTAAGGACCAAATGTTTCTAATTATTGTGGTAATTTCTAATTTATTTTTCTTTCTTATGATTAACCCGTCGAGCACTTTTTAACATGTAATAGATAGATGTACAATCTAGTTCTATATGCGCTGTCCAAATTGAACTCAACTTATACATTAGCCTATTTTATTTTTGCTCCGGACAGAACTTTATGTAGTTTTCTTTTTTTAGACGCAGTGTGCTTTTTATTCCTCCATCTATTTATTAATTTTTATTTTTTGAGGTGTCCCTCTATTTCTTAATGGACGTGGCAATGATAGCTGTGTACGTGAATAATTTTTTTGCTTCCTCAATTTTTTTCTCTTTTTTGAGGATCCTCCCTCTATTTCTTAATGGACGTGCCAATCATTGCTTTGTACGTGACTTCTATTCCAAAACGTAGGCAGGATTGAGTCTCATGTACATGATGGATGTGTACGCGACGTTTGTTCCAAAAAATTAAGCAGGATTGAGCCGCACATGCAGGCTAAGGATCGCTGCAGTTTTTTTTTTCTTTTGATTTATTTTCTTGATAAGATGGAGCGGTATTAGATCTGATCCATTAATTATGTCTTTTAAGTTATGGGTCCACCAAATCAACGACCAGATGTTTCTAATTATTGTGGTAATTTTTAGATTATTTATCTTTCTTCTCATTAACCTGTCAAACACTTTTTATATATAATAATAGATAGATATGCGATTTTCGAAAGGCTAGAGAAACATTTACTATGACACTGCTTGATTATTGCCTAAAAAACTTCAATAAAGCAACAACAAAGGGCAACCACCTTTTCTACTATAAAAATCAGTTAACTAATGAAATAGTATTAAAAAAATGTACGAAGAAATATGCAATTATTCAAAAGGCTCGTTGAATCTCAATTTATTGCTTTCAAGCGTACAATTATATTTTTGGGGTGTAATACTGTTCTGTCAAATTCCCGAGTTGCTTCATTAAAAATAATTTGAGCCGGTGTTAGCCGATATAAATGACATGTAGAGAGACATGTAGATGTCTCCGACTGACATGAATCCAGAGTATTGTAGGACGTGGGAATCAGGAAAGGTTGCATAGGCCTAATACTACACGTGAATATCCTTTCTGAACAACAATCTTGCCGATCACGTAGAGGGTTTCTTTTAGGGAACATGCATAAGCAAACTTCGTATACATCATCTCTCCTTGCCATCACGTATGTAAGGCAGACTCTTCCCTATTGAACATATAAATGTGGCTGTGTTACCCGCATAACCAGCGCCATCGCGGTTTGGAAGTGATCCGGCCCGCACGATGTGCATCGCTGTCCAATAACAGTGTACTTTTCATCTCGCTTGTAAACATCCGAGCATTCATTTTTCTGTACGTCGTGTGTTTGGGTTACAGTGAATGACGCGTGGGTCATCCTCTTCTGCACGGGCCCGCTGTTGCAGTCATAGTGAGCGTGTGTGCACGCGTTCGGCTGGAAAAGAGGGGGGGCCGCAGCGATCGTGGGCTGCAGGGTGTGCGGTCAAAACCTAGCCCCAATCCCCTTCCGTCCCGAGCCCCGCATAAAAATATCTCATCTCTCTTCCTCCTTCCTTCTCATCCGGCTCCTCTTGTCCATGCCGCCGCCGCCGCCGCTGCCTTCTCCGCTTCCCCGTCCCTCACGGTCGCCTTGCCCCCTCCACCTTCAGCACCTCCTCCTCCCCTTCCTCTCCTCCTTCCCTGCCTCCGGATCCAGACCAAGTGATGTGGACGAGGAGATGATAGCTCGGGAGGTAGGCAAGATGAAGCAGGCGGTTCTCCTTCCATGGCAGCATCCCGACCTGTCGGATCTTCCTCTTCGTCAGTCCGGCGAAGAGGAGTGGCAGATCCGCCTTCTCTTTGGCATCATCGGCCAGAGAAGGTTTTTTCTCTTGTAGGCAGATGGATGCTGGATGGAGTAGGCGAAGAGTGGTCTAAGGTACGTTGCTTTTTTTTCCAATTCATCTCCTGTTCTCTTTCTCCCCCGCAACCTCTGTTCTTTCTCACCCTTGCGGCTTCCCAAGCAGAACCGAAATCTTCCATGCGGCGGCAGCCATGAGTGAGAACGGGAGGGGAGCAGCAGCCGCGGCCTCGATCCGGAGAAGGGGAGCAGCAGCGCCCCTCTACTTCACGCGTGGTAGCCTGGCGCAGCTCCGCCTCCATCCCACGCGTGCAGCGACCACATGAAAGCAAGTGAGCACACATTGTGAGATTCCCATGTGTCCTAAAATTTGTTGGTTTTTTTGGTTCAATATGAATATACATGGGAAGTTGATACGGGATTTGTTCTTATAGAAATAGACATGGCAAGTGGATTTCCTCTCACCTCAACACTTACTTAATTCAGTACCAGAAGAAGCCTACTATGCCACTCATTTTGTACTAATGCCTGGCTTGCTGCTGCTTGTCCGGATGCTATGTGCTACTAGCTGTTGCTGGTTGCTTGTGCTGATGCTATGTGCTACTACCTGCTGTTCATTGCCTCCTTGTTTGGTTATTTGTCAATCTGAAAACTCTTTGTGAGAAGCAACGTTTGAAGAGAAAGCTATGAGCCAATGAGAAGAGCTTTAGTTTCAGTTATTTATTTAAGAATTGATGATGGATATGTCAATATGTTCAGTTCCTAACATTTCCTGTCTGTTGTATGTACCCGCTGTCCATTGGATTGGAGTTATGGTTTGAAGGATGAAGAAAATCCCACGGAAGGAACATGTTAGTATATATTGATGCATACTGTTCTTCTTGAGTCATTATGCACCATGTATTTTTTTGGCATAGCAATCGAATGTGCAGGTGCCATGCAGCATATGGTTTTCACCATACCAATCAAATGTGTAGGTGATGCCATTTGATTATTTTTATATCCATGTGTAACTGCAGATTTCGTTGAATATATATTTTATAACTATATTGCCAAAGTGCTTCTATAGTTTTGATCATCAGTAAATAGTTCTAGCTACTCTATAATTTTCAGTCTTGTCTATGGGTGGTTGCAGTGCGGTTTTGTTGATCTACATGCATTTTCAGCACTATAGTATTGCTATATTATCTCAGTAAAATAGTGAACGTATATCATATACGTAAGCTACATTCAGTCGGTTGTTTATATATTTTCTTTAACGATATATACTCCCGATTCATGTATGTTATCATTCAAGCAATCGACAGGCTACATGGTCCTAAATTATCTCTGAACAAACAACACGTGAATAAAAAATGTAAATACTTACTTCGGTCAGTTTTATTGCCTATATAATAGAAAATGATTTAGTCTTTTGATCATACCAGGAATCTTGAGATTTGTTTTTCAATTGCCTGGCCTTCTTAAAACAACAACCCTAAAACTTGTTTTGTGCATCATTGGAACATGTTGATTATTTATTTCTTCACACATTACATAGTACCATTGGTCGCTAGCTACATTCTTTATAGATTTCGGTTTGGAAGTGATCCGGCCCACACGATGTGCATCGCTGTCCAATAACAGTGTACTTTTTATCTCGCTGGTAGACATCCGAGCATTCATTTTTCTGTACGTTGTGTGTTTGGGTTACAGTGAATGACGCGTGGGTCATCCTTCTGCACGGGCCCGCTGTTGCAGTCATAGTGAGCGTGTGTGCACACGTTCGGCTGGAAAAGTGGGGGGGCCGCAGCGATCGTGGGCTGCAGGGTGTGCGGTCAAAACCTAGCCCCAATCCCCTTCCGTCCTGAGCCCCGCATAAAAATATCTCATCTCTCTTCCTCCTTCCTTCTCATCCGGCTCCTCTTCTCCATGCCGCCGCCTTCTCCGTTTCACCGTCCCTCACGGTCGCCTTGCCCCCTCCACCTTCAGCACCTCCTCCTCCCCTTCCTCTCCTCCTTCCCTACCTCCGGATCCAGACCAAGTGATGTGGATGAGGAGATGATAGCTCGGGAGGTAGGCAAGATGAAGCAGGCGGTTCTCCTTCCATGGCAGCATCCCGACCTGTCGGATCTTCCTCTTCGTCAGTCCAGCGAAGAGGAGTGGCAGATCCGCCTCCTCTTTGGCGTCATCGGCCAGAGAAGGTTTTTTCTCTTGTAGGCAGATGGATGCTGGATGGAGTAGGCGAAGAGTGGTCTAAGGTACGTTGCTTTTTTTCCCATTCATCTCCTGTTCTCTTTCTCCCCCGCAACCTCTGTTCTTTCTCACCCTTGCGGCTTCCCAAGCAGAACCAAAATCTTCCATGTGGCGGCAGCCATGAGTGAGAACGGGAGGGGAGCAGCAGCCGCGGCCTCGATCCAGAGAAGGGCAGCAGCAGCGCCCCTCTACTTCACGCGTGGTGGCCTGGCGCAGCTCCGCCTCCATCCCACGCGTGCAGCGACCACATGAAAGCAAGTAAGCACACATTGTGAGATTCCCATGTGTCCTAAAATTTGTTGGTTTTTTTTTGTTCAATTTGAATATACATGGGAAGTTGATGCGGGATTTGTTCTTGTGGAAATAGACATGGCAAGTGGATTTCCTCTCACCTCAACACTTACTTAATTCAGTACCAGAAGAAGGCTACTATGCCACTCATTTTGTACTAATGCCTGGCTTGCTGCTGCTTGTCCTGATGCTATGTGCTACTAGCTGTTGCTGGTTGCTTGTGCTGATGCTATGTGCTACTACCTGCTGCTGATTGCCTCCTTGTTTGGTTATTTGTCAATCTGAAAACTCTTTGTGAGAAGCAACGTTTGAAGAGAAAGCTATGAGCCAATGAGAAGAGCTTTATTTTCAGTTATTTATTTAAGAATTGATGATGGATATGTCAATATGTTCAAATCCTAATATTTCCTGTCTGTTGTATGTACCCGCTGTCCATTGGATTGGAGTTATGGTTTGAAGGATGAAGAAAATCCCATGGAAGGAACATGTTAGTATATCTTGATGCATACTGTTCTTCTTGAGTCATTATCCACCATGTATTTTTTTGCCATAGCAATCGAATGTGCAGGTGCCATGCAGCATATGGTTTTCACCATACCAATCAAATGTGTAGGTGATGCCATTTGATTATTTTTATATCCATGTGTAACTGCAGATTTCGTTGAATATATATTTTCTAACTATATTGCCAAAGTGCTTCTATAGTTTTGATCATCAGTAAATAGTTCAAGCTGCTCTATAATTTTCAGTCTTGTCTATGGGTGGTTGTAGTGCGGTTTTGTTGATCTACATGCATTTTCAGCACTATAGTATTGCTATATTATCTCAGTAAAATAGTGAATGTATATCATATACGTAAGCTACATTCAGTCGGTTGTTTATATATTTTCTTTAACGATATACACTCCCGATTCAAGTATGTTATTATTGAAGCAATCGACAGGCTACATGGTCCTAAATTATCTCTGAACAAACAACACGTGAATAAAAAATGTAAATACTTACTTCGGTCAGTTTTATTGCCTATATAATAGAAAATGATTTAGTCTTTTGATCGTACCAGGAATCTTGAGATTTGTTTTTCAATTGCCTAGCCTTCTTAAAACAACAACCCTAAAACTTGTTTTGTGCATCATTGGAACATGTTGATTATTTATTTCTTCACACATTACATAGTACCATTGGTCGCTAGCTACATTCTTTATAGATTTAGGTTTGGAAGCGATCCGGCCCGCACGATGTGCATCGCTGTCCAATAACAGTGTACTTTTCATCTCGCTGGTAGACATCCGAGCATTCATCTTTCTGTACGTCGTGTGTTTGGGTTACAGTGAATGACGCGTGGGTCATCCTTCTGCACGGGCCTGCTGTTGCAGTCATAGTGAGCGTGTGTGCGCACGTTCGGCTGGAATAGAGGGGGGGGCGTAGCGATCGTGGGTTGTAGGGTGTGCGGTCAAAACCTAGGCCCAATCCCCTTCCGTCCCGAGCCCCGCATAAAAATATCTCATCTCTCTTCCTCCTTCCTTCTCATCCGGCTCCTCTTCTCCATGCCGCCGCCGCCTTCTCCGCTTCCCCGTCCCTCACGGTCGCCTTGCCCCCTCCACCTTCAGCACCTCCTCCTCCCCTTCCTCTCCTCCTTCCCTGCCTCCGGATCCAGACCAAGTGATGTGGATGAGGAGATGATAGCTCGGGAGGTAGGAAAGATGGAGCAGGCGGTTCTCCTTCCATGGCAGCATCCCGACCTGTCGGGTCATCCTCTTCGTCAGTCGAGCGAAGAGGAGTGGCAGATCCGCCTCCTCTTTGGCGTCATCGGCCAGAGAAGGTTTTTTCTCTTGTAGGCAGATGGATGCTGGATGGAGTAGGCGAAGAGTGGTCTAAGGTACGTTGCTTTTTTCCCATTCATCTCCTGTTCTCTTTCTCCCCCGCAACCTCTGTTCTTTCTCACCCTTGCGGCTTCCCAAGCAGAACCGAAATCTTCCATGTGGCGGCAGCCATGGGTGAGAACTGGAGGGGAGCAGCAGTCGCGGCCTCGATCCAGAGAAGGGCAGCAGGAGCGCCCCTCTACTTCACGCGTGGTGGCCTGGCGCAGCTCTGCCTCCATCCCACGCGTGTAGCGACCACATGAAAGCAAGTGAGCACACATTGTGAGATTCCCATGTGTCCTAAAATTTGTTGGTTTTTTTTGTTCAATTTGAATATACATGGGAAGTTGATGCGGGATTTGTTCTTATAGAAATAGACATGGCAAGTGGATTTCCTCTCACCTCAACACTTACTTAATTCAGTACCAGAAGAAGCCTACTATGCCACTCATTTTGTACTAATGCCTGGCTTGCTGCTGCTTGTCCTGATGCTATGTGCTACTAGCTGTTGCTGGTTGCTTGTGCTGATGCTATGTGCTACTACCTGCTGCTGATTGCCTCCTTGTTTGGTTATTTGTCAATCTGAAAACTCTTTGTGAGAAGCAACGTTTGAAGAGAAAGCTATGAGCCAATGAGAAGAGCTTTATTTTCAGTTATTTATTTAAGAATTGATGATGGATATGTCAATATGTTTAGTTCCTAACATTTCATGTCTGTTGTATGTACCCGCTGTCCATTGGATTGGAGTTATGGTTTGAAGGATGAATAAAATCCCACGGAAGGAACATGTTAGTATATCTTGATGCATACTGTTCTTCTTGAGTCATTATGCACCATGTATTTTTTTGCCATAGCAATCGAATGTGCAGGTGCCATGCAGCATATGGTTTTCACCATACTAATCAAATGTGTAGGTGATGCCATTTGATTATTTTTATATCCATGTGTAACTGCAGATTTCGTTGAATATATATTTTATAACTATATTGCCAAAGTGCTTCTATAGTTTTGATCATCAGTAAATAGTTCTAGCTACTCTATAATTTTCAGTCTTGTGTATGGGTGGTTGTAGTGCGGTTTTGTTGATCTACATGCATTTTCAGCACTATAGTATTGCTATATTATCTCAGTAAAATAGTGAATGTATATCATATAAGTAAGCTACATTCAGTCGGTTGTTTAAATATTTTCTTTAACGATATACACTCCCGATTCATGTATGTTATCATTCAAGCAATCGACAGGCTACATGGTCGTAAATTATCTCTGAACAAACAACACGTGAATAAAAAATGTAAATACTTACTTCGGTCAGTTTTATTGCCTATATAATAGAAAATGATTTAGTCTTTTGATCGTACCAGGAATCTTGAGATTTGTTTTTCAATTGCCTAGCATTCTTAAAACAACAACCCTAAAACTTGTTTTGTGCATCATTGGAACATGTTGATTATTTATTTCTTCACACATTACGTAGTACCATTGGTCGCTAGCTACATTCTTTATAGATTTCGGTTTGGAAGCGATCCGGCCCGCACGATGTGCATCGCTGTCCAATAACAGTGTACTTTTCATCTCGCTGGTAGACATCCGAGCATTCATTTTTTTGTACGTCGTGTGTTTGGGTTACAGTGAATGACGCGTGGGTCATCCTTCTGCACGGGCCCGCTGTTGCAGTCATAGTGAGCGTGTGTGCGCACGTTCGGCTGGAAAAGAGGGGGGGGGGCGCAGCGATCGTGAGCTGCAGGGTGTGCGGTCAAAACCTAGCTCCAATCCCCTTCCTTCTCGAGCCCCGCATAAAAATATCTCATCTCTCTTCCTCCTTCCTTCTCATCCGGCTCCTCTTCTCCATGCCGCCGCCGCCTTCTCCGCTTCCCCGTCCCTCACGGTTGCCTTGCCCCCTCCACCTTCAGCACCTCCTCCTCCCCTTCCTCTCCTCCTTCCCTGCCTCCGGATCCAGACCAAGTGATGTGGATGAGGAGATGATAGCTTGGGAGGTAGGCAAGATGAAGCAGGCGGTTCTCCTTCCATGGCAGCATTCCGACCTGTCGGATCTTCCTCTTCGTCAGTCCAGCGAAGAGGAGTGGAAGATCCGCCTCCTCTTTGGCGTCATCGGCCAGAGAAGGTTTTTTCTCTTGTAGGCAGATGGATGCTGAATGGAGTAGGCGAAAAGTGGTCTAAGGTACATTGCTTTTTTTTCCCATTCATCTCCTGTTCTCTTGCTCCCCTGAAACCTCTGTTCTTTCTCACCCTTGCGGCTTCCCATGGAGAACCGAAATCTTCCATGCGGCGGCAGCCATGAGTGAGAACGGGAGGGGAGCCGCAGCCGCGGCCTTGATCCGGAGAAGGGGAGCAGCAGCGCCCCTCTACTTCACGCGTGGTGGCCTGGCGCAGCTCCGCCTCCATCCCACGCGTGCAGCGACCACATGAAAGCAAGTGAGCACACATTGTGAGATTCCCATGTGTCCTAAAATTTGTTGGTTTTTTTGGTTCAATTTGAATATACATGGGAAGTTGATGCGGGATTTGTTCTTGTGGAAATAGACATGGCAAGTGGATTTCCTCTCACCACAACACTTACTTAATTCAGTACCAGAAGAAGCCTACTATGCCACTTATTTTGTACTAATGCCTGGCTTGCTGCTGCTTGTCCTGATGCTATGTGCTACTAGCTGTTGCTGGTTGCTAGTGCTGATGCTATGTGCTACTACCTGCTGCTGATTGCCTCCTTGTTTGGTTATTTGTCAATCTGAAAACTCTTTGTGAGAAGCAACGTTTGAAGAGAAAGCTATGAGCCAATGAGAAGAGCTTTATTTTCAGTTATTTATTTAAGAATTGATGATGGATATGTCAATATGTTCAGTTCCTAACATTTCCTGTCTGTTGTATGTACCCGCTGTCCATTGGATTGGAGTTATGGTTTGAAGGATGAAGAAAATCCCACGGAAGGAACATGTTAGTATATCTTGATGCATACTGTTCTTCTTGAGTCATTATGCACCATGTATTTTTTTGCCATAGCAATCGAATGTGCAGCAGCCATGCAGAATATGGTTTTCACCATACCAATCAAATGTGTAGGTGATGCCATTTGATTATTTTTATATCCATGTGTAACTGCAGATTTCGTTGAATAAATATTTTATAACTATATTGCCAAAGTGCTTCTATAGTTTTGATCATCAGTAAATAGTTCTAGCTACTCTATAATTTTCAGTCTTGTGTATGGGTGGTTGTAGTGCGGTTTTGTTGATCTACATGCATTTTCAGCACTATAGTATTGCTATATTATCTCAGTAAAATAGTGAATGTATATCATATAAGTAAGCTACATTCAGTCGGTTGTTTAAATATTTTCTTTAACGATATACACTCCCGATTCATGTATGTTATCATTCAAGCAATCGACAGGCTACATGGTCGTAAATTATCTCTGAACAAACAACACGTGAATAAAAAATGTAAATACTTACTTCGGTCAGTTTTATTGCCTATATAATAGAAAATGATTCAGTCTTTTGATCGTACCAGGAATCTTGAGATTTGTTTTTCAATTGCCAAGCATTCTTAAAACAACAACCCTAAAACTTGTTTTGTGCATCATTGGAACATGTTGATTATTTATTTCTTCACACATTACATAGTACCATTGGTCGCTAGCTACATTCTTTATAGATTTCGGTTTGGAAGCGATCCGGCCTGCACGATGTGCATCGCTGTCCAATAACAGTGTACTTTTCATCTCGCTGGTAGACATCCGAGTATTCATTTTTTTTGTACGTCATGTGTTTGGGTTACAGTGAATGACGCGTGGGTCATCCTTCTGCACGGGCCTGCTGCTGCAGTCATAGTGAGCGTGTGTGCGCATGTTCGGCTGGAAAAGAGGGGGGGGGCAGCGATCGTGAGCTGCAGGGTGTGCGGTCAAAACCTAGCTCCAATCCCCTTCCGTCCCGAGCCCCGCATAAAAATATCTCATCTCTCTTCCTCCTTCCTTCTCATCCGGCTCCTCTTCTCCATGCCGCCGCTGCCTTCTCCGCTTCCCCGTCCCTCACGGTTGCCTTGCCCCCTCCACCTTCAGCACCTCCTCCTCCCCTTCCTCTCCTCCTTCCCTGCCTCCGGATCCAGACCAAGTGATGTGGATGAGGAGATGATAGCTCGGGAGGTAGGCAACATGAAGCAGGCGGTTCTCCTTCCATGGCAGCATTCCGACCTGTCGGATCTTCCTCTTCGTCAGTCCAGCGAAGAGGAGTGGCAGATCCGCCTCCTCTTTGGCGTCATCGGCCAGAGAAGGTTTTTTCTCTTGTAGGCAGATGGATGCTGAATGGAGTAGGCGAAAAGTGGTCTAAGGTACGTTGCTTTTTTTTCCCATTCATCTCCTGTTCTCTTGCTCCCCTGAAACCTCTGTTCTTTCTCACCCTTGCGGCTTCCCATGCAGAACCGAAATCTTCCATGCGGCGGCAGCCATGAGTGAGAACGGGAGGGGAGCCGCAGCCGCGGCCTTGATCCGGAGAAGGGGAGCAGCAGCGCCCCTCTACTTCACACGTGGTGGCCTGGCGCAGCTCCGCCTCCATCCCACGCGTGCAGCGACCACATGAAAGCAAGTGAGCACACATTGTGAGATTCCCATGTGTCCTAAAATTTGATGGTTTTTTTGGTTCAATTTGAATATACATGGGAAGTTGATGCGGGATTTGTTCTTGTGGAAATAGACATGGCAAGTGGATTTCCTCTCACCACAACACTTACTTAATTCAGTACCAGAAGAAGCCTACTATGCCACTTATTTTGTACTAATGCCTGGCTTGCTGCTGCTTGTCCTGATGCTATGTGCTACTAGCTGTTGCTGGTTGCTTGTGCTGATGCTATGTGCTACTACCTGCTGCTGATTGCCTCCTTGTTTGGTTATTTGTCAATCTGAAAACTCTTTGTGAGAAGCAACGTTTGAAGAGAAAGCTATGAGCCAATGAGAAGAGCTTTATTTTCAGTTATTTATTTAAGAATTGATGATGGATATGTCAATATGTTCAGTTCCTAACATTTCCTGTCTGGTGTATGTACCCGCTGTCCATTGGATTGGAGTTATGGTTTGAAGGATGAAGAATATCCCACGGAAGGAACATGTTAGTATATCTTGATGCATACTGTTCTTCTTGAGTCATTATGCACCATGTATTTTTTTGCCATAGCAATCGAATGTGCAGCAGCCATGCAGAATAAGGTTTTCACCATACCAATCAAATGTGTAGGTGATGCCATTTGATTATTTTTATATCCATGTGTAACTGCAGATTTCGTTGAATAAATATTTTATAACTATATTGCCAAAGTGCTTCTATAGTTTTGATCATCAGTAAATAGTTCTAGCTACTCTATAATTTTCAGTCTTGTGTATGGGTGGTTGTAGTGCGGTTTTGTTGATCTACATGCATTTTCAGCACTATAGTATTGCTATATTATCTCAGTAAAATAGTGAATGTATATCATATACGTAAGCTACATTCAGTCGGTTGTTTATATATTTTCTTTAACGATATACACTCCCGATTCATGTATGTTATCATTCAAGCAATCGACAGGCTACATGGTCCTAAATTATCTCTGAACAAACAACGCGTGAATAAAAAATGTAAATACTTACTTCGGTCAGTTTTATTGCCTATATAATAGAAAATGATTTAGTCTTTTGATCGTACCAGGAATCTTGAGATTTGTTTTTCAATTGCCTAGCCTTCTTAAAACAACAACCCTAAAACTTGTGTTGTGCATCATTGGAACATGTTGATTATTTATTTCTTCACACATTACATAGTACCATTGGTCGCTAGCTACATTCTTTATAGATTTCGGTTTGGAAGTGATCCGGCCCGCACGATATGCATCGCTGTCCAATAACAGTGTACTTTTCATCTCGCTGGTAGACATCCGAGCATTCATTTTTCTCTACGTCGTGTGTTTGGGTTACAGTCAATGACGCGTGGGTCATCCTTCTACACGGGCCCGCTGTTGCAGTCACAGTGAGCGTGTGTGCGCACGTTCGGCTGGAAAAGAGGGGGGGCCGCAGTGATCGTGGGCTGCAGGGTGTGCGGTCAAAACCTAGCCCCAATCCCCTTCCGTCCCGAGCCCCGCATAAAAATATCTCATCTCTCTTCCTCCTTCCTTCTCATCCGGCTCCTCTTCTCCATGTCGCCGCCGCCGCCTTCTTCGCTTCCCCGTCCCTCACGGTCGCCTTGCCCCCTCCACCTCCAGCACCTCCTCCTCCCCTTCCTCTCCTCCTTCCCTGCCTTCGGATCCAGACCAAGTGATGTGGATGAGGAGATGATAGCTCGGGAGGTAGGCAAGATGAAGCAGGCGGTTGTCCTTCCATGGCAGCATCCCGACCTGTCGGATCTTCCTCTTCGTCAGTCGAGCGAAGAGGAGTGGCAGATCCGCCTCCTCTTTGGCGTCATCGGCCAGAGAAGGTTTTTCTCTTGTAGGCAGATGGATGCTGGATGGAGAAGGCGAAGAGTGGTGTAAGGTACGTTGCTTTTTTTTCCCATTCATCTCCTGTTCTCTTTCTCCCCCGCAACCTCTGTTCTTTCTCACCCTTGCGGCTTCCCAAGCAAAATCGAAATCTTCCATGCGGCGGCAGCCATGAGTGAGAACGGGAGGGGAGCTGCAGCCGCGGCCTCGATCCAGAGAAGGGCAGCAGCAGCGCCCCTCTACTTCATGCGTGGTGGCCTGGCGCAGCTCCGCCTCCATCCCACGCGTGCAGCGACCACATGAAAGCAAGTGAGCACACATTGTGAGATTCCCATGTGTCCTAAAATTTGTTGTTTTTTTTGTTCAATTTGAATATACATGGGAAGTTGATGCGGGATTTGTTCTTATAGAAATAGACATGGCAAGTGGATTTCCTCTCACCTCAACACTTACTTAATTCAGTACCAGAAGAAGCCTACTATGCCACTCATTTTGTACTAATGCCTGGCTTGATGCTGCTTGTCCTAATGCTATGTGCTACTAGCTGTTGCTGGTTGCCTGTGCTGATGCTATGTGCTACTACCTGCTGCTGATTGCCTCCTTGTTTGGTTATTTGTCAATCTGAAAACTCTTTGTGAGAAGCAATGTTTGAAGAGAAAGCTATGAGCCAATGAGAAGAGCTTTATTTTCAGTTATTTATTTAAGAATTGATGATGGATATGTCAATATGTTCAGTTCCTAACATTTCCTGTCTGTTGTATGTACCCGCTGTCCATTGGATTGGAGTTATGGTTTGAAGGATGAAGAAAATCCCACGGAAGGAACATGTTAGTATATCTTGATGCATACTGTTCTTCTTGAGTCATTATGCACCATGTATTTTTTTGCCATAGCAATCGAATGTGCAGCAGCCATGCAGAATAAGGTTTTCACCATACCAATCAAATGTGTAGGTGATGCCATTTGATTATTTTTATATCCATGTGTAACTGCAGATTTCGTTGAATAAATATTTTATAACTATATTGCCAAAGTGCTTCTATAGTTTTGATCATCAGTAAATAGTTCTAGCTACTCTATAATTTTCAGTCTTGTGTATGGGTGGTTGTAGTGCGGTTTTGTTGATCTACATGCATTTTCAGCACTATAGTATTGCTATATTATCTCAGTAAAATAGTGAATGTATATCATATACGTAAGCTACATTCAGTCGGTTGTTTATATATTTTCTTTAACGATATACACTCCCGATTCATGTATGTTATCATTCAAGCAATCGACAGGCTACATGGTCCTAAATTATCTCTGAACAAACAACGCGTGAATAAAAAATGTAAATACTTACTTCGGTCAGTTTTATTGCCTATATAATAGAAAATGATTTAGTCTTTTGATCGTACCAGGAATCTTGAGATTTGTTTTTCAATTGCCTAGCCTTCTTAAAACAACAACCCTAAAACTTGTTTTGTGCATCATTGGAACATGTTGATTATTTATTTCTTCACACATTACATAGTACCATTGGTCGCTAGCTACATTCTTTATAGATTTCGGTTTGGAAGTGATCCGGCCCGCACGATGTGCATCGCTGTCCAATAACAGTGTACTTTTCATCTCGCTGGTAGACATCCGAGCATTCATTTTTCTCTACGTCGTGTGTTTGGGTTACAGTCAATGACGCGTGGGTCATCCTTCTACACGGGCCCGCTGTTGCAGTCACAGTGAGCGTGTGTGCGCACGTTCGGCTGGAAAAGAGGGGGGGCCGCAGTGATCGTGGGCTGCAGGGTGTGCGGTCAAAACCTAGCCCCAATCCCCTTCCGTCCCGAGCCCCGCATAAAAATATCTCATCTCTCTTCCTCCTTCCTTCTCATCCGGCTCCTCTTCTCCATGTCGCCGCCGCCGCCTTCTTCGCTTCCCCGTCCCTCACGGTCGCCTTGCCCCCTCCACCTCCAGCACCTCCTCCTCCCCTTCCTCTCCTCCTTCCCTGCCTTCGGATCCAGACCAAGTGATGTGGATGAGGAGATGATAGCTCGGGAGGTAGGCAAGATGAAGCAGGCGGTTGTCCTTCCATGGCAGCATCCCGACCTGTCGGATCTTCCTCTTCGTCAGTCGAGCGAAGAGGAGTGGCAGATCCGCCTCCTCTTTGGCGTCATCGGCCAGAGAAGGTTTTTTCTCTTGTAGGCAGATGGATGCTGGATGGAGAAGGCGAAGAGTGGTGTAAGGTACGTTGCTTTTTTTCCCATTCATCTCCTGTTCTCTTTCTCCCCCGCAACCTCTGTTCTTTCTCACCCTTGCGGCTTCCCAAGCAAAACCGAAATCTTCCATGCGGCGGCAGCCATGAGTGAGAACGGGAGGGGAGCTGCAGCCGCGGCCTCGATCCAGAGAAGGGCAGCAGCAGCGCCCCTCTACTTCATGCGTGGTGGCCTGGCGCAGCTCCGCCTCCATCCCACGCGTGCAGCGACCACATGAAAGAAAGTGAGCACACATTGTGAGATTCCCATGTGTCCTAAAATTTGTTGTTTTTTTTGTTCAATTTGAATATACATGGGAAGTTGATGCGGGATTTGTTCTTATAGAAATAGACATGGCAAGTGGATTTCCTCTCACCTCAACACTTACTTAATTCAGTACCAGAAGAAGCCTACTATGCCACTCATTTTTTACTAATGCCTGGCTTGATGCTGCTTGTCCTAATGCTATGTGCTACTAGCTGTTGCTGGTTGCCTGTGCTGATGCTATGTGCTACTACCTTCTGCTGATTGCCTCCTTGTTTGGTTATTTGTCAATCTGAAAACTCTTTGTGAGAAGCAACGTTTGAAGAGAAATCTATGAGCCAATGAGAAGAGCTTTATTTTCAGTTATTTATTTAAGAATTGATGATGGATATGTCAATATGTTCAGTTCCTAACATTTCCTGTCTGTTGTATGTACCCGCTGTCCATTGGATTGGAGTTATGGTTTGAAAGATGAAGAAAATCCCACGGAAGGAACATGTTAGTATATCTTGATGCATACTGTTCTTCTTGAGTCATTATGCACCATGTATTTTTTTGCCATAGCAATCGAATGTGCAGGTGCCATGCAGCATATGGTTTTCACCATACCAATCAAATGCGTAGGTGATGCCATTTGATTATTTTTATATCCATGTGTAACTGCAGATTTCGTTGAATATATATTTTATAACTATATTGCCAAAGTGCTTCTATAGTTTTGATCATCTGTAAATAGTTCTAGCTACTCTATAATTTTCAGTCTTGTGTATGGGTGATTGTAGTGCGGTTTTGTTGATCTACATGCATTTTCAGCACTATAGTATTGCTATATTATCTCAGTAAAATAGTGAATGTATATCATATACGTAAGCTACATTCAGTCGGTTGTTTATATATTTTCTTTAACGATATACACTCCCGATTCATGTATGTTATCATTCAATCAATCCACAGGCTACATGGTCCTAAATTATCTCTGAAGAAACAACACGTGAATAAAAAATGTAAATACTTACTTCGGTCAGTTTTATTGCCTATATAATAGAAAATGATTTAGTCTTTTGATCGTACCAGGAATCTTGAGATTTGTTTTTCAATTGCCTAGCCTTCTTAAAACAACAACCCTAAAACTTGTTTTGTGCATCATTGGAACATGTTGATTATTTATTTCTTCACACATTACATAGTACCATTGGTCGCTAGCTACATTCTTTATAGATTTCGGTTTGGAAGTGATCCGGCCCGCACGATGTGCATCGCTGTCCAATAACAGTGTACTTTTCATCTCGCTGGTAGACATCCGAGCATTCATTTTTCTCTACGTCGTGTGTTTGGGTTACAGTCAATGACGCGTGGGTCATCCTTCTACACGGGCCCGCTGTTGCAGTCACAGTGAGCGTGTGTGCGCACGTTCGGCTGGAAAAGAGGGGGGGCCGCAGTGATCGTGGGCTGCAGGGTGTGCGGTCAAAACCTAGCCCCAATCCCCTTCCGTCCCGAGCCCCGCATAAAAATATCTCATCTCTCTTCCTCCTTCCTTCTCATCCGGCTCCTCTTCTCCATGTCGCCGCCGCCGCCTTCTTCGCTTCCCCGTCCCTCACGGTCGCCTTGCCCCCTCCACCTCCAGCACCTCCTCCTCCCCTTCCTCTCCTCCTTCCCTGCCTTCGGATCCAGACCAAGTGATGTGGATGAGGAGATGATAGCTCGGGAGGTAGGCAAGATGAAGCAGGCGGTTGTCCTTCCATGGCAGCATCCCGACCTGTCGGATCTTCCTCTTCGTCAGTCGAGCAAAGAGGAGTGGCAGATCCGCCTCCTCTTTGGCGTCATCGGCCAGAGAAGGTTTTTTCTCTTGTAGGCAGATGGATGCTGGATGGAGAAGGCGAAGAGTGGTGTAAGGTACGTTGCTTTTTTTTCCCATTCATCTCCAGTTCTCTTTCTCCCCCGCAACCTCTGTTCTTTCTCACCCTTGCGGCTTCCCAAGCAAAACCGAAATCTTCCATGCGGCGGCAGCCATGAGTGAGAACGGGAGGGGAGCTGCAGCCGCGGCCTCGATCCAGAGAAGGGCAGCAGCAGCGCCCCTCTACTTCATGCGTGGTGGCCTGGCGCAGCTCCGCCTCCATCCCACGCGTGCAGCGACCACATGAAAGCAAGTGAGCACACATTGTGAGATTCCCATGTGTCCTAAAATTTGTTGTTTTTTTTGTTCAATTAGAATATACATGGGAAGTTGATGCGGGATTTGTTCTTATAGAAATAGACATGGCAAGTGGATTTCCTCTCACCTCAACACTTACTTAATTCAGTACCAGAAGAAGCCTACTATGCCACTCATTTTGTACTAATGCCTGGCTTGATGCTGCTTGTCCTAATGCTATGTGCTACTAGCTGTTGCTGGTTGCCTGTGCTGATGCTATGTGCTACTACCTGCTGCTGATTGCCTCCTTGTTTGGTTATTTGTCAATCTGAAAACTCTTTGTGAGAAGCAACGTTTGAAGAGAAAGCTATGAGCCAATGAGAAGAGCTTTATTTTCAGTTATTTATTTAAGAATTGATGATGGATATGTCAATATGTTCAGTTCCTAACATTTCCTGTCTGTTGTATGTACCCGCTGTCCATTGGATTGGAGTTATGGTTTGAAGGATGAAGAAAATCCCACGGATGGAACATGTTAGTATATCTTGATGCATACTGTTCTTCTTGAGTCATTATGCACCATGTATTTTTTTGCCATAGCAATCGAATGTGCAGCAGCCATGCAGAATAAGGTTTTCGCCATACCAATCAAATGTGTAGGTGATGCCATTTGATTATTTTTATATCCATGTGTAACTGCAGATTTCGTTGAATAAATATTTTATAACTATATTGCCAAAGTGCTTCTATAGTTTTGATCATCAGTAAATAGTTCTAGCTACTCTATAATTTTCAGTCTTGTGTATGGGTGGTTGTAGTGCGGTTTTGTTGATCTACATGCATTTTCAGCACTATAGTATTGCTATATTATCTCAGTAAAATAGTGAATGTATATCATATACGTAAGCTACATTCAGTCGGTTGTTTATATATTTTCTTTAACGATATACACTCCCGATTCATGTATGTTATCATTCAAGCAATCGACAGGCTACATGGTCCTAAATTATCTCTGAACAAACAACGCGTGAATAAAAAATGTAAATACTTACTTCGGTCAGTTTTATTGCCTATATAATAGAAAATGATTTAGTCTTTTGATCGTACCAGGAATCTTGAGATTTGTTTTTCAATTGCCTAGCCTTCTTAAAACAACAACCCTAAAACTTGTTTTGTGCATCATTGGAACATGTTGATTATTTATTTCTTCACACATTACATAGTACCATTGGTCGCTAGCTACATTCTTTATAGATTTCGGTTTGGAAGTGATCCGGCCCGCACGATGTGCATCGCTGTCCAATAACAGTGTACTTTTCATCTCGCTGGTAGACATCCGAGCATTCATTTTTCTCTACGTCGTGTGTTTGGGTTACAGTCAATGACGCGTGGGTCATCCTTCTACACGGGCCCGCTGTTGCAGTCACAGTGAGCGTGTGTGCGCACGTTCGGCTGGAAAAGAGGGGGGGCCGCAGTGATCGTGGGCTGCAGGGTGTGCGGTCAAAACCTAGCCCCAATCCCCTTCCGTCCCGAGCCCCGCATAAAAATATCTCATCTCTCTTCCTCCTTCCTTCTCATCCGGCTCCTCTTCTCCATGTCGCCGCCGCCGCCTTCTTCGCTTCCCCGTCCCTCACGGTCGCCTTGCCCCCTCCACCTCCAGCACCTCCTCCTCCCCTTCCTCTCCTCCTTCCCTGCCTTCGGATCCAGACCAAGTGATGTGGATGAGGAGATGATAGCTCGGGAGGTAGGCAAGATGAAGCAGGCGGTTGTCCTTCCATGGCAGCATCCTGACCTGTCGGATCTTCCTCTTCGTCAGTCGAGCGAAGAGGAGTGGCAGATCCGCCTCCTCTTTGGCGTCATCGGCCAGAGAAGGTTTTTTCTCTTGTAGGCAGATGGATGCTGGATGGAGAAGGCGAAGAGTGGTGTAAGGTACGTTGCTTTTTTTCCCATTCATCTCCTGTTCTCTTTCTCCCCCGCAACCTCTGTTCTTTCTCACCCTTGCGGCTTCCCAAGCAAAACCGAAATCTTCCATGCGGCGGCAGCCATGAGTGAGAACGGGAGGGGAGCTGCAGCCGCGGCCTCGATCCAGAGAAGGGCAGCAGCAGCGCCCCTCTACTTCATGCGTGGTGGCCTGGTGCAGCTCCGCCTCCATCCCACGCGTGCAGCGACCACATGAAAGCAAGTGAGCACACATTGTGAGATTCCCATGTGTCCTAAAATTTGTTGTTTTTTTTGTTCAATTTGAATATACATGGGAAGTTGATGCGGGATTTGTTCTTATAGAAATAGACATGGCAAGTGGATTTCCTCTCACCTCAACACTTACTTAATTCAGTACCAGAAGAAGCCTACTATGCCACTCATTTTGTACTAATGCCTGGCTTGATGCTGCTTGTCCTAATGCTATGTGCTACTAGCTGTTGCTGGTTGCCTGTGCTGATGCTATGTGCTACTACCTGCTGCTGATTGCCTCCTTGTTTGGTTATTTGTCAATCTGAAAACTCTTTGTGAGAAGCAACGTTTGAAGAGAAATCTATGAGCCAATGAGAAGAGCTTTATTTTCAGTTATTTATTTAAGAATTGATGATGGATATGTCAATATGTTCAGTTCCTAACATTTCCTGTCTGTTGTATGTACCCGCTGTCCATTGGATTGCAGTTATGGTTTGAAAGATGAAGAAAATCCCACGGAAGGAACATGTTAGTATATCTTGATGCATATTGTTCTTCTTGAGTCATTATGCACCATGTATTTTTTTGCCATAGCAATCGAATGTGCAGGTGCCATGCAGCATATGGTTTTCACCATACCAATCAAATGCGTAGGTGATGCCATTTGATTATTTTTATATCCATGTGTAACTGCAGATTTCGTTGAATATATATTTTATAACTATATTGCCAAAGTGCTTCTATAGTTTTGATCATCTGTAAATAGTTCTAGCTACTCTATAATTTTCAGTCTTGTGTATGGGTGATTGTAGTGCGGTTTTGTTGATCTACATGCATTTTCAGCACTATAGTATTGCTATATTATCTCAGTAAAATAGTGAATGTATATCATATACGTAAGCTACATTCAGTCGGTTGTTTATATATTTTCTTTAACGATATACACTCTCGATTCATGTATGTTATCATTCAATCAATCCACAGGCTACATGGTCCTAAATTATCTCTGAAGAAACAACACGTGAATAAAAAATGTAAATACTTACTTCGGTCAGTTTTATTGCCTATATAATAGAAAATGATTTAGTCTTTTGATCGTACCAGGAATCTTGAGATTTGTTTTTCAATTGCCTAGCCTTCTTAAAACAACAACCCTAAAACTTGTTTTGTGCATCATTGGAACATGTTGATTATTTATTTCTTCACACATTACATAGTACCATTGGTCGCTAGCTACATTCTTTATAGATTTCGGTTTGGAAGTGATCCGGCCCGCACGATGTGCATCGCTGTCCAATAACAGTGTACTTTTCATCTCGCTGGTAGACATCCGAGCATTCATTTTTCTCTACGTCGTGTGTTTGGGTTACAGTCAATGACGCGTGGGTCATCCTTCTACACGGGCCCGCTGTTGTAGTCACAGTGAGCGTGTGTGCGCACGTTCGGCTGGAAAAGAGGGGGGGCCGCAGTGATCGTGGGCTGCAGGGTGTGCGGTCAAAACCTAGCCCCAATCCCCTTCCGTCCCGAGCCCCGCATAAAAATATCTCATCTCTCTTCCTCCTTCCTTCTCATCCGGCTCCTCTTCTCCATGTCGCCGCCGCCGCCTTCTTCGCTTCCCCGTCCCTCACGGTCGCCTTGCCCCCTCCACCTCCAGCACCTCCTCCTCCCCTTCCTCTCCTCCTTCCCTGCCTTCGGATCCAGACCAAGTGATGTGGATGAGGAGATGATAGCTCGGGAGGTAGGCAAGATGAAGCAGGCGGTTGTCCTTCCATGGCAGCATCCCGACCTGTCGGATCTTCCTCTTCGTCAGTCGAGCGAAGAGGAGTGGCAGATCCGCCTCCTCTTTGGCGTCATCGGCCAGAGAAGGTTTTTTCTCTTGTAGGCAGATGGATGCTGGATGGAGAAGGCGAAGAGTGGTGTAAGGTACGTTGCTTTTTTTTCCCATTCATCTCCAGTTCTCTTTCTCCCCCGCAACCTCTGTTCTTTCTCACCCTTGCGGCTTCCCAAGCAAAACCGAAATCTTCCATGCGGCGGCAGCCATGAGTGAGAACGGGAGGGGAGCTGCAGCCGCGGCCTCGATCCAGAGAAGGGCAGCAGCAGCGCCCCTCTACTTCATGCGTGGTGGCCTGGCGCAGCTCCGCCTCCATCCCACGCGTGCAGCGACCACATGAAAGCAAGTGAGCACACATTGTGAGATTCCCATGTGTCCTAAAATTTGTTGTTTTTTTTGTTCAATTTGAATATACATGGGAAGTTGATGCGGGATTTGTTCTTATAGAAATAGACATGGCAAGTGGATTTCCTCTCACCTCAACACTTACTTAATTCAGTACCAGAAGAAGCCTACTATGCCACTCATTTTGTACTAATGCCTGGCTTGATGCTGCTTGTCCTAATGCTATGTGCTACTAGCTGTTGCTGGTTGCCTGTGCTGATGCTATGTGCTACTACCTGCTGCTGATTGCCTCCTTGTTTGGTTATTTGTCAATCTGAAAACTCTTTGTGAGAAGCAACGTTTGAAGAGAAAGCTATGAGCCAATGAGAAGAGCTTTATTTTCAGTTATTTATTTAAGAATTGATGATGGATATGTCAATATGTTCAGTTCCTAACATTTCCTGTCTGTTGTATGTACCCGCTGTCCATTGGATTGGAGTTATGGTTTGAAGGATGAAGAAAATCCCACGGATGGAACATGTTAGTATATCTTGATGCATACTGTTCTTCTTGAGTCATTATGCACCATGTATTTTTTTGCCATAGCAATCGAATGTGCAGCAGCCATGCAGAATAAGGTTTTCACCATACCAATCAAATGTGTAGGTGATGCCATTTGATTATTTTTATATCCATGTGTAACTGCAGATTTCGTTGAATAAATATTTTATAACTATATTGCCAAAGTGCTTCTATAGTTTTGATCATCAGTAAATAGTTCTAGCTACTCTATAATTTTCAGTCTTGTGTATGGGTGGTTGTAGTGCGGTTTTGTTGATCTACATGCATTTTCAGCACTATAGTATTGCTATATTATCTCAGTAAAATAGTGAATGTATATCATATACGTAAGCTACATTCAGTCGGTTGTTTATATATTTTCTTTAACGATATACACTCCCGATTCATGTATGTTATCATTCAAGCAATCGACAGGCTACATGGTCCTAAATTATCTCTGAACAAACAACGCGTGAATAAAAAATGTAAATACTTACTTCGGTCAGTTTTATTGCCTATATAATAGAAAATGATTTAGTCTTTTGATCGTACCAGGAATCTTGAGATTTGTTTTTCAATTGCCTAGCCTTCTTAAAACAACAACCCTAAAACTTGTTTTGTGCATCATTGGAAACTGTTGATTATTTATTTCTTCACACATTATATAGTACCATTGGTCGCTAGCTACATTCTTTATAGATTTCAGTTTGGAAGTGATCCGGCCCGCACGATGTGTATCGCTGTCCAATAACTGTGTACTTTTCATCTCGCTGGTAGACATCCGAGCATTCATTTTTCTGTACGTCGTGTGTTTGGGTTACAGTGAATGACGCGTGGTTCATCCTTCTGCACGGGCCGGCTGTTGCTATCATAGTGAGCGTGTGTGCGCACGTTCGGCTGGAAAAGAGGGGGGGCCGCAGCGATCGTGGGCTGCAGGGTGTGCGGTCAAAACCTAGCCCCAATCCCCTTTCGTCCCGAGCCCCACATAAAAATATCTCATCTCTCTTCCTCCTTCCTTCTCATCCGGCTCCTCTTCTCCATGCTGCCGCCGCCTTCTCCGCTTCCCCGTCCCTCACGGTCGCCTTGCCACCTCCACCTTCAGCACCTCCTCCTCCCCTTCCTGTCCTCCTTCCCTACCTCCGGATCCAGACCAAGTGATGTGGACGAGGAGATGATAGCTCGGGAGGTAGGCAAGCTGAAGCAGGAGGTTCTCCTTCCATGGCAGCATCCCGACCGGTCGGATCTTCCTCTTCGTCAGTCCAGCGAAGAGGAGTGGCAGATCCGCATCCTCTTTGGCGTCATCGGCCAGAGAAGGTTTTTTCTCTTGTAGGCAGATGGATGCTGGATGGAGTAGGCGAAGACTGGTCTAAGGTACGTTGCTTTTTTCCCATTCATCTCCTGTTCTCTTTCTCCCCCGCAACCTCTGTTCTTTCTCACCCTTGCGGCTTTCCAAGCAGAACCGAAATCTTCCATGCGGCGGCAGCCATGAGTGAGAACGGGAGGGGAGCAGCAGCCGCGGCCTCGATCCGGAGAAGGGCAGCAGCAGCACCCGTCTACTTCACGCGTGGTGGCCTGGCGCAGCTCCGCCTCCATCCCACGCGTGGAGCGACCACATGAAAGCAAGTGAGCACACATTGTGAGATTCCCATGTGTCCTAAAATTTGTTGGTTTTTTTTGTTCAATTTGAATATACATGGGAAGTTGATGCGGGATTTGTTCTTATAGAAATAGACATGGCAAGTGGATTTCCTCTCACCTCAACACTTACTTAATTCAGTACCACAAAAAGCCTACTATGCCACTCATTTTGTAGTAATGCCTGGCTTGCTGCTGCTTGTCCTGATGCTATGTGCTACTAGCTGTTGCTGGTTGCTTGTGCTGATGCTATGTGCTACTACCTGCTGCTGATTGCCTCCTTGTTTGGTTATTTGTCAATCTGAAAACTCTTTGTGAGAAGCAACGTTTGAAGAGAAAGCTATGAGCCAATGAGAAGAGCTTTATTTTCAGTTATTTATTTAAGAATTGATGATGGATATGTCAATATGTTCAGTTCCTAACATTTCCTGTCTGTTGTATGTACCCGCTGTCCATTGGATTGGAGTTATGATTTGAAGGATGAAGAAAATCCCACGGAAGGAACATGTTAGTATATCTTGATGCATACTGTTCTTCTTGAGTCATTATGCACCATGTATTTTTTTGCCATAGCAATCGAATGTGCAGGTGCCATGCAACATATGGTTTTCACCATACCAATCAAATGCGTAGGTGATGCCATTTGATTATTTTTATATCCATGTGTAACTGCAGATTTCGTTGAATATATATTTTATAACTATATTGCCAAAGTGCTTCTATAGTTTTGATCATCTGTAAATAGTTCTAGCTACTCTATAATTTTCAGTCTTGTGTATGGGTGATTGTAGTGCGGTTTTGTTGATCTACATGCATTTTCAGCACTATAGTATTGCTATATTATCTCAGTAAAATAGTGAATGTATATCATATACGTAAGATACATTCAGTCGGTTGTTTATATATTTTCTTTAACGATATACACTCCCGATTCATGTATGTTATCATTCAATCAATCCACAGGCTACATGGTCCTAAATTATCTCTGAAGAAACAACACGTGAATAAAAAATGTAAATACTTACTTCGGTCAGTTTTATTGCCTATATAATAGAAAATGATTTAGTCTTTTGATCGTACCAGGAATCTTGAGATTTGTTTTTCAATTGCCTAGCCTTCTTAAAACAACAACCCTAAAACTTGTTTTGTGCATCATTGGAACATGTTGATTATTTATTTCTTCACACATTACATAGTACCATTGGTCGCTAGCTACATTCTTTATAGATTTCGGTTTGGAAGTGATCCGGCCCGCACGATGTGCATCGCTGTCCAATAACAGTGTACTTTTCATCTCGCTGGTAGACATCCGAGCATTCATTTTTCTGTACGTCGTGTGTTTGGGTTACAGTGAATGACGCGTGGGTCATCCTTCTACACGGGCCCGCTGTTGCAGTCATAGTGAGCGTGTGTGCGCACGTTCGGCTGGAAAAGAGGGGGGGGCGCAACGATCTTGGGCTGCAGGGTATGCGGTCAAAACCTAGCCCCAATCACCTTCCATCCCGAGCCCCGCATAAAAATATCTCATCTCTCTTCCTGCTTCCTTCTCATCCGGCTCCTCTTCTCCATGCCGCCGCCACCGTCGCCTTCTTCGCTTCCCCGTCCCTCACGGTCGCCTTGCCCCCTCCACCTTCAGCACCTCCTCCTCCCCTTCCTCTCCTCCTTCCCTGCCTTCGGATCCAGACCAAGTGATGTGGATGAGGAGATGATAGCTCGGGAGGTAGGCAAGATGAAGCAGGCGGTTCTCCTTCCATGGCAGCATCCCGATCTGTCGGATCTTCCTCTTCGTCAGTCCAGCGAAGAGGAGTGGCAGATCCGCCTCCTCTTTGGCGTCATCGGCCAGCAAAGGTTTTTTCTCTTGTAGGCAGATGGATGCTGGATGGAGTAGGCGAAGAGTGGTCTAAGGTACGTTGCTTTTTTTCCCATTCATCTCCTGTTCTCTTTCTCCCCCGCAACCTCTGTTCTTTCTCACCCTTGCGGCTTCCCAAGCAGAACCGAAATCTTCCATGCGGCGGCAGCCATGAGTGAGAACGGGAGGGGAGCAGCAGCCGCGGCCTTGATCCAGAGAAGGGCAGCAGCAGCGCCCCTCTACTTCACGCGTGGTGGCCTGGCGCAATTCCGCCTCCATCCCACGTGTGCAGCGACCACATGAAAGCAAGTGAGCACACATTGTGAGATTCCCATGTGTCCGAAAATTTGTTGTTTTTTTTGTTCAATTTGAATATACATGGGAAGTTGATGCGGGATTTGTTCTTATAGAAATAGACATGGCAAGTGGATTTCCTCTCAGCTCAATACTTACTTAATTCAGTACCAGAAGAAGCCTACTATGCCACTCATTTTGTACTAATGCCTGGCTTGCTGCTGCTTGTCCTAATGCTATGTGCTACTAGCTGTTGCTGGTTGCCTGTGCTGATGCTATGTGCTACTACCTGCTGCTGATTGCCTCCTTGTTTGGTTATTTGTCAATCTGAAAACTCTTTGTGAGAAGCAACGTTTGAAGAGAAAGCTATGAGCCAATGAGAAGAGCTTTATTTTCAGTTATTTATTTAAGAATTGATGATGGATATGTCAATATGTTCAGTTCCTAACATTTCTTGTCTGTTGTATGTACCCGCTGTCCATTGGATTGGAGTTATGGTTTGAAAGATGAAGAAAATCCCATGGAAGGAACATGTTAGTATATCTTGATGCATACTATTCTTCTTGAGTCATTATGCACCATGTATTTTTTTGCCATAGCAATCGAATGTGCAGGTGTCATGCTGCATATGGTTTTCACCATACCAATCAAATGTGTAGGTGATGCCATTTGATTATTTTTATATCCATGTGTAACTGCAGATTTCGTTGAATATATATTTTATAACTATATTGCCAAAGTGCTTCTATAGTTTTGATCATCAGTAAATAGTTCTAGCTACTCTATAATTTTCAGTCTTGTGTATGGGTGATTGTAGTGCGGTTTTGTTGATCTATATGCATTTACAGCACTATAGTATTGCTATATTATCTCAGTAAAATAGTGAATGTATATCATATACGTAAGCTACATTCAGTCGGTTGTTTATATATTTTCTTTAACGATATACACTCCCGATTCATGTATGTTATCATTCAAGCAATCGACAGGCTACATGGTCCTAAATTATCTCTGAACAAACAACACGTGAAAAAAAAATGTAAATACTTACTTCGGTCAGTTTTATTGCCTATATAATAGAAAATGATTTAGTCTTTTGATCGTACCAGGAATCTTGAGATTTGTTTTTCAATTGCCTAGCCTTCTTAAAACAACAACCCTAAAACTTGTTTTGTGCATCATTGGAAACTGTTGATTATTTATTTCTTCACACATTACATTGTACCATTGGTCGCTAGCTACATTCTTTATAGATTTCAGTTTGGAAGTGATCCGGCCCGCACGATGTGTATCGCTGTCCAATAACTGTGTACTTTTCATCTCGCTGGTAGACATCCGAGCATTCATTTTTCTGTACGTCGTGTGTTTGGGTTACAGTGAATGACGCGTGGTTCATCCTTCTGCACGGGCCGGCTGTTGCTGTCATAGTGAGCGTGTGTGCGCACGTTCGGCTGGAAAAGAGGGGGGGCCGCAGCGATCGTGGGCTGCAGGGTGTGCGGTCAAAACCTAGCCCCAATCCCCTTTCGTCCCGAGCCCCGCATAAAAATATCTCATCTCTCTTCCTCCTTCCTTCTCATCCGGCTCCTCTTCTCCATGCTGCCGCCGCCTTCTCCGCTTCCCCGTCCCTCACGGTCGCCTTGCCACCTCCACCTTCAGCACCTCCTCCTCCCCTTCCTGTCCTCCTTCCCTACCTCCGGATCCAGACCAAGTGATGTGGACGAGGAGATGATAGCTCGGGAGGTAGGCAAGCTGAAGCAGGAGGTTCTCCTTCCATGGCAGCATCCCGACCGATCGGATCTTCCTCTTCGTCAGTCCAGCGAAGAGGAGTGGCAGATCCGCCTCCTCTTTGGCGTCATCGGCCAGAGAAGGTTTTTTCTCTTGTAGGCAGATGGATGCTGGATGCAGTAGGCGAAGACTGGTCTAAGGTACATTGCTTTTTTCCCATTCATCTCCTGTTCTCTTTCTCCCCCGCAACCTCTGTTCTTTCTCACCCTTGCGGCTTCCCAAGCAGAACCGAAATCTTCCATGCGGCGGCAGCCATGAGTGAGAACGGGAGGGGAGCAGCAGCCGCGGCCTCGATCCGGAGAAGGGCAGCAGCAGCACCCGTCTACTTCACGCGTGGTGGCCTGGCGCAGCTCCGCCTCCATCCCACGCGTGGAGCGACCACATGAAAGCAAGTGAGCACACATTGTGAGATTCCCATGTGTCCTAAAATTTGTTGATTTTTTTTGTTCAATTTGAATATACATGGGAAGTTGATGCGGGATTTGTTCTTATAGAAATAGACATGGCAAGTGGATTTCCTCTCACCTCAACACTTACTTAATTCAGTACCACAAAAAGCCTACTATGCCACTCATTTTGTAGTAATGCCTGGCTTGCTGCTGCTTGTCCTGATGCTATGTGCTACTAGCTGTTGCTGGTTGCTTGTGCTGATGCTATGTGCTACTACCTGCTGCTGATTGCCTCCTTGTTTGGTTATTTGTCAATCTGAAAACTCTTTGTGAGAAGCAACGTTTGAAGAGAAAGCTATGAGCCAATGAGAAGAGCTTTATTTTCAGTTATTTATTTAAGAATTGATGATGGATATGTCAATATGTTCAGTTCCTAACATTTCCTGTCTGTTGTATGTACCCGCTGTCCATTGGATTGGAGTTATGATTTGAAGGATGAAGAAAATCCCACGGAAGGAACATGTTAGTATATCTTGATGCATACTGTTCTTCTTGAGTCATTATGCACCATGTATTTTTTTGCCATAGCAATCGAATGTGCAGGTGCCATGCAACATATGGTTTTCACCATACCAATCAAATGTGTAGGTGATGCCATTTGATTATTTTTATATCCATGTGTAACTGCAGATTTCGTTGAATATATATTTTATAACTATATTGCCAAAGTGCTTCTATAGTTTTGATCATCAGTAAATAGTTCTAGCTACTCTATAATTTTCAGTCTTGTGTATGGGTGGTTGTAGTGCGGTTTTTTTGATCTACATGCATTTTCAGCACTATAGTATTGCTATATTATCTCAGTAAAATAGTGAATGTATATCATATATCGTAAGCTACATTCAGTCGGTTGTTTATATATTTTCTTTAACGATATACACTCCCGATTCATGTATGTTATCATTCAAGCAATCGACAGGCTACATGGTCCTAAATTATCTCTGAACAAACAACACGTGAATAAAAAATGTAAATACTTACTTCGGTCAGTTTTATTGCCTATATAATAGAAAATGATTTAGTCTTTTGATCGTACCAGGAATCTTGAGATTTGTTTTTCAATTGCCTAGCCTTCTTAAAACAACAACCCTAAAACTTGTTTTATGCATCATTGGAACATGTTGATTATTTATTTGTTCACACATTACATAGTACCATTGGTCGCTAGCTACATTCTTTATAGATTTTGGTTTGGAAGCGATCCAGTCCGCACGATGTGCATCGCTGTCCAATAACAGTGTACTTTTCATCTCGCTGGTAGACATCCGAGCATTCATTTTTCTGTACGTCGTGCGTTTGGGTTACAGTGAATGACGCGTGGGTCATCCTTCTGCATGGGCCCGCTGTTGCAGTCATAGTGAGCGTGTGTGCGCACGTTCGGCTAGAAAAGAGGGGGGCCGCAGCGATCGTGGGCTGTAGGGGTGCGGTCAAAACCTAGCCCCAATCTCCTTCCGTCCCGAGCCCCGCATAAAAATATCTCATCTCTCTTCGTCCTTCCTTCTAATCCGGCTCCTCTTGTCCATGCCGCCACCGCCGCCGCCGCCTTCTTCGCTTCCCCGTCCCTCATGGTCGCCTTGCCCCCTCCACCTTCAGCACCTCCTTCTCTCCTTCCTCTCCTCCTTCCCTACCTCCGGATCCAGACCAAGTGATGTGGACGAGGAGATGATAGCTCGGGAGGTAGGCAAGATGAAGCAGGCGGTTCTCCTTCCATGGCAGCATCCCGACCTGTCGGATCTTCCTCTTCGCCAGTCCAGCGAAGTGGAGTGGCAGATCCGCCTCCTCTTTGGCTTCATCGGCCAGAGAAGGTTTTTTCTCTTGTAGGCAGATGGATGCTGGATGGAGTAGGCGAAGAGTGGTCTAAGGTACGTTGCTTTTTTTCCCATTCATCTCCTGTTCTCTTTCGCCCCTGCAACCTCTGTTCTTTCTCACCCTTGCGGCTTCCCAAGCAGAACCAAAATCTTCCATGCGGCGGCAGCCATGAGTGAGAACGGGAGGGGAGCAGCAGCCGCGGCCTCGATCCGGAGAAGGGGAGCAGCAGCGCCCCACTACTTCACGCGTGGTGGCCTGGCGCAGCTCCGCCTCCATCCCACGCATGCAGCGACCACATGAAAGCAAGTGAGCACACATTGTTAGATTCCCATGTGTCCTAAAATTTGTTGGGTTTTTTTGGTTCAATTTGAATATACATGGGAAGTTGATGCGGGATTTGTTCTTATAGAAATAGACATGGCAAGTGGATTTCGTCTCACCTCAACACTTAATTAATTCAGTACCAGAAGAAGCCTACTATGCCACTCATTTTGTACTAATGCCTGGCTTGCTGCTGCTTCCCCTTAGACATGGCAAGTGGATTTCCTCTCACCTCAACACTTACTTAATTCAGTACCAGAAGAAGCCTACTATGCCACTCATTTTGTACTAATGCCTGGCTTGCTGTTGCTTGTCCTGTTGCTTTGTGCTACTAGGTGTTGCTGGTTGCTTGTCCTGATGCTATGTGCTACTAGCTGTTGCTGGTTGCTTGTGCTGTTGCTATGTGCTACTACCTGCTGCTGATTGCCTCCTTGTTTGGTTATTTGTCAATCTGAAAACTCTTTGTGAGAAGCAACGTTTAAAGAGAAAGCTATGAGCCAATGAGAAGAGCTTTATTTTCAGTTATTTATTTAAGAATTGATGATGGATATGTCAATATGTTCAGTTCCTAACATTTCCTGTCTGTTGTATGTACCCGCTGTCCATTGGATTGGAGTTATGGTTTGAAGGATGAAGAAAATCCCACGGAAGGAACATGTTAGTATATCTTGATGCATACTGTTCTTCTTGAGTCATTATGCACCATGTAGTTTTTTGCCATAACAATCGAATGTGCAAGTGCCATGCAGCATATGGTTTTCACCATACCAATCAAATGTGTAGGTGATGCCATTTGATTATTTTTATATCCATGTGTAACTGCAGATTTCGTTGAATATATATCTTATAACTATATTGCCAAAGTGCTTCTATAGTTTTGATCATCAGTAAATAGTTCTAGCTACTCTATAATTTTCAGTCTTGTCTATGGGTGGTTGTAGTGCGGTTTTGTTGATCTACATGCATTTTCAGCACTATAGTATTGCTATATTATCTCAGTAAAATAGTGAATGTATATCATATACGTAAGCTACATTCAGTCGGTTGTTTATATATTTTCTTTAACGATATACACTCCCAATTCATGTATGTTATCATTCAAGCAATCGACAGGCTACATGGTCCTAAATTATCTCTGAACAAACAACACGTGAATAAAAAATGTAAATACATACTTCGGTCACTTTTATTGCCTATATAATAGAAAATGATTTAGTCTTTTGATCGTACCAGGAATCTTGATATTTGTTTTTCAATTGCCTAGCCTTCTTAAAACAACAACCCTAAAACTTGTTTTGTGCATCATTGGAACATGTTGATTATTTATTTCTTCACACATTACATAGTACCATTGGTCGCTAGCTACATTCTTTATAGATTTCGGTTTGGAAGTGATGCGGCCCGCACGATGTGCATCGCTGTCCAATAACAGTGTACTTTTCATCTCGCTGGTAGACATCCGAGCATTCATTTTTCTGTACGTCGTGTGTTTGGGTTACAGTGAATGACGCGTGGGTCATCCTTCCGCACGGGCCTGCTGTTGCAGTCATAGTGAGCGTGTGTGCGCACGTTCGGCTGGAAAAGAGGGGGGGCCGCAGCGATCGTGGGCTGCAAGGTGTGCGGTCAAAACCTAGCCCCATTCCCCTGCCGTCCCGAGCCCCGCATAAAAATATCTCATCTCTCTTCCTCCTTCCTTCTCATCCGGCTCCTCTTCTCCATGCCGCCGCCGCTGCCGCTGCCTTCTCCGCTTCCCCGTCCCTCACGGTCATCTTGCCCCCTCCACCTTCAGCACCTCTTCCTCCCCTTCCTCTCCTCCTTCCCTGCCTCCGGATCCAGACCAAGTGATGTGGACGAGGAGATGATAGCTCGGGAGGTAGGCAAGATGAAGCAGGCGGTTCTCCTTCCATGGCAGCATCCCGACCTGTCGGATCTTCCTCTTCGTCTGTACGGCGAAGAGGAGTGGCAGATCCGCCTCCTCTTTGGCGTCATCGGCCAGAGAAGGTTTTTTCTCTTGTAGGCAGGTGGATGCTGGATGGAGTAGGCGAAGAGTGGTCTAAGGTACGTTGCTTTTTTTCCCATTCATCTCCTGTTCTCTTTTTCCCCCGCAACCTCTGTTCTTTCTCACCCTTGCGGCTTCCCAAGCAGAACCGAAATCTTCCACGCGGCGGCAGCCATGAGTGAGAACGGGAGGGGAGCAGCAGCCGCGGCCTCGATCCGGACAAGGGGAGCAGCAGCGCCCCTCTACTTCACGTGTGGTGGCCTGGCGCAGCTCCGCCTCCATCCCACGCATGCAGCGACCACATGAAAGCAAGTGAGCACACATTGTGAGATTCCCATGTGTCCTAAAATTTGTTGGTTTTTTTGGTTCAATATGAATATACATGGGAAGTTGATGCGGGATTTGTTCTTATAGAAATAGACATGGCAAGTGCATTTCCTCTCACCTCAACACTTACTTAATTCAGTACCAGAAGAAGCCTACTATGCCACTCATTTTGTACTAATGCCTGGCTTGCTGCTGCTTGTCCTGATGCTATGTGCTACTAGCTGTTGCTGGTTGCTTGTGCTGATGCTATGTGCTACTACCTGCTGTTGATTGCCTCCTTGTTTGGTTATTTGTAAATCTGAAAACTCTTTGTGAGAAGCAACGTTTGAAGAGAAAGCTATGAGCCAATGAGAAGAGCTTTATTTTCAGTTATTTATTTTTGAATTGATGATGGATATGTCAATATGTTCAGTTCCTAACATTTCCTGTCTGTTGTATGTACCCGCTGTCCATTGGATTGGAGTTATGGTTTGAAGGATGAAGCACATCCCACAGAAGGAACATGTTAGTATATCTTGATGCATACTGTTCTTCTTGAGTCATTATGCACCATGTATTTTTTTGCCATAGCAATCGAACGTGCAGGTGCCATGCAGCATATGGTTTTCACCATACCAATCAAATGTGTAGGTGATGCCATTTTATTATTTTTATATCCATGTGTAACTGCAGATTTCGTTGAATATATATTTTATAACTATATTGCCAAAGTGCTTCTATAGTTTTGATCATCAGTAAGTAGTTCTAGCTACTCTATAATTTTCAGTCTTGTGTATGGGTGGTTGTAGTGCGGTTTTGTTGATCTACATGCATTTTCAGCACTATAGTATTGCTATATTATCTCAGTAAAATAGTGAATGTATATCATATACGTAAGCTACATTCAGTTGGTTGTTTATATATTTTCTTTAACGATATACACTCCCGATTCATGTATGTTATCATTCAAGCAATCGACAGGGTACATGGTCCTAAATTATCTCTGAACAAACAACATGTGAATAAAAAATGTAAATACTTACTTCGGTCAGTTTTATTGCCTATATAATAGAAAATGATTTAGTCTTTTGATCGTACCAGGAATCTTGTGATTTGTTTTTCAATTGCCTAGCATTCTTAAAACCACAACCCTAAAACTTGTTTTGTGCATCATTGGAACATGTTGATTATTTATTTCTTCACACATTACATAGTACCATTGGTCGCTAGCTACATTCTTTATAGATTTTGCAGGGATGTACATGTTGACCAACGACTACGATCCTCAAGTGTTTCAGTTCGTATTTAGCAGGATCACATGTTGATCAATGACTCCAATTTGTTTTCTCATTGATCCAATAACTCAGGAACTTGAATATTGTGTTTGCTGTGGGTTATTGACAATTCCCTGATCCATTATACTGAAGTGGAATTGTCTCCTAGCAGAACATGGCTCAAACTTGTTAAATTCAGTAGCGTGATTCTCAAAGTACAATTTTACATCTGCTCTCTGTTCATTTTTCCTCTTATTGTTGTTTTTTCGTTTGTAGGGTCGATGGTGCTGATTTGCTGCTTTGTCTTTTGATGTGTGTCCAATCATTGCTTTTGCTAAAAGGTCAGACTTTGTTTTTCGCATGCTTTTGACCTGCTCAATGAAATGCCTGCGTGCTAGAAAGTGAGCCTCTCTATTTTCCCATGCTTTTGACCTACTCGATAGAATGCATGTGTGGTCTTGTGTGCAGTTTGTTCGTCATGCTTCATATATGGCCTCTGTATTTAATTCTTTGGTGAGGTCAAAAGATACCACTGGCGTTGCTTTGTGCAAATAAAGTTTGCGGTCATTCTGATTTAGAGATTAAAATTATGAGTGTCGTTGTGTTCAATTCTTCCGAGCGTGTTGTTCGTGGTTTTATTGCGTGGGGCAAGAATTACTCGTAGATTCTGAGTCTGAATGTAGCCGGAATTTCTGGCTTTCTGCACATTGAAATAGAGATGCATGCTTTGTTCCTATGCCTCATACAGAAGCCAAAGAAAAAATTGTGCACATGAAACAGAGATGTAGCATGTTAACATCATGTTCTGAACCATTTTTAGTGGTTGAGACACGAAATAATTGTTCACGCTCATAAGAAAGAGATTTTCATTTATTTATTGTTGGTTTGATGCTTCATTTGCCACCCAAGTCAGCTAATACATAGGAACAACCTGTAGTTCAAGTACATGATTTGCAGCAAAGTGGGACTCCCAAGTTTGCAACCAGAATAGAAATTAGGCATGGAACAAGAGTTCTGTTGGTCATCCTTTCCATTTTCCATGTCAGGTTCCATTCTTCATAGCATGTGTGTAAGCATAGCAGTACACTTCACTACTTCAGTTCACAATGTCATTTAATACGGGATGCATTAGGTACTTTGTTTCCATTATGAACTGATAATATTTAAGAGCATAGTATGGTAACAATAATCTGTGTTATAGCAGAATGTAGATGTGGTATGCTTGTACGAATAAAATGTAGACTTTAGAAATGAACTAAAATCTGAGAACAGGAAGTGATAGGCTTATTTTCCAGTTAGAAAGATATGTATATTGTACCATAATATATCCAGGTAATCCTTTGTATTTTTTCTTGCCAGGTTCATGTTCTATACAACATGTATACACCCACATAAACTAAAGTTTGTAGTGTCAGCAGTAAACAGGGGCACAACTAAGTAATATGGGTAGGAAAATAAGAGCTTATGAAAAGAATAGTATCTCTATTGCAGATGTGTGAGAGCACCCCATTATCATGCAAATAGTACCAAGTTCAGAGCCTTGATTATGGCGGCTATACACACAAAATAATCCATCTTATAATTTAGTATACAAACCACATTCCGGTGGGAATTACTCCAATTAGAATTCTAGCTGCAGCATATATCTAATTGGTCTTCAGCAGAGCAAACCAAAGGCTCCTCCGAGTACCGCTCTTATCCGCAAGGTATATTCTTTTGTTCTAGATCCAGCTCCAATCCTGCTGCATGGCAACAGAAATTAAATTGGGTTGCTCCCCATGCCTACGAATGTTATATTTGGATAAAAGTAGTGAGATGGGTATTTTTCTGTTCAATATCCAGATCAGATCCTGGTGCATGTGCACAAAAAAAACATGTCTGGTCGCTCCCCGTCTGTTTTTAAATGTGCTTTGTGTGCTGATGTATGCCTTGTGAATATTATAGTTGCATAAAGCTAGTAGGATAAATAATTTAATAGATTTGATTTATTCTAGAACGTTTAGCTCAGTCTTTATTCAGTTGTTTCATTCCACACTGCCAGGCTATATCATTGATGCCTGTGATTCACCTAATAAGGTGTAAAACAAATTGCTTTTCTACGTCCATGGATCCCATCTTCTTCCTAGACTAATTCTATTACTCACCTCTGTGAATTTCTTCATGTTATTATACTTTCATTTCATCATGAGAAAAATCAGAGAGGATCAAACAACACAACAAGACCATCAAACAAATAACTAAAAAGGCATGCGACTATGTGGATGAAGTGCGTGCTGCATCAAACAAAATTGATGGTCTTGCTAGAGTTGCCTTGGACCCTGCTGCTTCAGTGTTTGTCTCCAGTGACCAGTCTGAAGCAGGCTATCCTAGAGATTCACGATGCAGTGGTTGCACTTCAAAACACTACAGTCACCAGTTACTGGAGGAAAAGGCATGTACTCAGATGATGACGTGGATGAACTGGCCTACAGTGGGCATTCTGGTGAAGATTCTGCTGAAGATTGCCATCCAGACATGGACGCCGACTACTGTCACTATGTGCGATCCCAATAAGTATCATGTTCAAATTACTGGGCTATCAGATCCATGTGAAGCTCTATGTGTATAGCTTCACCATGACAGCTTGTGTCTTTATGGAGGGAGCAAATCTGGTTGTTATGTGTAGTGTCGTGGGTTAGCTAAATAAAATGTGAGGCTACGTGTTTATAGCTTCACCTTAGGAGCTTATATCCTTTTCAAACCATGCTCTGGTCATGTATAACTATAGAATCCATTGTGTTGTATTAAGCCAGTATAATTTATCTATGCTATATCTTTGTTTTTGCCTGTTGAGATTCTTCTTACAGTACCTTCGCTATACACATGTTTATGTCTTACTCTGGTTCTCAGTTTAGGTTTCGCTGCTCAATCAAAGTTTGTGTTGCATTGCTGAAAAGCTCCAGCTTGTTGTTGATGTTGTTGGACTTGGTGAGCCTGATGGAACCAAAGCCGATAAGAAAAATACAATGTTGTCATCTTATACTGGTGGGCATCGCTATATGACTGAAAACTTTCATGGTGCGGTGGCTGCTTCACGTGGCCAAACCTAACCTGATATATTCACAATCTTCACATGTGATCCAAAATGGCCTGAAATAGCCGAGAATCTTGAACCTCGGCACAAAGCAGTTGATACAGCAGATATTATCATTCAAGTATATCGCATGAAGCTCCTTGAGTACCTGCAGAAGATCAAAACCGGGAAGTGTTTGGGACTGTGGTAGCTGGTACTGTGCCCGATGTCTTTTCTTCCATTTATTCATTTTTCTTAGCCATATATTTTATTTCCCTTGATTTTCATTTACCCTCTTTTTTTCCAGTTGTCCACACCATGGAGTTCCAGAAGAGCGGTCTGCCACATGCACATATCCTTGTTTGGCAGAAGAAGGATAATGATCAGGTGGTTACACCAGCTTTCATTAATTCGTCTTTCAACCACTGTTAGTATTTCTATCGAATCTAGCTTCCTCTTTCACTTTTTTGTTGCTTTCCTCTTGCATGGTTCCCAGTGATTAACCCAGCCTTACCACAAGAATCTAAACTGACTGATGTTGATGATGATACTCCTGCCACTGCACTTGCTAAGACAATGGAAACTGAGCTTGCTGAACCACCCAAAATTAAAATGTAAGCCCTCCCTGTACAACAAAGTAAAAAATGCTATTACCTATCTATCCAAACTGGAAATGCACGCATGGGTCATTAAAAAATTAGAGCTAGGAAACCCCATGCAATGAATCTTCTGCTCCTCTAGCAATTAGAGTTTTGATTCCTCTGTTTCCTTGCTTTACCTTGTTAGGTTTTTGTTTATGTTCATATACAATATGAATATGTATCTCTCATATACTCCTTCTGCTGAAAACTTGCTGATCTTAGGGGTGCTGCTACTACTGCAAAGACCGTTTCATAAAAAAAACAAGTAGTGGTTGATCGACGCTTTGGGATGAGCGTGCATGTGTGGTACGTCTACTCCAACGACCTACACTTCTTCACATATGTGTTCATGCCTTTCTTTTGGTTATTTTCCAACTACCATGGTTTACATTGTGTGGTCTTTTATATGATAGATAACCAGAAATGTTGTTAGGTCCTTCCAGAAATTTGATTAGCATCTCGATGATACCTATAGTCCTCTCACTGATTTATCCTTGCCTTCTGCCTTCTATATCAACTGACGTATTTATTCATGTCTGCATCTTATATCAATGACTAATGAACTACATATATAGCGAGCTTTATTATGATAACAACTTAACTCTTATTAACTTAGCGATGCCATGTGGATCTCTTGTCTTATTAACTTTCATGTCTTTTGCATCAGGTTGATTTTTATATAGAAGTCGATGCCTTGGCCCTCACTACTTTCTCCCTCGCTGCTAAAGGCACCATTCGCAAGAACAAGTGAAGGCTGCTTCATCATCGCTGTTTTCAACTCCTTATCTTTGCACCCTTTTGAACATGCTGCTGCTGTGTTGCTGCCCTGTTTGCAAACCCAGCCTTTGGATCTCATAACCACTATGAAGAGTTCAGCAATGGATCTGTCTGCCGTTCATAGCTTCATACCACCTATATAATGTACCTCTTCCTATCTACTTTTCTTGCGTATCACATTGTAACTAAGCATCTATGTACCGGCAGTAGAGACTTGGGTGTCTGAATATTCTCTCAATACTTGGCTCCCTCTCGCCGTTTGTGCCATTGGCGCAACGGGTCATCTAGTTTAGCAAACGTTACATCATCTCTCCATGTCATCACATATAGATGGTGGACTCTTTTTTATTGAACGTGTATTTGCAAACTTGGTTTATATCTCTCCGTTAATCCTTTCTTGTGATATTCATTAATCTCAGCCGTTGAGATGTCATAACTTTATATGGACAAATCTTTGCCGTTGGTTTTCTATCGTTTTAATTAATATAATAGATAGAAGATAGATAGATAGATAGATTTGTCTATTTTGCTAATTAGAGAGATAAAGGAAGAGAGATAGGAGGACCACAGCCAGCCAGCCCGGCCTCTTTGGATCCAACCGGGACACTTAATCCGACCAGCCCAACCCACCTAATCCCCTATCTAACCCTAGCCAGCCTCGATCCACATCTCTCCTCAATCTCTCTCCCTCGTCTACCGACAGCGCCGCCACCTGCCCGTGTCCCTAGGCAAATCTGGGCTTCTCACAATCGATACCCCATCTCCCTCTCGTTCCCCTCGCGCCACCACACGCACACATCACTCAGGGAACACCTCCAGCGCTCGATCCCCTCACCCCACAGGCCACCAGCATCGCCCCTCTTCCTCCGGCTCCCTTCCTCTTCTTCGCTCGCGCCGGCCCGAGCATGTCTTCCTTGCTCCCGCTCGATTCCCATCTCCAGCCACCTGCGCCTCCACCCCGGAGCTCTGCTTCAAGCTAGCCACCGCCGCCCGCAGTGCTCCAGCCGCCACAGCCCCATGCCGGAGCCGCCCACGCAACGCCGCCGTCCATGGAGCACCCAGCCCTGCTGCATCATCGGCCTCCCCCGTCCAGGTCCGGCACCTCCCCGGCCGGATCTTGCGCCGCCATGGGCCCTGCAACCATCGCCTCGCCCGAAGCCCTGCCGCTTCCGCTTTGTCTAGCTCCTTCTCTCATCGCCTCACCTCCTCGCCGGTCGTCCCTGCGTGGCATGGCATCACTGCGAGCACCCGTTGCTCCGTCCGCGAGGTCCGGTGACCCTTGCCCCCTCTGTTGCTCCGTCGGCCTGCTGCTCTCCTCGATATGGTCGAGCCTTACTCCGCCCATCTCCTACGCACCCAGCCGTGGCCGTCCCCTGCTCATGGCACCGACCGAGCCAAGTACCACCAATTCCAAGTTGGATTCTCCCAGTACCCATGAACCACCAACGTTTCTTGATTCGCGAAGTCCGTCGATGCTCTTGTACAACTATGTTGCGGAGACCAAGACCGCCCAGATCATCTTCTACAACTACACGCTATGTACCTTGACGACCGGCACCTAGTTCGACTACACTGCTACGACCACCACAATGCTGCGCAAGTACCTCTGCCGATGACCCCGGTTGTCTACGGGTACCGAGTACGACTACACGGTGATGCATCAAAGTACCTCTACCTCCATCTCTGGAATCACCAAGAACACCAAGTACCACGACGACCGATGTCGAGTACCACTACAGTTGCCGTGTACATCTACTGTCGCCGGAGACTTCGAGTACCACTACTTCCTCTACGACCCGTGAACGTCTACTTCCCTCTACATTGCTCCGACTATGTCTGCCCCGAAAACCGCATGCTTTGAAGGTATAACCCCAAGACGGCAACCGATGTGATGAACGTGTGATGTTGTTATGAGCCGCCCGCGTTTGCACCATGCCCGATTTCTTTCTTGCACGTTTCTCTATTGTCATGCCACGTGGGACACCTGGTAACCGGGATCACTCCCCGTCAATATGGCATGTTCCACACGCCCACACTTGTTCTTTTGCATCGGCATCTCAGTGAGTCACGGGAACGTTGCCGTGACACCGTTTTCGTTTTTCGTCGCCATGGCACCCCTTCTTTCCATCATGGCGAAAATGCTCCATATCATATTATATGCCAATGTTTTTATAAAATTGCATCTAATTCAAATTTGTCATCCTCATGCATGTTTAAAAACATTTGAAATATTGTTTGCATTAAAATTGCCTAATGCCATGTTAAAAACGGTTTATGTCATATCCAAATAACCATAGCTCCGAATTTAATGATCCACATGTCGGATTTCGGGCTCCGCAAAACCCTGAGAGGTTCGAACTTAAGGGAGTGTGCGAAGATCCCAACCAGTTTCGGCCTCAAACCCACAGCCCCACGGCCCCAGCCGAATCGAACTCGCTCACAGGTGAAAGCGGATGGACACGAGGATTTACCCAGGTTTGGGCCGCTGCGAAGCGTAAAACCCTACTCCTGCTTTTGGTGGATTGCCTCAGGAGGAGGTTTGTGGATGAACTGGTACAGTGGAGAGCAGCCTCGCGAGAGTGCTCGGGTGGTTCTGTATCTCCCTCGTCTATGGTGCAGCCTAGTCTCTATTTATAGTGACCCGGGTCCTCTACCCTTATCGCACAGGCGGGAAGGGATCCCACAGCGGCCAATTTCAAAGGGGGACGGGAAGTACATCTTATCCTGACAAATGGTGGTCTTCGCCTGCAAAGTTTCCTGGTCATGATGCAGAGGTGGGCTCGGTGGTGACATCCGTCCTGCGAGGCTCGCAGTCTTGGTCTTGTTGCACCGGAATGGAAACCTTTGGGGGGAAGTCTGGGGAACCCGTGTACGTCCCTGTCTCCTTTGCACCAAAGGGGAAACTGCTTCTCCTGCGCCCGCTGGTGCCCGCCTGGCCCGGCTGGCGTCACCCCAGCCTCATGAGGCCGAGCGTTGCATAGAGATCTCCGCCCCTCGGGAGGCAGCGTGGGGAGGCCTCCTCCTTCTGGGGGTCTTGCCGTCGTCCTCCTCGCGAGGGCGGGGCTCTCGCGAGGGCCTTGTCTTGAGCGATCCTGCACCGGGCCATATCGAGTTGTCGAAGTGGGCCAGGCCCTGGGCCGCAGGCAGGCAGGTCTGGGTACCCCCATTCCTAGAGTGCGGACAGTAGCGCCCGGGCCCAAGGCGCGCGTGGGTTGGCCCCCGGGCGAAGCCTGAGAAGACATGCCATAGCGCCGCGGGCCCCAACCGCCTGTGGCCCTGCTGGGTGCGTGGCACACGACGAGGCGTGGACGCCTCAATTTACCGATGCCACAACGGCAACAGCCCCGGCGGACCAGAGACCGGCGTGCGTTGCAGGGCAATCATTGCCCGGGATGTGGAGGGGCGCCGGTTGGCCTTCACCCAGCTATAAATGGGCAGAGGGGGCAGAGCCCCCGGCCCATCTCTACTTTTCGCTTCCCTGCTCCAAGCCTCCGCCTCCTCAACCATGGCACCAGAGAGGAGGTTTTTTGCTGCCGAGAAGGGGAAGGCCGCCCAGGAGGGGCCGGACTCGTCGCCACCCAAGAGGGGCCGGGGCCGTCCCCGTAAGTACACCGCGACGCCGGTGGTGACTCCCCGAGGGCGCGGCCGCGCCCCCACGAGGACCGGTGCCTCCTTGGACGGCCGCGGAAGGGCCTCCTCTGGCGCAGGCGGTGGTGGCGGGTGTGACGCCCGCGGCCAATTAGGGCGGCTCGCAGCGGGTGCCCGGCCACCCCACCCGTGATCCCACACGTCCGATGTGGGCCAGGAGTTCGTGGTGTGGGTGGAGAGGCCGGCGATCACCTGGCTCCAGCTCCCATGCTTCTTCGCGGGGGCACTGCCGGCCGGCGAGCCCGCGGGCCTATGGTTGCAAGCCGACGGTTGTTGTAGCGGTGCGTCGTGGGTGGAGATCGAGGTTACTCCCGCAGGTTACGCCTTCCTGAATCGCAGGTGGCAGACCTTCGCCTGCGCCCACGGACTGGAGGGGAGGTTCACGCTCCACTTCAAGCACGAGGGCGTGGCGACGCTCTTCGTCAGGATCTTCGGTGAGGATGGCAAGCGCTTGGGGTGCTGCCCGGAGGGTGATGGTGGTGACAGCGATCGCCCTCTCGCAACCGAAAGTCTTCGCGGCGGCGGCGCCCTTGGACGTGAGCTTGCCCTTGGCGACGGGCGCCATACTTCCAGCGGCAGCGACTCCCCTTCCGAGGAGAGCCCGAGCGACGACACCTATGACGCGCCCCCGCATTGGCACGCCCGGACCTCGGAGGGTAGTGGGCCGCGGCGGCGCCGTACTCCTACCCAGGAGGATGCCACGCCGGCGTGCCGCCATGGTCCCGTCAAGGAGGAGGAGGATTCCGACTGAGCATGGGCGTGCCGGAGCCGGGCCTCAGGAGTGGCAGCCCTTGAGGCGGCCACATTTTGCCTTCTTCTCTTTTTTTCTTTCCCTGCATTTAAGAATCATGGAGGGCCCCGCGGAGCGTGTAATGAATTATGGCGCTTCCCCCTTTACCTTAGCATTCTCGTCGGACATCCTGGTTCTCGTATTACTGTTAATTGAGACTTCCTGCCAGTCGAGGTTAGGGTACTTAGCTCGATACGGCCGCGGCGGGCCCCTTCGTCGTGAGGTTCGGCCGTGGCACTTGGAGAGCTTGGGGATCTTGCCAGGAGGGTCTTCTTCCTTGCAGGCGAGGCGGTCTGGGAGCCCTCTTGGTGCTCTATGTTGGCAGGGCCCAATCCCGCGCATACCTCGACTGTCGTTGGGGAGTCCGGATCACCAGGACGAGACCAAGGGGCGAGGGGCTACGTGACCAGTGAGGCTCCTGAGTCGCGTTGCTCAGGAGTGCCCCTTGACGCTCGAGCGGCTCCCATACCTTTCCTTGCCAGTTCCTGCCTCGAGAGGTGCCCGAGCCTCCCGAGGCTCCATGATGGTGCTCCAGGCCGCGGCTGGAGCCCCCGAGCGAGGGTCAATTGGCAGGAGATGGATGCCTCTGAGGCAGCATGCGCCTGCTGGCTCGCTCGAGAGTGCCGTGCGAGGACGAGGATGCCAAGGCCTTGGCAAGGTGTGTACACCGTGTCCTGCCCTCGCTCGCGGGGCGCGTGAGGAGGAGGCTGGCAGGTGCTGATCTACAAAACAAGGCTTTAAGACAGAAAAAGCTGCAAGGAGAAAAATTCCCACCCCTTTTCCAAATAAGGTTGCAAAACTTCGAGTTTCATTCCAGAAAAATGGCAAATACGAATACAAAAAGAGGCAAAGAACAGCTGCGTCCGGCCCCTAAACTAGTCTTCGTCTTCCCCCAGCGCGGAGCATAGGGCCTCCACTAGGCGTGGGCATAGTCATTGGAGGACAGTGTTGTCCGCCAGCGCAGAGCATGGGGCTTCCACTTGGGCGTGGGTGGGAACCCCTCCGCGTCCTCGGGGGGCTCCAGGCGTATACAGCCCACCCATTATTACGTGAGAGTGTCACGGGTAGAACTTGTGGAGATGCTGGATGTTCCAGGCATTCTGGATGGGGACCCCGTCCTGAGTCTCCAGGCGCACGACGCCAGGACTGGAGACGCGGGCGACCATGAACGGGCCCTCCCACATGGGCAAGAGCTTGTGCAAGCCCTCCCTGGAAAGGACCCGCCTTAGGACGAGGTCTCCGACTTCGAGGGTCCTGGAGCGGACGCTACGGCAGTGGTAGCGCCGCAACGCCTACTGGTACCTCGCAGCTCGGAGAGAGGCTTGGCGATGGGCCTCCTCCCCGAGCACGAGATCTATCCCCTGCGAGGCATCCTGACGCTCCTCGTCGAATGCCAAGACCCGCGGGGATCGATGGTTGACCTCGTGCGGGAGGACGTCCTCAGCCCCGTAGACGAGGAAGAACGGGGTCTCGCCGGTGGGCTTAGTCGTAGTGGTGCAAATGGACCACAACATGGGCTGAAGCTCGTCGAGCCAACCCCTCCTGCAGGCCTCAAGCTTCTTCTTGAAGCTCCTGGTCTTGAGACCCCGCAGGACCTCCGTGTTGGCGCGCTCGGCCTGACCATTGCTTCGTGGGTGCGCCACCGAAGCGTAGCATATCTGCGTTCCAAGGTTAGTACAGTATGTCCTGAAAAAGTTGCTTGTGAACTGTGAACCATTGTCAGTGATAATGCGGTTGGGAACGCCGAAGCGACTCACGAGGCCCTTGATGAATTTAACGGCAGAGCCGGCGGGGATGGTGCGGACGGGATGCACCTCCGCCCATTTGGTGAACTTGTCGATGGCGACGTAGAGGTAGCGGTAGCCGCCGACCGCTCGGGGGAAGGGCCCTAGTATATCCAGCCCCCAGAGCGCGAAGTGCTAGGAGAGCAGGATAGTCTGGAGGCCCTGCGCAGGGTGATGAATCTGCTTGGCATGGAATTGGCAAGCCTCGCAGGACCGGACCAGCTCGGTGGCGTCGTTGAGCGCCGTGGGCCAGTAGAACCCACTGCGGAACACCTTCCCCACGAGGGTGCGGGACGAGGAGTGGTGTCCGCAGTCCCCATCGTGAATGTCGGCCAGCAGCTCGCGCCCCTGCTCTCCGGATATGCACCGCAGCGCGACATCGTTCGGACGCCTGCGGTACAACTCGCCGTCCTGCAAACAATAGGTTGTGGCCTGACGAGCCACGTGCTCTGCATCTTCCTCCTTCTCTGGCAGGGTGCCGTGGAGCAGGTACACCTTGAACTCCTCGGTCCAGTCATCGGCCTGAGGCTCCTGCGCCAAGAGCAATCAGGCTCCTGAGGCCGGGCCATAGGTCGGGGCTCCTGAGGGCGGTGCTAGGGGCAGTTCTTCATGTGGCGGCGCTCGGTCCACGTCCGGGGGTGCCGCAGACGGCTTGAAGATCCTCTCCTCGAAGACTCCCAGCTCCTGAGGCTCACGACACGACGCCCTTAGTCGCGCCGCGCGGAATGTGCTGCAATTCCAATCCCAGGAAACATTTTTCAATTTTACGTACCTCTTCCAGGTATGCTTCCATGTGCTCGTCCTTTGGCTTGTACTCCTTGTTGGAGAAATTCACAAGGAGTTGAGAGTCGCCCTTGATGGTGAGGCTGTTAACCCCCAAGGCCGCTGTGGCCTTGAGGTCAGCGATCAAGCCCTCATACTCCGCGATGTTGTTGGAGACCTTCTCGCCATGCTGGAAGCAAAGCTGTACAGCGTAGTAGAGCTTGTCCCCGGCCGGGGAGATGAGCACAACTCCAGCCCCCGCGCCCAGCTGCGCGAAGGCCCCATCGAAGTGCATGACCCAGCCCTCGGGCGCCTCGTCGCCGGGAGGAGGGACTGGCCCTCGTCCAGCCCCCGGTCGGGAGCGTCCATCCATTCTGCCACGAAGTCTGCCAGGGCCGCTCCCTTGATGACTCTGGTTGTACTGAACTCCAACTCGAAGGCCTGAAGCTCGATGTTCCACTCTGCAACCCTCCCCGCGGTGTTGGGGTTAAGTAGCAACTTCTCCAAAGGGTATGTAGAGACTACCTTGATGGGGTGGCACTGGAAGTAATGACACAACTTCCTTGAGGCGATGAGGTGCGCGAGAAGGAGCTTCTGCTGCATGGGGTAGCGTGAGCGTGCGTCTCGCTGCACGGTGCTACGTAGTACACTGGGTGCTCGATGAGGGACAAGCCATCCATGCTGCCCCCCTCCAGACAGGCGCACGGGGCTCTGGCGCTTCGTGGGTCGGCGAGGCAGCGGATGCGTCAGGAGCGCCGTCCTGAGGAGGCGATGGTTGTGGGGCATCCTACGAGTCGCCTTGCTTCCTACCTGGGGATGTTGTGTGTGCGCCAGCGCGTTCCTCCCAGACCGCCACGAGCGCAGCACTAGCGGAGTGCGGGGTGGCTGCCAGGCATAGCACCAGGGGATCACGAAGGCAGGGCGCCACCATCACCGGTGGGCTCGTGAGGTACCACTTGAGGTCTTCGAGTGCTGCATCCGCCTTCGGAGTCCACTTGAAGGGGCCCTTCCTTTTCATGAGCTTGAAGAACGGGAGGGCGCGCTCGCCGAGATTGGAGATGAAACGCCCCAAGGAGGTTACGCAGCCCGCTAGCTTCTGCATTTCCTTGAGGGTGTGAGGTGGGCGCATTTTGCTTATGGCCTTGATCTTCTCCGGGTTGGCCTCGATCCCCCGGTGCGATACCAGGAAACCAAGCAGTTTGCCTGACACGACCCCGAAGACACACTTCTCGGGGTTCAGCCTCAGGTTCACCCGCCGCAGGATGGCGAACGTCTCTTCCAGGTCCTCGACCAGGGTCTTTGCTTCCCATGACTTGACCACGATGTCGTCGACGTAGGCCTCTGCGTTCCTCTCAAGCTGCTGCCTCAGGGCGATGTGCATCAGCCACTAGAAGGTTGCGCCAGCGTTCCGCAGTTCGAAGGCATGCAGGTGTAGCAGAACACGCCGCACGTGCTGAGGAAGGTCGTCTTTTAGACGTCCTCCACCGCCATTTTGATCTGGTGGTAACCAGAGAATGCGTCCAGGAAGCACAGGAGATCGCACTTGGCGGTGGAGTCCACGATCTGGTCGATGCGCGGGCGATGAACGCTTGCTTCACCTAGGCCAGCCTCCTCGCCTTCTGTTTTACTGGACGCGCGTTGGGGCACACCATCTGGTGGTGTTCAATCACGTCCCTCGGGACCCCCACCAAGTCGGACGCTTTCCACGCAAACGCGTCCTTGTTCGCGCGGAGAAAGGCCACCAGCGCCTCCTCTTGCTCCAGGTGAAGGCCGACGCCAATGGTGAAGGTGGGGCCCGGGTTCCCGTCATCTACGAGCACCTGCTTCGTCTCGGCCTGGTCCTGAGAGAACAACTGCTTCTTCACGGGCGCGGCCTCTGGAGCTTGCGCGACGTCTTCTTCATCAGGGCGCGCCGTAGCCACGGCCTTGTAGACGAGCTTGAGGGCTCGAACCGCTGAAAGCACAACATGCTCCCTTGGTGGTTTTGATAATTCATGACAACATACATTGTCTCTTGGACTTATACTTTTATCTAGTGTATTTCAGATAATAGTCCATGGAGAAAAAGGGTTGGCAAAAGACTGTGTGGAGATACCCCAAGATGCAAGGAAATAGGTTGGCAAAGCTTCAAGCAAGAGGACTCTACATTTTACATTTGTGAGAAATCACTTTGAGTCCATAGGAAAGCCAATACTATTAAAAGGGGGTAAGGTTTTGTTGGTGAACAAAATGCTCATACGTGCACAAGTGATAGTCACCAAAAACACCCACAATCTCTCCCACCAAAGTCTGTCCAAAGCCATATATTCAAAATCGGTGCAACCAACATTTCCATTCTGGTGCCACCGATTCTAAACCTCAGACAGACTCAGCCAAACCCTAGCCACTTCGGTGCAACCGATTCCATACCGGTGCCACCGAGTTTAGGTTGCCAACTTTCTGTTATGCAAATTCACAATATCGGTACAACCGAGATTGTTGGATCGATGTCACCGAGATTGTCAATCTGACCGTTGGTCACCTTATCGGTGCAACCGAGTTTCCTATATCGGTCTCACCGAGATTCAAAAGTTGCCACCTTTTGGTCACTTCTATACCACCGAGATTAACACATGGGTGTCACCGAGTTGGTCATTTTGTGTGTAACAGTTGGATTTTTGGGGATGCCTATATATACCCCTCCACCACCACCTACTCGAAAGCGAAGCACTCAGAACTATTCCATACTTGCCCCATCCAGTTTTCTGAGCGAGAACCACCTATTCTTGTGTTGAGGTCAAGATCTTCCACTCCAACCATATGGATCTTGATTTCTAGCCTCCCCAAGTTGCTTTCCACCAATCCCATCTCTTCCACCAAGCCAAATCTGTGAGAGAGTGATTGTGTGTTGAGGAGTCTATCATCTTGAAGCACAAGAGCGAGGAGTTCATCGTCATTACCGAGCCTATTACCTTTTGGAGGGTGGTGCCTCCTAGATTGGTTAGGTGTCGCTTGGGAGCCTCCTACTTCGTGTTGTGGAGTGAACCAAGAAGTTTGTAAGGGCAAGGAGATCGCCTACTCCGTGAAGATCTACCCATAGTGAGGCTAGTCCTTCGTGGACGGAAGCCGTTATGGAATAGTCAAGGTTGCTACTTCATGGACCCTTATGGGTGGATCCCTCCGTGGACTCTCGCGACCGTTACCCTCCGTGGGTTGAAGACTCCATAAACGTGGATGTACGATAGCACCACCTATCGGAACCATGGGAAAAATCCTTGCGTCTCCAATTGCGTTTGATCTCCTTATCTCAACTCTTTACTTCATGTGCAATGTCTTTACTTTCCGCTGCCATATTTGTTGACATGCATGTGTAGGGTATATAGACTTGCTAGATTTGCTAAAACTGTTAAAATCTGCCAACCAATTAACTTGGGAAAAGGTTAGGTTTTAAATTCCTGCTAGTAGTCTATTCACCCCCCCTCTAGACACTCTTCTAGTGATCCCTCAATTGGTATCAGAGCTTTGGTCTCCATTGCTTCGGTTTAATCACCGAGGAGGAAGATGGATGTGTCTAGTATAGGGAGTTTGAGTTGTAGAGTGCCTATCTTTGATGGAGAGTACTATAGTCAATGGAAAACCTTGATGCTTGAGCTGTTTAATGAATTTCAATTGAGCAAGTATGTCAAGAGCCCCTATGTACCTCCCATTGACCCGTTGCATCCCACACACGAAGAGGAAATTGATATGCTATGCAATCTTAGAACGGTCAATCTTATTGTTAGAGCTTTACCTAGAAATGTGCTTAATCAAATGAAGAATTTTGCTTGTGCTTACACTTTGTGGAATGATTTGGAGAAACGATATCCAAATTATTAATTGAGTAATCTTGATGAAATTCTTCATAAAACTATTGCCTTCCACAAAATGAATCCTAGTGATCCTAAGTTTGATGATTGTCTATTTGAGCTTAGAGACCTCATGCGTGCTAAAGGAGATGTCACTACTATCAACAATATCATTATAGAGGCCCTTCGCATTCATAAACTTGAACATTGTCATGATCACAATCCTAACGAATCTCTTGTTCTTTATGACGAGGATTTCCCACTTGATGATGACAATGTGGAACATGGCTACTATGATGAAGATGAGCTGTTCGACATCGAGTATGAGAAGATCATGAAGAATCTAAGTCTCATGGCAAACTTCAAGGATTACATGTCCGGAGGAAAAGAATGGATTCTCAATAGCAGATGTACCGATCATATGACCGGAGATAGAGAGATGTTTGAAGAGATCACACCAAACCATGGACCGCGAAGGTACGTAACGTTTGGAGACAACTCCAAGGGTAAGGTACTTGGTCTTGGTAAGGTGGCCATATCCCATGATAGCTCTATCCAAAATGTTATGCTTGTTGAATCTCTTGGCTACAATCTTCTTTCCGTATCTAGACTTGCCGACTTTGGTTTTAATGTGCTATTCACGAAAGTAGATTGCCAAGTGTTTCGTCAAGATAATCATAAAATGGTCTTTACCAGTTTCCGTAGAGGTGATCTACACATTGTTGACTTCACTAAGAGATCCAAACCTCGCACTTGCTTAATTGCTAAATCTTCTAAAGGTTGGCTTTGGCATAGAAGATTAGGACATGTTGGCATGCGTAATTTAGACAAGCTTATCAAAGGTGATCATATACTTGGTGTTAAGGATGTTATCTTTGACAAAGATAGACTTTGTAGTGCTTGTCAAGCCGGAAAGCAAGTAGGTGGAAGTCATCCCGTTAAAAATATCATGACTACTAGGAGACCACTCGAGTTACTTCATATGGATCTTTTTGGTCCCAATGCTTACAAGAGTCTCGGTGGAAATTCCTATGGTCTAGTTATAGTTGATGATTTTTCCAGATTTACGTGGGTATTCTTTCTTGATGATAAGTCGCAGGTTCAAAAGATCTTCAAGAACTTCGCTCCCAAAGCGCAAAATCAGTTTGAAGTGAAGATCAAGAAGGTTCGAAGCGATAACGGATCAAAGTTCAAGAACACCCATGTGGATACCTTTCTTGACGAAGAAGGTGTCTCACATGAGTTCTCGGCTACGTACACGCCTCAAAAAAATGGAGTTGTTGAGAGGAAGAACCGGACGCTTATTGAGATGGCAAGAACGATGCTTGATGAATACAAGACGCCAAAACACTTTTGGGCAGAAGCCGTGGAAACAGCATGTCATGCCACAAACCGACTTTACTTGCACAAGCTTCTCGGTAAAACGGCATACGAGCTACTCACCGGTAACAAACCCCAAGTTGGATACTTTCGGGTATTCGGCTCAAAGTGCTACAGTCTTGATAAGCATCGTCGTACTAAATTTGCTCCTAAATGTCATGAAGGATTCCTGCTTGGTTACGGATCGATCTCTCACACTTACCGTGTCTACAACAACTTCACTTGAAAAGTTGAAGAGACGGTAGATGTGAAGTTTGATGAATCTAATGGTTCGCAAGTCGAACTATTGCCAAATGATGTAGGTGATAAGGACCCTTCGGAAGCTATCCAAGATTTGCCCATCGGCAAGATTCGTCCCATGGAGGTGAAGGAAAGTACTTCATCAACTCAAGTGGAAGCCCCTACTTCACGTCAAGGTGAACCACAACATGACATGAAGGCATCCACAAGCGGTACACGACAAGATGATGAAGAGGAGGAAGTGCATCATGAAGATCCACCACAACCTCCTTCACGACCACCTCAAGGGAATGACACCTTCAACACCAACGAAGATGAAGGAGATGATGATGAAGAAGAAGCTCCACCATCCAACAATCGGAAGCTGACCCGAGTTCGAGCACAAGTGACCAAGAACCATCCCCTAAACCAAATCTTTGGTGATATACAAACAGGGAGAATCACTCGCTCTAAAACTCGCCTAGCTAACTTTTGTGAGCATTATTCTTTCATCTCTAGCATTGAGCCCTTGAAGGTAGAACAAGCTCTAGAAGATGCTGATTGGGTGAACGCGATGCATGAAGAGCTTCACAACTTCGAGAGGAACGAAGTGTGGACACTCGTGGAGAAGCCCAAGGATGAGCAAAACATCATCGGAACCAAATGGGTGTTTCGGAACAAGCAAGATGAAGACGGTCAAGTCGTGTGCAACAAGGCTCGCCTCGTAGCCCAAGGATATACGCAAGTCAAAGGTATTGGCTACGGTGAGACCTATGCACCCGTCGCTAGACTTGAAGCTATTCGCATTCTTCTTGCTTATGATAATCACCATGATATCACGCTTTATCAAATGGACATTAAAAGTGCCTTTTTAAATGGTGATATTGAAGAAGAAGTCTATGTTAAGCAACCACCTGGTTTTGTGAATCCTAAGAAACCTAATCATGTTTACAAGCTTCGTAAATCCCTTTATGGTCTTAAGCAAGCCCCTCGTGCTTGGTACAAATGCTTAACGAAGTTTCTCATTGAAAAAGGTTTTGAAATTGGTAAAATTGATGCAACCTTGTTCACTAAGAGAGTTAATGGTGAATTATTTGTATGCCAAATCTATGTGGATGATATTATCTTTGGATCTACAAACCCACAATTTAGTGAAAGATTTGGAAGGTTGATGTCCGAGAAGTATGAGATGTCTATGATGTGTGAGCTGAAATTCTTTCTTGGCCTGCAAATCAAGCAATCGAAAGAAGGAACTTTCATCTCTCAAACTAAGTATACCAAGGACTTGATCAAGAAGTTCAACATGCAAGAGTGCAAAGGTATGAAAACCCCCATGCCTACTAGTGGACATGTTGATCTTACCAAGGAGGATGAACCGGTTGATCAAAAAGTTTATCGATCTATGATTGGTTCATTGCTATATCTATGTGCCTCTCGTCCCGATATTATGCTTAGTGTTTGCATGTGTGCTAGATATCAAGCTGCACCTAAAGAGTGTCATCTTTTGGCCGTGAAACGTATTGTGAGATATTTGATGCAAACACCAAACTTTGGCATTTGGTATCCCAAGGGATCTTCTTTTAATCTTGTTGGCTATTCCGATTCGGACTATGCCGGTGACAAGGTTGATAGAAAATCCACTTCGGGTACTTGTCAATTTTTGGGTAGATCTCTTGTGTCTTGGTCCTCCAAGAAACAAAACTCGGTATCTCTATCTACTGCCGAAGCTGAGTATATTGCTGCTGGATCTTGTTGTGCGCAATTACTATGGATGACACAAACACTTAAGGATTATGGAATCCATGTTAGAAATGTTCCATTACTTTGTGACAATGAAAGTGCTATTAAAATTGTTTATAATCCTGTGCAACACTCTCGAACTAAACATATTCAAGTTAGACATCATTTAATTCGTGATCATGTTGCTAAAGGAGATATCAATCTTAAGCATGTTCGCACTAACAAGCAATTGGCCGATATCTTTACCAAGCCACTTGATGAGAAAACATTTTGTTATTTGAGGAGTGAGTTGAACATCATTGATGCTTCAAATTTGAGCTAGTCTCACTCGGTTGCATGCAAGGGCATGAGCTTTCTTGATACTTCCATGATATTTCTAACATGTTATCCTATGCCATGGAATTCTATGCTCCCTTGTATTGCATCTAATCTTTTGTAGGTACTTGGAAGATTTTCATTCCACAAGATTGCCATCAACTCCAATCATAAGCAATCTAGTCATGACCAAGTATCCAGAACCCCTCTTGATGATGGAAGGAAGAAGACACCTCAAACATATCCTTGACATATACTTGATGTGATCATTGCTAAATATCTCTTGGTATCATGTCAAATGGATATATCTATTGCTCTTCCTTGCATGACTAACCTATGTAGGTGACAAGTGTACTCAAACGAGAAGGATTGCCCCAACTCAAGATGATCTTCATCAACCTCGAGCATCCTCAACAAGTTCACCTACAAGCCACGTCATCAACATCACTCAAAGGTATGTACTCATATCCTTGAAAAGGCTTTACTCCAAGTCATGAGCTAAGGCAACTCAAGTGATATGATGACATCAAAATGCTTAATCGAAAAATGGTAACCCCATTTTGAGCTTAACGTAGAGTATGACCTATGATCAAGTATTCTTGCTTGGCTCCTATGTCAATATACTCTAATATAGGTGACCTAGTCACCGCCCATCATCTAGTTAAGAATTTTGGATGGTTCATTTTTATTTTGCAAAGATTTCTTGAAACCACTCGAATCTTCTCTAGTTGATATTTTTCTGTAAAGACTTTTGCATTCCTTTATTCTGTTTCTGCATCGGTGCCACCGATACAAACATCTCGGTCCTACCGAATTTGCAGATATGCTACACCTTAAGATTTCGGTATCACCGATTAGTTCGTCTCGGAACCACCGATTTGCATCCTGTCTCATTTGTGTTCATATTTGCAATTCTGTGTTTTCTTAGTGATCTTTCTTGTAATACTTCTGCTACTTCGATGATCCCGTTAAAAAAACGGGGGAGAATAACAAAAGATAATCTTAGGATGAGAATTTCTTTATTCAAGGATCCCTGACTCAAAGGAAGAAGGGGGAGAATAACAAAGTCTTACAACATCTCAAAGGGGGAGATTTTTTTTCCTGATTCCCTCAGCTTTCATTTCTATGAACTCTACATTCAGTGACCCTTGTTCTCAAGGATCCCTTCTCAATCAATGATCCCTGTATCTATCCCTGTTTTTGACCTTTTTGGAAATTAATGCCAAAGGGGGAGAGAAACAAAGCTTCATGCTAAAGGGGAGATACATGCTTATGCAAAGGGGGAGATATGATCAAGGGGGAGAACCAACATCAATGCTTATACATTATAAACAAGGTGAGAATATCAAAGTAGGTGGAGAATACTTGAAAAGTCAGAACAAGGGAATCAATTTCTCATCTTATCCAATCCCAATATCTACATGCTGAGATTCAGGGGGAGAGGATAATTTACCATGTTCATATTCAGGAGAAGAAAATTCTAATGATCTTGGAGACATATCAATCTTAATGATCACTATCTTCTATATGTTCTCCATATCTTGGTACTTTTGAGTTCTATTGCCTTTGATTGGTAGAATACTCTTGTGTTTTCTAACATTGTTTTCTCAAGTCTGTTTCTACTACTAGAATGCTCAAGAACTCAAGGTAAGTATATGCATCATACCCTTGATCAAGATGATCTCTTGCTTCTTGCACATATTGTTTGCAAGAGTGAAGTCTTGAACAAGGATACACCTCATTCATATATATTTGATGCACATAGCCAAGATATACATGACTTTTTATATCCCTTCATCCATATGTGTGTCCATGCATTCCAAAGCAACTATCCATTAAAGGACTGCACACATTTAGGGGGAGCAATTCTAAGTCATGTGTCTCTCAAAGTCTTCATTATAACCATGCATATCTTTATTTGAAGCTTTGATTGTATGTTGTCATCAATTACCAAAAAGGGGGAGATTGAAAGCACAACATGCTCCCTTGGTGGTTTTGATAATTCATGACAACATACATTGTCACTTGGACTTATACTTTTATCTAGTGTATTTCAGATAATAGTCCATGGAGAAAAAGGGTTGGCAAAAGACTGTGTGGAGATACCCCAAAATGCAAGGAAATAGGTTGGCAAAGCTTCAAGCAAGAGGACTCTACATTTTACATTTGTGAGAAATCACTTTGAGTCCATAGGAAAGCCAATACTATTAAAAGGGGGTAAGGTTTTGTTGGTGAACAAAATGCTCATACGTGCACAAGTGATAGTCACCAAAAACACCCACAAGCTCTCCCACCAAAGTCTGTCCAAAGCCATATATTCAAAATCGGTGCAACCAACATTTCCATTCCGGTGGCACCGATTCTAAACCTCAGACAGACTCAGCCAAACCCTAGCCACTTCGGTGCAACCGATTCCATACCGGTGCCACCGAGTTTAGGTTGCCAACTTTCTGTTATGCAAATTCACAATATCGGTACAACCGAGATTGTTGGATCGGCGTCACCGAGATTGTCAATCTGACCGTTGGTCACCTTATCGGTGCAACCGAGTTTCCTATATCGGTCTCAACGAGATTCAAAAGTTGCCACCTTTTGGTCACTTCAGTACCACCGAGATTAACACATCGGTGTCACCGAGTTGGTCATTTTGTGTGTAACGGTTGGATTTTTGGGGATGCCTATATATACCCCTCCACCACCACCAATTCGAAAGCGAAGCACTCAGAACTATTCCATACTTGCCCCATCCAGTTTTCTGAGAGAGAACCACCTATTCTTGTGTTGAGGTCAAGATCTTCCACTCCAACCATATGGATCTTGATTTCTAGCCTCCCCAAGTTGCTTTCCACCAATCCCATCTCTTCCACCAAGCCAAATCCCTGAGAGAGTAATTGTGTGTTGAGGAGTCTATCATCTTGAAGCACAAGAGCGAGGAGTTCATCGTCATTACCGAGCCTATTACCTTTTGGAGGGTGGTGCCTCCTAGATTGGTTAGGTATCGCTTGGGAGCCTCGTACTTCGTGTTGTGGAGTGAACCAAGAAGTTTGTAAGGGAAAGGAGATCGCCTACTTCGTGAAGATCTACCCATAGTGAGGCTAGTCCTTCGTGGACGGAAGCCGTTATGGAATAGTCAAGGTTGCTACTTCGTGGACCCTTATGGGTGGAGCCCTCCGTGGACTCTCGCGACCGTTACCCGCCGTGGGTTGAAGACTCCATAAACGTGGATGTACGATAGCACCACCTATCGGAACCACGGGAAAAAATCCTTGCGTCTCCAATTGTGTTTGATCTCCTTATCTCAACTCTTTACTTCATGTGCAATGTCTTTACTTTCCGCTGCCATATTTGTTGACATGCATGTGTAGGGTATATAGACTTGCTAGATTTGCTAAAACTGTTAAAATCTGCCAACCAATTAACTTGGGAAAAGGTTAGGTTTTAAATTCCTGCTAGTAGTCTATTCACCCCCCTCTAGACACTCTTCTAGTGATCCCTCAACCGCGTCCTTGTTATCCCCGACAACGGAGATGATGCCACTGCTCCCAGGCATCTTGATGATGTTGTAGCCTAGGTGCGTTACCGCCATGAACTTGGCGAGGGCCGGGTACCCTAGGATTGCGTTGTACGGGAGGCCGATGCGGGCAACTTCGAAGTCAATCTGCTTGGTGCGGTAGTTGTAGCGGGTACCGAAAGTGACGGGGAGGCTCACCCGCTCCAGCGAGGTGACAGAGCCCCTCGCCACTCCAGAGAAGGGCTTGGAAGGTGCGAGCTGGTCGTAGGGCACCTGAAGCGCGTTGAAGGTCTCCACGGAGAGGACGTTGAGGCCGGCGCCGCTATCGATGAGGGTCCTGGTGACCGCCACGTTGCTTATGGTCGGTGTGCACAGCATGGGGAGTGCCCCGGCGACGACCGTTGTTCTGGGGTGGTCGCTGGAGTCGAAGGTGATGTCAACCTACGGCCACGCCCGAGGCTGCGAGGCCTCGAGCTGCGGCTGAACCGCGCCCGCCTGGCGGAGGAACTGCCTTATGTGGCGGCCGGAAGCAGGCACCTGCGATCCACCGAGGATACACGCGACCGCAGGCTCGGTCGGGCAAACCGCGACATTCCCGCACGCCATGGGCTGGCCGACCTCAGGGGTGACGCCGGCCATGGAGATGATGAGTCGAGGCTGGGTCGCAACCGCGGAAGGGGAGGCTTCGACACGCCCCCTACCTGGCGCGCCAAATGTCGGATTTCGGGCTCCGCAAAACCCTAAGAGGTTCGAACTCAGGGGCGTGTGCAAAGATCCCAACCAGCTTCGGCCTCAAGCCCACAGCCCCACGGCCCAGCCGAATCGAACTCACTCACAGGTGAAAGAGGATGGACACGAGGATTTACCCAGGTTCGGGCCGTTGCGAAGCGTAAAACCCTACTCATGCTTTTGGTGGATTGCCTCACGAGGAGGTTTGTGGATGAACTGGTACAGTGGAGAGCAGCCTCGCGAGAGTGCTCGGGTGGTTATGTATCTCCCTCGTCTATGGTGCAGCCTAGTCTCTATTTATAGTGACACGGGTCCTCTTCCCTTATCGCACAGGCGGGAAGGGATCCCACAGCGGCCAATTTCAAAGGGGGGTAGGAAGTATATCTTATCCTGACAAAGGGTGGTCTTCGCCTGCAAAGTTTCCTGGTCATGACGCAGTGGTGGGCTCGGTGGTGACGTCTGTCCTGTGGGGCTCGCGGTCTTTGTCTTGTTGAACCAGAATGGAAACCTTTGGGGGGAAGCCTTGGGAACTCGCGTACGTCCCGGTCTCCTTTGCACCAAAGGGGAAACTGCTTCTCCTGTGCCCGCTGGCGCCCGCCTGGCCCGGCTGGCGTCACCCCAGCCTCACGAGGCTGAGCGTTGCATAGAGATCCCCGCCCCTCGGGAGGCAGTGTGGGGAGGCCTCCTCCTTCTGGGGGTCTTGGCATCATCCTCCTCGCGAGGGCGGGGCTCTCGTGAGGGCCTTGTCTTGAGCGATCCTGCACCGGGCCGTACCGAGCTGTCGAAGTGGGCCACGCCCTGGGCCGTAGGCAGGTACGTTTGGGTACCCCCGTTCCCAGAGCGCCGACACCATATATGAAACTTGACTATAAAAATGTGTAGATTACATGGTGCACTTTATTTTCCTGTTTAATAAATATAAAATATGTTTAGGGCAGACTGGACCAAACTCACAATTTGCATAGGAGGTCATTTCGGAAATGCTATATGTTGTTTCCTACCTCATTTAAGATGCCTAATTAGTGTAGTTTATTTATGCTTCATCTCTTGCCATGTTTAACAACATTTAAACTTGTCGTGTAATTAAACAATAGTGAACTAAATATTCAAACATGAAGTTTCGTCAATATGCAACTCATTGCATATCGAGCTTCACTTAATGTGTATGAGTTGTTTGTTGTGCTTGTTATGTCATGCATATTATATGGACATGCAACATATTTGATTGTGCATCATATGATGTGGTTTTTACCGTGTGTTGATTGTTTGTTTCCGGTTTGCTTCTTCTCGATAGAGTTCCGAAACCGCTTCGGAGTGTGAGGATTCGTTCGACTACGTTAGTTCGTCTTCTTCATGAACTCGATCTTCTTCCAAGCGGGATCTCAGGCAAGATGAACATTTCCCTGGATACCACTAATATCATTTCCATGCTAGTTGTCTCGCTTCTTATCGCTATGTCTCGCTACCTACCACTTGTTTTTCAAGCCTCCCAAAATGCCATGATAAGCCTCTAACCCTCCACATCCCAGCAAACCTTTGTTTGGCTATATATGTTATTGCTTGCACAGCCCTTCTTATAGCGTTGCTAGTTGCAGGTGCAAATTGTTTCCATGTGCCAACATGGATGTTTTTGAGATATCACAATATTATTTCTATTTAATTTAATTCACCTATATACTTGGTAAAAGGTGGAAGGCTTGGCCTTATACTCGGTTTTTTTCCACTCTTGCCGCCTTAGTAACTTGTGTACCGGTGTTATGTTCCATATTGAGCGCTCCTAACATGCTCGGGGCTGTTATGGGGACCCCCTTGATTTTTGTTTTCGGTAAAACTTTTCTGGCAAGGCCCAACATTGGTTTTACCATTCGCCAACCTAATGAAAACTTGCTTAGGGACTTTCCGGACCCCATGGATAATTAATCAGCCCCCGGGCCAGTGCTCCTCATGAGTGTTGGTCCAAACTAGAGCACTGTGCGGGGCCACCCCAGGGCAACTTGGGTGATTTCTATCAGGCCACAGTACGCGTCGCTTTTCCGTCGTGTCCTGAGAACGAGATACACGGCTCCTATCGGGTTCGTCGACACGCCAGGCGGTCTTGCTGGATTTGTTTTACCTTTCTCAAATGTCTTGTGCACAGGATTTCGAGGACACTTCGAGCTATCTCGAGGTTGAGATTTTCCATCAGAATTCCGCGAAAACTATGGGTTATCCCGCGGTTGAGGAATTCCAACGCAGCTTGTGGTTAGTTTGTGATGGATGAGTTGGAGCACCCATGCTGGGTTAAATCTTTCTGAAAGCCGTGCCCACGGTTATGTGGCAACTTGGAGATTTTGTTTAACACCCGGTCATAGAAAACATGAAGTAAACTCAAATAAAATACAACAACCGTGTGCGTAACCGTGACCGTCTCTTCTCGTGAGTTCTGAACCCGAGGGAGAACACGCTGGGGTTATGTTTGCTCGTAGGTAGGTGTTCAGGATCACTTAGTGATCATTTCTAGTTCACGACCGTTTATGCGTAGACCACCCACCTTATACTTGTTTTCGTAAGTTAGCCACTCAAACATATGCTTAGTGCTTGCTGCAGCCTCACCAATTAACCATGCTTCACCTATTAACCTTTGCTAGTCTTGATACCCTTGGAAATGAGATTGTTGAGTCCCTGTGGCTCACAGATTACTACAACAATAGTTGCAGTTACGGGTAATGCGATGCTTTGACGTGAGAGCGATGCTTGTTCTATTTGGAGTTCTTCTTCTTCTTCTTCATCGATCTAGGATGGGTTCCAGGCTGGCAGCCTGGGATAGCAAGGATGAATGTCGTTTTTTTCGTTTGATTCCGTCCGTAGTCGGAGCCTGTTCTTCTGTATGGTGATTGAATGCATTGTTGTGTTGAGATGGTCTTGTTGTAGCTTTTAGCGAGTGTAAGCCAATTCCATATACTCATCACTTCTGTACATGTACTTGTAATGATATCCATCCTTGCGAAACGACGAGATGCACTTCTATCCCTATCGAAGCCCTCGAGCCAAAATAAGGATAGGACCGCATCTTGGGCGTGACACATAGACTATACCATGTCAATGCTTTTCCCTTCAAAGATAAAGGGAAAACCTTCTTATTAACATCATCTCCGGGTAAACCTGCAAGCTTAAATAATCCACAAATTTCATCCACATCTATTAGATGCATATCAGCATGTTCAGTTCCGTCTCCTTCATAAGGATTAGCTAGCAGTTGTTCTACCATACCCGAAGGAATTTCATAGCCAATATTTTCAGTAGGTGCAGTAGGTTGAGGGGCAACTAATCATGGTTCCGATCGAGGCAAAGATACCCCGAACAAACCCCTCAAAGGACTGTTTTCCATATTAGCAAGTGACAGTAAATTTCAGCACATAGTATAATTTTTTTCTTACCAATTTCCACTTACCAAGAGCGCTTCACTCCCCGGCAACGGCGCCAGAAAAGAACCTTGATTATCACAAGTATAGGGGGTCAATCGTAGTCCTTTTGATAAGTAAGAGTGTCGAACCCAACGAGGAGCAGAAGGAAATGACAAGCGGTTTTCAGTAAGGTAATTTCTGCAAGCACTAAAATTGTAGGTAACAGATAATTTGATAGCAAGATAATTGGTAACGAGCAAGTAACGGTAACGGTAAATAAAGTGAAGCAAGGTAGCCCAATCCTTTTGTGGCAAAGGATAGGCCAGAATAGTCTCTTATAATAGGCAAAGTGTTCCTGAGGGTACATGGGAATTTCGTCTAGTCACTTTCACCATGTTGGTTTGATTTGCGTTCGCTACTTTGATAATTTGATATGTGGGTGGAGCGGTGCTTGGGTACTGTTCTTACTTGAAGAAACCTCCCACTTATGATTAACCCCCTCGCAAGCATCCGCAACTACGAGAAAAGTATTAAGATAAAATCTAACCATAGCATTAAACATTTGGATCCAAATCAGCCCCTTGCGAAGTAGCGTATAAATTAGGGTTTAAGGTTCTGTCACTCTAGCAACCCATCATCTAATAACTACTCCACAATGCATTCCCTTAGGCCCAAAGATGGTGAAGTGTCATGTGGCACCCCGGCTCAGAGGGGACCGGAACGCCCCGTATTCCAGCCCAAGGAGAAGTCTTCTGGAATACGGCACTGCTGGCATAGAACAAATCAGCTCTTTATTACTATGGATAAAATTACAATGGTACCTGGATTACATCGACATGGCGATACTATGCCTTCCTAGGTTAGCTCTATGCTAACAGCGGAACAATCCGAGGAAGCGGAGTACTCTTGGCAGCGGAACAACGACTGCGGTGATGGACTCCACTCCGCAGGGACTCTGGCTGGAACGCTTATCCTAGCTCGCAAACTCGACATCCACGACAAGCAAGCAATCATGGCATGACCTGCAAACTGGCATGATACACCAGGTGAGTACTTTGAATGTACTTGCAAGCTCACGACCACCAAACAATGCAGCAAACAGTAGCATGGCAAATATCATATTAAATACTTAAGTGCTTCACTTACTGTTACCAGTCATTAACTTACTCTCTTCCGGGTTGTCCCACAACCCTCGGAATACTCACTGAGTACTTCCGATCACAATACGAGTTCATCCATCCTTCTTATCCATATTACGGTTGACTACCTACTGAGGTCTGGACGGGCTGTCCAATACCGTGGACGCGGATATTCGAATAGATTTTTACACTCTACAGAGGTTGCGGACTTTACCCACACCATGAAGCACCTGGCCCCGACCTTGAGATCCCACTCAGGTGGACCAGCGTTGCTTTAACAAAACCTGCCTGACCCGTGACCTTTCATCGTACCACCAGCACTCTTCCTCCCCCGGAGGTCAGCCTTGGGTGGCCCATGTGTCCTCATGACACGTGCCACCGTCGTGGCCAAACTATGTAGACCCAAACGGGGGCTACTGTCCCAAACGGGGACTCCCGGGCTAAACAACTGAGCTGGGCTCACAAGGTTATCGCCGCCTACCGGGCCAGGGTAGCGGGCGCATAACCTTCCCTCTTTGGAGGTACCTGTGAAAGAGCACGCGATCAGACCAAGTCAAGGCCGTCCCATACCGGCAAATGTGGTTGCACGAATATGCCCGGACAGGTGACTCAAGATCAACCACTAAGTTCATTTAGCCAATATAGTGGTTCATCACAATACTTAGGATGACAGCAACTAGGCATTTAAATTAATTACTATGAATTATCATATAGCAAGTAAATGAAAGTTATTCATTTGTAAATGCAAGCAATTCAATTAAATATGTAACGCTATTGAAATACTTCATGGAATGGGTGTCCTGGCTTGCCTGGGATGAGGGATCCACCGGGAAGGAGTGCGGAAAGGCCGCGGAAGGACTGCCGGAAACAGTTCTCTCTTGGAGAGGGACTGTTTACGGCAAGGGTAAACTGGTCATTTTCACTATGTGAACACATAGTGAAAATGATACCAGCATGACGGGCTCGACGAGACGAAGACGTGGGCTTTGGAATCATCGGATTTGGAGTTAGGATCACGAACATATAGAGGTTTGAAGTCCAGGGACTAATCTGTAAAAGATTTTTCACAAACCAGCCCCTGGCTGATAAAACAGAAAGCGTATTTGGAAGAATACGCTTTTGAAGCAGGGAGGCGAACTCCACGCCGGGCGCCTCCACTTGCCACATCAGCGGGTCTGGCGAGGTCAACGCCTGAGGCTGACAGCGGGCCCCGCCGCTGACCTTTCTCACTCTCCTCCCTCCCCTTCTTCTTCCCGACAGGGCGCAACGTAGGAGGACCGAGGCCGTGCGACGCCGGCGCCGGCCCGGCCAACACCGGCCGCCTCCGGTGGAGCTCGGACCACCGGAGTGCTCGCCGGAAAGCGCCACTCCGGGGAGGCCTCGCAGGGTCCGAGGGGAAAGGCCGTGGGGCCGGTAGTGGTGGAGGGCAGAGGCGGCCTCCGGCGACGGCCGTTGACGCTACGGGCCGTATCCAGCGACGCCTCAGCCACCGGCAGACTCGCAAAGGAGAATAGCCTCCGACTAAGCAAGACGCGGCCGCCGGAGAGCTTCGAAGCGGAGGTGACCGCGCCCGCGGCGGAGGACGGCTTCGGCCGCCGGTGGGCTCGTGGCTAGAGGCCACTGGAGGAGAGGGAGGGCTGCTGGGGTGACCTCGGGGTGGAGGTGGAGACCTTAGGCGGTGGTAGGGCGGAGAGAAGAGGCCGGCCGAGCTCCAATTTTGCAGAGGGTCGCCAGCGGCCATGGTGGCAATTGGGGACGGAGAGGAGCTCCGGGGCTCGGGAGCAAAGCTGGGAAGGGGAAGAGGAGAGCGGCGAGGGCGATGAGCCGCTCGAGAGGGGCTCTGGGCCTTTAAATAGGCGGGGCAACGCCGGGTTCGGCCACGGCCGCGGCGACGCGTGCGCCGTGCGCCGGAGCTTCGGGAGTCCGCCTGGAGAAGGGGAGAGGCTTCCCGAGAGGTCTCGGATGGGAAGAGAGAGCTCAGGCGAGGTTGGGAAGGATCGGGAGGGCTCGGGACGGCGTAGGCAACCGAACAAGGCGGTCGCAGAACCGGCCATGTCACGGGCGCGGTTACTGCACCACGAAGGAGGGGACTTGAGAGGGGGAGAGGGGTCCAGGGAGAAGAGGGCGACGAGGGGAAGCTACTGGACATGGCTAGATGGTGAGGGAGGGGAGGAAACCGACGAGGCCGAGGGTCCCAATGCACAGGGCACGCATATGGCATGCCGGCCGCATGGTCACCGCGTGAACTGGCGCACGCGGTGCACCCTGACCGATCTAATCATGCCAGCAGGAGAGGTCATTCGAAGGAGAAGGCCAAAGAGGAAGAAAACATGCATAGGGATGAAGGAGGTGACCACAGCTAGCAGATCATTTCAGGAACAACAAGGTGTTTGGAGTGGGGTGGGGGAGATTCATCTGTGCTTTGACTCTGGTTTTTGGCTGAGAGCTATCACACACTAAGATAATCTTTACTGCAAATTTTCAGCTCATCTAGATGAGTGTAAGTGGCACTTGCTGTAGAATGCACCCTACTGGTCAGAAATGCAACCCATGAAGTGGCACTCACACACTTGCTTGGAATGAGCTGAATTTTGGAGGAGATGATTTATTTAGGCATATGAAGATGTTGTATAACTTTCATACCATTTGAGTTAACCAAAATGGTACTTCCTTCACACAGCATCCTATTGGACAGAATCTTAGAAAATCCTAGGGATTTATTGGGCAGATGTCATGAGCCCAAATTTGGTGGAGATAGATTATATGGGTGGGAGAATGTTCTGGTAAAATTTCAGGAATTATGGAGCAACATAAAATATAATTGCTTCACAACCCAAGGTAGACATGGTTATTCCATTAATAGGAAAAGGAATATGCCCAAGAAAAAGATTATTGGGATTGGTCCAAGATGGAAATGGCAAGGTCTTGGGATGGGTTTAGAGGTTGACAAGCCACGAGGGAAGAGAAATCAAGGGTGATCCTTCCAGGTTCCAAGACTACCAAACCACTGAAAAGCAAGACCAAACCAAAATCAAAAGAAAAAGAAATGGGCAAAATCCAGGGTGTTACAAACCTACCCCCCTTAAAGAAATCTCGTCCTCGAGATTTGGTTGCTCAGGGGTTAAACATAAATATCCCCACTTGAGGAAACCGTTTCCAACTCGGGTTTCCTTTTTGCCTTTGTACAGTGCTCCCGCTGGATTTTATCTCACCCACTGCCTGGCTTTGGTGTGGTTAGTTTCACTGGATTCTCATTCTAACAGATCTTACCTCATATTTATTATTCTGGCTTTAATCCTTTTATGTCTGCTGACTTATCTGGATGCAATTGCTTATCCTGTCTGAAATACATGTCCTTCTCTCATGGACGTGTTGTGCTGAAGTCCAATACGGATGACCGTCCATAGGGTTGTGAACATATCCTCTCGGTGGACATGAAATCTTTTACTTTTTGCATTGGGTGGCTTCAAATGGATGTGCCTTCCAGACTCAACTGGTGCTGTGAATCATACCATCTCTCCTGGCGGAATCGGACTTCTTGCAGGGGTTACGGAAACATCTTGGCTATGTCCTCTGCCCTTAGCATCATATCTGTATCAATGACTTGGCTGTAGCCTGTCGTGACCAGCGTAAAGGGTACGACCTTAGAACGGTATTATCTGCAGACTTGCCTGACGGTGGTCCTAATAGGAAGATCTTGTCCACAACAGGCTATCTTTTAACAGATTTCCATAGATGCGGACACATGCTTTGAAACAGTTATCATCCTTCGGATCGTTCCATCTGACAGGCTTGAGTATTCCCTTCTGACGATTGTGAGAATGTATAACTGACTGAGCGGGTTGACTCGATATGGGGTCCTTGCAAATGGAATAGACCCCGTGGGTGTGTACCCATGGTGATTGGTACCGAACCAGCCTGTTTTGAGTATCTGTACCATGTTGCTCTTGCAACCATTATCATACCTGCATGGCCAATCTTGCTCCTTCATTATGGTTCTCTTTGACTGGATCCTTAGTTGAAAGAGCTTGGCCTGATGTGTTCTTGATTCTTCGGATGACAATGGGTGCTGCTAGGTACAATATGCCGGCAGACATATTACTTAACAAGTTGTAGCTGTAGGGTAATGACCGTCTGAACCCTTCGATGAAACCGGCAAATAAACCAGTAGCCACCAGAACGGTCTTTACAACTCAGATCTGGGACATTACTGGAGTAACTCAACCCCGACTCAAGACGGCTGAAAAGCAGCTCAGAGCATGAGACGGTGTCGATAAGAAGAAAGTAGCAGTTCCCTAAGACGGCCGAAAAACATCTTAGAGCATAGGGTCGCTGCTACGGAAAGAAATTCAACAGCTGCCCGAGACGGCCGAAAGACAGCTCAGAACACGGGCCAGTTGCTGACAAGAGAAATAAAAGTCGGCATCCACCCCGGACGGCCGGAAACAGCTCAGAACACAGGCGTGGTGCCGTCACCAAAGAAAGACGGGCAAGGGTTCATTCGTGTCCCATACAGCTTATCCAGGGGTTGTTGGTCATCTCACTGAAGTGTATAACTGGCGCTCTTCTTCTTCTTACATAGCTCATGCAATAGTCAGATTCTCACCGGCTGGCATCATTGTATGACTAATATGGCCTTGGCAACATGTCCACCATATCTATTAAGTATATGCGGCTGAGCACTTGAGTCCTGAAGCAGGCTTGTGTCCTGACTGACTTTTTGCCTTCTGATCAACTGTTGCGGATCTGATTCTTGGAATGCATGGTCATATGCTGCCAACTGTCGGCGGAATAGCTTGTACTGATGTCGATGCGATACTTTGCTGACGAAGATGGCATAGCTTGTGCTGGGAGCCATCGAGATCTTCTTGCTGAGGAAGGCTGAATTGCTCATGCTCGAAGTTTTTATCAAAATGGCTTCCTAAAGAAGACTGGGTGCCGTACTTCAGAAGCTTTCCCTCTCAAGGACTTGCTAGGGAAGACTCGGTACCTTAGAGACTGCAGCGGTATCTTATTGAGGAAGCCCGAGTACCTTGCATCATAAGCTGCTCTGATAGCTTGCGGAGAAAGACTGGGTTGCTCATATCTGAAGCTTTCTCTTTGGCCTCATGCGGACTGAGCGCATATATATATATATATCCCTTAATGTTCCTGCTGTCGGTTACTTGTTGTATGCAACAGGGTATTCGGCTATCCTTCTTGCTGAACACCGCATTCATAACACATGCTGGCTTGATTCCAGGATATAGCAAGGTTCAAATTGTACTCATAACAGACTCGACCGCGTATATGAATCGTACCTTTGACACGAGATGTACTGTGGATCAGGCACACGGTCTGTCGTCTTGCTGATTCGATGATTACTGCTGTGAAGGTTGCACGGATGTATACTTGATGCTGATAACCAATCCAGCCAGGATATCATTTATATTCAGGCCCGACATTCCTGATATAATGCAGTCTGCTAAAGATTCCATATTGCTGAGCTGAGCTTCTAAAGGACTGCCTTTACTGATTTCTTTGAGTCCAGTGTCGGTGAGAAACTTCCATAAGGGGGAAAATAAGGTAACACCAAGGGCCCAAAGAAAGAAGCAAAAGAAACGACTAAAGCCAAAAGCACCCAAGATCACACACAAGCAATATCATAATTTTACAGCTATTCACGGTAATAGTATGCATTCCTATTTAAGCACACAAATCTCGCAAGAACTCCGGTATTACGATCTACATGCTGTGGTGGTGTGCACGGTAGTGAATCAATGTGTGGAAGGAGTTGGTGTAAACAAGGCTACACCAAACAGGGGCTTACACCGGTTCCATCTGGACGGACACGGTGGCGAGGACGAACTTGGTGATCGTGGGTCGGAACACGGAGGTCACAACCACATCATCAAGCGTACGGAAGAAACCGTACTGGTCCAGGGAATGGATGGCAGGGAAGAATGGCGATGGAAAGAAGGCTTGCGGGCATTGCCCTTTTCTGATAAGCAAGATCAGTAAGGGTTACCAACGCGGCTAGAGGGATGGGCAAGATCCGGGATAGAAACATGTCTATCACCGAAACAATAGGGGTGGCTGAAGAGAATGAGCTGGTGTAGTACCGGTGCATCAATCCTGTAAAGGATCGACACACCAAGCACCTTGGCATCGCTCCGCTGGGACGGAGATGACACCACACCAAAGAACAAGCATGCAAACTGGAGAGCGCAGGTGATGAATCAAAACCGATGCCACCTACACTCACCAGGTCCATCGTTAGTGATAAGATATCTAGTCTATATGAATGCTATGCACAAACAAATGCAACAAACAAGTGCAGCAAACCAACTGGATCCGATACTACCGGTTACTAACGCTCGCGCGGTCTAGGGCGTCCTACAGCCAGACCTGCTCTGATATCAACTCTTGTGGCACCCCGGCTAAGAGGGGACCGGAACGCCCCGTATTCCAGCCCAAGGAGAAGTCTTCTGGAATACGGCACTGTTGGCATAGAACAAATAAGCTCTTTATTACTATGGATAAAATTACAAGGGTACCTGGATTACATCGACATGGCGATACTACGCCTTCCTAGGTTAGCTCTATGCTAACAGCGGAACAATCCGAGGAAGCGGAGTACTCTTGGTAGCGGAACAACGACTGCGGTGATGGACTCCACTCCGCAGGGACTCTGGCTGGAACGCTTATCCTAGCTCGCAAACTCGACATCCACGACAAGAAAGCAATCATGGCACGATCTGCAAGCTGGCATGATATGCCAGGTGAGTACTTTGAATGTACTCGCAGGCTCACGACAACCAAACAATGCAGCAAACAATAGCATGGCAAATATCATATTAAATACTTAAATGCTTCACTTACTATTACCAGTCATTAACTTACTCTCTTCCGTGTTGTCCCACAACCCTCGGAATACTCACTGAGTACTTCCGATCACAATATGAGTTCATCCATCCTTCTTATCCATATTACGGTTGACTACCTACTGAGGTCTGGACGGGCTGTCCAATACCGTGGACGTGGCTATTCGAATAGATTTTTACACTCTGCAGAGGTTGCGCACTTTACCCACACCATGAAGCACCTGGCCCCGACCTCGAGATCCCACTCGGGTGGACTAGCGTTGCTTCAACAAAACTTGCCTGACCCGTGACCTTTCATCGTACCACCGGCACTCTTCCTCCCCCGGAGGTCAGCCTTGGGTGGCCCATGTGTCCTCATGACACCTGCCACCGTCGTGGCCAAACTATGTAGACCCAAACGGGGGCTACTGTCCCAAACGGGGACTCCCGGGCTAAACAACTGAACTGGGCTCACAAGGTTATTGCCGCCTACCGGGCCAGGGTAGCGCGCGCGCATAACCTTCCCTCTTTGGAGGTAGCGGTGAAAGAGCAGGCGATCAGACCAAGTCAAGGCCGTCCCATACCGGCAAATGTGGTTGCACGAATATGCCCGGACAGGTGACTCAAGATCAACCACTAAGTTCATTTAGCCAATATAGTGGTTCATCACAATACTTAGGATGACAGCAACTTGGCATTTAAATTAATTACTATGAATTATCATATAGCAAGTAAATGAAAGTAATTCATTTGTAAATGCAAGCAATTCAATTAAATATGTAACGCTATTGAAATACTTCATGGAATGGGTGTCCTGGCTTGCCTGGGATGAGGGATCCACCGGGAAGGAGTGCGGAAAGGCCGCGGAAGGACTGCCGGAAACAGTTCTCTCTCGGAGAGGGACTGTTTACGGCAAGGGTAAACTGGTCATTTTCACTATGTGAACACATAGTGAAAATGATACCAGCATGACGGGCTCGACGAGACGAAGACGTGGGCTTTGGAATCATCGGATTTGGAGTTAGGATCACGAAGATATAGAGGTTTGAAATCCAGGGACTAATCTGTAAAAGATTTTTCACAAACCAGCCCCTGGCTGATAAAACAGAAAGCGTATTTGGAAGAATACGGTTTTGAAGCAGGGAGGCGAACTCCACGCCGGGCGCCTCCACTTGCCACATCAGCGGGTCTGGCGGGGTCAACGCCTGAGGCTGACAGCGGGCCCCGCCGCTGACCTTTCTCTCTCTCCTCCCTGCCTTTCTTCTTCCCGACAGGGCGCAACAGAGGAGGACCGAGGCCGCGCGACGCCGGCGCCGACCCGGCCAACACCGGCCACCTCCGGTGGAGCTCGGACCACCGGAGTGCTCGCCGGAAAGCGCCGCTCCGGGGAGGCCTCGCAGGGTCCGAGGGGAAAGGCCGTGGGGCCGGTAGTGGTGGAGGGCAGAGGCTGCCTCCGGCGATGGCCGTTGACGGTACGGGCCGTCTCCAGGGACGCCTCGGCCACTGGCAGACTCGCAAAGGAGCACCGCCTCCGACTAAGCACGGCGCGGCCGCCGGAGAGCTTCGAAGCGGAGGTGACCGCGCCCGCGGCGGAGGACGGCTTCGGCCGCCGGTGGGCTCGTGGCTAGAGGCCACCGGAGGAGAGGGAGGGCTGCTGGGGTGACCTCGGGTGGAGGTGGAGACCTCAGGCGGTGATAGGGCAGAGAGAAGAGGCCGGCCGAGCTCCAATTTTGGAGAGGGTCGCCGGCGGCCATGGTGGCAATTGGGGACGGAGAGGAGCTCCGGGGCTCGGGAACAAAGCTGGGAAGGGGAAGAGGAGAGCGGCGAGGGCGATGAGCCGCTCGGGAGGGGCTTGGGGCCTTTAAATAGGCGGGGCAACGCCGGGCTCGGCCACGGCCGCGGCGACACATGCGCCGTGCGCCGGAGCTTTGGGAGTCCACCTGGAGGAGGGGAGAGGCTTCCCGAGAGGTCTCGGAGGGGAAGAGAGAGCTCAGGCGAGGTTGGGAAGGATCGGGAGGGCTCGGGACGGCGCAGGCAACCGGACACGGCGGTGGCAGAACCGGCCATGTCACGGGCGCGGTTACTGCACCACGAAGGAGGGGACTTGAGAGGGGGAGAGGGGTCCAGGGAGAAGAGGGCGACGAGGGGAAGCTGCTGGACATGGCTAGATGGCGAGGGAGGGGAGGAAACCGATGAGGCCGAGGGTCCCAATGCACAGGGCACGCATATGGCATGCCGACCGCGTGGTCACCGCGTGAACTGGCGCACGCGGTGCATCCTGACCAATCTAATCATGCCAGTAGGAGAGGTCATTCGAAGGAGAAGGCCAAAGAGGAAGAAAACAGGCATAGGGATGAAGGAGGTGACCACAGCTAGCAGATCATTTCAGGAACAGCAAGGTGTTTGGAGTGGGGTGGGGGATATTCATCTGGGCTTTGACTCTGGTTTTTGGCTGAGAGCTATCACACACTAAGATGATCTTTACTGCAAATTTTCAGCTCATCTAGATGAGTGTAAGTGGCACTTGCTGTAGAATGCACCCTACTGGTCAGAAATGCAACCCATGAAGTGGCACTCACACACTTGCTTGGAATGAGCTGAATTTTGGAGGAGATGATTTATTTAGGCATATGAAGATGCTGTATAAGTTTCATACCATTTGAGTGAACCAAAATGGTACTTCCTTCACACAGCATCCTATTGGACAGAATCTTAGAAAAATCCTAGGGATTTATTGGCAGATGACATGAGCCCAAATTTGGTGGAGCTAGATTATATGGGTGGGAGAATGTTCTGGTAAAATTTCAGGAATTATGGAGCAACATACAATATAGTTGCTTCACAATCCAAAATAATGACCAGAAACAAAGATTTGATGCTGAGGTCACATAGAAGATGGGATGATTCTCAAATCTTGAGGAGAGTCATGATTTGAGCATATGAAGATGCCTGCAAAATTCCAACTCATTGGCATACTCTTAGCTAGCACTTGCTTCACAAAGCTTCCTCTGGATCAGGAACTTTGGAAATTTGCCAAGAATTATTTGCTAGCCAACTTGAGTTGAATTTTGTAATGTGGCAATGATCTGGATAGGAAAGAGTCCCCAAAAAGTTTGAGATCAAGCAAGCAAAGATAAATGGCACTTGCTTCACAAAATGCCATCTGGGGCAGAATAGTAAAAGGAATATTTGAGGAATATTTTTGAACATGGAAACGATAGGTTTTGACAGATTTGAGGAATATATGACCCAAACAATTTATGAGAATTATTTGGGAATTTTTGGAATGATGGAAATGTGGGTTCCTTCACAACCCAAGGTAGACAGGGTTATTCCTTTAATAGGAAAAGGAATATGCCCAAGAAAAAGATTATTGGGATTGGTCCAAGATGGAAATGGCAAGGTCTTGGGATGGGTTTAGAGGTTGACAAGCCACTAGGGAAGAGAAATCAAGGGTGATCCTTCCAGGTTCCAAGACTACCAAACCACTGAAAAGCAAGACCAGACCAAAATCAAAAGAAAAAGAAATGGGCAAAATCCAGGGTGTTACATGTCATGTAGTCGACGTTCACATGACACCACTTAGGGAATCACAACATACATATCATAGAAATATCGAACACATATAAAGTTCACATTATTACTTCCAAGATGACTTCTCCCATTGTCGGGGATACAACCCCGTGATATAACCCACCTTATTGGTCCGGGTTGACGCCTTGACAGTTCCTGTGGAAGACATTGACATGGGCCAAGGCATGTATACAAGATGGATAAGGTGACAGCTTATTAAATCGCCTGGCGGCCCAACTCCAGAAGACGGCGGCTCAAGGCCCACGGGGGAGAAGATGTCGACTTACTGTCTTGCGCGAGGAGTAGAGTAAGGTAGAAACATAGTAGAACACGAGTCGTGATATGATCCGGACTCTGTTGTAAACCCTAGGTCTTGACCTGTATATATAGGCAAGCCCCTGGGACCAAAAGAGTTAAGTTCCAATCTCTCGAAAGCTAGGTTATCGATTCCGCACCCTTGTAATCGAGATCTACTCATCAATACACACAAAGTAGGACATAGGCTTTTACCTCCATCGGAGGGGCCGAACCTGGGTAAATCCGAATCTCTTCTCCGTTCAACCCCATTGAGTCGCCACCTTACGGCGATGGCCTCACACCTAAGTCCTTGCACGAGGACATCTGCCGTGTCAAAACCACGATAGTTGGTGCCCATCGTGGGGCTCTCACCTGGTGGAGTTGAGTTCTCAAAGGGCGCCCTTCCAGGGTTTGGGAGCTATGTGGTCGATCGCATGACTAAGAGCCGCCGCGGTAAGATCTACATCGACAACTCCGGCTAGGGCCCCGAGGCCGACTCAATCGAGTATGGCTACCGGGTCCCTTTTTGTAAGTTTCATGTCTGCGTCGGCTAGATCGGTGCGTCGGTGCCCGAGTCGGACATCTGCACCAACATCGTCGAGCCGGCTCGGCGCGCCCCTTCTCACCGCTGTCAAGACGGCCAACATCACGGCACGGTCCCGCCTCCTAGGCGGGTCCAACCCTCGCTTGAAGCGTCAGGTTAGGAAGAAACCGTCGTCAACCCAGACTTCGGGCTTGGGGGCTTGTTTCGAGCAAGGGCCACTAAGGTGTTTCGTGATTCATCATCTCAGGTCCCTGCCTGTTCCGAGGCAAGCAGGGCGGTTCAAGCATCGCTTACTCTCGAGGCTCCGGGCTGCTCTGAGAAGACGCACGATGGCTTGATGACAAGCTTTCAGCAGCCCGACGACCCGGACATTTTCCAGAATACCCCGAAACAGCTAAGTTGCGGTCAATATCATGTGTTTACCACCAACACTTGCAAGCATGATAGCAAGGTCAAGATTAGGGCGGTCAACATGGCTGAGCCGGGGGTTCCCAGGTATCTCAACTGGTCCGAGCATGCGATCACCTGGAGTAGGTAAGATCACCCACCTCGGGTTGACAATCCAGGCGGTTTAGCCCTGGTCGTGGCGCCTCAGGTTGGTAGGTACACTTTGACCAAGGTCCTTATGGACGGAGGCAGAAGCATAAACATCTTATATCACGATACCTTCCGTTGCATGAACCTATCAGAAAGCAATTTGCTTCCCTCGACGACAGTCTTTCACGGAATCGTCCTTGGGGAATTAGCCTACCCGATAGGACGGATTAAACTTGACGTTGCTTTTGGAGATGAGTTCAACTATTGGTGTGAGCCTTTGATTTTTGAAGTCTTCAAGATAAAGAGCCCCTATCATGCTCTCTTTGGACGGCCGGCTTACGCTCGATTCATGGCCCGCCCGTGCTACGTCTATCTCAAGCTCAAGATGCCGGGACTTCGTGGCACCATTATCGTGGATGGAAGCCGGAAGATAGCTCAAGAATGTGCGGAGGGAGATGCTGCCTACGCCGAGTTAGCTTGCGCAGCCGAAGAGCTAAAGTTTTACATGGCCAATGTTGACCCGGCTGACATGAGCCCGCTTAAAAAACCCAACCCAGAGTCGGAGCCACCACTCAAATTCAAGCCGGCTGAGGATACAAAGCAAGTCGACTTCACGCCAGGCGACTCATCCAAGCAATTTACTATTGGGAACGGACTAGATCCCAAATAGGAAAGCACGCTCATCAAGTTCTTCTGTGAGAACCGGGACATCTTTGCATGGAAACCTTCTGACATGCCTGGAGTCCCGAGGGAACTTGCTGAGCACCACCTTAATGTAGATCCCAAGATGAAACCAGTGCGCCAGTACCTCCGTCATTTTAACGAAGAGAGACGCAAGGCCATTAGAGAGGAACTGGCCCGGCTCCTAGATGCCAGGATTATTATAGAAGTTTTTCACCCTGAGTGGTTGGCTAACCCGATACTTGTTCTAAAGAAGAACGTCACATGGCGCATGTGTGTGGACTATACGAACCTCAACAAAGCTTGTCCTAAAGATCCTTTTCCCCTCCCGTGCATAGATCAGATCATTGACTCCACGGCGTGTTGTGAGCGTTTATGCTTTTTGGACGCATACTCTGGCTATCACCAGATTAAAATTGCGGTTGAGGATCAGGAGAAGACGGCTTTAATTACACCCTTTGGGCCTTTTTGCTATGTGTCCATGCTGTTTGGGTTCAAGAGCGCCGAGGCGACTTAGCAGCGTTGTGTTCAAAATTTCCTTGAGCCACAGATCGGGCACAATGTTCATGCTTATGTCGACGACATCGTGGTGAAATCTCAGAAGAAGGAAACGCTTTTGGATGATATCAAGGAGACTTTTGACAATCTTCGGGTTTATCAGATGAAACATAACCCGACGAAGTGTGTTTTTGGTGTTCCTACCGGCAAGCTGTTGGGTTTTCTAGTCTCTGAACGAGGCATTGAGGCCAACCCGGATAAGATCAAGGAGGTAACTTCACTATCGGAGCCAGCGAACATAAATAAGGTTCAGCATCTGGCTGGGCGTATCGCGGCTTTAAGCCGGTTTATAAGCTGTTTAGGAGAGAAGGCGACTCCTTTCTACCAGTTGCTGAAGAAATCAGGCGACTTTAAGTGGACGGATGAAGCCAACGAGGCCTTTGAGGCGCTCAAACAGCAACTTGTTAACCCGCCCATCTTGGGTGCTCCCACTGAGAAAGAGCCTATGCTCCTGTATATCGCTGCCAACTCCAAAGTGGTAAGCGTTGCAGTTGTGGTTGAGCGGAAGGAGGAAGGGAAGGAGTTTCCTGTTCAACATCCGGTTTATTTTGTCAGCGAAGTTCTAACTTTGTCCAAACAAGGCTACCCACATTGGCAGAAGTTGGTCTTCGGGATCTTTATGGCGAGCCGGATATTAAAACATTACTTTCAGGAGCACCCGATCACCGTGGTTAGTTCGGCGCCTCTCAGAGATATCATACAGAACCGGGAAGCCACGGGAAGAATCGCCAAGTGGGCCATTGAGCTTGGAGGCCACCACCTTAAATATGTGCCTCGAACCGCCATCAAGTCCCAAGCACTGGTGGATTTCATCAATGACTGGATAGAGATACATATTCCGGAAGATAGGCCAAATAATACTTACCGGACTATACATTTTGATGGGTCTAGGCAGCTGGAGGGCTCGGGCGTTGGAGTCATACTATCGTCTCCCAAAGGTGATAAGTTTTGTTATGTCTTACGGCTCATGTTCCCGTGTACTAACAATGCAGCTGAGTACGAAGCCCTTCTACATGGGCTCAGAATAGCCAAAGAGATTAATCTTAGCCGGGTTAGATGTTTGGGCGACTCGGATTTGGTTGCTCAGCAAGTTTCGGGGACTTGGGATTCTAAGGATCCCCTCATGGCGGCTTACTGATGGGCAGTTTTTGATGTGGCGGGTCACTTCCAAGGTTCCCAGGTGGACCACATCGATCGCCGGCTTAACGAGCCAGCTGATTCCCTATCTAGGCTTGGCTCGCAGAGAAAGCCGGTACCGCCCAATGTCTTTTTAGACGTTCTTCATAGCCCATCGGTCAAGTTGCCGTCTGAGGAGGACATAGCTGTTCCAGACCCGGAAGCACATTTGGTGGCGGCTTTACATGCTACCCCGGACTGGACTCTGACATATCTAGCTTACTTGACCCGAGGAGAACTCCCAGAGGAGGAAGTGGAGGTTCGGCAAACATCCAGCGGTCTAAGTCGATGACAATCATCAATGGCGAGTAACACCGTCGAAGCAGTACGGGAGTGTTTCAGTGTTGCGTCTCCCCTGAAGAAGGTCAGGAAATACTTAACGAGATTCATGCTGGTGATTATGGACATCATGCCAGCTCACGGTCACTGGTGGCCAAAGACTTTCGGCATGGTTTTTATTGACTAACAACTCATGCGTACGCCAAAGAGATTATGCGCAAGTGCGACGGGTGCCAAAGGTTTGGACGACAAGCCCATGTGTCGGCTCAGGAATTACGCATGATCCCCATCACTTGGCCATTTGCGGTCTGGGGGCTGGACATGGTCGGCCAGTTTAAACCGTCCTCTGATAAGAAGACTCATTTAGTAGTGGCGGTTGATAAGTTCACCAAGTGGGTTGAAGAAGAGCTGGTCAGTAATTGCGATGCAGAAACTGCGGTTAAGTTCTTGAAAAAGTTGATTTTCCGAGTTGGTTACCCTCACAGTATCATTATGGATAATGGTACCAATCTATCCAAGGGAGCCAGGGAGCAATTCTGTCAACGGGAACATATCCGGCTTGATCTGGCAGCGGTCGCACATCCACAGTCCAATGGGCAAGTTGAAAGAGCTAACCAGGAGATCCTAAGAGGCATCAAACCACGGCTTATGGTGCCCCTTGAACGCACGCCGGGCTGTTGGGTTGAAGAACTTCCTTCAGTACTTTGGAGTATTCAGACAACGTCAAACAGGTCCACTGCATACACTCCTTTCTTTCTGGTCTATGGGGCTGAGGCAGTACTGCCAAGTGATACCCGACAAGACTCGCCCCGGGTTACTGCCTATGTTGAGGCGGACAATGAGCTAGCTCGCCAAGACTCTCTGGATGCCTTAGAGGAAGAGCGAGACTTAGCAGCAGCCAGATCTGCTATATATCAGCAAGACTTGTGCTGTTATAACAGTCATAGAGTCAAAAGACATACTTTCCAGGAAGGCGACTTAGTGCTTCGTCTCATTCAAGAACGGGGATGCATAAGCTCTCCCCGCCTTGGGAAGGTCCTTTCGTCATCAGTCGAAACCTCAATAATGGTTCTTATTACCTGGTCGACTTACGTGAAGGATCATACACTTCTCAGGAAGAGACAAAACAGCCCTGGAATATTGCACATCTGCGGCCTTATTATACATAATAGCCACCGGCTTATATCTTTTGTAATTTCTTTCCCCTCGAAAGTCGGTCCCTTTTTGCCGAGTCTCATTGAGCCGGCCTATAAATAAGTATTCATCTACTAGTGAATTACATGTGCGAAATTGCCCTTGCTCCTGGCTCATACTCCAAATGGCCGGGTTACACGACTGGATTCATGGTATTGCCAAGTATCCAAGTTGTTTCACCTTTGACATCGTCGAAAGGGAATTTAATAAACTTGAGTTTTAAAAGCCAAGTTATTATGCCGGCTTATCCCCTATTAGCAAACACAAAATGTATTGGACACGGAGTAAGGGATAAAGGCTAAAGGCAAGTAATAGCATAATATCAATATATTAGCAGAAGACTAAAACAGCTTGAAGTTCTGTGTCGACAAAAGGGAGCCAACGTGCACGATGGCACGATAGGACAAGTTCTGAAGTTTTCAAAGGTTAATACTATTACAGGCTCGCAGTGGCAGCCGCACAAGATTTTTAATCTACTCAAAAGGAAGCCGGCCTTGAAGGAGTGATCCATCAGCTTTGGAGACGTCCTCATGCCTGATCGTTAGCCGCCTCTGGTTCTGACTCTGCCGACTCATCATCATCATCAGCCGGCTGGCCTCTCTATTGCCATCGGATTGAGAAAAGCGATTCAAAATTTTGTGCCTCTTCAACAAAAGATGACACATCAACATCAGGGGCGAAGTTTTTCTTACGGCGAGGTGGCACCAGATCAGACGGCTTGTCCTTGGGCGCACTAACACGCTCGTTGTCAGCAGTGTAAGCCGGGTAGTACTTTGACATATCCATCTCTAAATTATCAAGGATGCCAATGGCCGAGTCTCTTTAATGTATTTGGCATAATCAGAGTGGGTAAACGCAGAGCCGTCAAGCTTGAATTCCGGGAAGCTGCCTTTCAGAAGCTCCACGTCCAGCTTAGGCAAGTACGCTTTCGCTCGGGCAAGTGCAGGTTCGCCCCATCTCAAGCTGTTGATTTCCGGGTCTCAGTTACCCATTGTGGCACAACGGATAGTTGCTTGAGCATGTCCTTGATATTCTTCGGTGGGTGCTTCAGATTTTTAACTGCCATTATGGAGTAAACAGGGCCAGTAAACAGCTGTTCTACACACGTGAAAATAGCCTTCAACTTCATGATCGGCGGCTCCACGAGGTTGTGATTCTTCCGACCTGTAGACAGAACAAAAAGCCATGATGAATCGCCACACGATTATGAGACGGTATATTGATAGAAGAAAGATGGGGCACATACCAAAGATTGCCGTTACCATCTCGTTGATCTGCTTCACGAGCGTGTTATATTTTCCCTTGAAGGGTTCGAGTTGTTTTTCAGCTTTTTCGGCACGCCTTGTCAAGATGATCTTCTCTGCTTCGAACAACTCAACGGCTCGTTCAAGATGTTCAGTCGCCTGACGTGCAGCATCTTCAAAATGAGCCGCCAAGGACTCAGCCTCCGATTTCAAATTCTTTTCTTCTTTGAGTTGTTTCTGCAGTTTTACAACAATTGACACAGCATCCTCAACATATCCCTGATAGATGCACAACACGGGTTAGCAACATTCATATTAATGGATATATCGCCATATGACGGCTTACTTTTAATTCAAGTCCCAAGAAGATTGCAAGCAATATCCTTGACACTTGGGGGCTAATGCATATCAGTTTTTGTTTCACAAACTACGATATGAAGTAAAGACCCGACTCATCTCAAGAAGATGAGCCGGCCCTTGGGGCCTACAGGTCGAGCTTCTCAGTATAAAAGACCCGACTCATATCAAGAAGATGAGTCGTCCCTTGGGGGCTACAGGTCAAACTTCTCAGTCTTAAAGACCTGACTCATCTTGAGAGGATGAGCCGGCCCTTGGGGGCTACAGGTCGAACTTCTTAGTATTAAAGACCCGACTCATCTCGAGAAGATGAGTCGGCCCTTGGGGGCTACAGGTCGAACTTCTTAGTATTAAAGACCCGACTCATCTCAAGAAGATGAGCCGACCTAAGTATCATGATAAGTTGGTCTTTGGAAGCTAATGATGATACACAAAATGGTAAAGCGAGAAGATTACCTCATATTCTGCTTCATGGAGTTTATCATATTCTTCTCAACTTCACGGCTTTCAGATAGCCAGGTTAAGTATTGCTGGTACAAATCTTTAATACTCAATGTAGACAACTCTGGACACCATCTTGGATTTCCCTTTGTCCAAGACCGCTGGCTCATTCTTGTTCACAATCTTGGCCAAGGAAGTGGAAGCAGTTGGAGCCTGAAAGTTCTCCTTAACAAATACAACGTCTTCATCGGCCGGCTCGGGCAAAGGAGAAGACGACTCAAACTCAGGAGTAACATCCGGGCCATTTGCCTCAGAGGTCTCGGCGGCAGGTGTTGGTTCTACCTCCATATCTAGTTCTTTTTCAATAGAAGGGTCGGCCATTAAAGTTGTTTTCCCTGGTGGAAGAAATGGCGTTTCTTGGCTTACCATCACAGAGGATGACCCGCCAGCCCGTTTGGACACAACAGCCTTTGCCCTGTGAAATGAAAATGAGTAAGACAAAGGTCATGACAATTTCGAAGATGAAAGGCATAAAAACAACATTGCAAAAGCAGAAGCTTACCCACGATTGGCGATCAAAGGGGGAAGCTGTGGTGTACTTGAATCGCCTGATGATGAAGGAGAAACCTGATAAAGGGAATTTGAAGGGCTATGTCGGGACCCCGATCCTAAGCCATATGAATCCAGCCTGTAACACCTCATATCACTTTGTGGCCTCACGCACGATAATTCCCACGACTGCCACCTTACCTTGGCCGGGACCGTTTGCGCCTTTTGGATCACGGATATGAATGTGCCGCTAGCAATCGCACGTCAGAGAACCCGGGTCGACATGACTAGTTATAGACCCATGTGGCACAACCGTACAGGAACAGGCATACGTAACCCAGCAATGTAGGTGTCAGTCAACAGCATGTGTAGACGAGTCGTAGCAAGCTACGAGGACTCCATCACACCATGTGACATTTCCTCGTAGGGACAGACACAACAACAAAGAAGGATGCATGCCGGTCAATCAATATGTCTAGAGCAGTAGCAAGCTACCAAGGCTCGGTGGAAACACAAAGAGGCATTTCCATGTAGGGAAGGCTACCCTAGATATACAACTAGGTGTCGAATCCTACACATACTGTCGGGACCCCAATCCTAAGCCATATGAATCCAGCCTGTAACATGTCACACCACTTTGCGGCCTCACGCACGGTAACCCATGGCTGCCACCTTACCTTGGTCGGGACCGTTTGCGCCTTTTGGCTCACAGATATGAACATGTCGCTAGCATTCACACGTCAAAGAATCCGGGTCGACATGACTAGTTTTTGACCCAAGTGGCACAACTGTACAGGGATAGGCATACGTAACCCAACAATGCAGGTGTCGGTCATCAGCGTGTGTAGACGAGTCATAGCAAGCTACAGGGACTCCATTACGCCGTGGGACATAAATGTCATCAACTGCGCGTAGATGAGTCATAGCAGGCTACATGGACTCCATTACACCGCGAGACATTTCCCCGAAGGGACAGACATAGCAGCAAGAAGGATACATGCCGGTCAATCAATGTGTCCGGAGCAGTAGCAAGCTACCAAGGCTCGGTGGAAGCACAAAGAGGCATTTCCCCGTAAAGAAGACTACTAAAGGTATACAGCTAGGTGTCGAATCCCACACATACCAATGCATTTCAAACATACACGCAATATGCACGATATGTGTAGATACAACATGGCATCACAACAAAACTCTACAACATAATATTTATTTATAAGGCTCCGAAGAGCCAACATAGTATAATGTTACAAGCAGGGTGGGTCATATGACCCAACATTGAGAGCATACAAACAACAAGCGGAAGTTACATGTTTGAGTACAAACATCTAATAAAAGCAGCGGGAAGAGCCTGAAAAGCTACAACGACCCTACCAAGGGAGCCAGACTCCTGTTTGGGTTACTAAACTAATCCGTCGATGTCATCGTCCGAAGATACATAACTGAACAACGTCTATCTCTGCAAAAACGTAAATAAGCAACAATGAGTACTAAGGTACTCAGCAAGTCTTACATCAGAACTATCTATAAATGCATCATGTAGCAATGAACGGAATTGTGGGGTTTACTGCAGAATGCCAGCTTTGACCTTTGGCTAAACTAGACTACGATAAAGTTACCATCGTATCACTACTCTCTCGTCTCCCTACGAGAGAGCACACACGAGTCCACATGTTCACCATATCAATACACCACTACGGATCCTCTCTCGTCGTCCTACGAGAAGGTCATCCATAGCACTCACACTTATCTGGAGCATTTTAGAGTATCCATTTAAATTGTCTATGAACAATGCGAGTCTCCAAGTAGTCCATATCCGCGGACGCGGCTATTCGAATAGATAGATTACCCTGCAGGAGTGTACTTCGTCACACTGCTCCCGCCACTTATCGCCATGTGCACGTAAAAAGGCACCTCGGCAACCTTCAAGCGGAAGCCCAGTGAGGGATTTGGCCACGGACGTTAACTTACAACGACTCTAGCCCAAGGCAGTCGCCTAACTGAGTTGGTCACCACAATCGAGAATCCGGCCGTGTTTCACGAGTCGGACTCAAAAGTTGTGTACAGGGCCCCAAGCCAGTCCCGGTTGGGCCGTTCATTCACTTTGTAGGCCCGGCCACATCCTATCAACATTTCAAACTAGTGCGACTCCTGGACAGAGAACAGGGTAGGTTAATAGGCCGAGAGGGGTAGAGTTTCCGGAACCAAAATGCGGTAGTAGCTAGTCCTGGAACACAAACACGGAACTCAGTTCCTATGAGCGGCTTCAATGAGACAACCCACCATGTACTCCTACATGGCCTCTCATCGCTACCTTTACCAAAACAGGTTCAACACTTAACCCTCATCATCAGGACACAATCGTTTCACTCCGGTTCATCACCCAGATGAATCAGACCTGACACAACTCTAAGCATAGCAAAGCATAACAGGGTGATAGCACAACATGGCTCAAGCATCTACCAGGTATGCTAGGTTGCTTGGTTCAGCTATTTACTGTGACAATGACAGGTCATGCAAAGGAGTGGGTTCATCTACCGCAACACAAGTAGCAATTGAATCGTATTGTCCTAATGCATTGAAATGAGAGCAAGAGCGAGAGAGTGGGATTGTATCGAATATGCTCAAGGGGGGTTGCTTGCTTGTTTATCGGAAGAACTCAGCTATTCTTCGATGTCATCGATAACTACATCTCGCAAGTCTATCGACAAGATCAAACAAGGTATAAATTAAGCACGGCAAATGCTTCACAATGATGCATGATAATGTCATGGCAATATGTTGCTGGTTTGAGCTAATGCATCTATCAACATGTTAAATGAAGATGGTTTGAACCCAAGGTTCAAATTCAACTCCATGTGTGAGGTTACATATTGTGTTTGGAAAAAATATCCAAGTTTTCCTATTTAACTTGCTCTATCATGCATGAAAATGCCACCATCAGATTCATTGGATTTTTTTGATAATTTTTCATATATAAATTATTTCAATCTGAGTTACAGATTATTTTCTATGAATTTTTTAAGTTTATATCATTTTCTGGAATTATTTTATTACAAAAATTATTTACTTCGTCAGCATGACGTCATCATGACGTCAGCCAGTCAAAGGGCCAGGCCAGGTCAAACCTGACACTGTGGGGCCCTCATGTCAGCGTCAGTGGCTTTAATTAAAACGGTTTGGTTAAACCCGTGGTTATTTTAGCTTGTGGGGCCCAATGTCAGCGGCTGATGGCGGGGGTTAGTGGCTAATTAACCGGGCTAATGACGGCCAAATCATCAGCTCAACGCCGGCGACCACGGCGCGGCGGCAGCGTACGGCACGGCGGCGCCGGCTACGAAATGAGCGGCGGATGGGCAAGCTGAGGCCACCAGGTGGTAGCCCGCAGCCGCGCGCATCCACCTGACCCTCCCATGGTCCAGGGCGTGGCCGGTAGCGGGGCCGGCGATGACCATACGCGGCGGCCAGAGCTCAGCCACGGTGGCACTATGGCCTAGGGGGCGCGGGAAGAGCCGGGGAGAAGGGGAAACGGCCAGTGGCTCACCGCGGGGTCGAACGAAGGCGACGACAGGGGCGGAGGAGCTCTGGACGGGGCAAATCGAGCGTGGCAAGCTCCGATGGCCGGCGACGGAATCGGCGACGACAGCGGAGCTGCGGGGGCCTCCAGCTTAATTTCTTCGACGGGGAGGTCCAGGATGACGCGGCGGAGCTTGGGGGCGGCTCGAGGAGGCGAGGCAGCTGCGGTTGTCGGATTTCGGTCTCTTCAATACCCTCAAGGTTCGAACACAGGGGCGTGTGCGAAGATCCCCTGCAGCCTAGCCCTTCCTAACTCGCTACCCGATGGTTAGGACGATGAACTCACACGATGATGAGGAAGAAGATGCACACGGTGATTTACCCAGGTTCGGGCCACTGCGAAGCGTAAAACCCTACTGCTGCTTTGCTGGATTGCCTCTCGAGGAGGTGGGGTGGATGAACTAGTACAGTGGTGAGGAGCCTCATGAGGGCGCTCGAGCGGTGTTCTTGGCTCTCTGCCTTGTCTGTCCTCTCTTGTTGTCCTCCCTTTTCTACGGTGCAACCTAGCCTCTATATATATCAGCGGCCCGGGTCCTCTTCCCTTATCGCAATGGCGGGAAGGGATCCCACAACAACCAAATTTGAAGGGGGACAGGAGTACATCCCCGCCCTGCCCAAAGGTGGTCTTCGCCTGCAAAGTGGATGTGGATGATGCAGAGGTGGGCTCGGCGATGACATCCGTCCCGCGGGGCTCGTGGTCGTGGTCTTGTTGCACCGGAATGGAAACCTTTGGGTGGCGCTTTGGGAACCTGTGTACGTCCTTCCTCCCTTTGCACCAAAGGGGAAACTGCTTTGCCTAGCACGCTGGCGCCTGCCTGTCCCTCCTTGCGTCATCCTTGACTCCTGAGGCTGGGTTCTGCATAGAGATCTCCGCTGCTCCGGAGTGGGCCTGAGGAGGCCCATCCTTCGCTGGTCTTGGTGCAGCTTCCCTCGCGAGCTCGGGTCCTCGCGAGGGCCTTGTCTTTAGTGGGGCCGCGCCAGCCCATGCTTGGCTGGTGAGGTGGGCCCTGCCTTGGGCCGCAGGCAGGCTGGTCTGGGTACCCCCATTCCCAGAACGCCGACAGTAGCCCCCGGCCCAAGGCGCACACAAGCCGGCTTCCGGGCGAAGCCATTGGGGACGGCCTGAGGCGCCGCGGGCCCCAAATGCCTGTGGGCCAGGACGGGCGCACGTTGCGCGGTTAGCGTCGGGTGTCCCGTGCCTCTGTGGCCACTGCCCGAATCAACAAAAGCCTAACTTGCAGCGCTGAGCCATTATTGCTTTCCCCCTTCCGCGCTCTTGCTCCTACTTCCAGATCTCCGGCCTTAGCAGAAGCCTCTCCAGATCTCGACACCTCGCCGTCTTCCCCCTTGCTTCGTCGGCTCCAGGAACTTCTTGATGGTTCCCGCCGGCAAGTCGAAGCCTGAGGCTCAGAGCTCGGCCTCCTCCTCTGCCTCGCCGGCGCTCTCGGAGTCCGCCATTGCTAAGGATGGAGACCTCGTCCCCGTGCTCCCGTCGACGGCAGACGGGACAAACGAGTGGGGGCGGACCTTGATCTGAGTTGGTTCCTCGGAGAAGCAGCGCCCGTCCAAGTCAGCCTATCTCTCCTTTCTCCATAGCGTCTTCGTTGGGCTCGTCCCGCCTTTCTCCGCGTTCTTCACCGCCATCCTCGACCACTACAGGATTCAAGCTCTTGATCTCCAGCCCAAGTCCATCCTGCTCTTGTCCGTCTTTGCCTTCTACTGCGAGGCTTTCATAGGCGTGAAGCCTTCGGTGGCCCTCTTCCGTCATTTCTTCAGCTTGCGGGTGCATGACGGCGCCCAGCGGTCGGCGTCCGTCTCTTTCGTCGCGGTACAGAGCGGGAACATGCTTTTGAAGTCCGGGAAGAAGGTGGAGAACTTCAGGCACCGCTCGGTCCTTCTGGATCTCAAGAGCGTCAACCCCCGCTTGGATCTTCCGGAGGGGCTGCCGGAGAAGATCCCCACGTGGAGGTCAGCGAAGCTCTCCGACCCCCGGGCCAGGCCCGTCCTGGAGTGGATCTCTCACGATATCAGCGCCAAGAAGCTGACTGGGGGGATGATAGTGAAGGAGTTCTTCACGCAACACCAGGCGCCTCTCCAGTCGCACTCGAGGCCCTTGTGGGACTACCAAGGCAGCGGCGACAACCTCAGGCTTCGGTCCGCTCGCATAAGTCCCGGGGAGCTGAACAGGGCTGTGTCGGTCCTGCTCAATGGCGACCCCGGAGACCTTCCTGACGCCTATGCCCCACTGTACCGTCGCGACGATAGAGACGATCTGGTTGCCGCGATGCCCATCTTCGATGAACTGGAGCTCTCCCCAGCTGAGGGCCTTGGCTCGCTGGTGATGGTGTCCTCCGGCGACACCACGGGCGGGGAGGATTCGGAGAAGACAGCGGACGACGACCTGGCGGAGGCGTCCCCCCCGTCACAGAGCACGCTCTTGCGTGGCCTCGAAGACGACGACGATGTTGGTGAAGCTTCTGCTACGAGTTCTCCGCGTCCCGCCAAGGTCCTCAGGGGGTCGGGACCGGCCCCTCGTGCCACACGGTCTGCCTGCCTGGTGACCCCCAAGTAAAGTGGGGCGGAATCTCCTCTGGTGTGCCCTGCCTCAGCTGGCAAGGCGGACGAGACTGGGGCCGAGGTGACCCCTCCGGCCGCTGCCCCTGCAGACAGCGCTCCTGCTCCCCCGCGCGATGGCGCCCTCCCAGAGAAAGGCGAGGGCGCCCCCGTCGTCGTTGAGGCAGGGAAGAAGAGGAAGTGGGTCGATGTTGAAGAGTGAGTGGTCCCGTTCGACCTTGTTCGCCTGCCGGTAGCTCGTGTGCTGATGATTTTCTTTTGCTTGGTGACCAGGAAGGCCGTCGTGCTAAAGATGAGGAAGAAGAAGGCGGGCGTTAAGCCGAAGGTGCCTTCCGACGCGCCTCCCACTCGCGTCGTTCTGCCGTTGCCTGTCGAGGCGCCTGTCATCGCGGTTGTGGGGGCTCGCGAGGCGACCCTCCTGGTCACTGCCGCGGACCCTCCTAAGCCCCCGATGCTCGGCGGTGCGGCCGCTCCAGCTCCTGAGGGCGCGTCGGCGTCGCTGGCCCGAGGGCCAGCCCCCAAGGGCCAACTGCCCACGGACTCGTCTGCATCCACCTTGCCTGTGGTTGTGGTGCAGCCTCCGGAGCCTCCTGCTCGTCGTGCTTCTGCCTCCCTGGTGACGTCTTCTGTGATCACACATGCGACTCCTCCGGACGAGGCCTTGATGTCTGTGTCGCGCGGCCTCGACGTTCTGGACGGGGCCTCCACCGCTCTGGGTCATGTTCGGGACAACCTCGGGGGCGCCAACGATCGCCTCGCGAGTGGGCGCCTGGGGCTCCTCTCTGGGTGGCTCCAGGCCGACGCCTCTGCCATGTCGGTTTGGGGCCAGGACAAGGCCACCGCGGCGGAGAGTGAGAAGGAGGCCGCGTCAGCCAAGGCAGCCGCGAGGCGGCGCTGACCGACGCCGCGTCTGCTGTAAGGCGTTGTGACGAAGCGGAGGCCTGCTTGAAGGTTCTTCAGGAGGAGAAGTCCGCGCTTGCGGAGCAGCTGCGTCAGCAGGAGGAAGCCTTCAAGACCTGCGAGGTCCAGCTTGCTGATCGGGACTCCGAGCTGTCCCAGGCGGCGGCCAACCGAGCCGCGGAGAGAGAGCGCCAAGACGCGTGGGAGAGGGAAGTCGCCTTGGAGAACGCCCGGCTCGACACCAGGGAAAAGGCTCTTGCCGCGGCCGAGGAGAAAAAGGTCGCGGAGCTCAGCGCCTTTCCCTCCGTCAAGCTCAGGCTTCGCCAAGCGCTCCACTCCCTCTGCCGGGATGGGTTTACGGAGCCCCTGGTGGCTCCGGAGAGTAGCTTCGCGGAGCTCGCTTCGAAGCTCGTCGAGGCGCTGGAGGGCGCCGTTGCCAAGGTAGAGGGGGTCTTGGAGAGCGAGTGCCGCCACCTCTTTTCTGAGGCCGTGACGCGCGTCTTCAGCCATCTTCACCTTCGCGAGACGGGGTTTGACTTCGACTCCGTGATCCGCCCGGTCGCCCCCGAGGTCCGCACTAGCGCTGCGTCGGCAGTGAAGGGCGCCGTGGAGGCGCTGGTGAAGAAGTTCACCTGCGTCACCGTTCCTCCGCCTCCTGAAGCTGCAAGGGTTAGCGGCGACGAAGACGACACCAGCGATGTCGATGACGAGTTCCCCGTGGCCGGGACGAGTGGTGGCAGCGGCTCCTCCTAATTCCTCTTCCTTGTTCCTTTCCTGCAACATTCATCGTGCCTCGTGGAGGCGTTAGACTTGTTTGTATTTGCGAAAACTCTTAATGCTTGTAATAACTGTTGAATTTTGTAATTGCTTTCTACGCCTTGTTTCCTTCATGCTTTCTATGATGCTCTGCGTCGGCAGGGCCTGATAACCCACAAGTATAGGGGATCAGTTGTAGCCTTTCTCGATAAGTAAGAGTGTCGAACCCAACGAGGAGCTAAAGGTAGAACAAATATTCCCTCAAGTTCTATCGACCACCGATACAACTCTACGCACGCTTAACGTTCGCTTTACCTAGAACAAGTATGAAACTAGAAGTACTTTGTAGGTATAATAGGATAGGTTTGCAAGATAATAAAGAACACGTAAATAAAATCTAGGGGATGGTTAGATGAAGAAACAACTAAGTTAGTCTTAGTAGAGAGCTTTTTGTCACAAGAAAGTTATTTGTCCCTAGGCAATCGATAACTAGACCGGTAATCATTATTGCAATTTTATATGAGGGAGAGGCATAAGCTAACATACTTTCTCTACTTGGATCATATGGACTTATGATTGGAACTCTAGCAAGCATCCGCAACTACTAAAGATCATTAAGGTAAAACCCAACCATAGCATTATAAGGTATCAAGTCCTCTTTACTCCCATACGTAAACAACCTACTTACTCAGGTCTGTGCTTCCGTCACTCACGCCACCCACCATAAGCGAATCATAAACATATTGCAAACCCTACAGCGGGGATCCCTCACGCTTGCGCAACATGGAGAGCACCATAGGACAGCACCAATAATAAAACATGCAACTCAAACAAATCATGATCATCAATCAATCCATAGGACAAAATAGATCTACTCAAACATCATAGGATAGCCTTACATCATTGGGAAATAATATATAGCGTTGAGCACCATGTTTAAGTAGAGATTACAGTGGGGAGAAGGGGTGTTACCATGCTGTATAGAGGGGGAGAGAGTTGGTGATGACGGCGGCGAAGTTGTTGGTGTAGATCGCCGTCACGATGATGGACCCGGCGGCGTTCCGGTGCCACCGGGAGAAAGGGGGAGAGAGCCCCCCTCCTTCTTGTTCTTCCTTGACCTCCCCCCTAGATGGGAGGAGGGTTTCCCCTCTGGTCCTTGGCTTCCATGGCGGCGGAGGGGCGGGAGCCCCTCCGAGATTGGATCTCTCTCTCTGTTTCCTTTTTGTTTCTACGTTCCCAGATTCTGGCCTTTCACCGTTTCTTAAATTCCCGGAGATCCGTAACTCCGATTGGGCTGAAAGTTTAACACGATTTTTATCCGGATATTGGCTTTCTTGCGGCTAAAGAAGGGCACCAACCGCCTTAAGGGGGGACCACAAGCCACCCTGGCACGCCCTACCCCCTAGGGCACGCCCCTATGGCTTGTGGGCCCCTCGGGCACCGCCTTCTGTTGATTCCACTTCCCAAAATTCACATATATTCCAAAAAAAATCTCCCTAAGTTTTTATCCCGTTTGGACTTCGTTTGATATGGATTTTCTGCGAAACAAAAAACATGCAACAAACAGGAACTGGCACTGGGCACTGGATCAATATGTTAGTCCCGAAAAGTAGTATAAAAAGTTGCCAAAAGTATATGAAAGTTGTAGAATATTGGCATGAATAATCAAAAATTATAGATATGACGGAGACGTATCAGCATCCCCAAGCTTAATTCCTACTCGTCCTTGAGTAGGTAAATGATAAAAAAGATAATTTTTGATGTGGAATGCTACCTAGCATAATCTTGATCATATAATCTAATCATGGCATTAATATTAAGACACGAGTGATTCAAAGCAATAGTCTATCATTTGACATTAAGACAATAATACTTCAAGCATACTAATAAAGTAATCATGTCTTCTCAAAATATCATGGCTAAATGAAAGTTATCCCTACAAAGTCATATAGTCTGGCTATGCTCCATCTTCATCACACAAAGTATTAAATCATGCACAACCCCGGTTTTAGCCAAGAAATTGTTTCATACTTTAGTATTCTCAAACTTTTTCAACTTTCACGCAATACATGAGCGTGAGCCATGGATATAACACTATAGGTGGAATAGAATATGGTGGAGGTTGTGGAGAAGACAAAAAGAAGGAGATAGTCTCACATCAACTAGGCATATCAACGGGCTATGGAGATGCCCATCAATAGATATCAACGTGAGTGAGTAGGGATTGCCATGCAACGGATGCACTAGAGCTATAAGTGTATGAAAGCTCAAAAGAAACTAAGTGGGTGTGCATCCAACTTGCTTGCTCACGAAGACCTAGGGCAATTTGAGGAAGCCCATCATTGGAATATGCAAGCCAAGTTCTATAATGAAAAATTCCCACTAGTATATGAAAGTGACAATATAGGAGACACTCTATCATGAAGATCATGGTGCTACTTTGAAGCACAAGTGTGGAAAAAGGAATAGTAGCATTGCCCCTTCTCTCTTTTCTCTCATTTTTTTTGTTTTTTTGTTTTTTTTTGGTGGGCTTCTTTGGCCTCTTTTTTTATTTGGGCTTCTTTGGCCTCTTTTATTTTTTATAAAGTTCGGAGACTCATCCCAACTTGTGAGGGAATCATAGCTTCCATCATCCTTTCCTCACATGGGACAATGCTCTAATAATGATGATCATCACACTTTTATTTACTTACAACTCAAGAATTACAACTCGATACTAGAACAAAATATGACTCTATATGAATGCCTCCGGCGGTGTACCGGGATGTGCAATGATCTAGCGTAGCAATGACATCAAAAAACGGACAAGCCATGAAAACATCATGCTAGCTATCTTACGATCATGCAAAGCAATATGACAATGATGGTGTGTGTCATAATAAATGGAACGGTGGAAGTTGCATGGCAATATATCTCGGAATGGCTATGGAAATGCCAAAATAGGTAGGTATGGTGGCTTTTTTGAGGAAGGTATATGGTGGCTGTTTTGAGGAAGGTGGGTTTAATGCACCGGCGAAAGTTGCGCAGTACTAGAGAGGCTAGCAAAGGTGGAAGGGCGAGATTGCGTATAATCCATGGACTCAACATTAGTCATAAAAAATTCACATACTTATTGCAAAAATTTATTAGTCATCGAAACAAGGTACTACACGCATGCTCCTAGGGTAAGGGTTGGTAGGAGTTAACCATCGCGCGATCCCGACCTCCACATAAAGGATGACAATCAATAAATAAATCATGCTCCGACTTCTACACATAACGGTTCACCATACGTGCATGCTACGGGAATCACAAACTTTAACACAAATATTTTCTACCAATCCGCAATTACTCACTAGCATGACTCTAATATCACCATCTTTATATCGCAAAACTATTGCAAGTAATCAAACATATCATGTTCAGTGATCTACAAGTTTTATGTAGGATTTTATGACTAACCATGTGAATGACCAACTCCTGTTAACTCTCTAAATAGATATAAGTGAAGCATGAGAGTTTAATTCTTTCTACAAAAGATATGCCCATGCTCTAACAAATATAAGTGAGGCAAAAGAGCATTCTACAAATGGCGGTTTTCTATGTGTAGAGAAACAGGCAATCCAAACTTCAAATGATATAAGTGAAGCACATGAAGCATTCTATAAAGCCATACTCAAAAGATATAAGTGAGGTGCAAAGAGCCTTCTATAAATCAACCAAGGACTTTCTCATGCCAGCATGGTGCATTATTAAAAGAAAAAGAAAAAGCACACGACGCTCCAAGATTTACGCATATCATGTGACGAATAAAAATATAGCTCCAAGTAAAATTACCGATGGTTGTTAGAAGAAAGAGGGGATGCCTTCCGGGGCATCCCCAAGCTTAGTTTCTTGGGAGTCCTTGAATATTACCTTTGGCTGCCTCAGGCATCCCCAAGATTAGTCTCTTTCCACTCCTTATTCCTTCATCCATCGTGATCTCGCCCAAAACTTGAAAACTTCAATCACGCAAAACTTAACAAAATCCTCGTGAGATCCGTTAGTATAATAAAACAAATCACGACTTTAAGTACTGTTGCAAACCCATTCACATTTTATTTTTGCATTGTAGCTAATGTATTATAACTTCTTTATGGCTTATACCACCGATACAATCGGTAGTTTCGTCAAAACAAGCAAAACAATGCATCAAAAACATAATCTGTCTTAAACAGAACAGTATGAAGCAATCTGAAAATTTACTATACTTCTGTAACTCGAAAAATTCTGAAAAATTAGGACAAACTAATAAAATTTCATATCAGTACTGTGTAAAAATTTCAGAAACTTTTGACATTCCAGTAAAAAATGTAAATTCATGCACTACAGCCAAAGTTTCTGTTTTTGCACTGCACACACCAAACAAGCAATCTAATCATCCTAAATGCAAATCTTGGCACATTATTTTTATAATACAATGTATTTATACAAGGGTATAATTATTTTTGTTGAAAAGTTTCTGTAATTAAGATTCACAAGGTTTGCATGGGCATGAACAAAGTTCAAGGCATGCTCCCATTTTAACAATGCTCGTCTCTCTCACTTTCACTTTTCTTTTTGAAAAAGTTTTAGGTTCCCCTCTTTATTTTTTTGTTTTTTAAACTATATAAAAGCACACAACAGAATAAAATGACTCTTGAAAACTTCCGGGTTGTCTCCCCGGCAGCGCTTTCTTTAAAGCCATTAAGCTAGGCATAAAGTGCTCAAGTAATTAATCCACCCGGATCCCAAGGTATATCAAAGCCAATTTTAATTAACAATGATTTGTAATTTAGTAGTGAGCACAAATTAACATATATCATGCAACAACGAAGTCTAACTCTCTTCCTATGCATCGGCATGTCATAAAAGAACAATTCATGCACACAAAGTAAAGGCCAATGCATAGTATAAAGAGTTTCTTGCAATTCTATTGTGTTGGAAACATAGAGAGGTGGAGATGTAGTTCCTCTCTCATAATAATTGCAAGTAGAAGCAGCAAGCACATGCATATTATATTTATCAAAATTATCATGTGCAATAGTAGAACGCAACCCATCAATATAATCCTTAATAAGTGCAAACTTCTCCGATATAGTGTAGTTGCGAGAATTCAAAAGGATAATAGGACTATCATGTGTGGGTGCAATAGCAACAATTTCACGTTTAACATAAGGAACTATAGCAAGTTCATCTCCATAAGCATCATTCATATTGGCATCATGGCCACACGCATAGCAATCATCAAGTTCATCAGAAAGGGATATTTCAAACGAATCCAAGGGATCATACCAATTATCATAGCATTCATCCTTCGGTAAGAACGAAGGGAAATTAAACAATGTATGAGTTGAAGAATTACTCTCATTAGAAGGTGGGCATGGGTAGCTAATCCGCTCTTCCTCCTTTTGTTCTTCGCTCTCCTCGTCATCTTTTTCATCTAATGAGCTCACAGTGTCAGGAATTTCTTCTTCCATAGTTTCCTGCAAAATATTAGTCTCCTCTTGGACAGCGGAGGAGTCCTCAATATATGGCTTAACATAAGCATTAGAAGCATAGTTTTCATAGCAATATTTAAGTATGGCAAAACTTTCAGATTTGTAAAGAGTAGCATCATACTTTTCAATCAAAGAAGCAATTTCATAGGCACCCTTAAAAGCAACAAATTCTTCAATTGGCTCAATATCATAGTAATTATAAACATCCTTGGCATAAGAAGATATGATTCCATTATCCTTAAACTCACATTGATATGGAAGTTGTTTTTTAGGGTCTTCAGAACAACAAGTAAAATCATAAATTTCGCATAATTTCCAAGCATAGCATTGCAAAGTATTAATATGATGCCATAAAAGTTTCCCTTTTTGAGATAAGCGGTGTCGCACATAATAAGCATGCTCATTTAATGATTTTCCCTCAACTAAGCTAGTTGGGGTTTCAGCACGAGCACAAGTGGATCGAAGATGACCCAAGTAATATTCTTCGGTGGTACGGAACACTAGTGGTTCCTCAACTTTTGGAGCAGCAAGTACATCTAATTTTTTTGGTATTTTGCATTTCCTACCCATATCTAAAGATAGAGAACAAGTTAATAACAGAAAAATAAAAATTAGTTAGTGATAAAGCAAACAAGCACACACGAGAATATTCACCCCACGTTATTGCTCCCCGGCAACGGCGCCAAAAATGGTCTGGATAACCCACAACTATAGGGGATCATTTGTAGCCTTTCTCGATAAGTAAGAGTGTCGAACCCAACAAGGAGCTAAAGGTAGAACAAATATTCCCACAAGTTCTATCGACCACCGATACAACTCTACGCACGCTTAACGTTCGCTTTACCTAGAACAAGTATGAAACTAGAAGTACTTTGTAGGTGTAACAGGATAGGTTTGCAAGACAATAAAGAACACGTAAATAAAATCTAGGGGCTGGTTAGATGAAGAAACAACTAAGTTAGTCTTAGTAGAGAGCTTTTTGTCATAAGAAAGTTATTTGTCCCTAGGCAATCGATAACTAGACCGGTAATCATTATTGCAATTTTATATGAGGGAGAGGCATAAGGTAACATACTTTCTCTACTTGGATTATATGCACTTATGATTGGAACTCTAGCAAGCATCCGAAACTACTAAAGATCATTAAGGTAAAACCCAACCATAGCATTATAAGGTATCAAGTCCTCTTTACTCCCATACGTAAACAACCTACTTACTCGGGTCTGTGCTTCCGTCACTCACGCCACCCACCATAAGCGAATCATAAACATATTGCAAACCCTACAGCGGGGATCCCTCACGCTTGCGCGACATGGAGAGCACCATAGGACAGCACCAATAATAAAACATGCAACTCAAACCAATCATGATCATCAATCAACCCATAGGACAAAACGGATCTACTCAAACATTATAGGATAGACATACATCATTGGGAAATAATATATAGCGTTGAGCACCATGTTTAAGTAGAGATTACAGCGGGGACAAGGGGTGTTACACCGCTGCATAGAGGGGGAGAGAGTTGGTGATGTCGCCGGCGAAGTTGTTGGTGTAGATCGTCGTCACGACGATGGCCCCGGCGGCGTTCCGGTGCCACCGGGAGAGAGGGGGAGAGAGCCCCCCTCCTTCTTATTCTTCCTTGACCTCCCCCCTAGATGGGAGGAGGGTTTCCCCTCTGGTCCTTGGCTTCCATGGCGGAGGAGGGGCGGGAGCCCCTCCGAGATTGGATCTCTCTCTCTGTTTCCATTTTGTTTCTACGTTCCCAGATTCTGGCCTTTCACCGTTTCTTAAATTCCCGGAGATCCGTAACTCCGATTGGGCTGAAATTTTAACACGATTTTTATCCGGATATTAGCTTTCTTGCTGCAAAAGAAGGGCACCAACCGCCTTAAGGGGTGACCACATGCCACCCTTGTGCGCCCTACCCCCTGGGGCGCGCACCTATGGCTTGTGGGCCCCTCGGGCACCGCCTTCTGTTGATTCCACTTCCCAAAATTCACATATATTCCAAAAAAAATCTCCGTAAGTTTTTATCCCGTTTGGACTTCGTTTGATATCGATTTTCTGCGAAACAAAAAACATGCAACAAACACGAACTGGCACTAGGCACTGGATGAATATGTTAGTCCCAAAAAGTAGATTAAAAAGTTGCCAAATGTATATGAAAGTTGTATAATATTGGCATGAAACAATCAAAAATTATAGATACGATGGAGACATACTAGGGCCCGGCCCCGCGCATACCTCAGCCGCCGTTGGGCCGTCCGAATCACCAGGACGGTGCCAAGGGGTGAGGGGCTATAGGACTAGTGAGGCTCCTGAGTTGCGATGCTCAGGAGTCCCCCTTGACGTACGAGCAGCCCTCATGAAGGGAACATGGTGAAGATTGGGTTAACTTGGAAATTTTGAACACCTTGCGCTCTGCGTCGGCAGGTGCTACTTCTTGAGCTTGCGTTGGTTTTCTCTTGAAGAGGAAAGGGTGATGCAGCAAAGTAGATGAGTATTTCCCTCAGTTGTTGAGAACCAAGGTATCAATCCAGTAGGAGATACAAGCAAGTCCCCAATCTTTGCACCTTCACAAACAATCAAACACTTGCACCCAATGCTATAAAGGGTTGTCAATCCCTTCACGGTTACTTGCAAGGATGAGATCTGATAGAGATAGATATAAAAGATTACTAAAACGAAAAGTAAAAAGATTGCAGCAAAGTATTTTTGGTATTTTTTGTTTATAGATTTGAAAATATAATATGGAAAATAGACCCGGGGGCCATAGGTTTCACTAGAGGCTTCTCTCTTGAAGGAAAATAATATGGTGGGTGAACAAATTACTGTCGAGCAATTGATAGAAAAGCGCATAGTTATGATGATATCCAAGGCAATGATTATAAATATAGGCATCATGCCTGTGTCAAGTAGACCGAAACGATTCTGCATCTACTACTATTACTCCACACATCGATCGACTCCTGCCTGCATCTAGAGTATTAAGTTCATGAAGAACAGAGTAACACATTAGGTAAGATGACATGGTGTAGAGGGATAAACTCAAGCAATATGATGAAAACCCCATGTTTTTATCCTTGATGGCAACAATACAAATACGTGCCTCGCCACCCCTACTTTGTCACTGGGTGAGGACACCGCAAGATTGAACCAAAAACTAAGCACTTCTTCCATTGCAAGAATTACCAATCTAGTTGGCCAAACCAAACCAATAACTCGAAGAGACTTGCAAAGATATGAAATCATGCATATAAGAATTCAGAGAAGATTCAAATAATATTCATAGATAATCTGATCATAAACCCACTATTCATCGGATCTCGACAAACACACCGCAAAAGAGTATTACATCGGATAGATCTCCATGAAGATCATGAAGAAAATGGTATTAAAGAACATAGAGAGAGAAGAAGCCATCTAGCTACTAGCTATGGGCCCAAAGGTCTGAGGTGAACTACTCACGCATCATCGGAGGGGCAATGGAGTTGATGTAGATGCCCTTCGTGATCGAATCCCCCTCCGGCAGATTACCGGAAAAGGCTCCAAGATGGGATCTCACGGGAACAGAAGCTTCCAGCGGCGGAAAAGTATTTTCCTGGCTTCCTTCGGTATTGGGAGAATATTTGGGAATTTATAGGAGGAAAATTAGGGTTGGAAGGCCTGCTGGGGGGCCACAAGCCAGGGGGCGCGCCCCCCCAGGGGCGCGCCCAGGTGGCATGTCGCCTCCCGGCAGGTCTCCTTACCACCTCTCCAAGTCTGGTAGGTTTCTTCTGGTCCAAGAAAAATCATCGGGAAGATTTTGTTCCGTTTGGACTCCATTTAATATTCCTTATCCGCAATACTCAAAAACAAGGAAAAAACAGAAACTGGCACTGGGCACTAGGTAAATAGGTTAGTCCCAAAAATAATATAACATAGCATATTAATGCATATAAAACATCCAAAACAGATAATATAATAGCATGGAACAATCAAAAATTATAGATACATTGGAGACTTATCAAGCATCCCCAAGCTTAATTCCTGGTCGTCCTCGAGTAGGTATATGATAAAAACAGAAATTTTGATGTGGAATGCTACCTAACATATTTATCCATGTAATATTCTTTATTGTGGCATGAATATTCAGGTCCATAAGATTCAAAACAAAAGTTTAATATTGACATAAAAACAATAATACTTCAAGCATTCTAACAAGGTAATTGTGTCCTTTCGAAATAACATGGCCTAAGAAAGTTATCCCTCCAAAATCATATGGTCTGGCTATGCTCCATCTTCCCCACACAAAGTATTTAAATCATGCACAATCCCGATGACAAGTCAAGCAATTGTTTCACACCTTTTATGTTCTCAAACCTTTTCAACTCTCACGCAATACATGAGCGTGAGCCATGGATATAGCACTATAGGTGGAATAGAATATGGTGGAGGTTGTGAGGAAAAAGGAGAAGATAGTCTCACATCAACTAGGCGTATCAACGGGCTATGGAGATGCCCATCAATAGATATCAATGTGAGTGAGTAGGGATTGCCATGTAACGGATGCACTAGAGCTATAAGTGTATAAAGCTCAAAAAGAAACAAAGTTGTCAGGACCGGATTTCCAGGATATTAATTTCCCAGTAAGTGGTCCTTGTGCTCACCAGCCCCAGGATTACTGTTAGCTGATGAGACATAATCTTGATACAGAAATTCCAAGCAAAAAAACAAAAATATGTAGTACAAGACCATTCTGGTCTATGAGTACAACAAAAGGTTTCTAGTGGTTGATGGCGGAAGCGGTTTGCGGATCATCAGCATCTATGGGACTCCATTTCCCACGGGAACAGCTGACCTGGTTAATTCCTATCTTCGCGTATCTGCTATGTTCGATGCCTAGGTTCCGGACTGTCGTCGTTGAGCTCCTCTCCAAGCAAGAAATCTGGCCAAGACAATAGCCAGGGACAAGCCAGTGAGTACTTTGAATGTACTCGCAAACATCATGAAAACAGGTATAATATAACAGATGATAATCACGCACTGAAGTAATCCATGATCACTTAGTTAGTCACCAAATAAAATTTATGATGCACGCAAGCAGGTCATCTAAATTAAACATGAATGGCAATCAGAGAATAAAAAGAAATAAAGTAAACCGATCGGGTGTCTGAAGCGACGCCTCGAAAGGATAATAATATAAAGCATGCCACAGTCGGGCGTCTGAGGGACGCCACATAAAGGGCTTATAAAGAAAATAAATAACAAGCATGCCACAGTCGGGCGTCTGAGCGACGCCACATAAAGGGCTTATAAGGAAAATAAATATCAAGCATGCCACAGTCGGGCGTCTGAGCGACACCACATAAAGGGCTTATAAAGAAAATAAATAACAAGCATGCCATAGTCGGGCGTCTGAGCGACACCACATAAAGGGCTTATAAAGAAAATAAATAATGAGCATGCCATAGTCGGGCGTCTGAGCGACACCACATAAAGGGCTTATAAAGAAAATAAATAATGAGCATGCCACAGTCGGGCGTCTGAGCGACACCACATAAAGGGCTTATAAAGAAAATAAATAATGAGCATGCCATAGTCGGGCGTCTGAGCGACACCACATAAAGGGCTTATATAAGAATGATCACAATGAGTGTCCAGGAGGTAGAACCATCCCAGGAATAATCAATAATTCAAATAATATAAATGGTTAGTCCACAATAATAACAATCGTAATCATCATTTGCCACACGTCATGATCAATGTTCCGGTTTAGAAGTTTTCCTCCGAAGACCGACACTTGACCCATCCCAGACTGTAGTCCTTAACCACGGACACGGCTATTCGAATAGATATAAACTCTGCAGAGGGTGTACTCTTTACCCACGAGTAACGGATTCCTTTAGTCCACCGGGACTAATTCCGTTTACGGTCTTTGAATTGAAAACACACCTGACCCGCACACACCAGCTTAACTTCCCGATGCCTGGAATTACCCACGACATTCATTAAGCAAAACTCTAAGTGGGGAGGCTACAACCTCGATTAGCATGGGATCACAAAATTTATAACGCGTGCAAACTAGGGGAGCTACCCCCTCGGGTCCAACCGGAAACACCCATGCCCCCGGACCAGGTGGCATGCCTACCGGATGCAGCCGGTATCTTCCACCATGGCCTCTCTATACGGTGTGTGCTAAGAAAGGGGTTGACAACTTACTGAACCGTACCCTACCTGAGGCAGGGACAAGTGGTAGCACGAAGCAAGTATGGGGGTTACTAGCACAAGACTCGATCTACGGTCGACTCAAGAGGTTAAAGTGTTTCCTGCATGATTAGCATAACAAAAATACTCCACATCAACAGACAGAATCACCACTCATCATACCTTACCATGCCTTACTGATCATACTCGTCCCAACGAGATATCAGTTTCAAGCTCGTGTCTACTCAGGACAGAGACTTCTCCGGATTACTTCCGGTAGGTATGAAAGGCATACGAGGATGAATATTGTCACAAGTAATTCAATTCCAACAGCAAGGAATTATCATCATGCACTAGGCAACATGATCACATCAACACATGAAATAACGCATACTTCATGTCAACTTGGTGTTGAAGTTACATCAATCAACACACAGCAAATATTATGCCAGGGTTCAGGATGCTTGCCTTTGGAGGAAGAAGGGTGGTCTGCACCCCAAGGGTCTTGAAATAATTCTTCCTCCATCATTTCCTATTTTGAAAATAATTCGATTCAACACACAATTTGAAACAGTACAGAAAAGTTGTTGGAATTTTTTTCAAATAAATTTGAAAATAAACTAGATGGAATTTGGGAAACAGCAGAAAAAGAATCAGGTCCATTGGAGTTGTATTTTAAAAGTTATAGCCAGTCAAAGTTCAGGTCAAATCTGTTTTTAAAATAAATCAGAAAAAGAAAACGGTTCGAATCGAATACGCTTTCGAGGAGGAGAAGACGTACTTCGGGGGTTTACGCTATCACTTGAGCCAGCGCGGCCGTTGCTGGGTCACTGAGAGTGGGTCCATCGGGCCCACTGGTCAGGTTTGACCAGTCGCCTCTTCCCTCCCTCCTCCTGCGGCAGAGACGGGGCGCGACTCCGGCGATCGTCGCCGGCGTACGGAGGCTCCTAGGGTCCTCCTACGGTTGGGAATGGATCCACCACTTCGAGGTGGTCCTCCAGGTGGTTGCCACGACCAAGGGGTTGGAGGGATTCGCCGGCGGCGAGCTCCGAGGCGGGCGGTGGCTTAGGGTCCATTTGGGGTTTCGGCCTACGATGGCTCCCGACTGATTTAGAGGGGTTGGGCAGCTCTGCAAGGTCGAGGGGAAGCGGATGGTGGCGTGGGAGAGGCTAGGGGGCTCTAGCTTGGCCGAATTTCACCGGAGGGCTGCGGCGGCCGAGGCTACCGGAGGTGGAGAAGACGGCCTCACTCAGTCAATTGCTTGCTATGGGGGCTCTAGAGGGATGGCAGGAGGTCGACTCAGGATCTGGTTGAGCTCGGGTGCTCCTTAAATAGGCGAGCAATGGCGGTTCAGTGCCGGCTGCGGATAAGAACGCCGGCTGACCATCTCTGCAAAAGCAGGGCGACGCGGTGCTGGTCGGCGCTAACAGACGAGCTCGCTGATGAGCTCGAGCTGGTCCAGAGGGCAGCTGGCACGCGGGGAAGGCTCGGGCGGCGCCGTCCATGGCAGAGGCTGGCGGGGCAGCAGTGGCGGCTTGCGGTGAAGGTTCTGAGCTACAGAGGGTGCAGGGGCTCTGGACGAGATGGGTTGGCGTACCTCTGCGAGCAGGGATGGATCAGGACGAGCGGGGGAGGCGGCAACTGGTCGCGGCGACTCAGGAGGCTGCACGTGCAAAACGCGCGTTCTGGCCGTGCCCAGAGCACGCACGCCATATGCTCGGCGAATTGCCAAGGCACGCCAGCAGGCTACTCTGCCCACAGGGCTCTACAGGGATGGATTGTTGGCCAAGGCAAAGCTAAAGGACAAGCTGATATAGTCAGATCAGTGAACCTCCAATGCAAAGTTAGAATCATGACCAAACAGTTCATGCACTCCAACTGTTCGACAAAATGCTAGGGGCATCCAGAAGGTTTTGCTAGTGACCAAAATTTCCAGATCAGAGTCTCGTTAGATGATAAAAAGGATAGCAAGGTTAGTTTGGCCAAAGCAGAAACTTGTTAGTGCAAGTTTTACAAAGTTACAGTTCTGGTCAGAAAATAAAGGATGTTATTGCATGTGCTTAAAATCTACTAATGGCTCTGATCTCCTGGACTTAAGAGTTTGGTATGGTAAACCACAAGAAGGAAAAATCTCATGGGCAATAGGGTAAGATAAAATGGGGTTGCAGTACAAACTACCAAACTGGACCAGAACACAAAAGAGGATGGTTTGCTCAAAATTTCCAAAACACAAGGCTGTTTCATTGCATAAATGTGATGTAGGAACCACACATGTCTTCTACAAATTTTTGTAGAATTTTTAAATGAAGTTATCCACTGGTTGTAGTGCAAAACAGGCTCTAAAAATTATGAGAAACCATTTTAAAAGAAATAAAGCTCAGGAAAATAATTATAGAAATATTTCCACTGATCATATATAATAAAAATTAAATGTTCTTGAGTAGGCACTCAAGTCCAAAAATATTTTTGAAAAGTTTCTACTTGGAGGGAAAATTCCACAATTCAGAAGAAAGGAGTGATCCTGAAATCAAAAGATGATCCAGAAAAAAAAATCCTGGCAAAATTTTAATTAATAAAACATTGTCAAATTTTAGGGGTGTTACAAAAGTGGGTGTGCATTACAAAAAATTCAACTAGTTATATGTAAGTGACAAAATAGGAGACTCTCGATTATGAAGATCATGGTGCTACTTTGAAGCACAAGTGTGAAAAAAAAGATAGTAGCATTGTCCCTTCTCTCTTTCTCTCATTTTTTTAAAATTTGGTGGGCATCTTTGGCCTCTTTTTTTTATTTGGGCTTCATTGGCCTCTTTTATTATTTGTAAAGTCCGGAGACTCATCCCAACTTGTGAGGGAATCCTAGCTTCCATCATCCTTTTCTCTCATGGGACAATGCTCTAATAATGGTGATCATCACACTTTTATTTACTTACAACTCAAGAATTACAAATCGATATCTAAAACAAAATATGACTCTATATGAATGCTTCCGGTGGTGTACCGGGATGTGCAACGATCTAGCCTAGCAAATGACATCAAAAAACAGACAAGCCATGAAAACATCATGCTAGCTATCTTACGATCATGCAAAGCAATATGAAAATGATGGTGCGTGTCATAACAAATAGAATGGTGGAAGTTGCATGGCAATATATCTCGGAATGGCTATGGAAATGCCATAATAGGTAGGTATGGTGGCTGTTTTGAGGAAAGGTATATGGTGGGTTTAATGCACCGGCGAAAGTTGCACGGTACTAGAGAGGCTAGCAAAGGTGGAAGGGTGAGAGTGCGTATAATCCATGGACTCACATTAGTCATAAAGAACTCACATACTTATTGCAAAAGTCTATTAGTTATCGAAGCAAAGTATTAGACTCATGCTCCTAGGGGAGAGGTTGGTAGGAGTTAACCATCGCGCGCTCTCGACCCTCACACAAAGGATGACAATCATTAAACAAATCATACTCCGACTTCGTTACATAATGGTTCACCATACGTGCATGCTACGGGAATCACAAACTTTAACACAATTATTTCTACAAATCCACAATTACTCACTAGCATGACTCTAATATCACCATCTTTATATCTCAAAACTATATGCAAGGAATCAAACTTCTCATAGTATTCAATGCACTTTATATGAAAGTTTTTTATTATATCCCTCTTGGATGCCCATTATATTAGGACTAAATTCATAACCTAAGACAATTACCATGCTGTTTAAAGACTCTCAAAATAATATAAGTGAGGTACGAGAGTTCAATTATTTATTTAAAATAAAACACCACCGTGCTCTAAAAAGATATAAGTGAAGCACTAGAGCAACATTGCCTAGCTCAAAAGATATAAGTGAAGCACATAGAGTATTCTAATAAATTCACGATTAATGTGTGTCTCTCTCCAAAGATGTGTGCAGCAAGGATGATTGTGGCAAACTAAAAAGCAAAGACTCATATCATACAAGACGCTCCAAGCAAAACACATATCATGTGGTGAATAAAAAAATAGCCTCAAGTAAATTTACCGATGGATTGAAGACGAAAGAGGGGATGCCTTCCGGGGCATCCCCAAGCTTAGGCTCTTTGGTGTCCTTGAATATTTCTTGGGGGTGCCTTGGGCATCCCCAAGCTTAGGCTCTTGCCAATCCTTATTCCATAGTCCATCAAATCTTTACCCAAAACTTGAAAACTTCACAACACAAAACTCAACAGAAAACTCGTGAGATCCGTTAGTATAAGAGAAATAAATCACCACTTTAGGTACTGTTGTGATGTGGGGACCCCGACTCATAAGTCGTGATCACCGAATGCACGTGTACAGTGATCCCAGAGATCAATGCTCACTGAACACACAGAAGCTGAATAACAAGAGTCTTACATCCACATTTATAGTCTTACACAAATAGGGACCATGAAGGTCAAGTCTTACATAGATAGGACCACAAGGGCCAAACACTTAAACATAACAAGCAGCGGAGATCTTGATCGAAAGTGTGAACCCATGCCATCTGCCTTAAACCTACAGGCATTCTGACTGGGAAGCGTCCAAGTTCGCATGTTCGTCACCAACGAACTGTTCGCCATATTCCTGCTCTTCCATGCCTGGCCAATTAAATAACCAGTGGCAAGCCAATGAGTACTTTGAATGTACTCGCAAGCAACCAAAGTTTTGGAGCAAGGTAATAACGATGCATGATATAGCACTAAGTAGGTAAGTTTTTGTGGAAAGCTAATTTTGAGTGCAATGACATGATCAAGATGGCTAGTAATAGCATGCATCATGAGGATACAAGTATCCGCACAAACAGGTTACCGATATCAATTTAGTCAAGGTCTGAACATCTCATGTTCAATCATCATGTCAAGTCATCCGACTTGTCTTGAGTATTCCACTCTTGTCAATCTCACACTCACACCGAATTTGTGAAATCCAAGGACATAGTTTAAGCAGCACCACCCAACTGTCCTTGACCGTGGACACGGCTATTCGAATAGTTTTACACTCTGCAGAGGTTGCACACTTTACCCACAAGACTCGGGGAACTTCCGTGTCATCCACGACTCACGGTATATTACATACCCGAGGTAAGCACCCGAACAATGCCTTTCCCCTGACGATACTAAACAAAGAGTCCACTCGATTGGTACCTAGCCCACATGATGTACATCACAAGTACCATCCATGCAGGGACCAACGATGTGCCCGGTGCCTGTGAAGACAGCGCATGATCGTCCTTACCGGCACGACCCAGTATCGAGAGTGACCACGCCACTCCCGCCACTAGTAATGCGGGCTCTATGCCAGTACCCACCAAGGTAATCAACAAAGCCCCGTCCCATAAGGGGTATAGTGGTTGTGCGTGTAAGGTTGGGACGATCGACAAATCTTAAATCTAATCCGTTTTCGAAAACACACACACACTCACTAGCTCCGGTACACCACTTCTTTATCAAGTGGTTACCTAGCTCATCATCATCTCCCTCGGGCATTAGTGGCACCCGACGGGGTTTCCGAAAAGTCTTTGAAATCATTTCCGTTTCAATCACCATGCATATTCCCATCCCACTTGCGTAGCACTACTAGCAACCTAACTACTCCCACCCGCACAACCCTCATAAGATGGTAGGGTCATGCACGATGCAAGTATCAACAAGAAAGTATCGGAGGCATCCCACCGAAGGGGGTACCACATCATCATGATCATCATCGGAACATAAAGTGCTATATGACATGCATGAAAAGTTTCTTAACATGGTCAAAGGGTTGCTTGCCTGGCTCAACAAATTCTTCGGGGTCTTCGAAATCTTCGGGTCCAATCCCTTCGTCAACAACGCAATCTATCGTCGCGGAATAAACGGGCAAAAATAAGCATCACACAAAAATAGAGTACAAAAGCCACTTTAAAAATGCTACCCTACTCTGATAAATACTAAAAGAAATACTAAAAATATTTGTCTAAGGTTTTGTTGTAAAACTCATTTTCAAAAGTATCTAAACAGAGGCTAAAAATAACTAAAACTAGCTTTTAAATAAATCCACTACATAAAACATTTACACAAAAATGCACAAGTGTCACTATAAAATTCTACAGATTATTATAAGATTTATGGTGGAAAAATATTGGGCACTGGATTTTTATTCAGGTCTGTGAAATTTCTGGAAAACTAACAGAAAATGGAAAAAGAAAATGGGCCATGTGCCCTGGGCCCTGAGGAGGCCAGCTGATGGGCCGGCCCAGCCAGCAGGCCAGCCAGCCAGCCAGGCGCGCGCGCCTCGTTGGTTCGAACCCGACAGGCGGGCCCCAGGCGTCTGCGGCACAGAGAGGGAGGGAGAGGCGAGGAGAGGCCGACAGGTGGGGTCCCCCTGTCGGGTCCTTCTTCCTCCTCTGGACCGAACGGAGGCGGGCTCACCGGCGGCGGTAGGAGGCGCGACAGGGTACGGCGATGATGGGAATGGAACCAGGAGGCTTCCGCCGTTCGGGTGGAGGTCGAGGTGGTCACCGGGGCTCAAGGGTTCGCCGGCGACGAGGTGTCCGCGGCGGAGAGAATCGGGAGGAGGTCGCTGGGGCCGTCCCGTGCTGCAAATCGAGCGGAGAGGAGGGGGAAATGGGTCAGAGAGGTGAGGTAGGAGCAACTGAAGAGTAATGGGGACAGGAGAGGCACCTCACCGTGAGATCGACGGCGGCGCTGCCGCGGCGAGGTTCGGCTCGATCTCGAGCACGGGCCTCGGGGGGGATGAACTGGTGGTGCAGGGGGGCGATTTGGAGAATGAGTAAGGAGAAAGGGTGGAGAGAATTGTCCCGGGGGCCTTTAAATAGGGAAACCAGGGGCTCGCCGTGGACTGAGCTCACGGGCTCCCGCCGGGGGGGTTCTGGCGGCCACGGGAGGAGGCTAGGGGTTATCTGCGGCGTTCGTGGAGAAGGAGTAGAGGGCAGGGAAGCAAGAGGGAGAGCGGGGCGTGCTCGGGGCGGGTCCCGTAGGCGAACGGGGACTGGCGGAGCTTTGCGGTGCTCGGGCACGCGCGGCAGGGGCTGCCGGAGAGAGAAGGAGGAGGGGGTCGTCCTCTTGGAGCCTTGCGGACGTCGAGGCGGGCCAGGGGGACACGTTCCCGCATCCCCAGGCTGTCGGGAGGCTCGGGATGGGTGTGGCTACAGTGCGGACATGCACTGTAGCGCGCTCCAGAGCGTGCCTTTGGCATGCCATGGCATGCTTGCGTGTTCTGGACTCGTCCCTGCATGTCTCATAGCTCCTAGACGATCTGTAGATGCTCTTGGAGCTAGGAGAAGCTAGGGAGAGTAGAGGTGAGAGGAGGGGGAGGTAAAGTGGGTGCTGGCCATGCTGTCCAGATGGTAAAAATAGGTTTTTACACCACCTAAGCATTGAGCCTTGGCGAAACAAAGTTACTGGAGGTGCACTGTAGTACTAGTGACTTGTGGTAAATTTTTTGACTCAAGGAGAATAGTATAAGGGGGTCAAACAAGGGTTTTACCACCAGGGCAAGGAGTGTTTGATGATGGTTTAGGCAAGCAAATGGGGTTTGCTTGACTTGAGACTTGTCAGGGTCAAAGGATGGTTAGAAATAGGGTTAACCACCAAGTTTGAGATTTATTGAATAAAGTTCACAATGTAACTTAGTGAAACCCTAGAAATCAACAGAATCAGATTTCTTTAGAACTAGGGATGCATTTCACTTCCCACAAATCCACCACTTGGTGTGGCATCCTCATTTGGGGTTTAGAACATGACCACAAAGTTTGGGGTCAAGGTAAGAAACTTCACAATGTAAAGTTGTTCAAATTTGGCTCTGGACAAGAATGGTTTTGAAATATCTTGATGAAGCAAATCAATTTGGATTGATCTAAAACTTGGTAATATCATCACTTATGACAATTTTGACCTGCTGGAATTTTATTGGAATTTATTGAGAATATTTCTTATATAAATATTTCAAAAGATTGATTTGGACAGAAAGGGTTTTGAGGGGTTTTGCCCATGATTTTGAACCTGACCATGTGTTGAAACTCATATATATGGAAAATATATGTCTACTGAGTTTCCCTAAATTTTCTCAAATATTTTGAAAGCATTTAAATAATTTTTCCCTATGAAAAACCATTTCTGGCCTTAAGAAAAAGCTTTTAAATAAAATAGAAAAATAATCTTTAAAATTAATATTTGGTGGTTTTGGGAAGTCATATACATAGTAGGTTCCAAATAAAGTCTTTGGGGAAAAAGTATCCACCCAATTTGAGGACTTGTAGTACAAACTACAATTTAGGGGTTTTAGTAAACCTAAATTGAATAAAAGCTTTTTGGCCAAAATAAAATTTGATAAAAATAGTTTTGGGTACTATTCACATGGCATGATCATTGGGCAAGAAGTTTGGATCAAGGAAGATGAATATGGAGAGGGGGAGAACCTAAGGGTGCCAAACATAATCAAACAAACAATCAAACAAGCAACAATTCAAACAAGCATGCACTCAAAAAGTTTTAATTGGTTCCAAATTTTGTAAATCCATTCATAGGAAAGTGATACAAACACAGGGTGTAACAGACCTACCCCCCTTACAAGAATCTCGTCCCCGAGATTCCTAGGCTAAGCGCTAAAAAGATAAGGGAACTCAGATCTAAGATAGTCTTCACGCTCCTAGGTTGCTTCAGCTTCAGTGTGGTTGCTCCATTGAACCTTGAAGTACTTGATGGTGCGGCTTCGGGTGCAACGCTCCGCTTCATCCAAAATGCGAACTGGCCTCTCACGATAAGTGAGGTCTGGCTGAAGGTTGATGGCTTGATGGTCGATGTCCTTGTAGAGGTCGGGGCGGTTGGGTACTTGAAGACACTTCCGGAGTTGTCACACGTGAAAGACGTTGTGCACATCTAATAGCTCAGAAGGTAGCTCTAGTTGATAGGCAACTTCTCCTCGCCTTGCGGTGATCTTGAAGGGGCCGATGTATCTTGGTGCAAGCTTTCCTTTGACGTGGAAACGCTTGGTCCCTTTGAGAGGCGTGACTCGGAGGTAAACATGATCTCCATTGTTGAAGCTCACTTCTCGGCGGTGAGGGTCGGCATAGCTCTTCTGTCTTGTCTTGGCAGTCTCGAGGCACTCTCGAACAAGTTGAACTTGCTCTTCTGCTTCACGAAGAATGTCTGGGCCAAAGACTAGTCCTTCCCCGGTTTCCGACCAGTTGAGGGGAGTACGGCACTTGCGTCCATACAACACCTCAAATGGTGCCATCTGAAGACTCGACTGATAGCTGTTGTTGTAGGAGAATTCAGAAAACGGAAGGCAATCTTCCCACTTGGCTCCATATGCTAAAACACACGCACGGAGCATATCTTCGAGTATCTGATTTACTCGTTCTGTTTGCCCACCGGTCTGGGGGTGAAAAGCAGTGCTAAAGGAGAGCTTGGTTCCCATCGCTTCTTGAAACTTCTTCCAGAACCTTGAGGTGAACTGGGTCCCTCGGTCTGACACAATCTCCTTTGGAACTCCGTGAAGACTCACGATACGGTTGATGTAGAGGTTTGCCAGCTGGCTTCCATCATAGGTGGTCTTGACGGGAATGAAATGGGCTACCTTGGTCAGGTGATCGACAATGACCCAAATAGAATCATGCCCTTTGCTCGACCTAGGTAATCCGGTGATGAAGTCCATCCTGACTTTGTCCCACTTCCATTCAGGCACTTTGAGAGGTTGCAATAGTCCAGCGGGTCGCTGATGCTCAGCTTTGACTCTCTGGCATATGTCACACTTGGCAACAAAGGTGCCTATCTACCGTTCTATGCCATGCCACCAGAATCTTGCCTTGAGGTCTTGGTACATCTTGGTTCCTCCAGGATGGATGGAATATGAAGTGTCATGAGCTTCTTGCAAGATCAAGTTCTTGAGCTCTTCTTTGTTGGGTACGCAGATGCGCTTCCCAAACCATACAACTCCTTGTTCATCCACTGAGAATCCTGGGGCCTTTCCTGCCTTGATCTTCCTCTTGATGCCTTCGATGCTCTCGTGTCCCTTCTGAGCTTCCTTAATATCATCCATCAAGGTAGGCTTTGCTTCGAGGTGGGCTAGGAATCCAGGTGCAACTAGTTCCAAGCCGAAGCTTTCAAGCTCTTCATACAAGGCGGGTAGCCTTTCCTTAATCATAGCATTCAAGGAACAAGCCTTTCTGCTTAAGGCGTCTGCTACCACGTTAGCCTTTCCGGGGTGGTATTGAACACTAAGGTCATAATCCTTGATCAACTCCAACCATCTTCGCTGCCTCATGTTCAGTTCCCTCTGAGTGAAAATATACTTCAAACTACAGCTGCCAACTCAAGATCATGGGTAGCGTAGTTCTCTTCATGAGGACGTAGCTGTCTGGATAGATATGCTACGACTCTACCTTCTTGCATCAGAACACCTCCAAGCCCGGTTCTCGATGCATCACAATATATCACAAACTCCTTGTGAATATCGGGGGTGGCCAAAACCGGGGGTGTGGTCAATCTCTTCTTGAGCTCTTGGAAGCTTTCTTCACACTTCTCCGTCCAGTCAAACTTCTTGTCCTTCTTCAAGAGCTGAGTCATGGGTCGGGCAATGCTCGAGAACCCTTCGACGAACTTGCGGTAATATCCCGCGAGTCCGAGGAAGCTTCTTACTTCCTTCACATTGGTTGGGGATTGCCATTCTGTCACGGCTTCTATCTTGGCGGGATCCACTGACAATCCTTCTGCAGTTAACACATGACCCAAGAATCCAACTTCATGCAGCCAGAATTCACACTTGCTGAATTTGGCATAAAGCTGGTGCTCTCGGAGCTTTTCTAGGACCAACCTCAAGTGTTGCTCATGCTCTTCTTCAGACTTGGAGAAGACGAGTATGTCATCAATGAAGACGACAACAAACTTATCCAAGTACTCCATGAAGACTTTCTTCATGAGGTACATGAAGTAGGCAGGGGCATTGGTCAACCCAAATGACATGACCGTGTATTCATACAGGCCATACCGGGTTAAAAACGCCGTCTTCGGAATGTCTTGGGGTCTGATCTTCAACTGGTAGTACCCTGACCTGAGGTCGATCTTGGAGAACACCTTAGCTCCATTCAGCTGATCTAACAGGTCTTCAATCTTGGGGAGTGGGTACTTGTTCTTTATTGTGACCTCATTGAGAGAACGGTAATCGACACAGAGTCGGATAGTTCCGTCCCTCTTTGACACAAATAGAACAGGTGATCCCCAAGGAGAGGCACTAGGGCGAATGAATCCTTTTCTAAGCTGCTCTGCCAGTTGCTTCTTCAATTCAGCCAACTCTTCGGATCCCATTCTATAGGGCTTCTTATAGATGGGTCCTGCTCCGGGCATTAGCTCAATTAATGATGAACTCAATGTCGCGGTCAGGAGGCATTCCGGGCAGCTCATCAGGAAAAACATCGGGGTATTCGCATACCACTGGCACGTGATCCAACTCAACTCCCGACAGACAGTTAGCCTGAGGGGTTCGAGTGGAGGCAGGGTTGGGAACATACTTGACTTCCACTCCTTGGCTATTGGTTATGGTAACGATCCTCTTGGCATAGTCCAAGTAACCTTGGTTCTTGGTCAACCAGTCCATGCCTAGGATAACATCCAAACCTTCCAACTTCAGGATAATAAGGTCTGCTAGGAAGTCTACCCCGTTGATGTTAATCTCAACTCCTTTACAACCTATCCCAGACTTCATGACTGACCCCGGAGTTTGTATCAACATACGACTACCCAGGGGTGTAGGCTTCATGCCGCTCTCTAGTGCAAACTTTTGGGTGACAAAAGAATGCGAAGCTCCACAATCAAACAATATTGTTGCTGGAGTTGAGTTGACGAGGAACGTACCCAGTATGATGTCCGGGTCTTCCTGGACTTCCTCAACGGTGACGTGATTCACACAACCCTTGCCATTGTTGGGCTGGTTGCGGGGAACTGGGTTCCTTGGTGGCGCTCCACGGCCTTGACCTTCGTTCGGCGCATTGGGGCGCGGTGCATCTGGCTTCTTGTTGGGACACAGCCTAGAGATGTGTCCTGGCTGACCACATCCAAAGCAAGTGACTTGTCCAGGGTTGTTGTTGTTGTACTTGTTGTTCCTGTCGCCGTTGTTGTTATTGGGGTTGTTGTAGGCTGGCCTGGGATTGGCATACTACTGAGGCTGGTAGCTCAGACGAGGTGCAGGAGGTCTAGCCTGCTGCGGCTGATAGGTTGGCTTGGCTGGGGCTGGCTGCCAGGGGCGAGGCTTCTAGTTGCTGGAACTACCCTTGCTGATCATCTTGCGCTTGCGAGTGTGGTCTATGGCACGACGCTTGTCTTCCAGCATGAGAGCCTTGTTCACCAGGTCAAAGAAGGTCCGGCAGTCGCAGACGATGAGCTGATACTGCAGGGTCTGCTAAAGTCCTTCCATGAAGCGTTCCATCTTGGCAGCCTCCGTGTTGACATCCTCAGGTGCATACCTTGACAGCAGGTTGAACTTCTACAGGTACTCCTTGACAGAGCCACTTCCTTGCTTCAGCGCTCGGAATTCTCTCTTCTTGATAGCCATAATCCCAGAAGGAATGTGGGCGGTGCGGAATCCTTCCTTGAAGTTATCCCATGTGATCACACGATCGCCTTGCATGACCTTGAATCCATCCCACCAAGCTCTGGCGGTACCTCCGAGGCAGTGAGAGGCATAAAGCACCTTCTCACGGTCCTCGTTGCAGTTGACCAGTGCAAGGAGGTCCTCGATGGTGCGAATCCAGTCATCGGCATCCAGGGGTTCAGCAGTCTCGGTGAAGGTTGGGGGCGAATTCCTCATGAACTCAGACAGAGTGGAGCGGCCATTGCCATTCCTGCCTTGCTGCTGGTTGTTCACAAGGACTTGGGCCATCTGCTGGATAGCTGCAGTGTTGGCTTGGCGCTCCTCCCCGAGAACTTGGAGAAACTGAGCTATGGTCATGTTCTCCGGTGGAGGTGGTGGCGGCGGAATGTCGCCTTGTGGCTGCTCTGGGTGATCTTCAGCCTGAGCAGTCCCACGAGCTCCCTGTTGCTGGCTGGAGTTGTCGGCTTCAGGGTTGGTGAAGATGCTGGTGCGGGTTGCAGTCACCATCCTGTTTGGAGCAGCCAAGTCAAATAACTGAGATAAACGAGAGGGAAAGCAGTACTGGAGAAAGCGCGCCTAAGGGGGTTGGTATAGTGCAAGTGTGGTAAAACAAAGGTCGAAAGACCAACACATATATTAAGATAAGATAGACGATGGAGTCGCTTACACGTTGCCTAAGCCAAAAGCGCGACTTGCATCGGAACACAAACAACAAAAACAAACAACAAGCACACATGGTTTCATAGGAACCATTACACGGACTCGACTTCGCATGAGGGGTACATGACTAATCCTACCCTAGGGGTTCTCGGACTCAGGTGGTGGAGTGCACGGTCTCGTAGCCACGCTCCTCTGGGTCTTCCTCCTGTTCATCATCTGAACGGGCATCGTTTTTGGTCGAAGGGGTCGGAGAACGAGGAGGTCCATCCCGACGACGCTTCGTCGGTGGGTCAGTGAAGAGCTCACGGTACTCCTTCGCACTCATGCGACGACGTCGTGTGGGTGCATCTCTAGCTGGGGGTACTCCTCCTCGATAAGCGATAGCTGGTCGTCCCTCGGGGGCTCCATCCTTCTTGATCCTGTCTGGCTTTGTCTTGGATTGACGAAGTAGCTCTCGGGTGTGGTGAAGTTCCTCGCGGAGCTTCACGGACTCCTTAATCAGGTTGTGAACCAGACTATCAGTGGAGAGGCTGAAGTAGGTCTGGAACCTGAGTGGTGTGCCATCCTCCTTGGATGGAATCAATGTCCAACTCTCGCCAAGATCATCCTTTCTGAAAGGTAGGTAGCGAGTAGCTGGCTCGTCGGCCATCTCTGGAATGATGTCTCGAAAGTGTAGGAGTGCCTTGCGCGCAGCTGTCTCGACTGCGAGTGCCATGGTCTCCATCTGTGGTCCTTCAAAGAACCAACTAGTCGGGGAGACGTTTGCCTTCACGACCACATCCACGTGGTACTCCTTCGTGACGGCATCGACCCAGTGCTCGTGGTGGAGGAAAATGGGTGGTTGGCGAAACTGGCACTTCTCCAGGCTATCTCCAAGGAGTAGGGGAAAGCCGGATGTCAGGAAGGCTTCGGGTACGACGGCCATCTACAAAGGTTTGAAGGGAGGAGAGTCAGTAGAGTGTTGTGTGAAGAATAGAAGAGGTTATAAGTGCAGAAACTCCTAAGTATAGGTGCTAGGTGTAGTTTTGAAAACGGTTTCAGCCTAACTAACGTCCATGCTAACTAAGGGCTTCCTACAGTAAGGATGGCTTTGATAGCAGCTCTGTGGGGACCCCGACTCATAAGTCGTGATCACCGAATGCACGTGTACAGTGATCCCAGAGATCAATGCTCACTGAACACACAGAAGTTGAATAACAAGAGTCTTACATCCACATTTATCGTCTTACACAAATAGGGACCGTGAAGGTCAAGTCTTACATAGATAAGACCACAAGGGACAAACACTTAAACATAACAAGCAACGGAGATCTTGATTGAAAGCGTGAACCCATGCCATCTGCCTTAAACCTACAGGCATTCTGACTGGGAAGCGTCCTAGTTCGCATGTTCGTCACCAACGAACTCTTCGCCATATTCCTGCTCTTCCATTCCTGGCCAATTAAATAACTAGTGGCAAGCCAATGAGTACTTTGAATGTACTCGCAAGCAACCCAAGTTTTGGAACAAGGTAATAACGATGCATGATATAGCACTAAGTAGGTAAGTTTTTGCGGAAAGCTAATTTTGAGTGCAATGGCATGATCAAGATGGCTAGTAATAGCATGCATCATGAGGAGACAAGTATCCGCACAAACAGGTTACCGATATCAATTTAGTCAGGGTCTGAACACCTCATGTTCAATCATCATGTCAAGTCATCCGACTTGTCTTGAGTATTCCACTCTTGTCAATCTCACATTCACACCGAATTTGTGAAAACCCAGGACATAGTTTAAGCAGCACCACCCAACTGTCCTTGACCGTGGACACGGCTATTCGAATAGTTTTACACTCTGCAGAGGTTGCACACTTTACCCACAGGACTCGGGGAACTTCCGTGTCATCCACGATTCGCGGTATATTACATACCCGAGGTAAGCACCCGAACAATGCCTTTCCCCTGACGATACTAAACAAAGAGTCCACTCGATTGGTACCTAGCCCACATGATGTACATCACAAGTACCATCCATGCAGGGACCAACGGTGTGCCCGGTGCCTGTGAAGACAGCGCATGATCGTCCTTACCCGCACGACCCCGTATCGAGAGTGACCACGCCACTCCCGCCACTAGTAATGTGGGCTCTATGCTAGTACCCACCAAGGTAATCAACAAAGCCCCGTCCCATAAGGGGTATCGTGGTTGTGCGTGTAAGGTTGGGACGGTCGACAAATCTTAAATCTAATCCGTTTTCGAAAAGACACACACACTCACTAGCTCCGGTACACCACTTCTTTATCAAGTGGTTACCTAGCTCATCATCATCTCCCTCGGGCATTAGTGGCACCCGACGGGGTTTTCAAAAAGTCTTTGAAATCATTTCCGTTTCCATCACCATGCATATTCCCATCCCACTTGCGTAGCACTACTAGCAACCTAACTACTCCCACCCGCACAACCCTCATAAGATGGTAGGGTCATGCACGATGCAAGTATCAACAAGAAAGTATCGGAGGCATCCCACCGAAGGGGGTACCACATCATCATGATCATCATCGGAACATAAAGTGCTATATGACATGCATGAAAAGTTTCTTAACATGGTCAAAGGGTTGCTTGCCTGGCTCAACAAAGTCTTTGGGGTCTTCGAAATCTTCGGGTCCAATCCCTTCGTCAACAACGCAATCTATCGTCGCGGAATAAACGGGCAAAAATAAGCATCACACAAAAATAGAGAACAAAAGCCCCTTTAAAAATGCTACCCTACTCTGATAAATACTAAATGCAATACTAAAAATAATTGTCTAAGGTTTTGTTGTAAAACTCATTTTCAAAACTATCTAAACAGAGGCTAAAAATAACTAAAACTAGCTTTTAAATAAATCCACTACATAAAACATTTACACAAAAATGCACAAGTGGCACTATAAAATTCTACAGATTATTATAAGATTTATGGTGGAAAAATATTGGGCATTGGATTTTTATTTAGGTCTGTGGAATTTCTGGAAAACTAACAGAAAATGGAAAAAGAAAATGGGCACTGTGCCCTGGGCCCTGAGGAGGCCAGCTGATGGGCCGGCCCAGCCAGCAGGCCAGCCAGCCAGCCAGGCGCGCGCGCCTCATTGGTTTGAACCCGACAGGCGGGCCCCTGGCGTCAGCGGCACAGAGAGGGAGGGAGAGGCGAGGAGAGGCCGACAGGTGGGGTCCCCCTGTCGGGTCCTTCTTCCTCCTCTAGACCGAACGGAGGCGGGCTCACCGGCGGCGGTAGGAGGCGCGGCAGGGTACGGCGATGATGGGAATGGAACCAGGAGGCATCCGCCGTTCGGGTGGAGGTCGAGGTGGTCAACGGGGCTCAAGGGTTCGCCGGCGACGAGGTGTCCGCGGCGGAGAGAATCGGGAGAAGGTCGCTGGGGCCGTCCCGTGCTGCAAATCGAGCGGAGAGGAGGGGGAAATGGGTCAGAGAGGTGAGGTAGGAGCAACTGAAGAATAATGGGGACCGGAGAGGCACCTCACCGTGAGATCGATGGCGGCGCTGCCGCGGCGAGGTTCGGCTCGATCTCGAGCACGGGCCTCGGGGGGGATGAACTGGTGGTGCAGGGGGGCGATTTGGAGAATGAGTAAGGAGAAAGGGTGAAGAGAAGGGTCCCGGGGGCCTTTAAATAGGAACACCAGGGGCTCACCGTGGACTGAGCTCACGGGCTCCCGCCGGGGGGGTTCTGGCGGCCACAGGATGAGGCTAGGGGTGATCTGCGGCGTTTGTGGAGAAGGAGTAGGGGGCAGGGAAGCAAGAGGGAGAGCGGGGCGTGCTCGGGGCGGGTCCCGTAGGCGAACGGGGACTGGCGGAGCTTTGCGGTGCTCGGTCACGCGCGGCAGGGGCTGCAGGAGAGAGAAGGAGGAGGGGGCCATCCTCTTGGAGGTTTGCGGACGTCGAGGCGGGCCAGGGGGACACGTTCCCGCATCCCCAGGCTGTCGGGAGGCTCGGGATGGGTGCGGCTACAGTGCGGACATGCACCGTAGCGCGCTCCAGAGCGTGCCATTGGCATGCCATGGCATGATTGCGTGCTCTGGACGCGTCCCTGCATGTCTCATAGCTCCTGGACGATCTGTAGATGCTCTTGGAGCTAGGAGAAGCTAGGGAGAGTAGAGGTGAGAGGCGGGGGAGGTAAAGTGGGTGCTGGCCATGCTGTCCAGATGGTAAAAATGGGTTTTTACCCCACCTAAGCATTGAGCCTTGGCCAAATAAAGTTACTGGAGGTGCACTGTAGTACTAGTGACTTGTGGTAAATTTTTTGACTCAAGGAGAATAGTATAAGGGGGTCAAACAAGGGTTTTACCACCCGGGCAAAAAGTGTTTGATGATGGTTTAGGCAAGCAAATGGGGTTTGCTTGACTTGAGACTTGTCAGGGTCAAAGGGTGGTTAGAAATAGGGTTAACCACCAAGTTTGAGATTTATTGATTAAAGTTCACAATGTAACTTAGTGAAACCCTAGAAATCAACAGACTCAGATTTCTGTAGATCTAGGCATGCATTTCACTTCCGACAAATCCACCACTTGGTGTGGCATCCTCATTTGGGGTTTAGAACATGACCACAAAGTTTGGGGTCAAGGTAAGAAACTTCACAATGTAAAGTTGTTCAAATTTGGCTCTGGACAGGAATGGTTTTGAAATATCTTGATGAAGCAATTCAATTTGTATTGATCTGAAACTTGGTAATATCATCACTTATGACAATTGTGACCTGCTGGAATTTTATTGGAATTTATTGAGAATATTTCTTATATAAATATTTCAAAAGATTGATTTGGACAGAAAGGGTTTTGAGGGGTTTTGCCCATGATTTTGAACATGACCATGTGTTGAAACTCATATATATGGAAAATATATGTCCACTGAGTTTCCCTAAATTTTCTCAAATATTTTGAAAGCATTTAAATAATTTTTCCCTATGAAAAACCATTTCTGGCCTTAAGAAAAAGCTTTTAAATAAAATAGAAAAATAATCTTTAAAATTAATATTTGGTGGTTTTGGGAAGTCATATACATAGTCGGTTCCAAATAAAGTCTTTGGGGAAAAATTATCCACCCAATTTGAGGACTTGGAGTACAAACCTCAATTCAGGGGTTTTAGTAAACCTAAATTGAATAAAAGCTTTTTGGCCAAAAAAAATTTGATAAAAATAGTTTTGGGTTCTATTAACATGGCATGATCATTGGGCAAGAAGTTTGGATCAAGGAAGATGAATATGGAGAGGGTAGAACCTAAGAGTGCCAAACATAATCAAACAAACAATCAAACAAGCAACAATTCAAACAAGCATGCACTCAAAAAGTTTTAATTGGTTCCAAATTTTGTAAATCCATTCATAGCAAAGTGATACAAACACAGGGTGTGACATGTGAACTCATTCTTTATTTATATTGGTGTAATATCTACTGTATTCCAACTTCTCCATGGTTCATACCCCCTGATACAACCCATAGATACATCAAAATAAGCAAACAACACAAAGAAAACAGAATCTGTGAAAAACAGAACAGTCTGTAGCAATCTGTAAACTTCGAATACTTCTGTAACTCTAAAAATTCTGAAAAATTAGGAAAATCTGGGAAATTTGTATATCAATCTTGTGTAAAAATTTCAGACTCATTCAACGCTCTGGTGAATTTATAAAATTCCTGGACTGAGTGCAAAAGTTTCTGTTTTGCAGCAAAATCAAGTCAACAATCACCATAGACCATCCCAAAGGTCTTACTTGGCTCAAACACTAATTAAAACAATAAAACACAATTACTACAGAGGTAATAATGTATAAAGCACTCAAAACCAGAAACAAAAACAAGCACATAAAAATAAAATTGGGTTGCCTCCCAACAAGCGCTATTGTTTAACGCCCCTAGCTAGGCATAACGCAATAGATCTAGGTATTGTCAACTTTGGTATGCAACTCCTCAATTGCACACTTATAAACCCTAGGAGATTCTTTAGTTTTATCAATAATCATACTCCTAGGCAAAAAATCAAGAAATTCACTTGTAGCAATTGGTTCCCGGACAATATTAATAAAGTTAGGGTGAACACCTATCATCTTAAGATCTTCATCTCCTTTACTAGAGGATTCCCCCTTATTTTTAGGAACATAAATAAACTTGGCAGTCTTAGTAGGAGGAGAATTTGGAGTGTTTTTAACAGAGGCAAAAGCGGAACCCAAGTTAGTGATAATATCTTCTAGCCTGCCAATTCTAATGGAATCCTGATCTATCCTTTCATTAACTATGGGTTCTTTCTCCTTTAAATTTTTTAAAGTAACTCCTACCTTAGATCAATATTGAGTGATTTGATTATGAATCTTTTTATCCAAGTATTCGATGAGCTCTACAGTAGCAACTTTATTTTCAATAATATCAAGCCTTCGCATCACATGTTCCAATGTTAAGATTGTTTCATTAACCATGAGTGGGGTGAACCTACCAAATTTGTCATAGCACTATAAGAATCAATGGTATGGCTTCCCATGAAATTTCCCCCCATAATGGTATCCAGAACATATCTATTCCAAGGAGAAACACCCACATAAAAATTGCGAAGGAGAACGGTAGTAGATTGCTTACGAGTAGATCTATTTTGAGCATTGCAAATTTTATACCAAGCATCTTTTAAATTTTCTCCCTCCCTCTGCTTAAAATTAAGAGCTTCACTCTCAGGAGTACTAGCGATAGTAGTAAGGCTAGCCATAGCAAGCAAGAGATCCGGCAGGAAAGAGGCAAACGAAAAAGAGGGCGAATAAAAAGGCAAATCTTTTTGGTTTTTTTCTGAAAATCGTTTTAGAAGTGGGGGAGAGGAAAACGAGAGGCAAATGGAAAATAAAGTAAATGCAAGAGATGAGTTTGTGATGGTTACTTGGTAGGCTTGATGTAGATCTCCCCGGCAACGGCGCCAGAAATCCTTCTTGCTACTTCTTGAGCTTGCATTGGTTTTCCCTTGAAGAGGAAAGGTTGATGCACCAAAGTAGATAAGTATTTCCCTCAGTTGTTGAGAACCAAGGTATCATTCCAGTAGGAGATACAAGCAAGTCCAAAATCTTTGCACCTACACAAACAATCAAACACTTGCACCCAACGCTATAAAGGGGTTGTCAATCCCTTCACGGTTACTTGCAAGGATGAGATGTGATAGAGATAGATATAAAAGATTAATAAAACAAAAAGTAAAATAAAAGTAAAAAGATTGCAGCAATGTATTTTTCGTATTTTTGGTTTATAGATCTGAAAATATAATATGGAAAATAGACCCGGGGGCCATAGGTTTCACTAGAGGCTTCTCTCTTGAAGGAAAATAATACGGTGGGTGAACAAATTACTGTCGAGCAATTGATAGAAAAGCGCATAGTTATGACGATATCCAAGGCAATGATTATGCATATAGGCATCACGTCCGTGTCAAGTAGACCGAAACGATTCTGCAACTACTACTATTACTCGACACATCGACCGACTCCTGCCGGCATCTAGAGTATTAAGTTCATGAAGAACAGAGGAACGCATTGGGTAAGATGACATGATGTAGAGGGATAAACTCAAGCAATATGATGAAAGCCCCATCTTTTTATCCTTGATGGCAACAATACAAATACGTGCCTCGCTACCCCTACTTTGTCACTGGGTGAGGACACCGCAAGATTGAACCCAAAACTAAGCACTTTTCCCATTGCAAGAATTACCAATCTAGTTGGCCAAACCAAACCAATAACTCGAAGAGACTTGCAAAGATATGAAATCATGCATATAAGAATTCAGAGAAGATTCAAATAATATTCATAGATAATCTGATCATAAAACCCACAATTCATCGGATCTCGACAAACACACCGCAAAAGAGTATTACATCGGATAGATCTCCATGAAGATCATGAAGAACATGGTATTGAAGAACATAGAGAGAGAAGAAGCCATCTAGCTACTAGCTATGGACCCGAAGGTCTGAGGTGAACTACTCACGCATCATCAGAGGGGCAATGGAGTTGATGTAGATGCCCTTCATGATCGAATCCCCCTCCGTCAGATTACCGGAAGAGGCTCCAAGATGGGATCTCATAGGAACAGAGGCTTCCGGCGGCGGAAAAGTATTTTCATGGCTCCCTTCGGTATTGGGGGAATATTTGGGAATTTATAGGAGGAAAATTAGGGTTGGAAGGCCTGCTGGGGGGCCACAAGCCAGGGGGGCGCACCCCCCCAGGGGCGCGCCCAGGTGGCTTGTCGCCTCCCGGCAGGTCTCCTGACCCCCTCTCCAAGTCTGATAGGTTTGTTCTGGTCCAAGAAAAATCATCGCGAAGATTTTATTCCGTTTGGACTCCGTTTAATATCCCTTATCTACAATACTCAAAAACAAGGAAAAAAACAGAAACTGGCACTGGGCACTAGGTTAGTCCCAAAAATAATATAAAATAGCATATTAATGCATATAAAACTTCCAAAACAGATAATATAATAGCATGGAACAATCAAAAATTATAGATACATTGGAGACGTATCAGCAGGGCCCGGCCCCGTGCATATCTCAGCCGCCGTTGGGCGGTCCGGATCACCAGGACGGTTCCAAGGGGTGAGGGGCTACGTGGCCAGTGAGGCTCCTGAGTCGCGATGCTCAGGAGTCCCCCTTGACGTACGAGCTCCAGCGTCCTCCTTAGGGGTTTTGAGCGCTTTGAGCTCTGCGTCGGCAGGGCCCGGCCCCGCGCATACCTCAGCCGCCGTTGGGCCGTCCGGATCACCAGGACGGTTCCAAGGGGTGAGGGGCTACGTGGCCAGTGAGGCTCCTGAGTCGCGATGCTCAGGAGTCCCCCTTGACGTACGAGCAGCTCCCATACCTTTCCTCGCTAGCTTTTCCTGAGAGGGGCGCGTGAAGACCAGGTTTGGCAGACCTGGGGAGGTGGCGTGTACCAGGCTTGGCCCGGTAGCAGCCCCCTCACGCGAACATCCCAGGGAATGCAGCGAGACGGGGCCGCAAGGAGCCTTCCTGAGGTTGGATGCGGCTGCTGGGGCGCCCTCAGTTGTGTATCCCCAGCGCGGAGCATAGGGCTTCCACATTGCGTGGCCATAGTCATTGGTGGACCGTGTTGTCCGCCAGCACGGGGCATGGGGCTTCCACCTTACGTGGGCATAGTCATTGGTGGACCGTGTTGTCCGCCAGCGCGGAGCATGGGGCTTCCACCTTGCGTGGGAAGGAACCCCTCCGCGTCCTCGGGGGCTCCGGGCATGTACAGCCCATAGAGTTCGTACGCGTGGCTTGCACGGTAGAACTGGGAGGTGTATCTGGGAGCTCGCGAGGGTGCTTTGGCCTCGCGAGGTCCCTACCTCAAAGGCGGTTTGCGCCTGGGTCTTCTTGTAGATAGCACCGTCCGAGGTCCTGCAAATTTTGGAGAAGCATGCGCTGAATGTGCTTCCGAGGGCCATCGCATGAGAGGGCCAAGCACCAGTGACCCCAGGAGGTGACGTGAACGGGGCTGGCCCGCCAGACAGAGCTCAACCACTGGATTTATCGACGCTGCAGGGACAAACCCGAGTACAGGCGCCGCGCCCTGTACCCTCATGAGGCGGTCGAAGGCAGGATCATTCGGGTGCGGCAACATTCACGCCGGCAGGGAGCTATGCAGGCAAGGTGAAACGTTAGGAAATGGATCACATGCATGAGAAGTTGCTGAAATACGCGTAAATGAGGCGGCTGCAGGGGTATACCCTAGTCGCCCGAGGATAATGCAGCCCGGTGAGCGTCCTCAAACGGAGTAAACCAAAAAGTTACCTGGCACAAACCAAAAAATCACCTGGCGGCCATGCCGTTGAAGAGTCGAAGCTGCCGTCATAGCCTGATCTTGTACCTCCGTGAGCATGACCCTCATGAGCCCGTCGACTCCCGGGGCTCGGGGCCCCTGCTCGTTCCGGGCATCTCCTCCAACTCCTCGTCGCGCCTCGCCAGGCAAGGAATGAGCATGGCCTGGGCAAGGCGCTAGAACGTGGCGCCTGCGTTCGCCAGGCCGAAGGGCATGCGGATGTAGTTGCGTGGGTAGACCCACCCATGATCGGTGCGCGTCGACCAGAAGAGGTCCTGGGTCGTGGCCCTGTCGATTGCGAGCGCGTTGACGCAGACGCGCGGCTTGTTGACCGGGCCAACAATGGCGGCTACGCTTGGCGGTGCAGGGCAGCTCCCGCCTCGCATGGCCTGTGCCTCCTGAAGCTCCTCGATCGCTCTGAAGACGGACTCTTGTGAGCTCGGCGCCTCGTGCCGTGCTCCCGGCTCAGGCAGACATGTGTCAGGGCGCGCCTCCAGCTTGTGCCCGAGCACCTCCCTTGTCTCACCGGCTGGGTCGGAAGCTCCCCGGGTGGATGTCCCCAAGCCCAACCCAAGGGGGGCGTCGAGCGCGCTTTCCTATGCGATCGAAGGTGGGGCCCCATCCCCGGGCGCAGGGCCTGAGGCGTCATCCTTGGAAGTTCCAGCCCCCTGGCGCCCTATGGGGAGGAGCTGCTTCTTCTTCCTGCGTGCGTCCTCACGAGGCAGGGCATCTTCCTCGTCGTCCGAACGCTCGGCTGCCGCGGCACGGTAAGCTTGCTCGAGGGAGCAGACGGCAACCTTCTCATTGCAGGCGACGGCGATGACACCGCCACTCCCTGGCATCTTGAGAATGTTGTAGCCATGATGAGTCACCGCCATGAACTTGGCGAGGGCCGGGTACCCAAGGATCGCGTTGTACTTGAGGTGGATGTGTGCGACGTCGAAGACGATGATCTCGGTGTGTTAGTTCTTGCGTCCACCGAAGGTGACGGGCAGGCGCACTTGGCCAATGGGGACGGTGGACCCGTCGGTGACTCCAGAGAAGGGTTTGGTCAGCATGAGCTGATCGTATGGCACTTGGAGCGTCTCGAAGGTCTCAATGGAGAGGACATTGAGCCCTACTCCACTGTCGATGAGGGTCTTGGTGACGAGGACGTTGCTGATGGTCGGTGTGCACAGCATGGGGAGCGTGCCGGCCATGGCCGAGCACCTGAGCTGATCCCTCGAGTCGAAGGTGATTGCGGTCTGGGACCACTTAAGGGGGCGCATGGCTTCAGGCTTCGGGAGAGCTGCGTTCACCTCCCGCGTGAACTGCTTGAAGATGCGGTTCGACGTCGGGGCTTGGGCGCCGCCCAGGATGCAGGCTATCGCCCTGACCTCCTCGAAGCCCCCAGCCCCATCGACTTGCATGTCCTCTTCCTTCCTTCTGGGTGGCGGTGGTAGTGGTGGTAGGCCGGCCTCACGAGGCGGGCCACAGCGTGACCCCTCCAGAGGGTCGTCACGCCAGCGGTCCTCCCGAGCTTGGTCGCGCCAGCGGTCCTCCCGAGGCCATTCTCGCCACTCCTGACGCGGCTCCCGGTTGTCCCAACGGCCTCCGCCGCGGCCTCCGCCACGACCGAAGCCACGGTCCATGCGCCCAGGGCACCGGCCGAAGTGCTCGTCATGGACCAGCCTGAGCTCTTGGCAGTCGATGGTGTCGTGGTTGTTGGTGCCGTGGAAGATGCAGGACGGCCGCCCTCCTGCGGGGGGTTCTTCGCCTCGGCTGCGCTTCGCCTCGGGCTCGGCCAGAAGCACCGCGGGGGCCTTGCGCTTCGCCTCCTTGGCCTTGGTCTTCTTGTCCTCCGGCTCTGCCACCGGAGGCTCGCGGAGCGAGAGGTGGCCTTCTTCGGCCTTGGTGCACCTGTTCGCCAGGTTGAACATCTCCAGGGCTGAGCACAGTTCGTCGTTCATGGCGAGCTCCTCCTTCATCTTGAGGTCCGTGACGCCGTCAGTGAACGCGGAGATGATAGCCTCGTCCGACGCCCTTGGGATCTTGAGGCGGGTGGTCGTGAAGCGCTGTATGAGTTTGTGCAGGGTCTCTCCCTCTTGCTGCTTCACACGTCGCAGGTCGTTCACAGTGAGCGCTCGGTCGCGGGTACCTTGGAAGTTGGCGCCGAAGTGCTTGCGCAGGTCGTCCCAGGAGGTGATGGACCCCTCCGAGAGGTTGAGGAGCCAGGAGAGCGCACCGCCCTTGAGTGCCATGGGGAACCAACACGCCATGACCTTATCGTCTCCACCGGCCGCCCGGATGCTCAGCGAGTAAAGCTGTAGGAACTCGGCGGGATCCGGGATGCCGTCGTAGCGCGGGGGTAGGTCGGGCTTGAACTTGACGGGCCACATGGTTGGATGGAACCCCGGGGCGATGGCGTGGCACCCCACCGGTTCGACGAGTGCCGCGTGTGCGGGAGGGACCCGGTCTTGACGCTCCTGAGGGGCCGTCTCGAGTGGTGCCCGGTCGCGACGCTAGTTCGGTGGCGTCGGGAGCACACGCGCGTCGACGCGCGGCCGTGGCACCACCTGGCAGCTTACTTCATCTCTCGCCCTTGCCCGCGGTTCGCGGGGCTGGTCGCGCGGGCGCGCTTCACGCCTGGGCTCGGGGTCGACGTCGCGCTTTGGAGGAGGTGGCGGCGCATCATGGGCCATGTCATCTGCCAGGGAAGGCCAGGTTCGAAACGAGTAGGAGAGTGCCGAAGCTTCGCCGGCAGCACTGACGAGCTCCGTGATGCGCCGAAGCCAGTCGTCATGGCGGTCAGGGGCAGGGCGGTAGCGGAGCAGCTCGTGCGCCATGGCGAGTGCACCTGAGCCGCGCGGCAGCCCGGGTTGAGCGTGGGAGGACGACCCGGTAGCCGGAACGATCGACGGAGTGGCGGTGTGGCCGTCGCGCCGCGCGGTGGCCAGCTGGGAGGAGTCCTGCTGCTCATGGGCCTCCGGGCCCGTGGCGGCGTTGGCCACAGGTGAGGGGGACAGGCGCGCGGCGATGACATCCGTCCTGCGGGGCTCGTGGTCGTGGTCTTGTTGCACCGGAATGGATGGAATTTGAAGGGGGACATGAGTACATCCCCGCCCTGCCCAAAGGTGGTTGTGGATGATGCAGAGGTGGGCTCGGCGATGACATCCGTCCTGCGGGGCTCGTGGTTGTGGTCTTGTTGCACCGGAATGGAAACCTTTGGGTGGTGCTTTGGGAACCCGCATACATCCTTGCTCCCTTTGCACCAAAGGGGAAACTGCTTCGCCTGGCACGCTGGTGCCAGCCTGTCCCGCCTTGCGTCATCCTTGACTCCTGAGGCCGAGTTCTGCATGGAGATCTCCGCCACTCCGGAGGGGGCCTGAGGAGGCCCATCCTTCGCTGGTCTTGGTGCTGCTTCCCTCGCGAGCTCGAGTCCTCGCGAGGGCCCTGTCTTGAGTGGGGCCGCGCTAACCCATGCTTGGCTCGTGAGGTGGGCCCTGCCCTGGGCCGTAGGCAGGCAGGTCTGGGTACCCCCGTTCCCAGAATGCCGACATCGGTGGAGTGGTTGCGGCGAGCGGCGGCGACGACCGGCGAGGGGGAGGGGGAAATGGGTCCAGAGGACTCTGGGTGTCCTCGTGGCGACGTTAGGAGGCCGGGGGAGTGCCACGGTGTGGCACCCCGGCTCAGAGAACTAGATTACCAGTGTTTCCAACCCAGAGATCATGTCTTCTGGAAACACACAACAACTTGGTATAGAACAGAACTGAACTTTTATTGATAGGAGTCGAGTACAATGCATATTTTACAATGATGACGAGGCCAAAGGCACCCTCGGTGCTATGACAGTATCTACATTATTTATGTCACATAGCAGGGCCTCAGAGTACTAAGTACTTCTATGGCGTAGCAGAACAGAGCGCAACTCCATCCATAGGGACACTGCTGTGGACACATCCTAGTTATCGTAGCACGAACCATCAGGACCTCCGTCCTCGGCTTCTCCTGCATCTGGCATGATACGCCAGGCGAGTACTTGGAATGTACTCGCAAGCTCACGACAACCAAGTAATGCAGCAAACAATAGCATGGCAATCAATATGATAACACCGAAGTAGTTCACTTACGGTAACCGATTATCAACCTACTCTCTTCCGGGTTGTTCCACAACCCTCAGAATACTCATAACCATCGAGTACTTCCGAACACAAGACGAGTTCTTCCATCATTACTATCATTAATATGATTGATCACCTAGTGAGGTCTGGACGGGCTGTCCATTACCGTGGACTCGGCTATTCGAATAGATTTTTCACTCAGCAGAGGTTGCGCACTTTACCCACACCATGAAGCACCTGGCCTCATGATCCCACTCGGGTGGACCAGCGTTGCTTCAACAAAACCTGCCTGACCCGTGACTCTTTCATCGTACCCGGAGGCTTGCCCTGGGTGGCCCCTATGTCCTCTTGACACCTGCCACCGTCGTGGCCCAAACTAAATAGTCCCAAACGCGGACTACACTGTCCCAAACGGGGACTGAACTGTCCCAAACGGGGACGCCGGCACAAACCAACAACAACTGGGCTCACAGGGTTATCGCCTCCTACCTGATCAGGGCAGCACGTGCGCATAACCCTCCCTCTTTGGAGGTACCGGTGAAAGATCACGCAGTCAAGCCAAGTCAAGGCCATCCCATACCGACAAATGTGGTTGCACGAGTATGCCCGGAAAGGTGACTCAAGATTAACTGACTAAATTCATCTTGCAAGCATAGTAATTCCTCACCATACTTAGGTATTTAATATTGTTATGATTTATCCATGATAAATAAATCAACATAATGCATATAAAGATGCAATGCTATGGAAATGCATGCATGAAATGGGTATCATGGCTTGCCTTGCTCTGTTGGGTGGTTCAAACACTCTTGATCGTCAAAGGCACCAAAATCTCCCTCTGAAAGTATTTTCAAACTACAATTGAAAATGTCACATAAAGCATTTTTATTAACCATATATTCTGTGGGTATAGGAAAAATACCAAAATTTGCCAACAATTAAAGGGGTTCAAAACAAACACAATGCAAAAAGAATCAATTGAATTGGAGCTATGGATAAGAAGTTATATAGGGTCAAAGTCTGGTCAAAATTCTGATTTAAAATAACTTTAAACAGAAAATCAGAAAATCTCCAGCGGGCCACATCAAAAGCGTATTTTCAGAATACGCTTCCACTTACCCCTTCGCGCGCGCGCGGGCTGAGCCGCTGACGGGTGGGGTCGGCCCTTTTAAAACAGAGAGAGAGAGAGAGGAACAGAGCCAGGGCGGGGCTCCGGCGACGGTCGCCGGCGACAGAGACTGCGGCGGCGATCGGAGTTGAGGGGAATAGATCAGGCGCTCGAAGACGAACCCGTACGTACCCGCAGCGTGACTGGAGGTGGCCGGATGGCGTCGTCCCCTTCCTCTCCGGCGGCGGCGGCGTTCGGGTGGTCGTCGGAGAGGTTCAATCCGGCAGCAATCCAATCGGGGAAGAGCTCTAGGAAGACCAGGGAGACCTACTGGTCTCAATGGAGAGCTCAGGAGGGGCTAGGAAGGGGCTGGAGGGGGCGGTCGACAGATCTAGGGTGGCGGAGCAACTCTGGCGAAGCTCGAGGCCAGAGGACCTCTCGACCTTGGCTCTTGCTTGGGGGAGCCGATTAGAGGAGGAGGTAGGAGGATGATGAGCTCGGAGAGGCCGGGCGAAGCTATTTATAGGCAGGGAGCGCGGGCTGCGACCTCTCTGGAACAGCAGCGACGTGGCTACACCACTGGAGCCAGGACGGCGAGCTGGCCGTCGCGAAGCGGGGCGAAGGGATGGGAGAAGGCAGGGACATTCAATGCGCGAAGGGACGGCTCGCGGGGAAGACGACGGCGGGGATGCCAATGTGCCCGCACGGGTCTCACAGTGCGGCGCTGCGGTGGCGGACGGCGAGGGCTTCTCCAGTGAGGGGGAAGGGTCTGGAGGGTCTAGGTGGCTGTCGGGGAGCTGGTCGGCACTAGCAGACGAGGTACAGCGACGCGGGCGTCTCGCTCTGACGAGACCCAAGCCTGGCGGTGCCCAGAGCGCGGTTTTGGCAGGCTGGCTACGCGGTCACCGCGTGCACATGCACCCGTGGCGCGCGCTGGCCTGCCACACCTTGTCTGGAGCGTCGTTCACGCGTACTACAGTCCACTGGTGGCACTAGCTTGCCCTACAAGCCACTGAGCTGAGAGGTATCATCACCAACAGCTCACTGTCAGCAACTTTCGGAGGTTCTAGAAAGAAAATAAAATGGAGATGGGACCAATGGAGATGTCTAGGGCTATCTAGGCTGGAGGGACTATAGACTGGCAAAGTTTGAGGAAGTTTTAGAAAGAAATGAGTATGGTTGCTTTGAAAACCACCATTCTGGTCCATAATCTAAATGAGCTTGTGGCACTCACATAGATGCTCTGCTAATGATTAAACTTGGTGGAGAGAAGTTATTTGGTAGTGCACACATGCCATAAAATTTGTAGATTATTTGTGCACCCCCAGCTTGTACTTCCTTCACAAAGGTTCAAAATAAGCAGAAACTTGACAGGGTGCTGCTGATCAAAATTTGTACTGGACAAGATGATGTTTTTGGATGTTGGAGCTAGATATGATCCCTAGGAGCTTGAGGAATTTATTGGGAATTTTCTGAGATAGGAAAAATGGGGTTACTTCACAATGGACAGATTCTGGTCAGAAACAAAAGAATTATTCTGGCCAAAACTTTCCATTGGGCAATAGAGTATTTTTGGAGATTATAGAATCATAATATGATAAGAAGGTGGGGGATAAGTTTGGGAATTATTTGATCATCCAAACTATAGGTTGCTTCACAACCCATAGTGGTGACATAATTGCCCAAATAAATAAAAGGGTTTATTGGAAAAGATTAAATATGGGAAATTAATCCAAGAGTGATGAAGAAAGGTTTTGGCAAAATGAGGAAGGTTTTGGATTACTGGAGAAAAGGTTCAAAGAATCATAGATCCAAATCAACTGGAGCAAGTTTGAAAATCATCCAAGTTTGCAAATAAAATCCAAATGGTTTTGAAAAAAATATTGTTAAAAACCAGGGTGTCACAAACCTTCCCCCCTTAGGATGAATATCGTCCTCGAGATTCGGTTGCTCAGGGAACAAGTATGGATATGCAGATCTCAAGAAATCTTTCCTTTCCCATGTATCCTCTTCCTCAGTATGGTGCTCCCATAGCACTTTGTAAAACCTGATTATCTTACTCCTGGTAGTTCTTTCCATTTCATCCAGGATTCTGACATGCTTCTCTTCATAGGTCAGGTCTTTAGCCAGTTCTAACTCACTCATATCCGCTTGCTTGACTGGTGGTGCAATGCCCTTCCTTAATTGTGATATATGGAAAACATCGTGCACTTCAGACAATTCTCGTGGTAATTCCAACTGGTATGCTACTCTGTCTCTTCTACCAATCACTGGAAATGGACCAATATATCTCCGTGCAAGCTTTCCCCGCGTATGGAATCTCTTCACTCCCTTCATGGGGGTTACTCTGATGTACGCATACTCTCCGGGTTCAAAGGTCACTTCCCGGTGCTTTGGGTAATAGTAGCTCTTTTGACGGGACTTGCCTGCTCGAAGACGTTCTTGGATATCCTTGACTTGCTTCTCAGCCTCGAGCATCAAGTCCATACCAAAGATTCGGCTATCCCCTGTCTGAGACCAGTTCAAAGGGGTACGACACTTCCGCCCGTATAATGCCTCAAAAGGTGACATCTTCAGACTTGACCGATAGCTGTTTTTATAGGAGAATTCGGCATAAGGTAGACTGTCTTCCCATTTGGGTCCATGAGTGAGAGCACATGACCGAAGCATATCCTCCAGTAACTGGTTTACTCTTTCTGTCTGCCCGTCTGTCTGTGGATGGTATGCCGTGCTATGCTTCAGCATGGTTCCCAAAGCTTGATGTAGTCGCAGCCAGAATGCTAAGGTGAATAGGGAACCCCTGTCTGAGGTGATGGACTTAGGTACTCCATGGAGGCTAACTATCCGGGACATGTAGAGCTGTGCCAGCTGATTTGCGTTGAAAGTGGTTTTTACCGGAATAAAGTGAGCCACTTTCGTGAGTATGTCCACAATGACCCAAATAGTATCGTTCACTTGGGTAGTCCAACAATAAAGTCCATGCATATGTCGTCCCACTTCCACTGGGGAACCGGTAAAGGTTGCCACAGCCCAGCGGGTTTCTGGTGTTCCGCCTTGACCTTGTTGCAGATATCACAGCAGGCGACATAGTAGGCTATATCCCTTCTCATTCCTGGCCACCAAAATGTCTCTCTCAGATCCTGATACATTTTTGTGCCTACCGGGTGGATAGAATATGAGGACTCATGAGCTTCTTTGAGTATTTGCTGCCTCAGATTATCCTGATCGGGCACGCATATCCTCTTCTCGAACCATACGGTGCCTTGATCATCCACGTGGAAGGACTTGACTTTTCCTTTCGGAATCAGCTCCTTGATCTTTTTGATTCCCTCATCTAGCTCTTGGGCCTTCTTGATTTCTTCCATAAGGGTGGGAGTAATTTCCAACGTGTCCGAGGTAGTTGGGCCGCATAGCACCATGTTGAGCTCAGCGAACTCTTCTTGTAACCTTGGATGCATCCTTCCCATCAGTGCATTCACGGTGCCTTTCTTTCTGCTGAGAGCGTCCGCGACCACATTGGCTTTCCCCGGATGATAGTTTATCCTAATGTCATAGTCCTTGACTAGTTCAAGCCATCTTCGTTGCTTGAGATTTAGGTCAGGCTGAGTGAAAATATACTTGAGACTCTTATGGTCCATGTATATTTCACAGCGTTGTCCAATGAGGTAATGCCTCCAAATCTTCAGGGCATGAACTACGGCTGCTAATTCCAAATCGTGTGTGGGGTAGTTCTCCTCATGGGGTCGTAGCTGTCTGGATGCATATGCTACAACGTTCCCTTCTTGCATCAACACGCAGCCGATTCCACGTCTGGAAGCGTCGTAGTAGATGTCGAAACTGTTGTGTATGTCTGGAAGGACTAGGACAGGTGTCGTAGTGAGCTTGGTCTTTAATTCCAGGAAACTGCTGTCGCATTCCGTCGTCCAGACAAACTTTGATTCTTCTTTAGCAACTCCGTTAGGGGCTTGGCTATTTTAGAGAAGCCTTCTATGAAGCGGTGATAATAGCCTGCCAATCCCAGGAAACTACGGACTTCGGTCACCGTAGCTGGTGTCTTCCAATTTAATACCGCAGTTACCTTGCTGGGGTCGACGGCTACTCCTTGTTCTAACAGAATGTGCCCCAGAAATCCCACCTCTTTTAGCCAAAATTCACACTTACTAAATTTGGCATACAGGCGGTGGTCTCTTAATCTTTCCAGGACAGCTCGGAGATGCTGCTTATGCTCTTCTTCATTCTTGGAATATATTAGGATATGATCGATGAATACCACCACAAATTTATCCAGAAAGTGCATGAAGACTTTATTCATCATGCTCATGAAGTAGGCTGGAGCATTCGTCAATCCAAATGACATGACTGTAAATTCATACAGACCTTATCGGGTGGTGAATGTTGTCTTGGGTATATCCTCTTTTCGGATTTTTAGCTGATGATATCCGGTTCGAAGGTCAATTTTGGAGAATACCCGGGCTCCATTCAACTGGTCGAACAAGTCATCGATGCGAGGAAGCGGGTACTTATTCTTGAAAGTGACCTCGTTCAGCTGGCGATAGTCTACGCACATACGTAGACTTCCATCCTTCTTCTTGACAAAGAGCACTGGTGACCCCCATGGCGAGATGCTTGGGCGAATATACCCTTTTTGCAACAATTCATCCAGTTGCTTCTTTAGCTCGGCCAACTCTGGACCTGGCGTGCGGTAGTATTCCTTGTAAATTGGGGCGGTGCCGGGAACCACTTCGATTGCAAATTCCAACTCCCGGTCAGCGGGCATCCCTGGTAGTTCCTTAGGAAATACATCCGGAAATTCATAGACTACCGGAATCAAGTTCATATCCGTGGCGGTAGTTTGGTATGCCATTCCCTTCCTTGTTCTCATCGTGCTGGCAAGGAATTGGGATGTTTGTCCGGTTGGGTTAACCAGTGTTACTGTCCAGCTGGCACAATTGATGCACACCTGATGCGGTGTCAACCAATCCATTCCCAGTATTACGTCCAATCCCGAGGATTCTATGGCAATGAGGGCAGTTGGAAACTTAATTCCATGTATTGAAATTTCCAGATCTCTATAGATCAGATTTGTTCTGAGCAGGGAGCTAGGGGATTGTACCACCATGATTTTGTCTAAAAGCGACAGAGAAAATTTGTGCAAGGTGGCAAAACTCCGCGAAATAAACGAGTGGGAAGCCCTGGAATCAAATAAAATTACTGCAGGTATGTCATTAATAGAAAACATACCAAGGACTACTTCTGGAGCTTCGCAGGCTTCCTCAGCGGAGATATGGTGGACGCGTCCGTGGCAGAAGTTATGATTGGGGCGGCGTCCAATAGTGTTGACCTGCGGCTTGACATCGGCGGATGACTTCCCGTTGTTGGTGGGGCACTGTTTGGAGTAGTGTCCACTTTGGCCGCAAGTGAAGCAGGTATTGTTGCGGCGGCAGTCCTCTATCACGGGCTGTTTGCCGAAGGTCTTGGTCTGGCTCACTGTCTTATTATTGTTGCTGCCATTGCTTCATGTAGGCTTATATTCAGATGTGCCTGGCTGCCAGGTGCGTGGCTTTTGCGCAAACGGCTCTCGGTTGTCCTTCTTGGGTTCAAACTTCCGCTTTTGGTTATCGTGTCCGGACTTGTGCTCCCTTTCGGCTATGAAGGCCTTGTTCACCAGTGTCTGAAAGTCAGGAAAGTCTAGCATGCATAGTTGACAACGGAGGAAGTGATTCCGTCCTCCTAGGAACCGATCTATCTTTCTCTCTTCGGTGGCCACATCATAGGTAGAGTATCGTGACAGATTGTTGAACTTGTTAAGGTACTCTGCCACTGACATATTTCCTTGTGTCCAAGCAAGGAACACCCTTTGCTTCACCTTCATTATGCCGGTCGGAATATGATATTTGCGGAATAATTCCTTAAACTTCTCCCAGGTAATTTCTTCTTCAGAAGACCATGTTGCCTTTGTGTTATCCCACCATATAGCTGCTGGCCCTTCCAGGTAATGGGTGGCAAACGGGACCTTTTCTGAATCCTCGCAACGAGCTATGTCCAACTTCTTTTCTATGGTCCTTAGCCAATCGTCGGCTTCTATAGGGTCCACAGCTTGACCAAAATTGGGCGGCTATGTGCGTTGGAAATCAGATAACCTGGAGTGGGTTCCATTATGATTGTGGTTCTGACCTACCATAACCTGCATACTCTTCAAGAATTCCATAAGATCCTGGTTTCTCTTTTCCTCAAACATTCTCATGATCTGATCAGTAGTAGGTGCTTGAGGTGGTGGGGGTGGTAAATCTTCTGGTGCTTGACCTGCTTGTCTGGTGGATCGACGAACGGGGGTTCCATCGCCGCCTTGGCTACAGCTTCTCTTCATCCTAAATTTGTTCCCATTGCAAAATACCGAATCGATGAGCAACACCCATAAGGGAAACACAGTTATATGACAACAGAAGGAAAATATGCGGAAAAGGCGAATAAAGCAAACCACATAATTATACAAGATAACCCAACATCATACATGGCAAGCTAGTAGGGGGATATCATGGCTAGACTGCTCATACGGCAGTTGACATATGCAAAGATGCATGCTCAACAACTCAAGCCTCCACTCTAGTGGCGCTGGTGGCACGAACACTGCCTGACCACAAACTCCTCGTCATCTGATCCTGAGTCGGAGTCGGAGCTGATGATGTGGATATCATCCTCCGAATCAAAGGAAACACGACGACGCTGCTGGGACGGTTCTCCTTCTGGGGAAGAAGGAGCACGACGCCTCAGCATCGGAGCAACGGAGTGGCAAGGAGTGAGGCCCACTTAGCCGGGGTCTCACGACGGCTACCAGACGAAAAGCCTGGTGGCACAGTGGAGGTAGAAGGATCCTCAAACCTGGGTGGAAGTGGAACTGGTGGTGGATATATGGGTGGATAGATAGGCTGAGGTGGAGGTGGAGCTGGAGTCACGGCTACAAGTGCCCCTAAGACACGAGATAGCTCCTCAGCCAAGGATATGATCGTACGATAACTGGCGTTCAGATAGCAAGATAGCACAGCAGTCGCACGATCACACGCCGGGTCAACAGGAGCGAAAATGACTCGCCCTGTCGTAGGCGACAGTGTGGGATAGTGGAAGAAACCTGGATGAGTCTGCATCTCAACCTCGTGGAAGCACAAGTCAGTGAGAGCCTCCATCGCGGTAAACTAGATCGCCAACTCCGGGGTGGAAGCCGTTCCGCCCTTGGAAGAGCGAGAGTAGCAACCAAGGTCCGAACTCGCGAATAGGAAAGCCTCTGCATGGTACTCGTACATTGACTCAGCAAGCTGTTCCCGAAACACCTGGTACACTGGATCTTCGCCGTGAGGGTACAGTCGAAGCTAGACGTTCTGGAGTAGTACTGGAAAGGTGGATGGTGCAGGCTCAAAATCATAGTGGTATGGAACTGGTGCCATCTACACTCACAATGCCAACGGTTAGTGAAACAATGAATCATGATGCATGCCATGCAGCTATCAAATGCAGCAATCAAATGCAGCAAGCGAGATGCATCCTCAATACCTTATAGTAATCGCAGTTCTAGCGCAGGCTAACTAGGGTGTTCTACAGTCAGCCTGGCTCTCATACCAAGCGTTGTGGCACCCCGGCTCAGAGAACCGGATTACCAGTGTTTCCAACCCAGAGATCATGTCTTCTGGAAACACACAACAACTTGGTATAGAACAGAACTGAACTTGTATTGATAGCAGTCGAGTACAAGCGCATATTTTACAATGATGACGCTGCCAAAGGCACCCTCGGTGATATGATAGTATCTACATTATTTATGTCACATAGCAGAGCCTCGGAGTACTAAGTACTTCTACGGCGTAGCGGAACATAGCGCAACTCCATCCACAGGGACACTGTTGTGGACACATCCTAGTTATCGTAGCACGAACCATCAGGACCTCCGTCCTCGGCTTCTCCTGCATCTGGCATGATACGCCAGGTGAGTACTTGGAATGTACTCGCAAGCTCACGACAACCAAGTAATGCAGCAAACAATAGCATGGCAATCAATATGATAACACCGAAGTAGTTCACTTACGGTAACCGATTATCAACCTACTCTCTTCCGGGTTGTTCCACAACCCTCGGAATACTCATAACCATCGAGTACTTCCAAACACAAGACAAGTTCTTCCATCATTACTATCGTTAGTATGATTCATCACCTAGTGAGGTCTGGACGGCTGTCCATTACCGTGGACTCGGCTATTCGAATAGATTTTTCACTCTGCAGAGGTTGCGCACTTTACCCACACCATGAAGCACCTGGCCTCATGATCCCACTCGGGTGGACCAGCGTTGCTTCAACAAAACCTGCCTAACCCGTGACTCTTTCATCGTACCACCGGCAATCATCCTCCCCCGGAGGCTTGCCCTATGTAACAGCCCGGGACCGACGCTCCAGAAGATTCCCCTTTTGTTCCGTTGTCGTCGTCTGATTCGTTTGTTTGTCGCATTCATCGTCGCATCATTCGCATCATGTGCATGGCATCGTCACTTGTTTTCGAAAACATGCATCCGTTAGTAGTCGCCGGTTCTTCGCGTCGTCCGTTTCGAGTCCAACCACACACGTACGCGCCCGCGGCATCGGTAAAATATTGTTTTTAAAAGGGTGTATTAAGCTTTCTCGGATTGGCTCGAAACTTGGCATGCGGTCTTTATTTGTTGTAGGTAGACCGCCTGCCAAATTTCGTCGCAATCGGAGGTCATTTGATACCCGAACGGTCGACCGCAGTGGCACCGTCATCGGTTTAATTGTCGGACATTTTCGGTGTTTCAAAATCATGTCACGGGCCACAAACTTCCCTCTCTTCTTGGCCCAACAACCTCTTCACAGCCCCTAGCCCAACCTAGCCCCCCCTCCCTTCGTGGCCATCGGATCGCGATCAGACGGACGAGATCCAACCCATCCTAGTCCATTCCCTATATAAAACCACCCCATGAAGAGACCCCTCTCACTCACTAGGGTTTCCCCCTTGCCAAATTGCAGCCACCCCCTCAGAAAACCCCACCTTCTAGCCCCACATCCCTCCAATCCCGAAATCCACTCCTCCCCCTCCTTTTTCAGCCCTCAGATCCCAAATTAGAGGCCTAGATTTCGTCTCCTAGCCTTGCCGGACATTGTCCGGACGACCATAGAGCTGCACCGCGCAACCCGCGCCCGAGCCAGCCCCGCTCGTCACCTCCTCGCCTTCCCCTCGACCCACCGGACCCCGCCACCGCCTGCAAGCCACCGTCGCCGCGCCCCCAGGCACGCCCCTCCGCTGGCCGGAGCTTCCGCTGCAAGGGCGCCCGAGGCTCCCCGTGGTCGCCATCCCACAGCTCCGCCATGGCCGGGCCTTGCCGAGCTCAGATCCGGCCGCCCCAGCCATCCCCCTGCCATCTCTAGCCCTGAATCGCCCGGATTCGGCGAGATCCGGTCGATCTGCGACCATCCCTCACCCGTCCTCACCTCGGAGCCCCGCCGCCTTGCTCCCGGCCCCATGGCTTTCCTCTGGTCGCAGGAGGCGAAGCCCTCGAGCGACGCCCAGCGCCCGCCCGCTCGAGCGCCTGACCTGGGCCCTGCGTGCAGGTGGGCCGCCGCCCCGTCCCAGTGCTGCCAAGGCCCAACTACGCAGCTGCTGGCCCGCTCCCGCTTCAGCCCCACCATCGCCTTCTTCTTCCAAGCCCGCGAGGTGAGCAGAGCCAGCCCACCTCCTTATTGCTATATAGCGCCCTGGGCGCTTTGCAATTATCTTGCGCCTGCTTTGTGTAACCCAGTTTCACCAGATTCAGCCCGCATGTGTTTATTTTCCTACCGCTGCGAATTTAATAATTATTGAGAGAAAAACTGTTTTACAGATTGCACCCCAAACTTCATGCATTTAATAACTTGAGAACCGTGCATCGGATGAAAATACTTTAGATATGTAAAATGTTCAGAATTTCGTGTACATTCACAATTTCCAACTCTCACATGTGTTTAAAATGTTTAACTTGCTGTTTTCATGTAATTTGCGTAAATGCCATGTTAAAATGATTTATTTCATAACTACAAAACCGTAGCTCCGATAAAAATGTTCCACATATGTAACTTGACTAGAAAAACGTGTAGAATTTCATGGCACACTTTATTGTGCTGTTTAATGAATATAAAATATGCTTAGGACAGATCTGGACCAAAATCATAATATGCATATGAGGTCGTTTCGGAAGTGCTATATGTTGCTTTCGGCCTCATTTAAAATGCATAGACGATGTAGTTATTCATGCTTCACCTCTTGCCATGATTAACAACATTTAAAATAATTGTTTAGTTAAACAACATTAACCGCCTTTCCCGTAATATGGAGAGTTATTATCTTGTTATGTTCTCCTTCTCCATTTAAATTGCTTTAGTTCCACCTTCACCTTATGCCATGACCACCCATGTTAAACAACATTTAATATTGATGTGTAGCTAACGAGAGTGAACTAAATATTTGAACGTGGAGTTTCGTCAATATGCAACTCGTTGCATATTGAGCTTCACTTAATGTGTAGCATTTGATTGTTGTGTTTTCCCATGCCATGGCTATTTAAACTGGACATGCATCATATTCATTTGCGCATCATGTCATGCATATGTTGTGGTGTTTATCATGTGTTGATTGTTGGTTCCGGATTGCTTCTTCTCGATAGAGTTCCGAGAGCGTTCGGAGTGTGAGGATTCGTTCGACTACGTCCCGTTCGTCTACTTCACGGATCGCCTGCTTCACGGATTCGTTCTTCTTCCAAACGGGATCTCAGGCAAGATGATTATTTCCCTGGATACCATTACTATCATTGCCATGCTAGATGTCTCGTTTCTATCGCTGTCTCGCTACCTACCACTTGTATGTCAAGCTTCCCAAATTGCCATGAAAAGCCTCTAACCCCTCCACATCCCAGCAAAACATTGTGTGGCTATGTTACCGCTTGCTCAGCCCTTCTTAGAGCGTTGCTAGTTGCAGGTGCAATTGTTTTCCATGTGCCAACATGGATATCCTTTTGATATATCACAATATTATTGCTATTTAATTTAATGCACATATATACTTGGTAAAGGGTGGAAGGCTTGGCCTTTTGCTCGGTGTTTTGTTCCACTCTTGCCGCCCTAGTTACTTGTGTACCAGTGTTTTGTTCCATAATTGAGCGCTCCTAACATGCTCGGGGTTGTTATGGGGACCCCCTTGATTTTCGTTTTAGGTTAAAACTTGTCTGTCAAGGCCCAACTTTGGTACTACATTTGCCCAACATAATAATTCTAATAATTAACTTGACGCATAGGGAGTTAGCGCTACCCGAGGTTCGTTATCCAACATAATACAGGGGGGGCCAGTGCTGCTGGTGCTGGTCCAAATTAGATCACTGTGCGGGGCCACCCCGGGGCAAGTCGGGGGATTTCTATCAGGCCACTGTACGCGTCGCTTATCCGCCGTGTCCTGAGAACGAGATATGCGGCTCCTATCGGGATCGTCGACACGTCGGGAGGCCTTGCTGGACTTGTTTTTCCTTTCTCGAACGTCTTGTGCGAGGAATTCCGAAACTTTGGGCTATCTCGAGGTTGAGGTTTTCCAATGGAATTTCCTAGGAAGATCACGGGATTCGTGGTCGAGGTTATTCCCGCTGTGTGTGGTTAGTTTGTGATGGATGAGTTGGAGCACCCCTGCAGGGTTAAATCTTTCGGAAAGCCGTGCCCGCGGTTACGTGGCAACTTGGAAACTTTGTTTAACACCCGGTCTTAGTAAACTTGAAGTAAACTCAAATAAAATACACCAACTGTATGCGTAACCGTGACTGTCTCTTCTCGGGAGTCCTTTACCGAGGGAGAACACGGTGGGGTTATGTTTGACGTAAGTAGGTGTTCAGGATCTTTTAGAGATCGTTACTAGATCACGTCCGTTTATGCGACAATCATCCCCCTTTATTCTTGTACTCATAAGCTAGCCACTCAAATAAATGCTTAGTGCTTGCTGCAGCCTCACCACTTAACCATACCTCACCCATTAAGCTTTAATAGTCTTGATACCCTTGGAAATGAGATTGCTGAGTCCCCGTGGCTCACAGATTACTACAACAACAGTTGCAGGTACAGGTAATGCGATGATCTGACATGAGCACGATTCTTGTTTGATTTGGAGTTCTTCTTCTTCGTCTTCGATCATACGATGGGTTCCAGGCGGCAGCCTAGGATAGCAAGGATGGATGTCATTTTATCGTTTGTTTTCATCCGTAGTCGGACCCTGCTCTTCTGTATGATGTTTGGATATGTTGTTGTATTGATGTGATATTGATATAGCTTGTGGCGAGTGTAAGCCAATTCCATATACTCATCTCTTCTTTACATGTACTTGTAATGATATCCATTCTTGCGAAACGACGAGATGCGCTTCTATCCCTGTTGAGGCCCTCGTGCCGAAATAAGGATAGGATCGCATCTTGGGCGTGAGAAGTTGGTATCAGAGCCAGTACCGACCTATGAGCCCCCTTGATTGATCGAACTTTGGCCGAGTCGAGTCTAGTGAAAAACTATTCTGAGTCTAGTTATATATCGGAGAGTAGGTTTCTTTTACTCCTCTTCTATGCTCTGGTGAGGTATTCGACTTAGGAATTTTGATTCTACTCCTCTTCTCGCTCAAATTTTTTTTAGGATCACGCGGGTATTTTGGAATCTATATGATACCGATGTGACGGAGTTCTGTCTTGGTGCCTCCTGTCTGACTTGATTTCTTCCGGGGAGTTGAGCTCCAGGGGATTCTTGACACATCGTTATCATTCAGTTTCCTTAGTACTTAAGAAAGCGGATGTTCGAAATTGCTTCAATACTATTCGTGGTGCGAAGAGTGTGGCGGCACCCAGTACTGGGGAGTGGGATCACATGTACTGCCATCTTTAGTATCGCTGCGATTACGAGGATCTGAGGTAGATGAGTTTCCGAGACCTTTGGTTGTGTGTTGAGGGATGTGATACACTGGAGAGTAGTATTACTGCTAGGAGTTGAGTGATCATGTAAAACTCCGTGTATCTGTGTACCCGATTGCATAACCGAGATTTTCGGAGTTCTTAGGTGGGAATTCAAGTGGTTACCTAGGATTATCTTCCACAGATGATGATGTGAGGTTGGGGTTCGACATCGAGTGGTTCGCTTGTTGACGGTCTTTCTTACAGCGGTTCTCGTTGTGTCTTAAAGAGTCCTTGTAGCTTGCTACGTCTCGGGGACGCTTCGTATGTCGTGTGCACTGCCTTGTACATGATGGCTACTGTAAGATAGATCCCGTGTGAGCCTTACCACAAAAATGTCGAGCGAAATCTCTGTCATATATCTGTTTCCGGCTTAATTTGCAAGCCTCATCCTTTGTTTTGTTGGAATATGGTAATTCGAGTTGCTTCGATGTCAAGTGGTCATATCATATCTTTTCTAAGCGGTGTTCTCACATTTTTATGGGAATGCTAATCCTTTTGTTCAACCGGAGTTGTCATGTCAATTCTTTCCAACCGGTGTGCTTCTCTTCAAGATGATTCTATCCCTTCCAATTTTTTGCAAGATCTATCCTCATCCTTCCTTTTCCCCGGAGTTCGTTTCATCCGTTCCAAGTCTTCTTTATTTTCCCCACCCTCCCACCCTTTTTCGTCAATAATTAAATTCTCATCCAAGTCCCTTTTTATTCATGTGACGCTACCGCTATCTTTTCCTCGATGCTGTATCCGGTGATTCATTGTGGAGATGCTCAAGTGATTCAAAGTTCATCATTCCTCGTTATCTTTTTCTTTCCCGGTGGATTCAATTCAAGCTTTCGGTGCTCATGATTTCCTTTTCATTCTCTAAATGCTTTCCCATGTTGGAAGTTCTTATCTAAGCTTTCGGTGCTCTTGTTTATTCCCCTCTCTCTATTCTATCCGGAGTGGCAAGAGATCTCAGAAGTCTTGTGTTCTCATTCAAAATCCTTTCAATTGTTTCGAGGTTCTCACCTCAACAAGTTTTCAATTGCACCGGTGCAATCTCTCTTCATAAGCAATCTTTCAATGGTGGTCTCTTTGAGTGGGTTCATAACCCACAGGTTGTTCCCCAGGATCTGACCTGACTCTTCTAATCTTTTCCGGAGATGCCCTCAAGTGCTTGTCAATATGACGTAAGAATAAATCTCATCGGTCTTATTCCTTCTCCAAGATCGCTTAGAATTGTTTTCATCGTGGCTCAACCTTTCCTTATTCATTGTTCCGGAGTGTCTCGGCAATTCATGATGTTCTTTCTTGTCATCATTCTCAGCATTGAAGACCGAAGGAGAGTTTCTCTTAAATCTTGTTCCATTCTCGGAGATACATGGTTTCAGCTTCGTGTTATCCTATCAAATTGTTTTCGATCTTGAGTAATTCCTTCCTTATCTATCCGAAGCATTCCGAGTTGTTTTCATTTCTCGATCCTCCGAAGGCCATCATTTCAGAAGATTTCTTCGTTCTCATCTTTCAGCTTTCGTTCTCCAATTCTTCTCAATTGTTGTCTCTTCGTGCGTATCTCAATTATTCCGGTGCTTCGTTCAAGTTTTCCATTAGGCGGATCATGATCTCTTCGTTCTCATGTCATGTATCTCCATGCATTCGTAGTATCCTCATTCATTTCAATTCTTACCGGTGTCTCGTTCAAGACTTCTTCAAGTTCATGTTGTTATCTCCTTCTAATCTATTCAAGAAGAATAAGTCATATGCAAAATCCGTTGCTTGTCATCAATTTAACTTGGTGAAGGATAAGCATAACATAATTCTTATTCTTGTTTCATCAAGTGATTTCAATCTTTCTTCCGGAGTTGTTCATGGTATCAAATTCTCGGTTTTAAGTTGTTCATCTTTCTTCCCGGAGTTCCAAGTTTCCTCAAGTATCTCATAGTGAAGCTTCATCTAAATTGCAACGTCATAATCTTGTCCTTTTCAACCTTCATTTCTTTTGATCATTTTTTTGTATACGGAGGTTCTTCATGGTGGTGTGTTAAGGAGTTTATTATTTCTCGAAGTGTTCTTCAAGATTCTTGTTCGAAGAGCTCAAGCATTCTTTATCTTGCATTCCCAAATGCAAATTCATTCTCCCTTATCTTCTGAGATGGTGTTATAGCATTCTTGATTCATGAAGAGTCTCGAAGAGAATTTGTCAAGAATGAGATATGTAAACCCATCTTTTCTTTGTTGGAATTATCTTGGCATGGATTTCACCTAAAGCTCTTCCTAAAGATTGTTGCTATCATGGTGTTTATCAATGATCCAAGCTCTCAATGTATCCTCTTGGTGAAAGAAGTTTTCATCTCTTCGTTGATCTCAATGAAACCAATTGTTTCTGTTTGTGGCCGGTTGTCACCTCATTATTTTGAGATGTTTTCCATAAGCCCACAACAAGTATTTTCTTTCGTTGTTGATTTCCAACAACTCCGTTCAATCTCTTCTTGTTAGGATGCTTTTCAAATTCAATGGTGGTAGGAAATGTCATTTCTTCTCCATTCTCTTCTCTCTAATGATCTAGCTTCATTCTTTTGTTCCGGAGGCATTGTGATGTTGATCTATTCATCCCATCATCTCGGTAGTCAAGATCATGTTCTTTCCTCGCTTATCCATCTAACCAGAGTGTTGTGTTCTCTTTCAAGTTCTCCCATCTTATCAATTTTTGTCCCTCTGTCCTACCGAAATGCTGCTGAAATTTCTTTTGAATTCTTCCTTGTTTCTCATGTCATTCTTCATCTCTTTCCAACCTTCATGTTTCTATCATTTCACTCGTTTGTCAACGAAGCAACTAAGCTTTACCTCTCCCTTTCGTCTTACTCTTCCCCTTCTCATTCTAAGATCTCGGGTCGAGATCTCTTGTAAATGGAGGAGAGTTGTAACAGCCCGGGACCGACGCTCCAGAAGATTCCCCTTTTGTTCTGTTGTCGTCGTGTGATTCGTTTGTTTGTCGCATTCATCGTCGCATCATTCGCATCATGTGCATGGCATCGTCACTTGTTTTCGAAAACTTGCATCCGTTAGCAGTCGCCGGTTCTTCCCATCGTCCGTTTCGAGTCCAACCACACACGTACGCGCCCGCGGCATCGGTAAAATATTGTTTTTAAAAGTGTGTATTAAGCTTTCTCGGATTGGGTCGAAACTTGGCGTGCGGTCTTTATTTGTTGTAGGTAGACCGCCTGCCAAATTTCGTCGCAATCGGAGGTCGTTTGATACCCGAACGGTCGACCGCAGTGGCACCGTCATCGGTTTAACTGTCGGACATTTTCGGTGTTTCAAAATCATGTCACGGGCCACAAACTTCCCTCTCTTCTTGGCCCAACCACCTCTTCACAGCCCCCTAGCCCAACCTAGCCCCCCCCTCCGTTCGTGGCCATCGGATCGCGATCGGACGGACGAGATCCAACCCATCCTAGTCCATTCCCTATATAAAACCACCCCATGGAGAGACCCCTCTCAGTCACACTACTAGGGAAAACCCTAGCAGTAGCGCGGGTATTTGGTGTATCAGTAGCGCGGGTAACCACGCTGCTGATACGGCGCTACAGCTAACGTTTATCAGTAGCGCGTTTTGACACGCGCTATTGCTATACCTACTTAGCAGTAGCGCTTTCTGTACCAGCGCTACTGCTAAGTCTATCAGTAGCGCGTTTTGACGCGCGCTACTGCTATACCTGCTTAGCAGCAGCGGTTTTTGTAGGAAGCGCTGCTAGTAGTTACTAGCAGCGCACGTCTCTACCCGCGCTACTACTATTATTACGTATTTCTTTTTTGTTTTATGCCGTATATTCATACGCCATTATACAAGTTTTCATACAGTATCATCATAATACATCATTGTCATATAACAACTACTCATCATCATCATTTTCGTCCATGAGACATCATATAACAACTTGGTCACTAGTCTATTATATATAAAAAGTGTTTGACGGGTTAATGAGAAGAAAGATAAATAATCTAAAAATTACCACAATAATTAGAAACATCTGGTCGTTGATTTGGTGGACCCATAACTTAAAAGACATAATTAATGGATCAGATCTAATACCGCTCCATCTTATCAAAAAAAAAAATCAAAAGAAAAAAAAACTGCAGCGATCCTTAGCCTGCATGTGCGGCTCAATCCTGCTTAATTTTTTGGAACAAACGTCGCATACACATTCATCATGTACATGCGACTCAATCCTGCCTACGTTTTGGAATAGAAGTCACGTACAAAGCAATGATTGGCACGTCCATTAAGAAATAGAGGGAGGATCCTCAAAAAAGAGAAAAAAATTGAGGAAGCAAAAAAATTATTCACGTACACAGCTATCATTGCCACGTCCATTAAGAAATAGAGGGACACCTCAAAAAATGAAAATTAATAAATAGATGGAGGAATAAAAAGCACACTGCGTCTAAAAAAAGAAAACTACATAAAGTTCTGTCCGGAGCAAAAATAAAATAGGCTAATGTATAAGTTGAGTTCAATTTGGACAGCGCATATAGAACTAGATTGTACATCTATCTATTACATATTAAAAAGTGCTCGACGGGTTAATCATAAGAAAGAAAAATAAATTAGAAATTACCACAATAATTAGAAACATTTGGTACTTAATTTTGTGGACCCGTAAGTTGAAAGGCATAACTAATGGGTTAGATCTAAGTTCGACCGATCTCAAAAAGAAAACAAACTGCAGCTATCCTTAGCCTGTACGTGCGGCTCAGTCTTAAAATAAAGATTACGTGCAGTCCAAAAAAATGATTACATGGAAACCTTCTTTTATAAGGAAAAAACCTATAGCTAACGAAGTATATGTGTGGCTCAATCCCAGAATAAAGATAGAAGACACAACTACTCAGAAAACAAAAACATCGCAACTGCCGTGCTTAATGTCTTGGACCTCACGTAGCGGCCGTCGCAATGAGTCTCTGCACTAGCGCTGCCGGTATTGCTTCGGGATCTGAGGTCTCTTCACCGTCGCCTAGCTACAAACAAAAACTATCAACTCCCATTCTCTTTTATAGAAAGAAAAAACTACGTTCAAGGGATAGATTCCAGATCTCCTTCTTCAGGGTAAAAAACTCTTCTCCCGACCACTATCCTCACTGCATGTTCGAGCCTCCCATCCACTAGCTTCGTCAATCCTGGCTGCCAGGTTGTTTCCTCTGGACGTACAAGCATGCGTTCCACCAACTTCTTCAATCTTGGGCACAAGGTTGTTGCCGTCAGAGTAGGCACATCGGGAGGTTTCGGGTCCAGCGGCAGTAACTGTTGTAATATTACAGTGATGGTGGTGCCACCAAGTACCTGCCTTCTAGGCATGAGGTGGATGACATTTGATTAAGTTCCTTGCATGTCTTTAAAAAATATACTATCCTTAGCCTGTACGTGCAGCTCGGTCCTAAAATAAAGATTACGTGCAGTCTAAAAAAAAGGATTACATGGAAACCTTCCTTTATAAGGAAAAAACCTACAGCTAACGAACTATACATGTGGCTCAATCCTAGAATAAAGATAGAAGACACAGCTACTCAGGAAACAAAAACATCGCAACTGCTGCGACCAATGTCGTCGACCTCACGCAGCGGACGTCGCAATGAGTTTCTGCACTAGCGCTGCAGGTATTGCCTTGGGATCCGAGGTCCCTTCACCGCCGCCTAGCTACAAAGAAATACTATCAACTCCCATCTCTTTTTGGAGAAAGAGAAAACTATGATCAAGGGATCAATTCAAGATCTCCTTCTTCAGGGTAAAAAACTCTTCTCCCGACCACTATCCTCACTGCATGTGACATACAAGCATGCGTTCCACCAACTTCTTCGATCTTGGGCGCAAGGTTGTTGCCGCCGGAATAGGCACATCGGGAGGTTTTGGGTCCAATGGCAGTAACTGTTGTAATATTACATTGATGGTGGTGCCACCAAGTACCTGCCTTCTAGGCATGAGGTGGATGATATTTGATTAGGTTCCTTGCATACTTTGAGCATACTAAATATATAGGGCAAATGTTTCGTACGATCTGGTGTAGTTACTCCCACTTTTGTTTTGTATATTCTTGGTAGCGTCTATCATATTGGAGGGTATGTACATGTATTATGTAGTATATAAGAACGTATAGGTAGTATGTATACTATTTTTTTGGTAGTATATACCATACTTTGAGCATACTCTTTTTTCCGTACAAATATGCACGTATTTCACGAATATAACAAAAACTATGGGATCAGTTGGAATTTTTCATCTAGCTCACTTTGAAGTATCTTAAATATACATTATGAACATACTAAAAATGACAAAGGAGTATATATACTCTCACATTGTAGTATATGACACATGTGTGTAACTACACCCGGTAGTAGGTATATATATTCGTGAAAATGATAAAGGAGTATATATACTCTCACTTTGAAGTATATTATATATATATATATATATATATATATATATATATATATATATATATATATATATATATATATATATATATAGACACAACTCTCAAAGAAACAATTGGTTGAAATAGTTCATTGATTTCAAATATTGACAAATCTGTAATATGTGATATGAGAGTCCTCAAGCCTTTTATATACTGCAACCAATAGTGACAGCATCTGGACACTGTTATATTTTATATGTAGAATACAATCAAACATGTTCTGTTATTCAATTATTAAATATTAATATGCCTTTGGGAGTTTGTTGAAAATTAATAGATGTAGGGGGCCTAACACCACCAATATCGGTCCCAAGACCAGAAAAAAGTGGAAGGAGAATAGAAAAATTAACACTATGCTTTTGTATTTGACCTTCATAACTTACTATCATCATTTTGTAATTTGGCCATAGGTTAATCAAGTGAAGATCAAGAGCAGCCAACATACAGGGTGGTACACAAAATAAACTGGAAGGTTAGTTACTAACAAAAACTACCTTAATTTATTTATTTGTTCAATCGTACAGTGAAACAAAATAGGGGGAAGTGAGACGTGTAGGTCAAAAAAATTAGACCTATCTCTGCCTAAAGATGTGTTTACACATGGAGAACTACATGCATCATTCTCAAGTCATAGTAAAGGGATGTACTAAGGATAATAGTATATAAATAAATATTCTAATGGCATGGAAAAAATCTTTTAGTATAGTTCTTCTTCAACAAGATATTGCTACTGACCTTTTATTAGACGAGAATAAGTACATGAAAAATTGTATACTACAAACAATCTTCACAATAATAACAAAAATATCAATGCTAACATGATATGGCGGGATGGATATGGCCTGCAGATATGAAAAAGTAATGGAAATGTGCATCGGCATTTGATGGAAACAACTCATTCACACCTAACATCGATGCTGAATGGTATTTGATATTTGAGGCTCATTACATAGTTGAGAGCTTGACTACGAATAGGGTTACAGGGTCAACTGCCAATGTCAAACCGAAGCACAAATAAAGTGGATAGGCATAAAAAATAATATTTTCAATACCTTAATTACATCGGTTGAACATTAACAACACAGGAAAGGGATACGAATAAGGGGAATATAACATGAATAGGAAAGGGAAAAAATAGTTGGACCTGCAGGCGCAGGATGACAACCGCTATTGAGAACGAATACGACGCGTCGGCCGACCTTTATTTTCACTAATATGGATGTCTCTTCTGGAGGATGAACTAAGTATGGATCCAAGCTGGCTACCGGAGATGAGATCCTTGCACAACGAATCAGCAAGGACACCAACGTTGCTCTTTGTGTAGCTGGACATTAGCCGGCGGCATCAATCTGGGAGTCAACGAAGAAAAAGGAGGGTGCCTTTGCTCTATGACTAGCTGGACCTGGGAGTCAACGGAGAAAGGAAGGAAAGGAGAAATGCGGCAAACGGGATCGTGCAAGACCAGCCTCTGTGTGAAGGTGTGAGAGATGCCGGAATGTTGTGTGCATCCGTGTGAGCCTGTTGGGCTAAAAGCCCAACTAATCATTCAAGTACGAAAAATATATTTTAGTACAAATAGCACAAATAATCAGCTATGAATTGTTCTAAAAATCAGCTATGAATTTTAAAATAACACCTATGGTTAGTATACATCATATCAGGAAAGAAGTATAGTGCATATACGTACATTTAACGTAATTATGTAACTTCTGGTGATGCAAATTTTTTTTAAAATAAATCCAAACTAACATGTACTTCATGGGAATATGAAAAAAGATCGTTAGAAAATCACCCATTTTGATGCATATGATACTTCTTAGGAAACCATTATATACTAAAATAAAGAAACTTTAATACACCTCAACGGTATTTACAAGCTTACCACACACCATGTACACATCACTTCAGCTGCATTAGGTAAACCAGTGGATTCGAGCACGTAGCACTAAAAAATTATCAACACCATAGCCTCTAGATAATTCCCCGAAACGTTAATGGGTCATATCCTTGAAATCACCACTTCATGACAAACCAAAACAAACTGGCAAATATGAACTAATTTCAGTCTAACTATATTAAATACTAGCCCGCGCGAAGAGCGGGCCACTTTGCTAGTTATAATAACAACTCCTAGGACCTACTCCTAATCACTACTCCTCCTCAGCATCACCATCAACTCTAACACATTGTAGCACATAATAAAAACTTCTCATCATCATCATAGTCATATATAATCAACACTAACTAATTGTTCTTAATACCTAGGACCTACTCCTGCTTCTCTCTCTGAGGTAAAATAGCATAAAACATGTGTAGCACTCCTTCTTCATTATATTGGAGAATGCATATGAACCTGTCTCCTAATTGTGGCATGCGCTTCTGATTGCTGCCCCCTAGTACTTCTCTGCGATCCTTCACAATTTTGCTCCAGTCTTTGACTAATAAGACTTGCTCGCTTCGAGAAATGATGAATGCACTCATGTGCAATACATGATATCTTGGCCGTAAGCTAACCATTGCCATGCGACCTTTAGACTCGATCCAACGAGGCACAACACTCATCGGGAGTCCCTGTTGAAGAACATCGTAGTAACATACTTAGCAATGAAGTTTAGCTTAAAAAATAATGTATGCAAAAGATGCACTGAGGACAAATAGTAAAAATCTTACCATCTTTCCAAGATAGATGTGACCGTAGTTCAATACGCACACTAGTGGCCACACGTTTTGAGTACTAATATCTCGAAGTCCAGGAAAATTACCTGTCTTGACAGTATCAAGATCCTCCAGCCATGAAACATAACGACCTATCTCCTCGCAGTTTAGTTCAGCCCCGGGACAGTAGTAGGTGATGTCTACCAAGCGCTGGACATGTTTGCTTGAATGGAAATAAGCTGTCAATAGAAATTAGTTGTCAACTATTTTTAAATAAACAATATAAATTAGTTAAAAAATATGGTTGAGAAACTCACATAATGGTAGAACTGGAGGCGTCTGCACATCGACCCAGATGTCGATATTACCTTCAATTTCATCTTCCAGACAAATATCAAAGGTGATAAGCATATTAGGCTCAAATGCATAAGCCTTGCATAGTGCTCTCCAACTTTTGCATTCAAAATAGGAGTAGGTGTCTGCATTGTACAATTTTACGGCAAAAATATAACCATGCTCGGTCCTCAAGTGAACTCTCTTTACCTCCATACTTTTTTTAGTACTGAAACCAATCTTATCCAAGACATAAATTCTTGCATGGCAGGGGATACGCTAGTAGAATAGTAAAAAATTAAAATTATAAGTTGAAGCAAAAGAAGCAGAAGTCATGCTTAATTACGAAAAAAGACTTGTTGTTGTGACTTACGGTATCCACTTCAAAGGTCTCATCCAGCATGATGCTGAAGCGCCTACCATCAACTAGGTGAGGCTTGTCGCACAGGCCACGCTCGTCTTCGCAGCATTCGCACATAACGAATTTCCTTTCGTCGTCAGACATTTCCTATGTTCATAGTTGAAACATTTAAAATCGATCGAAGGCAACTACCAGGAAACTGATCAACACACAGATCACTATTACTCAATATGCAACGGGTTGACTTTAGGTCTGTCGAGTCTTTCCTTCCTAAACTCTCATCTCACGTATATGGTGGGCACTCCCTCTGATATTGCGACCGTCGGTGATGGTGGCTCCTCCATTCGTTCCCGAGTGCATTACACCAAAATGTCTAGCACACGGGAACGAAGGAGAAGCGACCCCCACGACAACAGTCGGGATTCTTCCTCTCTCATATTTCGACCGTCGGTGATGGTCGCTACTCCTCCTTTCCCTAGTGCATTACAAATATCTAGCACAAGGAAAAGAAGGAGAAGCGACCCCCACGACAACAGTCGGGATTCTTCCTCTCTCATATATATATATGGTGGATACTCTCCCTCACTGAAAGACACACAAGGAGCCGAAACAGACCTAAAGTCAACCCGTTCCATATATCGAGCAATGACATAGAAAAAATGCCCTATGTTTTGCCGGAATATCATTGAATTCCCGTTCTGGCAAATCACAAGCACTCGATATGTCCTACATTGTAGCACAAGTCATGCTAAAATTCATGAAAAAAAATCGGCATGACCTTTGCTAAAAACAGGACATATCGAGCGCCTGAAATTTTCCGGAACGGAAACGAATCAACATTCCGGCAAAACATAGGCCACTCGGAGGTACATTGCAAACAAGAACACCAAGACATCGTCTATATTCAGAATGCATCATCATCGACATCAATGACATGGCGACTAGCACTAGCATTTTGAACATCGACATTTACAACACATTATCATCTATATTCAAAAGTTGCATATCAACAAGAAAATATCAACTAACCTACTAAATCAAAAGCTTCTCAAGGCCTCGTCCTCCTCACCTTTTTTCCAACTACCGGGACTACTAATTTCAAGTACAAAGCTCTCCTATGAATATGCTACTGCTCTTACTTCCCCATGGATTCGATAATAAGGAAATGAAGAACGGGAACGAAACGAAATAAAGCATTTCTAGCGTAGCAGGGAGGAGGGGTTGTGGATGGAGGAGGGAGGAGGGAGAAGGAGGGGCAACTGAAGAAGGGAGGAGGAAGGAGGATGGAGGAGGAAGGCAGAGCGAGGAGGGGCCGGCCGGCGGCGAATGGAGGAGTGGAGGGAGGACGGAGGAGGTGGGGCGGGGGGAGGGAGGAGGGGGAGGATTACCGAGTCCAGGGAGGAGGGGGAGGTGACGGCGGCAGAGGGAGGAGGGGTAGGCGATGGCGGCGGCGAGCGGCGGGGGGCAAAGAGGGAGCGACAGTGTTAGGGGGGAGTTAGGGGCCGGGAGTGAGGAAGAGAGAGGGAGCGCATGGGGTGGATAAGGTGGGCATAGCAGCAGCGCGGGTTGGTGCCAAGTGCTACAGCTAAGTAGAATAGCAGCAGCGCTGGTTGAGGTAGGGCGCTAATACTATACCTAGCCTGTCGGGAATGGTGTGGCAATTAGAGTAGTAGCACGTTTTATACGTGCCACGCTACTGATATGTGTTTATTAGTAGCGTTGTTTATGTACACGCGCTACTGCTAAGTAGCAGCAGCGCCTCCTTTTAAAAAGCGCTACTCGTAAGCTTCTGTGTATAAGGTTTTCCCTAGTAGTGTCACTAGGGTTTCCCCCTTGCCAAATTGCAGCCACCCCCTTTGAAAAACCCCACCTTCTAGCCCCACATCCCTCCAATCCCGAAATCCACTCCTCCCCCTCCTTTTTCAGCCCTCAGATCCGCAATTAGAGGCCCAGATTTCGGCTCCTAGCCTTGCCGGACATTGTCCATGGCCGCCGGACATTGTCCGGACGACCACAGAGCCGCACCGTGCAGCCCGCGCCCGAGCCAGCCCCGCTCGTCGCCTCCTTGCCTTCCCCTCGACCCACCGGACCCCGCCACCGCCTGCAAGCCACCGTCGCCGCGCCCCCAGGCACGCCCCTCCGCTGGCCGGAGCTTCCGCTGCAAGGGCGCCCGAGGCTCCCCGTGGTCGCCATCCCACAGCTCCGCCATGGCCGGGCCTTGCCGAGCTCAGATCCGGCCGCCCCAGCCATGCCCCGGCCATCTCTAGCCTTGAATCGCCCGGATCCTGCGAGATCCGGTCGATATGCGACCATCCCGCGCCCGTCCTCACCTCGGAGCCCCGCCGACTTGCTCCCGTCGCCATGGCTTCCTCTGGTCGCAGGAGGCGAAGCCCTCGAGCGACGCCCAGCGCCCGCCCGCTCGAGCGCCTGACCTGGGCCCTGCGTGCAGGTGAGCCGCCGCCCCGTCCTAGTGCAGCCAAGGCCCAACTGCGCAGCTGCTGGCCCGCTCCCGCTTCAGCCCCACCATCGCCTTCTTGGGAAAAGCCCGCGGGGTGAGCAGAGCCATCCCACCTCCTTATTGCTATATAGCGCCCTGGGCGCTTTGCAATTATCTTGCGCCTGCTTTGTGTAGCCCAGTTTCACCAGATTCAGCCCGCATGTGTTTTTTTTCCTAGCGCTGCGAATTTAATAATTATTGAGAGAAAAACTGTTTTACAGATTGCACCCCAAACTTCATGCATTTAATAACTTGAGAACCGTGCATCGGATGAAAATACTTTAGATATGTAAAATGTTCAGAATTTCGTGTAGATTCACAATTTCCAACTCTCACATGTGCTTAAAATGTTTAACTTGCTGTTTTCATGTAATTTGCGTAAATGCCATGTTAAAATGATTTATTTCATAACTACAAAACTGTAGCTCCGATAAAAATGTTCCACATATGTAACTTGACTAGAAAAACATGTAGAATCTCATGGAACACTTTATTTTGCTGTTTAATGAATATAAAATATGCTTAGGACAGATCTGGACCAAAATCATAATATGCATATGAGGTCGTTTCGGAAGTGCTATATGTTGCTTTCGGCCTCATTTAAAATGCATAGACGATGTAGTTATTCATGCTTCACCTCTTGCCATGATTAGCAACATTTAAAATAATTGGTTAGTTAAACAACATTAACCGCCTTTCCCGTAATATGGAGAGTTATTATCTTGTTATGTTCTACTTCTCCATTTAAATTGCTTTAGTTCCACCTTCACCTTATGCCATGACCACCCATGTTAAACAACATTGAATATTGATGAGTACCTAACAAGAGTGAACTAAATATTTGAACGTGGAGTTTCGTCAATATGCAACTCGTTGCATATTGAGCTTCACTTAATGTGTAGCATTTGATTGTTGTGTTTTCCCATGCCATGCCTATTTAAACCAGACATGCATCATATTCATTTGCGCATCATGTCATGCATATGTTCTGGTGTTTATCATGTGTTGATTGTTGGTTCCGGATTTCTTCTTCTCGATAGAGTTCCGAGAGCGTTCGGAGTGTGAGGATTCGTTCGACTACATCCCGTTCGTCTACTTCACGGATCGCCTGCTTCACGGATTCGTTCTTCTTCCAAGCGGGATCTCAGGCAAGATGATCATTTCCCTGGATACCATTACTATCCTTGCCATGCTAGATGTCTCGTTTCTATCGCTGTCTTGCTACCTACCACTTGTATGTCAAGCCTCCCAAATTGCCATGAAAAGCCTCTAACCCCTCCACATCCCAGCAAAACATTGTGTGGCTATGTTACCGCTTGCTCCGCCCTTCTTATAGCATTGCTAGTTGTAGGTGCAATTCTTTTCCATGTGCCAACATGGATATCCTTTTGATATATCACAATATTATTGCTATTTAATTTAATGCACATATATACTTGGTAAAGGCTAGAAGGCTTGGCCTTTTGCTCGGTGTTTTGTTCCACTCTTGCCGCCCTAGTTACTTGTGTACCGGTGTTTTGTTCTATAATTGAGCGCTCCTAACATGCTCGGGGTTGTTATGGGGACCCCCTTGATTTTTGTTTTAGGATAAAACTTGTCTGGCAAGGCCCAACTTTGGTACTACATTTGCCCAACATAATAATTCTAATAATGAACTTGACACATAGGGAGTTAGCGCTACCCGAGGTTCGTTATCCAACATAATACAGGGGGGCCAGTGCTGCTGGTGCTAGTCCAAACTAGAGCACTGTTCGGGGCCACCCCAGGGCAAGTCGGGGGATTTCTATCAGGCCACTGTACGCGTCGCTTATCCGCTATGTCCTGAGAACGAGATACGCGGCTCCTATCGGGATCGTCGACACGTCGGGAGGCCTTGCTGGACTTGTTTTAGCTTTCTCGAACGTCTTGTGCGAGGAATTCCGAAACTTTGGGCTATCTCGAGGTTGAGGTTTTCCAATGGAATTTCCTAGGAAGATCACGAGATTCGTGGTCGAGGTTATTCCCGCTGTGTGTGGTTAGTTTGTGATGGATGAGTTGGAGCACCCCTATAGGGTTAAATCTTTCGGAAAGCCGTGCCCGCGGTTACGTGGCAACTTGGAAACTTTGTTTAACACCCGGTCTTAGCAAACTTGAAGTAAACTCAAATAAAATACACCAACTGTGTGCGTAACCGTGACTGTGGGGTTATGTTTGACGTAAGTAGGTGTTCAGGATCTCTTAGAGATCGCTACTAGATCACGTCCGTTTATGCGACAATCATCCCCCTTTATTCTTGTACTCGTAAGCTAGCCACTCAAATAAATGCTTAGTGCTTGCTGCAGCCTCACCACTTAACCATACCTCACCCATTAAGCTCTAATAGTCTTGATACCCTTGGAAATGAGATTGCTGAGTCCCCATGGCTCACAGATTACTACAACAACAGTTGCAGGTACATGTAATGCGATGATCTGACGTGAGCGCGATGCTTGTTTAATTTGGAGTTATTCCTCTTCTTCTTCGATCATAGGATGGGTTCCAGGCGGCAGCCTGGGATAGCAAGGATGGATGTCATTTTATCGTTTGTTTTCGTCCGTAGTCGGACCCTCCTCTTCTGTATGATGTTTGGATATGTTGTTGTACTGATGTGATATTGATGTAGCTTGTGGCGAGTGTAAGCCAATTCCATATACTCATCTCTTCTTTACATGTAATTGTAATGATATCCATTCTTGGAAAACGACGAGATGCGCTGGGTGGCCCCTATGGCCCCTGTCGAGGCCCTCGTGCCAAAATAAGGATAGGATCGCATCTTGGGCGTGACACCCTGGGTGGCCCCTATGTCCTCATGACACCTGCCACCGTCGTGGCCCAAACTAAATAGTCCCAAACGGGGACTACACTATCCCAAACGGGGACTGAACTGTCCCAAACGGGGACGCCGGCACAAACCAACAACAACTGGTCTCACAGGGTTATCGCCGCCTACCTGATCAGGGCAGCATGCGCGCATAACCCTCCCTCTTTGGAGGTACCGATGAAAGATCACGCAGTCAAGCCAAGTCAAGGCCATCCCATACCGGCAAATGTAGTTGCACGAGTATGCCCGGACAAGTGACTCAATATTAACTGACTAAATTCATCTTGCAAACATAGTAATTCCTCACCATACTTAGGTATTTAATATTGTTATGATTTATCCATGATAAATAAATCAACATAATGCATATAAAGATGCAATGCTATGGAAATGCATGCATGAAATGGGTATCATGGCTTGCCTTGCTCTGTTGGGTGGTTCAAACACTCTTGATCGTCAAAGGCACCAAAATCTCCCTCTGAAAGTATTTTGAAAATACAATTGAAAATGTCACATAAAGCATTTTTATTAACTAGATATTCTGTGGGTATAGGAAAAATACCAAAATTTTCCAAAAATTAAAGGGGTTCAAAACAAACACAATGCAAAAAGAATCAATTGAATTGGAGCTATGGATAAAAAGTTATTTAGGGTCAAAGTCTGGTCAAAATTCTGATTTAAAATGACTTTAAATAGAAAATCAGAAAATCTCCACCGGGCCACGTCGAAAGCGTATTTTCAGAATACGCTTCCACTTACCCCTTCGCGCGCGCGTGGGCTGAGCCGCTGACGGGTGGGGTCGGCCCTTTTAAAACAGAGAGAGAGAGAGGAACAGAGGCAGGGCGGGGCTCCGGCGACAGAGACGGCGGCGGCGCTCGGAGTTGAGGGGAATAGATCAGGCGCTCGAAGATGAACCCATACATACCCGCAGCGTGACTGGAGGTGGCCGGACGGCGTCGTCCCCTTCCTCTCCGACGGCGGCGGCGTTCGGGTGGTCGTCGGAGAGGTTCAATCCGGCAGCAATCCGATCGGGGAAGAGCTCTAGGAAGACCAGGGAGACCTACTAGTCTCAATGGAGGGCTCAGGAGGGGCTAGGAAGGGGCTGGAGGGGGCGGTCGATAGAGCTAGGGCGGCGGAGCAACTCCGGCGAAGCTCGAGGCCAGAGGGCCTCTCGGCCTTGGCTCTTGCTTGGGGGAGCCGATTAGAGGAGGAGGGAGGAGGATGATGAGCTCGGAGAGGCCGGGCGAAGCTATTTATAGGCAGGGAGCGCGGGCGACGACCTCTCTGGAATGGCGGCGACGTGGCTACGTCACTGGAGCTAGGACGGCGAGGTGGCCATCGCGAAGCGGGGCGAAGGGACGGGAGAAGGCAGGGACATTCAATGCGTGAAGGGACGGCTCGCGGGGAAGACGACGGCGGGGATGCCACTGTGCCCGCACGGGTCTCACAGTGTGGCGCTACGGTGGCGGCCGGCGAGGGCTTCTCCGGCGAGGGGGAAGGGTCTAGAGGGTCTAGGTGGCTGTCGGGGAGCTGGTCGGCACTAGCAGACGAGGTACGGCGACGCGGGCATCTCGCTCCGATGAGACCCGAGCCTGGCGGCGCCCAGAGCGCGGTTTTGGCAGGCTGGCTACGCGGTCACCGCGTGCACAGGCACCCGTGGCGCGCGCTGGCCTGCCACACCTTGTCTGGAGCGTCGTTCACGCGTACTACAGTCCACTGGTGGCACTAGCTTGCCCAACAAGCCACTGAGCTGAGAGGTATCATCACCAATAGCTCACTGTCAGCAACTTTAGGAGGTTCTGGGGAGAAAATAAAATGGAGATGGACCAATGGAGATGTCTAGGGCTATCTAGGCTGGAGGGACTACAGACTGGCAAAGTTTGAGGAAGTTTGAGAAAGAAATGAGTATGCTTGCTTTGAAAACCACCATTCTGGTCCAGAATCTAAATGAGCTTGTGGAACTCACATAGATGCTCTGCAAATGATGAAACTTGGTGGAGAGAAGTTATTTGGTAGTGCACACATGCCATAAAATTTGTAGATCATTTGTGCACCCCCAGCTTGTACTTCCTTCACAAAGGTTCAAAATAAGCAGAAACTTGACAGGGTCCTGCTGCTCAAAATTTGTACTGGACCAGATGATGTTTTTGCATATTGGAGCTAGATAGGATCCCTAGGAGCTTGAGGAATTTATTGGGAATTTTCTGAGATAGGAAAAATGGGGTTACTTCACAATGGACAGATTCTGGTCAAAAACAAAAGAATTATTCTGGCCAAAACATTCCATTGGGCAATAGAATATTTTTGGAGATTATAGAATCATAAGAAGATAAGAAGTTGGGGTAAAAGTTTGGGAATTATTTGATCATCCAAACTATAGGTTGCTTCACAACCCATAGTGGTGACATAATTGCCCAAATAAATAAAAGGGTTTATTGGAAAAGATTAAATATGGGAAATTAATCCAGGAGTGATGAAGAAAGGTTTTGGCAAAATGAGGAAGGTTTTGGGTTACTGGAGAAAAGGTTCAAAGAATCATAGATCCAAATCAACTGGAGCAAGTTTGAAAATCATCCAAGTTTGCAAATAAAATCCAAATGGTTTTGAAAAAAATATTGTTAAAAACCAGGGTGTCACACACGGCGAAGCAGGAGGTGGCGACCTCCACCTGTGCGCGTGCGTCACTTCGCCTCTGCCAGTAGGCACAGGTTGAAGATGACCACGGCACCCCTGGTGGGCTGGGCCTCCAGGTGGCTGCGTGCCAGGTAAGCCTCTGGCCTTTCCCTTTTTATTTACTGTTTTCATTTTCTTGCTCTGGCATTTGTTCTGGCTAAAAATAGAAATACTCAGCCATTTTGTAAAATCCGGGAAATTGTTATGTGAGCTAGGTATAAATAACTAATGCCACATAAAAAGTTTCAGAATTATTGAACTTATATTTTGTATATAATAAATATAAATCCAATGCAACTATTGTTTTATTAATTCAAAAGCCCAATATAAAATGTTTCTGTGTTTCCAAAATATTGGATGACATTTTTACCTCATGCCAATATTTTATTAGAACACCAGGGACATTTTCTTGGATCTATTTGAAGCAATTTTTATATTGCCTTTTGAAAAAAATTTGAATAATGACGCTTGGTCATCCCTCATTTCATTTTCATTTGAAAACAAAATGCATGCATGAATGCATTGGCAATCATAATTAAACTAGGGCTGTGACAACTCACCCCCACTAAACAAGAATCTCGTCCCGAGATTCAGGCGTAGTCGGGAAGAGTGCAGGGTACTCAAGCCGAAGACGATCTTCGCGCTCCCAGGTTGCTTCATCCTCGGAATGGTGTGACCACTGAACCTTGAGAAACTTGATGCTGCGACGTTGAGTGCTGCGCTCGGCTTCATCGAGAATACGAACAGGATATTCTCGATATGAGAGATCATCTTGAAGATCAAGCATTTTGTGGTCTACTTCGCGGACAGGGTCCTTGAAGCAACGCCTGAGTTGAGAAACGTGGAACACATCATGAACTTTGGAAAGCTGTGGGGGTAGTTCCAATTGGTAGGCAACCTCTCCTCGTTTGGCGAGAATGCGAAAAGGACCAATGTAACGAGGAGCCAATTTGCCTTTGATACCGAAATGGGTACCCTTGAGAGGTGTAACCCGAAGGTAAGCCTTCTCGTCAAATTCATAGCTTACGTCTTTATGATGACGATCATATTGACTCTTTTGACGAGACTGGGCTGTTTTCAGATTCTCACGGATGATACGAACTTGCTCTTCTGCATCCTGGATCATATCCGGTCCAAAGAATTGTCTTTCACCGGTTTCTGACCAGTTTAATGGCGTTCGACATCTTCATCCATACAACACTTCGAAAGGAGCTTTGCCCAGACTAGACTAGAAGCTGTTGTTATAAGCAAAATCGATGAATGGAAGACATTTCTCCCAATTCATTCCGAATGAGATAACACAGGCTCTAAGCATATCTTCGAGAATTTGATTGACTCTTTCTACTTGACCACTTGACTGAGGGTGATAAGCAGTGCTAAAGGAGAGATGGGTTCCCATAGCATTCTGGAAACTTTCCCAAAATCGAGAAGTGAAAAGACTTCCACAATCTGAATTGATCTCTAGAGGAACACCATGAAGAGATACTATTCGAGAGATATATAGGTCTGCTAACTGACTAGCAGTTATACTTTCTCGAACTGGAAGGAAATGAGCAACTTTCGAAAGGCGATCGATGACCACGAAGATGGCATCATTCCCTTTCTTAGTCTTTGGAAAGCCGGTGATGAAATCCATACCAACCTTGTCCCATTTCCACTCGGGGATAGCTAAGGGCTGAAGAGTGCCAGAAGGCCTTTGATGCTCTGCCTTAACGCGACGACAAACGTAATAGTTAGCAATAAACTGAGCAATTTCTCTCTTCATCCGGGTCCACCAGAACCTCTCGCGTAGGTCCTGATACATCTTAGTACCACCAGGATGAATCGTGAGAGGGGATTCATGAGCTTCTTTAAGGATCAGCTCTCGGAGTTGTTGCTTCTCGGGAACCATGAAGCGGTCATCAAAGAATACAACACCTTGATCATCTACCGAGAAGCGTCCAGCAACTCCTCTAGCGATGTTGCCCTTGATTCGGGAAATTCCTGTATCATGCTTCTAGGCTTCTACGATCTGATCCTGAAGAGTCAGTTTCGCCACCAAGGTAGAAAGGCATCCTTGAGGAACAATGTGAAGATTTAACTTACAAAATTCCTCGTGGAGAAGTGGTTGACTTTGTAGCAACATGAGGTTGTTACAATAGGATTTACGACTTAGTGCATCAGCGATGACATTGGCTTTGCCTGGGGTGTAAGATATTCCTAAGTCGTAGTCCGTAATCAACTCAATCCACCGTCTTTGCCTGAGATTCAAATCTGGTTGGGTGAATATATATTTGAGACTCTGGTGATCAGTGTATATTTCGCAATGATTACCCAGAAGGTAATGTCGCCAAGTGACAAGTGCATGGACTACTGCGGCAAGTTCCAGATCGTGTGTTGGATAATTCTCCTCATGTGGACGCAACTATCGAGATGCGTAGCTAATCACATGACGATCTTGCATAAGAATGCAACCTAGACCTTGTCGCGAGGCATCACAGTAGATAACAAAGTCCTTTGTGAAATCCGGGGGTACAAGTACCGGGACAGTAGTCAGTCGTCTTTTAAACTCCTGAAAACTTTCCTCACACTTTGGAGTCCACTCGAACTACTTATATTTCTTGAGGAGTTCAGTTAGAGGTTTGGCAACTTTGGAGAAGTTCTCAATGAAGCGGTGAAAGTAGCTCACTAAGCCAAGGAAACTCCTAACTTGCTTCACCGATTCAGGTTGAGTCCAATCAAGGACAGCTTGAACTCTCTCGGGATTGATAGCAATACCTTTAGCAGAGATTACGTGACCCAGATAGGTCACTTCTGGCAACCAGAATTCGCACTAAGAGAATTTGGCGTAAAGGCAGTGCTCTCGAAGTTTCATCAATACCAGCCTAAGATGCTCTGCATGTTCTTCTTCGTTCTTCGAGTAAATCAGAATATCATCGAGGTAAACCACGATGAATTTGTCCAAATACTCCATGAAGATCGAATTCATTAAGCGGGAGAAGGTAGCTGGCGCATTGGTTAGACCGAAGGACATGACGGTATACTCGTATTGGCCATAACGAGTGACAAAAGCCATCTTAGGAATATCCCCGTTCCTGATTTTGATTTGATGATAACCTAATCTCAAATCCATCTTGGAAAAGACTGTAGATCTAGCGAGCTGATCATACAGATCGTTGATCCTGGGGAGCGGATATTTATTCTTTATCGTGACCAGATTAACTGGCCGATAATCGGCAACCATCCGGTCCGTACCATCCTTCTTCTTGACGAAGAGGACAGGACAAGCCCATGGAGAAGAACTAGGACGGATGAAACCTTTCTTCAAAGATTCATCGAGTTTGATTTTAAGCTCAGCTAACTCTTGGGGTGACATCTTACATGGTCTCCTAGCAATTGGAGCGGTTCCTGGAATAAGGTCTATGACAAACTCTACTTCTCTGTCAGGTGGAATACCCGGCAGTTCTTCTAGAAAGACATACGGGAAGTCACGGACTACCGGGATGTTTTCAAGGTCTGGGAGAGGATTGTTATTGAGAGAATATATCCGCCCTTATGGAATACGGGTTTGGACTTTGACTATCTGGCCAGAAGGGTGGGTAAGCTGAACAGACCTAGTGAAACAATCAATTTTGGCATGATGGGCTGTCATCCAGTCCATCCCCAGAATGATATTGATGTCCGAAGACTTAAGAGCTATTAGAGAAGCAACAAACACCAAACCATCAACAAGGATTTGATTTCCACAGCTCACTCTAGCGGTTTGCCATCTAGAACCTGGAGTTTGAACTTCCAAAGGAGTTGGCATAATATCAAAGGACATATCATGCGACAGGGCATACCTGTCAGAGATGAAAGAGTGGGATGCTCCAGACTCAAATAGAACTGAAGCTGGATGAGAATTGACAAGAAGCGTCTTAAGCATGTCATTAGCATCATCTTCAGCTTCTTCTGCAGTTACATGGTGCACACATCCATGAGTATACACAACTGACCTGGCATTAAACTTCTTGATTGGGGCCTGCCACGACTGGCAACATTGCTTGAAGAGGATGGAACATTTGCTCGCAAAGGGCAATTCTTGGAATAGTGTCCAGGCTGACTGCACTTGAAGCATGCTCCGTGAATGGGTCGTGGATCTGGGTTGATCATCCGGTTGATGAGGTTCTTCTGGGGAACACATGGCATCGGTAGACGAGGCGCCACATAGGATGGCCTCGGTGCATATCCGGGAGGGAGAGCGGCGTTCTGGATCCATAATCTATGCCTCTGAGATATAGAGACGAAGGATGACTTTGTTTCTGCTTGGGAGATTCCTCATAGGTCATCCTACCAGTTTCTGCTTGGATGGCTTTGTTCACAAGAACCTAGAAGGTAGCAAACTCATGCAGATTGAGGTCACAACGTAGCTCTGGGTCGAGACCTTTCCTGAACCTTGCTTGCTTCTTGGCATCTGTGGAAACTTTTTCTGGGGCATAACGCGCGAGGCGTTCAAACTCTCGACTATAAGCATCCACATCCATCTTGCCTTGGGTCAGATTGCAGAACTCCTCTTGCTTACGATCTATCAGGGCCTGGGGAATATGATGCTCACGAAAAGCCTCACAGAATTCCGTCCATGAAGTAGCTTGGCCTGCAGGTCGCATGGCCTCGAAGTTCTCCCACCACAGGCTGGCGGAACGTTCAAGGTGATATGTGGCATAGATAACCTTGTCTCCTTCAGCCACGTTTGCATAACTCAGCTTGTTGTTGATACTCCGGAGCCAATCATCTGCATCCAGTGGCTCAATGGAATGATGGAAGGTGGGCGGTTGCAACTTGATGAAGTCTCTGATGGATACTAGCTCATTGCAACGATGGGCTGTATTCTGCTCGATGTGCTCCAACAGACGGTTGGTGGCACGCTTCTTCCTCTCGACTTCTAGCATAACCTCCGCCAACAAAGGCGGGTTGGGAGGATCTTCTTCATCCCTACCATCTCCATGGTTCTGACCACGACTAGCAAATCTTCGAGTTACTGACGGCATCCTGAAGGAAACAACCAGGGTTCAGAACAATGAAGAACACCGGAACATATCTAATCCTAGAAGAACTCGGACAGCATAACGGCTGTACAGGCATGAAATATGAGGCAACCTGCACAAGATTTGGGCAGCATAACAGCTCAGCATCATGGTTTCAAGGCACACTGAGAACATAGCATCACTTCTCACAACTCTGATGGGACATTACTTGATACAAAAACCATTCTTTAAGTCTGGGGTCCAGTAACTCGTCATCCTAGCAGATAGGTAAGAAACCTAGTCCTTAATCCCCGTAGCAAGGAAGAGGGGACTCAGAATAGAGTAACTCAATGAAAGGAGTAAAAAGAGCCTTACGTTCCCTTCCACAATCAATTCCCTTATATAACTAAAGCATTACTAGACTCAACATCGACCAGTTTGGCTTCGTAAACCTACAAACAGTTCAGCTCTGATACCAACACTATCAGGACCCCGATCCTAAACCATATGAATCCAACCTGCAACATGTCACACCACTTTGCGGCCTCACGCACGGTAACCCACGGCTGCCACCTTACCTTGGCCGGGACCATTATTTGCCCCTTTTGGCTCACGGATATGAACATGTCGCTAGCATTTGGCTCATAGATATGAACATGTCGCTAGCATTCACACGTCAAAGAACCCGGGTCGACCTTACTAGTTATAGACCCAAATGGCACAACCATACAGGGACAATCATACGTAACCCAACAATGCAGGTGTCGGTCATCAACGTGTGTAGATGAGTCATAGCAAGCTACAGGGACTCCATTACGCCGTGGGACATAAATGTCATCAACTGCGCGTAGACGAGTCATAGCAGGCTACATGCACTCCATTACACTGCGAGACATTTCCCCCAAGGGACAGATACAGCAGCAAGAAGGATACACGCCGGTCAATAAATGTGTCCGGAGCAGTAGCAAGCTACCAAGGCTCGGTGGAAGCACAAAGAGGCATTTCCCCGTAAAGCAGGCTACTAAAGGTATACAGCTAGGTGTCAAATCCCACACATACCAATGCATTTCAAACATACACGCAATATGCACGATATGTGTAGATACAACATGGCATCACAACAAAGCTCTACAACATAACATTTATTTATAAGGCTCCGAAGGGCCAACATAGTATAATGTTACAAGCAGGGTGGGTCACATGACCCAACATTCAGAGCATACAAACAACAAGCAGAAGTTACATGTTTGAGTACAGACATCTAATAAAAGCGGCTGGAAGAGCCTGAAAAGCTACAACGGCCCTACCAAAGGAGCCAGACTCCTGTCTGTGTTACTAAACTAATCCGTCGATGTCATCGTCAGAAGATACATAACTGAACAACGTCTATCTCTGCAAAAACGTAAATAAGCAACAGTGAGTACAAAGGTACTCAGCAAGTCTTACATCAGAACTATCTACAAATGCATCATGTATCAATGAACGAAATTGTGGGGTTTACTGCAGAATGCCAACTTTGACCTTTGGCTAAACTAGACTACGATAAAGTAACGATCGTATCACTACTCTCTCGTCTCCCTACGAGAGAGCACACACGAGTCCACATGTTCACCATATCAATACACCACTACGGATCCTCTCTCGTCTTCCTACGAGAAGGCCATCCATAGCACTCACACTTATCTGGAGCATTTTAGAGTATCCATTTAAATTGTCCATGAACAATGCAAGTCTCCAAGTAGTCCATATTCGCGGACGCGGCTATTCGAATAGATAGATTACCCTATAGGGGTGTACTTTGTCACACATGCTCCTACCACTTATCGCCATGTGCACGTAAAAAGGCACCTCGGTAACCTTCAAGCGGAAGCCCAGCGAGGGAGTCGGCCACTGACGTTAACTTACAACGACTGTAGCCCAAGGCAGTCGCCTAACTGAGTTAGTCACCACAATCGAGAATCCGGTCGTGTTTCACGATTCGGACTCGGAAGTTGTGTACAGGGCCCCAAGCCGGTCCCGGTTGGGCCGTTCATTCACTTCGCAGACCCGGCCACATCCTATCAACGTTTTGAACTAGTGCTACTCCTGGACAAAGAATAGGATAGCTTAATAGGCCGAGACCGGTCGAGTTACCGGAACCCAATGTGCGGTAGTAGCTAGTCTTGGAACACAAACACGCAACTCGGTTCCTATGAGCGGCTTCAATGAGACAACCCACCATGTACTCCTACATGGCCTCTCATCGCTACCTTTACCAAAACAGGTTCAACACTTAACCCTCATCATCAGGACACAATCGTTTCGCTCCGGTTCATCACCCAGATGAATCAGACCTGACACAACTCTAAGCATAGCAAAGCATAACAGGGTGATAGCACAACATGGCTCAAGCATCTACTAGGTATGCTAGGTTGCTTGGTTCAACTATTTACTGTGACAACGATAGGTCATGCAAAGGAGTGGGTTCATCTACCGGAACACAAGTAGCAGTTGAATCGTATTGTCCTAATGCATTGAAATGAGAGCAAGAGCGAGAGAGTGGGATTGTATCGAATATGCTCAAGGGGGGGGGGGGGTTGCTTGCCTGTTTATCGGAAGAACTCAGCTGTTCTTCGATGTCGTCGATAACTACGTCTTGCAAGTCTATCGACAAGATCAAACAAGGTATCAATTAAGCACGGCAAATGCTTCACAATGATGCATGATAATGTCATGGCAATATGTTGATGGTTTGAGCTAATGCATCTATCAACATGTTAAATGAAGATGGTTTGAACCCAAGGTTCAAATTCAACTCCATGTGTGAGGTTACATATTTTGTTTGGAAAAAAATGTCCAAGTTTGCCTATTTAACTTGCTCTATCATGCATGAAAATTCCACGATCAGATTCATTGGATTTTTCTGATAATTTTTCATATATAAATTATTTCAATCTGAGTTATAGATTATTTTCTATGAATTTTTTAAGTTTATATCATTTTCTAGAATTATTTTATTACAGAAATTATTTATTGCATCAACATGACGTCATCATGACGTCAGCCAGTCAAAGGGCAAGGCCAGGTCAAACCTGACACGGTGGGGCCCTCATGTCAGTGTCAGTGGCTTTAATTAAAAGGGTTTGGTTAAACCCGTGGTTGTTTTAGCTTGTGGGGCCCAATGTTAGTGGCTGATGGCGGGGGTTAGTGACTAATTAACCGGGCTAATGACGACCATGTCATCAGCACAACGCCGGCGACCACGGCGCGGCGGCAGCGTACGGCACGGCGGCGCCGGCTACCAAACGAGCGGCGGATGGGCAAGCCGAGGCCACCAGGTGGTAGCCCGTAGCCGCGCGCATCCAGTTGACCCACCCATGGTTCAGGGGGTGGCCTGTAGCGAGGCCGGAGACGACCTCGCGCAGCGGCCGGAGCTCAGCCGCGGTGGCCTAGGGGGCGCGGGAAGAGCCGGGGAGAAGGGGAAACGGCCGGTGGTTCACCGCGGGGTCGAACGGAGGCGACAACAGGGGCGGAGGAGCTCTGGACAGGGCAAATCGAGCGTGGCGAGCTCCGATGGCCGGCGACGGAATCGGCGACGACTGCGGCGCCGCAGGGGCCTCCGGCTTGATTTCTTCGATGGGGAGGTCCAGGATGACGCGACGGAGCTCGGGGGCGGCTCGGGGAGGCGAGGCAGCTGCGGTGGAGTGGTTGCGGCGAGCGGCGGCGACGGCCGGCGAGGGAGAGAGCAGCGGAGAGGGAGCAGAGGGGGGGGGGGGAAATGGGTCCAGAGGACTCTGGGCGTCCTCGTGGCAACGATAGGAGGCCGGGGGAGTGCCACGGCGAAGCAGGAGGTGGCGACCTCCGCGCGCGCGCGTGCGTTGATACGTCTCCATCGTATCTACTTTTCCAAACTCTTTTGCCCTTGTTTTGGACTCTAATTTCCATGATTTGAATGGAACTAACACGGACTGACGCTGTTTTCAGCAGAATTGCCTTGGTTTTATTTTTGTGCAGAAATAACAGTTCTCGGATTGACCTGAAAATTTACGGAGAATATATTTGGAATTAATAAAAAATACTGGCGAAAGAATCAACCGGAGGGGGTCCACCACCTGGCCACAACCAAGGGGGGCGCCCCCCCCTAGGGCGCGCCCCCCTGTCTTGTGGGCCCCTTGGAGCTCCCCCGACCTCAATTCCAACTCTATATAAACCTATTCGGGGAGAAAAAAAATCAGAGAGAAGAGTTCATCGTGTTTCACAATACGGAGCCGCCGCCACCTCCTGTTCTTCCTCAGGAGGGCAGATCTGGAGTCTGTTTTGGGCTCCGGAGAGGGGAAATTGACGTCGTCGTCATCACCAACCATCCTTCATCACCAATTTCATGATGCTCTCCGCTGTTCATGAGTAATTCCATCGTAGGCTTGCTGGACGGTGATGTGTTGGATGAGATCTACCATGTAATCGAGTTAGTTTTGTTAGGGTTTGATCCCAAGTATCCACTATGTTTTGAGATTGATGTTGCTATGACTTTGCTATGCTTAATGCTTGTCACTAGGGCCCGAGTGCCATGATTTCAGATCTGAACCTGTTGGGGAGATAACCCCGTCGTAAGACCCGCCCAGGAGGGGCCGGGTCATACCCGACGGCTCATAAGCAAGACCCTTAAGGTGGGCCGGAAGATGAAGGCCAGGCCGCATGGCGGCTTATCAGGCGGGCTAAGACGAAGGCCCAGAGACAGAAGATGGTGTGAAACCCGGGCGGTTAAGCCGCCCGGAGACGACTTGCTCAAGGAGGCAAGGCGACTTAGAAACATGATTGACTACGTTGTATGAGTCGGTTTAGGACTCGTGTAACCCAGGGCTTCGACCTCCTATATAAAGGCAAGACCCTGGGGCGGCTTAGACAGGAAACCAATCAATCGAGAACTAGGTCAAGCGAATCCACTCCCTTGTAATCGATACTCCAATCAATACAGCACAAGCAGGACGTAGGCTTTTACCTCTTCTTGAGGGGCCGAACCTGGGTAAACTCATGTCCCTCGTCTCGACCAACCCCTTTGAGTCCACCGCCTTAGCGATGGCCTCGAACCTAAGTCTTCGGACATCTGCCGTGACAAAACCACGATAGTTGGCGCCCACCGTGGGGCAAGCACTCGGTGGTGTTGAGTTCTCAAAGGGCTCTCTCCCAGGGATCGAGGGGTACGCTGTTGGCAGGATTTCCAAGAGTCGCCACGGCCGGCTCTACATCGACGACGCCGGCTGGGGCCCCGAGGCCGATTCAATTGAGTACGGGTTCCGGGTCCCCTTCGGCGGAATCCACGTCTTCATCGGCAAGATCGGCGGATCTGAACCCGGGCCGGACATCTGCACCGACATCGTCGAGCCGGCCCGGCGTGAGCAACCCGCCCGATGCGTGCGACCCACCCGTGCTAACCTGGGCGGGAAGCATGTCTTCGTTGGCTTCACCCAGGGCATGGAGCTTGAAGGCTCTATGTCTCGGGAAGAAACTCTCATCTACTCAGAGGATGGGTCCTCCAGCGGAGAGACGGAATCGATCTATCAGCTTCATAACGGTGGGCTCGGGGGCTACATCGAGCCTTACCCTGAGTCAGAGTATCACGAGCCGGAGGATTACGAGCCGCCAAGCCGCGCTGCCGTATTCATGGCGGGATCAGCGCCGGCCCCTAGCAGCACAGCCGCCGGTGCGACCGGGTCAGGAGCTGGAGGCTGCTGGCTCAGGTTCTCTTGGATCTGATGAACGAGCTTACAACCCTGATGGAAACCGAGGTCACTGCTGAAAACCAAGCGGCCTGCAACGCGGAGATCACGAGGTTGAAGAACCAGATGGTCGGAGTCCAACAGGAAATCAACGCGCTGAAGGCCCAGATGGATACTGAGGTGGAGTGCCTTAGGGCGGATGCTTTCCGCCTTGAGCTAGAGCAGCAGTCTGCAGCGGCGGTTCATCGGATGAGGCATCAATCCCGCCTGCCGGATCAATATGAAGCCAGAAATCTTTTTAACACGCCAGGGACGGGACGGAATGTGCCTTTGACCGTAACCCGGATGGCGGAAGTACCTGGAAGCCGGGCGACGGTTCAGCATCAGCAGCCAGACCCGCCCCGACGGAACCAAAACCCGCCACAGTTTTTTCCGACGCCACCGGGTCATTATTCTAACCCAGCGGAGAACATGGTGGCGGCGGCCACCAGGCTTGATACAATTCCGATCCCCGACGAGGCGCCTTTTGCAGAGGATGTGCGGAACGCTACTGGATACCTGCGGACGACGGTGGCCCAGCAGGAGAAATACACTTATAGCCGGAGTCGCGTGCATTCAACCCCCATCCCCAGCCGCAGCTACAGCCGGCGTTATGAGTCGCCGGCAGTTTATAGCAGTGAACGACATCGGAACCCACCGCGAGTCGATCGGGCGGCTCTGGATGCTCAGGCGCTGGTGGATCGGGCAAGGGCACAGCGAGAAGCGGCGGCTCTGGCGGCGGCGGCGGCTCATCAGGAACCCACAGTTGCACCTTCCGTCTCAGTTGGAGCAGGAGTAACCTCCAGGGCTGTGGGAGTGCCGTGCTTAGCGCCGGCTCTGAGGAACGAGCCTCTGCCGAAGGATTTCAAGGGTCCTCGCAAGGTGCCGAATTATACTGCTGACCTACCTCCAGAGGCTTGGATCGAAAGCTATGAGCTGGCCATGGAGATGTTAGATGTCAGTGACGCAGTATGTGCCAAATATTTTATCATGATGCTGGAAGGGCCGGCTCGCACATGGTTGAAGGGCTTGCCACCCAACTCCATTAATTCTTGGTCTGAATTAAAGGCGAAATTCATCAAAAATTTCCAAGGAACGTGCAAGCAGCCCATGACGATTGTGGATCTGGACCATTGCGTGCAGCGTGATGACGAGTCGGCTCATCACTGGGTCCGGCGGGTCTCAACCATCATCCACTCTTCTGAACAGATTACGACGGCTCAAGCAGTTTTGATTCTAGAGAAGAATTGCCACTTTACACCTTTGAAGCAGAAGCTTGGCCGGCTCAAGCGCACGTGCCAGGATATGGGCGAGCTCATGGCGGCTCTCACCAAGTATGCAGACTCCAATAAAACGAAGGACCCTGGCTCCGACGATGAGAAATCGGGTCAGGGTAAGAAAAACAACAATGGCAAGGGTCAACAGCAAAACACGGCCGGAAATAGCAACCCGGGCAAGCGGAAGAACCCGGACGGCGGGTCAGAATTGGTGGCGAACACCAGCACCGGGAACAATCGTGCTAAGGGCAATGGGAATTTCAGGCCACCCTTTAACAAGGGCAAAGCTCCTTTCAACCTGGAAGAGATGCTCAATAAACCTTGTCCAGAGCACAGCCGGCCTGATAAGCTGGCAGGCCATACATGGAGGGATTGCAGTATTATGCGGCAGTTTTGGGATTACAGCCTTCGACAGCATCGTAATAACGGTAATGGGCCATCAGGAGGCTCAGGGCCGGGCGGATCAGGAGCCGACTTTGGTGCTGGCGGCTCAGGATCCGGGTACGAGGGTCAAGGCAATCAAGGAGGTCATCATCAACAGTCTGGCGGTGGAGGCCAGCAGCAGAATAACCAAACGGGGTACCAGACTAACTCGAAACAGCTCAGTGGGGGTCAGTATCATGTTTTTACAACCAGCCTTGACAAGCGAGACCAAAAGGTGCGCAAGCGGGCGGTTAATGCAGTCATGCCGGCTCTCCCGCAGTATTTGAAGTGGTCCGAGTATGACATAACTTGGAGTAGGGAGGATCACCCGCCACGTGTTGATAACCCGAGGCAACTGGCTTTAGTAGTTGCCCCCAAGTAGGAGGATATGTGTTCACTAAAGTGCTTATGGATGGTGGCAGTAGCATCAACATCCTGTATTATGACACTTTCAGCCGGATGGGTTTGCTTGATAAGGATCTTAAGCCCTCTTCAACAGTTTTTCACGGTGTGGTGCCCGGAAAATCGGCTTATCCAGTGGGAAAGATTTCTTTGGAGGTAGCTTTTGGTGATGAATTCAACTATAGGGTGGAGTCTTTGTGGTTTGAAGTGGTCAAAATCAAGAGCCCATATCATGCTCTGTTTGGACGGCCGACTTACGCCAAGTTCATGGCTAGGCCTTGCTATGTTTACTTATAGCTCAAGATGCCCGGGTTGAACGGGACGATTACCGTGCATGGTGATCGGAAGACGGCTCTTTAGTGTGAGGAAGGTGACGCAGCTTACGCAGAGTCAAGTAGTGCCGAGGCAGAGCTCAAGTTTTATAAGGAAAATGTCGACCCGGAATCTATGACTCCGCTAAAGAAGCCTAACACGGAATCTGAGCTGCCCCTCAAGTTTGTGGCAGAAGATACCAAGTTGGTGGACTTTACGCCGGGCGACTCATCACAGCAGTTCACTATTGGGGCCAATATCGATCCCAAATAGGAAAGCGCGCTCATCGAATTCATCCGTGAGAATCGGGACATCTTTGCATGGAAACCGGCTGACATGCCGGGTGTACCGAGAGAGTTCGCTGAGCACCACCTTAATGTGGATCCTAAGTTTAAGCCGGTCAAACAGTTCCTCCGGCGGTTTAATGAGGAGAGGCGCAAGGCTATTGGGGAAGAGGTGGCCCGACTCTTGGTAGCAGGGTTCATCATTGAAGTTTTTCCCCCGGAGTGGTTAGCTACCCCGGTGATAGTGCTTAAGAAGAACGGCACATGGCGTATGTGTGTAGATTACACGGATCTTAACAAGGCCTGTCCAGTTGACCCGTTTGCTCTCCCCCGTATCGACCAGATTATTGATGCAACGGCGGGTTGTGAGAGTTTATGCTTCCTGGACGCTTATTCAGGTTACCATCAGATAAAGATGGCGGTTAAAGACCAAGAGAAGACGGCTTTCATCACACCTTTTGGTGCTTTCTGCTATGTGTCTATGCCTTTTGGGCTCAAGAGTGCCCAGGCGACTTACCAGTGTTGTGTGCAGAACTGTCTTCATGGTCAAATTGGGCGCAATGTTCATGCTTATGTGGATGATATTGTGGTCAAGTCAAGGAAGAAGGAGACTCTACTTGACGACCTGAAGGAAACGTTCGATAATTTACGGGTCTACAATGTGATGCTTAACCCGGCTAAGTGTGTCTTTGGAGTTCCTGCAGGCAAGCTCTTGGGATTTCTAGTCTCTGAGTGTGGCATTGAAGCTAATCCGGACAAGATAAAGGCTATCACTTCCCTGTCCGAGCCGGCGTGCATCAACGACGTTCAGCGCCTGGCGGGTCGAATCGCTGCGTTAAGCCGGTTCATAAGCCGCCTGGGTGAGAAGGCTATTCCTCTGTATCAGATGATGAAGAAAACAGACAATTTCGTCTGGAGTAAGGCGGCGGGTGAAGCGTTTGAGGCGCTCAAGAAGCAGCTGGTTGAGCCGCCGGTCTTGGCCGCTCCGGCTGAGAAGGAACCTTTGCTCCTCTATGTGGCGGCTAACAACAGGGCAGTCAGCGCCGCGATTGTTGTGGAGCGTAAGGAGGCAGGGAAGGAATACCCTGTTCAGAGGCCGGTTTACTACGTCAGCGAAGTCTTGATCGAATCCAAGCAAAGGTACCCACATTGGCAAAAGCTAATATATGGGGTGTTCATGGCAAATCGCAAGTTGAAGCATTACTTCTTGGGACACCAGATCACCGTGGTTAGCTCTGCCCCATTGGGTGACATAATTCAAAATAGAGAAGCCACTGGCAGGATTGCTAAGTGGGCATTGGATCTTGGGCCGCTTAATCTGAAATATGTGCCTCGCACGGCTGTCAAGTCTCAAGCCTTGGTGGACTTTATAAACGACTAGACAGAGTGTCAGTCGCCCGAGGAGAAGCCGGATAACACATACTGGACAATTCACTTTGATGGATCCAGACAGTTAGAAGGGTCAGGGGCAGGAGTTGTCTTAACTTCCCCTAGAGGTGACAAGTTTTGTTATGTGTTACGGTTGATGTTTCCCTGTACTAACAATGCAGCTGAGTATGAGGCTTTACTTCATGGCCTTCGTGTGGCTAAGGAGATGAATCTAAGCCGGGTTAGATGTCTTGGCGATTCAGACCTCGTGGCTCAGCAAGTTTCAGGCATGTGGGATTCCAAAGACCTACGGATGGCGGCTTATCGTCAGGCGGTGGATATCATTGCAGGACACTTCAAGAGTTATCAGGTGGATCATATTGATCGTCGCAAGAATGAGGTGGCTGATGCATTGTCAAGGCTGGGCTCTCAGCGTAAGCCAGTGCCACCTAACGTTTTCTTGGATGTGTTATATCATCCGTCTGTTAAGCTACCTTCAGAGGAGGATCTGGTCGTACCTGACCCGGAGGGGCAGCTGGTGGCGGCTCTGCATGCTATCCCTGACTGGACGCTGCCTTACTTAGCGTACTTGACTTGCGGCGAGTTACCCGAGGACGAGACCTTGGCAAGACAAATCATCAGGCGATCTAAATCCATGACTATCATCAATGGCGAGTTACACAAGCGCAGTGTCACTGGTGTTTTCCAGCGTTGCGTTTCTCCTGAAGAGGGTAAGGAGATCTTAAATGAAATTCACGCCGGTGATTGTAGTCATCACGCCGGCTCAAAATCTTTGGTGACCAAGGCTTTCCGGCATGGTTTCTTCTGGCTGACGGCTCATAAGGACGCTGAAGACTTGGTCATCAAGTGCGATGGATGTCAGAAGTTCGGGCGACGTGCTCACGTGCCGGCTCAGGAATTGCGGATGATTCCAATTACCTGGCCATTTGCGGTTTGGGGGCTTGATATGGTCGGGCCCTTCAAGAGATCTAAAGACAAGAAGACCCACCTTTTGGTGTCGGTGGATAAGTTTACAAAGTGGGTTGAGGCTGAGCCAGTCGGCAAGTGTGACGCGGCTACGGCGGTTCAGTTTGTCAAAAAATTGATCTACCGTTTTGGTTACCCTCACAGTATCATCACGGACAATGGCACAAACCTATCCAAGGGGGCTATGCAGACGTTCTGTGAAAGTGAGCACATCCGGCTTGACGTCTCTGCTGTTGCTCATCCACAATCCAATGGTCAGGCGGAGCGTGCTAACCAGGAGGTCTTGAGAGGCATCAAGACCCGGCTTATGGTTCCTCTACAGTGAACGCCGGGTTGTTGGGTAGAAGAGTTACCAGCAGTTTTATGGAACATCAGAACTTCTCCCAACAGGTCAACAGCCTATACGCCTTTCTTCATGGTTTATGGTGCAGAAGCCATGTTACCAAGTGATATACGACATGACTCGCCGAGGGTGGCGGCTTACATTGAGATAGATAATGAGACAGCGTGTCAGGACGCGTTAGATGCTTTGGATGAAGAGCGTGATCTGGCGGCGGCTCGATCGGCGATTTATCAGAAAGACCTGCGTCGCTATCATAGCCGCAGAGTTAAGACCCGGACGTTTCAGGAAGGCGACTTGGTGTTGTGTCTGATTCAAGATCATACGGATGCGCACAAGCTCTCTCCCCCATGGGAAGGACCCTTTGTGATCAGCAGAAATCTCAACAATGGGTCATATTATCTCATTGACATACGGGACGAGTCACGCACTTCTGGGCAGGAGACCCACCGGCCGTGGAATATCGCTCATCTGCGGCCTTACTATACTTGAGTCATCGACTCCCACCATTGTACATCATCATTGTATATATCTCTTATACATATATATAATAAAGTTGGCATCCCTGCAAGCCGGGGCCTCTGCCGTTTTCTGTATCTCAGATTGTGCAAAAGTGGATACAACCATAAGGTCACTTGGGGGCTTCTAACCCGCCAGGGTTCAGATTACACACCCTCTTGATCGGCTCTTCAGCCACCGTAAGGCCGGGTTATATACCCAAAAGTTGACTCCGTATACAAGGTCATTTGGGGGCTTCCAACTCTCCGGGTTTAGCTTACACACCCTCTTGATCGGCTCTTCAGCCACCGCAAGTTTGAGTTAAACCTGCCTATATGCTGCTGCTACTCCGCCAGGTGACCCGCCGAACTCTTGCCAGTTAATCTCGATTAGAGACCCTGAGCTGTTCAAAGTACTTGACAGTCACTCTCGCTAGAGACCCTGTACTGGTCAAGGTTAAACCGGTGGCTCTTGTCACGTGAGGGCCGGCTTACGGAAAGCGAGGATAAACTCACCCATCTGATGCATACTCTCCGCTATGTGGCCCGTTCGTACTCTTAAACATTTACTCTTTTAAAGACCCTGCACTGTTTAAGGTTCAAACGACGGATTTACGTCACGTGAGAAGTAGCTTATGGGCCCTGGGGGTACTCATGCCCTGCTGCGCCTCTTTATGTTTTGTTGTTGCTCTTACCAGTTAATCTCGCCTAGAGACCCTGAGCCGTTCAAAGGAGTTGACGGTCACTCTCACTAGAGACCCTGTACTGCTAAGAGTTCAAACAACAAGTTCATGCCATAAGAGTCGGCATATGAGTTTTCGAAAAAGAAGGCAAGATTATACGAGATTTAACATCTCCGGGTTGTGCTTTTCAAGCCGCCCTCACAACGGTACAAAACACTTTTGTTTTCTTTGCAGGGTTTGTCTCCTAAGATGAGCCACCGTTAAAGTGAGACGAAAGATGTCTTGTGCAGACTACAAGGCAATTAAAGATGCATCAAGTTGTGCAAAGTTTCATACGTGCACGATGGCACGGCTCAGACATTCAAGTTTTTCTAAGCCTATTACAAAGCTCTCCAGAGAGCCCAAAATGCACGGACATAAAAGTTTTGTGTACACTGCTAGCGTCGGCGGGTCAAGGTGCCGGGTTATCCATCCTCAGGATTAACTTATTCAGCTCATCGGCGGGTCATCCTGCGCCGGGTCTTCCACCTCTTTGATCTGAAGGTTGTCCACATCCTAGTTGCAGTTTGTTAAAGCTTCAAACTGGGCCTCGTCAAAGAGGGGAGACGGGTCAATCTCAGGAGCAAAGAGTGGCTTACGGCGTGCAGGAACTAAGTCCCTGGCTTCAAAGGTTGGGCAGCGCAGTCATTTGTTGTCTTCGCCATAAGCCGCCTGGTATGAGGACAAATCAATTTTGTTAACGAGTGTTGATGCGAGCACCCGAGAGGCCTTCATACACTTGGCATAGTCAGCTTCCGTAAATTCTCAGCCGTCATCTTTTTTGGATGGAAAGCCATCCATCATCTCTTCTGCTGTCAGTTCAGGGGCAAAGGCCAAGGACCGGCTTAGCGCGGCCATTGCTCTCTTTCTGGCGGCTGATCGTTTGAGCTCCTCAATTTGCTTGGGCAGAGTGGACAAGAGCTCTATCACTCCCTTCATGAATTTGGGGATGCTTTTTTCATTCAGCATCGCTTTGATGGTGCAAAGGGTCCCGCAGTATAGCTGTTCTGACAAGGTGTATACTGCTTTAAGCTTCAACAAGCTGTTAGAAGATAGCTGGCGGCTTCTTTGACCTGCAAGGAAAGATTAGGCGTTATAAGCCGCTTGCATAGTTTTTAAGAAAGGCTAGGAAATTTGCTAGGTATTCAGTGCTTACCAAAGATAGCAGAAGTCATCCTAGAAATATGGCGCTTGAGGGTTTGTAGCTCATCTAACACAAGCTTGAGTTGCTGGTCTGCATCGTCTGCACGCTTGGTCAGGGCGGCTTGTATAGACTCAGCACTCTTTTTGAAGGCATCAAAGTCAGCTTGAACCTTCTCAAGCTCCTTATCGGCAACCCGCCATTTCTCTTCCGCCTCAGACCGGGTGGTTTTTTGCGAAGCAAGGTTTTCTTTTACGCCGGTCAGATTAGACTCGGCCGCGTCCAAGGCGTCCTGTATTGCACAAAAACAAAACAGTTCAGGAGGTTTAAGTCGCCAGGCTGAGATATTCGTAGATGATTGATGAAGTTATTATGCTACAAGTCTCAAGCAGATTGCAAGCAATATACTTGACACTTGGGGGCTAATGTCTGTGTTTTCTCTCCAAGTCTACAATGAAGTTCCGGCTCATCTTCGTAAAGTTAAGCCGACACTTGGGGGCTACACATGGCGCTTTCCAAGTCTACAATGAAGTTCCGGCTCATCTTCGTAAAGTTAAGCCAGCACTTGGGGGCTACACACAGCGTATTCCAAGTTTACAGTGAAGTTCCGGCTCATCATTTTTATAATGACCCGGACTTGGGGGCTACAATTGGATCAACTTTTCAACTCAGTACCGGCTAAAATATCTATATTAACCCGATACTTGGGGGCTACAAGCTAGGCCATTCGAATTATGACAAGGATTGGAAGACCCGGTCTACTATTTGCAATACTAAACCAGCTCTTGGGGGCTACATAAGGGTACAAGGAAAAGCAAGAGAGGAGTACCTCATATTTGTGTTTCATCAGTCCAACAAGTTTCAGCTCCATATTACGGCTTGTGGAGAGGCTGTTCAGATAACCAGCATGTAACTCATCTGGAGTCGGCTTCTCCAACACGGGGAATTCAAAATCAAGTTTCTCAGGCGAGGAAGCTTCAGCCTTGCCGGTGTGTTTTGTCAATACATGAGGTTTGGGAGATTGATAACCCGTCCCAGTGATGATAACGTCTGGAAGAACTGTGTTTTCGACGGCTATTGAAGGGTTGGGCGGCTTAGGATCAGCCGTTGGAGGACTCTCCGGAGTGGCCATGTCATCATCAGCCGGCTCAGAGGGCTGAGGAGCGTCAGCAGATGCATCTTTTCTAGCTTTAGTGGGCTCAATGTAAGGTGCAGGGGAATCCGGTTTAGCATTTTCCGGCTCTTGGGCAGTAGGAGCAGCGGTTGACCCGCCGATCTTCCTTCGTTTTGCTTGAGCCCTGGAAAACAAAAAGATTGTCACATAGAGGACAAGAGTATTAAAAGATATGGTGCAAGTGTAAAGATATGCACTCCAGGTTGATCTTTAGAGGAGGCAGCTTGGAGGCAGTAGAGTCGCCAGATGAAGGAGGCGTTTCCTAAAGAAAGGTTAAAATGATGATAGTAGAGTAAGGTTACAATGCAAGATTGTTAAAAACTGGACTTAGTCTAAAGAGTACCTCAGCCGGTCGTTTCCGCGGAGCCAGAGAGTTTGATAAGCTGGCCAAAAGCTCCTCAGAGCCGGCGCTCCGGGTTTGACGTCTGGAGTTATGCTGTTGCTTTTTGAAAAGAAAATTAGTTTCTAAATAAGCAAGAGGATGAGAAAATGGGACTTTCCGGATGACCCGCCGTATTTTCTCTGGTAGAAAGTTTTCTGAGTCAGAGGAAATGTAGGTTACCTCAGGGGCGTCTGCATGGCTTGTTTCCGTTTCCTCCTGTCAATAATTGTTGTCAATAAGTTGCATAAAGAGAAGGCCAAGGGAATCAAGTTCTACCTCTGAGTCGTCAAGCTCAGGCGGTTCTTGAGCGACAGTTTTCTTCTTTTGGGCGCGGGTTTTACCCACCTTAGGTTTCCTCACAGGAGGGTTATACTTCTTCTTCCAGAAAGAAGAGCCGGCCTGCGCATAAGCCGCCAAAAAAGGTTAAAAGGAGCAAGGTAAAAGGTCAAGACAAGAATGACCAATTTTGTGGAAAAAGATTTCTTACAGCTGGAGCCGGGTTCTTGACATAGAAAGGTTTCAGCCCAACTTTGTTGCAAACTGCTTGCTTTTTGCCAAGAAGTGTTTTGACGGAGGAGTTGATGTCTTGTTCTGACAGAGGGGTGGTGTTGAAGCAAAGAGTGTCATTGGGCTCACCCGTGAATTGGTGCATGAGTCGGTTACGCTGGCTTAGTGGCAAGACCTTCCAGCTAACCCAACAGCGGGTTAAGTCGATGCCCGTCAAGCCATTGGCCATTAAGGCCCTGATCTTCGCGAAAGCCGGAGCATATTTCGCTCGCTCTGCGGCGGACATCCGGTCTGGGAGTTCTCCGGTGTTGCAAAGCCGGGTAGGACAGTAGCCCGGCAGCGGATTCTCTTCTTCAGGAGAAGTGTCCTTGCCGTAAAACCAAGTGTTGTTCCAATCCTTGGGGTGACTTGGTAAGATAGCTGCTGGGTAGGGCAAATATCTCCGTCTCTGGATAGAGACGCTGCCAAGCTCTAAACTTGGTCCAGCCGCCACTTCAGTCTGGCGGTTGACGTAATGGTAATCACGGAAGAGGTCAACAGACGGTTCTTCTTGCAGGTAAACTTCACATAAGACCTGGAATTGACACATGTTGGTGACAGAGTTTGGACCTATGTCTTGAGAGTGAAGCTTGTAGAAATGAAGGACGTCCCGGATTTTTTTTCACCCGGGCGGGCTAAATCCGCGGAGGAGGTGATCAGTGAACACAACCACCTCTCCTTCTTTAGGAGTAGGTCTTATTTCTGGCCATGCCACCCGCCAATGTATAACGTCCTGAGCCGGCAAGATGCCCGACTCTACGAAATCAAGCATAAGCTGCTCAGTAACTCCGGAGCCAACCCAATCACAAGATGCTGGTGCTCTCGAAATAATGGTGAGTCAAACTGCGAAAAGGCGCAGAGTATGGCGGCTTAGAAAAACGTCAAATAACTAAGGCAGCTATGGTCAGCATAATGGAGAGGTGTTAAGCCGCCGAAATATTTTATCAGAGAGCCGCTAATGCAATGGCGGATTAGGTGGACAAGGCAATACTGGAAAATACATCTAAGTGCGGATAAATAGGTTTTGCATATTACAATTATAGCTGCAAGATCTACGGGCGAAGATAAAATGAAATATATTCATGACCTAAAAAAGACAGAAGAAGAACAGGCGGACAGCACGCGGTGGAGATTGGTATGCAGATCTAAAATAAGCGGGAATTGACATTAACAGGGCGACCGCAACGGATAAACAGCGTTATGAGATTCAAGAGGATGCTTGGTGGTCTACACCACGAAGAACTGTAGGACCGAAAGTATGTCTGGAGGGGGGGTGATTAGACTACTTGACCAAATAAAAGTTTTGCCTATGCCAAGTTTTAGGGTTGACAGTTTTTAGGATTTCATGGCAAGTCAAGTACACCCTACACATGCAAGTCTAAGAGTATATGGCAGCGGAAAATAACAACAAGCATGTATGGAAGGGATAGGGTAGAAGGATCAAACGCAGTTGTAGACGCATGGATTTTTCCCGTGGTTCCGATAGGTGGCGCTATCATACATCCACGTTTATGGAGTCTTCAACCCACGGAGGGTAACGGTCGCGAGAGTCCACGGAGGGCTCCACCCATAAGGGTCCACGAAGTAGCTACCTTGACTATTCCATAACGGCTTCCGTCCACGAAGGACTAGCCTCACTATGGGTAGATCTTCACGAAGTAGGCGATCTCCTTGCCCGTAGAAACTTCTTGGTTCACTCCACAACACGTAGTAGGAGGCTCCCAAGCGACACCTAACCAATCTAGGAGGCACCACCCTTCAAAAGGTAATAGGCTCGGTAATGACGATGAACTCCTTGCTCTTGTGCTTCAAGATGATAGACTCCTCAACACACAATCACTCTCTCACAGATTTGGCTGGGTAGAAGAGATGGGATTGGTGGAAAGCAACTTGGGGAGGCTAGAAATCAAGATCCATATGATTGGAGTGGAAGATCTTGACCTCAACACAAGACTAGGTGGTTCTCTCTCAGAAAGTTGGATGGGCAAGTATGGAATAGTTCTGAGTGCTCTGTTGTCGAGTGGTTGGTGGTGAAGGGGTATATATAGGCATCCCCAAAAATCCAACCGTTACACACAAAATGACCAACTCGGTGACACCGATGTGTGAATCTCGGTGGTACCGAAGTGACCAAAAGGTGGCAACTTTTGAATCTCGGTGAGACCGATATAGGAATCTCGGTTGCACCGATAAGGTGACCAACAGTCAGATTTCCAATCTCGGTGACGCCGATCCAACATTCTCGGTTGGACCGAAAACGTGAATTTGCGTAACAGAAAGTTGGCAACCTGAACTCGGTGGCACCGGTATGGAATCGGTTGCACCGAAGTGGCTAGGGTTTGGAATCGGTGGTACCGAAGTGAAGAAGTTGGTTTCACCGATTTTGAGTGTTAGGCTTTGGACAGACTTTGGTGGGAGAGCTTGTGGGTGTTTTTGGCGAATGTCACTTGTGCACGTATGAGCATTTTGTTCACCAATCAAGACCTTACCCCCTTTTAATAGTATTGGCTTTCCTATGGACTCAAAGTGATTTCTCACAAATATAAAATGTAGAGTCCTCTTGCTTGAAGCTTGGCCAACCTATTTCCTTTGCATCTTGGGGTATCTCCACAATCTCCTCAATCCTTTTGCCATCCCTATCATTGAACATTTCCTGAAACATACTTGGTAGAGGCATTAGTTCAATGACTTATATGTTGTTATTAATTACCAAAACCACCAAGGGAGCAAATGTGCTTTCAAGAACACTTGGACGAACATCGAAGAACACTAGGGAAAAACGATGAGCTCGGGGGACCCTAATGGAGATGACTCCAGATTCAATGAGGGCTGAGAATGGAACCTCGCGGATGCGGACGGGCTGGCGAAGTTCTGGTCCAAGTAAGGTCGATGCAGCGGCCGGCGATGGGGACGACGGCGAGGTCCGGTCAGGTGCGGCGGAGCTCCGGAGGTGCGGCTGTTTGAAGGAGGAAGAAGAAGACGTGGCGGCATAGAAAGGAAAGGGGGCCCCTTCGTGTCCCTATTTATGAGATGGGATGGCAACAGTGCGTGCGAGAATCGAGGAAGCACAGTGATGATTGACCAAAGAGGGCGCCTCGATTTTCGGACCGACCATTCAATGAGAGGATCCGTTGCAAACGTCACAGAATCTTTTTAGCATATTCGACGTGACGTCACGGCGGGTTATGAGTTTTCTTTTTCAGGTGATAAAAGGTGAGACTCGCCGCTGAATGAGTTTGAAGATTGACATGAGCAGGCTCAAATCAACCTGGGGCCTAATGTTGGGGAGATCACCCCGTGGTAAGACCCGCCAGGAGGGGTCGGGTCATACCCGGCGGCTCATAAGCAAGACCCTTAAGGTGGGCCGGAAGATGAAGGCCAGGCCCCATGGCGGCTTATCAGGCGGGCTAAGACGAAGGCCCAGAGACAGAAGATGGTGTGAAACCCGGGCGGTTAAGCCGCCCGGAGACGACTTGCTCAAGGAGGCAAGGCGACTTAGAAACAGGATTGACTACGTTGTATGAGTCGGTTTAGGACTCGTGTAACCCAGGGCTTCGACCTCCTATATAAAGGCAAGACCCTGGGGCGGCTTAGACAGGAAACCAATCAATTGAGAACTAGGTCAAGCGAACCTGCTCCCTTGTAATCGATACGCCAATCAATACAGCACAAGCAGGACGTAGGCTTTTACCTCTTCTTGAGGGGCCGAACCTGGGTAAACTCGTGTCCCTCGTCTCGACCAGCCCCTTTGAGTCCGCCGCCTTAGCGATGGCCTCGAACCTAAGTCTTCGGACATCTGCCGTGAAAAAACCACAACAGAACCTATTATGTTTTAATGAATATATATGTGTTCTTGTTCCTAGCTTGCAAGTTGTAGACACCTATTACGAGTTATGATCCGCATCCCCCAGGGTGACAATAACTGGGATTCTTTCCGGTGATTACCGTAGTTTGAGGAGTTCATGTATTCACTAAGTGCTAATGCTTTGGTCCGGTTCTCTATTAAAAGGATGCCTTAATATCCCTTAGTTTCCCTTAGGACCCCGCTGCCACGGGAGGGTAGGACAAAAGATGTCATGCAAGTTCTTTTCCATAAGCACGTATGACTATATATGGAATACATGCCTACAATACATTGATGAATTGGAGCTAGTTCTGTGTCACCCTATGTTATAACCATTGCATGATGAATGCCATCCGACATAATTATCCATCACTAATCCATTGCCTACGAGCTTTTCTCATATTGATCTTTGCTAAGTTACTTTACCGTTGCTACTGTTACAATCACTACAAAACTGCTACTGTCACTTTTGCCATCGTTACCGTTACTTCCATACTACTTTTCTACTAAATACTTTGCTGCAGATATTAAGTCTTTCAGGTGTGGTTGAATTGACAACTCAGCTGCTAATACTCGAGAATATTCCTTGGCTCCCCTTGTGTTGAATCAATAAATTTGGGTTGAATACTCTACCCTCAAAAACTGTTGCGATCCCCTATACTTGTGGGTTATCAAGACCTTTTTCTGGCGCCGTTGCCGGGGAGCATAGCTCTATTCTCTGAGTCACTTGGGATTTATATCTGTTGATCACCATGAAGAATCTGAAAGACCCAAAAACCAAGATCTATCCCTCTACTACGAGGGGAGGTAAGGAATTGCCATCTAGCTCTGCACTTGATTCACCTTCTGTTATGAGTAAACTCGCGACACCACCACCTGCTATTAATTCTGATATGTCGCAAGTAATTGATGATGCCACATCTACTATGCATGATGCTTATGATGATACTTTGCTTGATAATACTGTGCCACTGGGTGAATTTCTTGATGAACAAATTGCTAGAGTCAATGCTGAAACTGATGATATTTCTGAAACTGATGAAATTATTGAAACTGAACACTATGAGACACCTGCTAGACCTAGCTCTCCTAGATATGAATTGCCTAATATACCTAAGGGTTATGTTATGGAGAGAGAGGTAGCTAGGCACTTTCTTGCTTGTAAGGATAGAGATGATCTTAAGAAATTACTATGCAAGTGGAAGGAAAAATCTTTGAATGCTAGAATGCAATATGATCCTATGTTTGCTACTTCACCTATCTTTGTTACTGATAAGGATTATGAATTCTCTGTCGATCCTGAGTTAATCACTTTGGTTGAATCTGATCCTTTCCATGGTTATGAATCTGAAACTGTTGTGGCACATCTTACTAAATTGAATGATATAGCCACCCTATTTACTCATGAGGAAAAAATTCGTTATTACTATATTCTTAAGTTGTTTCCTTTCTCATTAAAGGGTGATGCTAAGATATGGTTTAATTCTCTTGCTCCTGGTTGTGTGTGTAGTCCCCAGGATATGATATATTACTTCTCTGAAAAATATTTTCCTGCCCATAAGAAACAAGCTGCCTTGCAGGAAATATTTAACTTTGTGCAAATTAAAGAAGAGAGTTTCCCACAAGCTTGGGGGAGGCTTCTCCAATTACTTCATGCTTTGCCTGATCATCCTCTCAAGAAAAACGAAATACTTGATATCTTTTATAATGGACTAACCGATGCTTCTAGGGACCACCTAGATAGTTGTGCTGGTTGTGTTTTCAGGGAACAAACTGTTGAACAAGCTGAACTACTATTGAATAATATATTGAGCAATGATAATGATTGGACTATTCCCGAACCACCTCCAAAGCCAACTCCGAAGAAAAGAGGTATTCTATTTCTCAGTCGTGAAGATATGCAAGAGGCAAAGAAATCTATGAAACAAAAAGGTATTAAAGCAGAAGATGTTAAAAATCTACCACATATTGAAGAAATACATGGTCTTGATAACCCGACACAGGTAGTAGAGGTAAATTCTCTCCGTAGATTTGATGAAGGTGATATTCCTTATAATAAGTCCGCTAGCCAATGCTTGGATGAGTTTGATAACTTTATTGTTAAGCAAGAAAATTTCAACGCTTATGTTAGTAGACAATTGAAACATAATGCTTACATGCTTGATCGCTTAGGAGATTATATGAGTAGAACTATCAGTGATCTTAAGCTTATTAGTAAACATGCTTCCATGGTAACTACTCAAGTAGAACAAGTACTTAAGGCACAAAATGATTTGCTTGATGTGATGAATGGTAAGAACAATGATCATTCCGTTAGAGTTGTGACTAGAGGTGGTAAAATGACTCGGGAACCTTTGTATCCTGAGGGCCACCCCAAGAGAATTGAGCAAGATTCTCAGAGAATTAATACTGATGCACCTAGTCATTCTAGCAAAAGAAAGAAAAAGAATGATGATAGGACTTTGCATGCCTCTAGTGAACCTGTTATTGCCACACCTGAGAATCCAAATGATATTTCTATTTCTGATGCTGAGACACAATCTGGTAATGAACATGAGCCTAGTGATAATATTAATGATGATGTTCATGTTGGTGCTCAACCTAGTAATGATAATGATGTGGAGATTGAACCTGCTGTTGATCTTGATAACCCACAACCTAAGAATAAAAGATATGACAAAAGAGACTTTGTTGCTAGGAAGCATGGTAAAGAAAGAGAACCTTGGGTTCAGAAACCCATGCCCTTTCCTCCTAAGCCATCCAAGAAAAAGGATGATGAGGATTTTGAGCGCTTTGTTGAAATGCTTAGACCTGTCTTTTTGCGTATGTGCTTGACTGATATTCTAAAAATGTCTCCTTATCCTAAGTATATGAAAGATATTGTGACAAATAAAAGAAAGATACCGTAACCTGAGATTTCCACCATGCTTGCTAATTATACCTTTAAGGGTGGAATACCAAAGAAACTAGGAGATCCCGGAGTACCTACTATACCATGCTCTATTAAAAGAAACTATGTTAAAACTGCTTTATGTGACCTTGGAGCTGGTGTTAGTGTTATGCCTTTCTCTTTGTATTCTAGACTTGATTTGAATAAGTTGACACCTACTGAAATCTCTTTGCAAATGGCTGATAAATCAACTGCTTTACCCATCGGTATTTGAGAGCATGTACCTGTCGTAGTTGCAAATGTTACTATCCTAACGGACTTTGTTATTCCTGATATTCCCGAGGACGACAGTATGTCGATCATCCTTGGTAGACCCTTTTCGAATACTGCAGGGGCTGTTATGGATTGCAACAAAGGCAATTTCACTTTTCATGTTAATGGTAATGAGCATACGGTACACTTTCCGAAGAAACAACCTCAAGTTCATAGTATCAACTCCATTGAAAAAATTTCAACGATTATTATTGGAGATTTCGAATTCCCTCTCCCTACTGCCAAAAAGAAATATGATATACTTATTGTTGGGGACATGCATATCCCCATTGAGGTAACCTAGTGTTATTCAAAAATTCTCCGGTTCCGTGTCATTCGAAAAAAGTTTGTCAATAAGACTTGATCAACCTTATTGATGGATTCTTTTTGATGTGCATGAGATGGATGAATTTAGGAGGCACAACCTTCTGTACCCAACTTTTACTATCTGTTATTTAGATTAAATAAAGCAAAAATGTTATTATTTTTCTGTTTTCTGATTTATCCGTGTAATAAAAAAATGACCTGAAAATAAAAGTTCTCCAATTACCCTGAAAATGTAGTATGATTTTTTCTAGAATATTTAAGAATTTTTGGCACTGAGAACACATCAGGGGGCTGCACCAATGGGCCACAAGCCTGCAGGGCGCGCCCACCCCCTTGGCTGCGCCCCCCTGGCTTGTGGGTCCCACGTAGGGCCCCCTCACTTATTCCAGCACCCATCCACTTCGTCTTCCTCCAGAAAAAATCCCACCATTGCTCAAACCCGTGTTCTAGGTCATTTTGCTGCCATTTTCGATCTCCTTGTGCAAAGCTCCATTTGCAAAACTGTTTTGAGGGATTGTTCTTCGGTATGTGACTCCTCCAATGGTCCAATTAGTTTTTGTTCTAGTGCTTTATATATTGCAAATTTTTGCTGCTGTGGTGACCTTGTTCTTGAGCTTGCATGTCAAATTTGTATCGTCCCAAGTAGTTTTGATGCATGATATAGCCTCTAGGCACTTGTGGGAGTAGTTTCTATAAGTTTTGTTGAGTTTTGTTCACCTTTATTTTGAGTCACTAAAAATTTCAGAATTTTTTCAGAAAAAGAAAGATGTTGAGGAGAATATACCAAGGTGGTTCCTCGAGCACGAAGACCCCAAGACTCGCAATACGTGAGCCCGACTTTGAACCACCGAGGGAAGCTCAAGTGCGGCCTTGTGAATGGCCGTCGGATGAATTCATGGTTCATGCCGGTTTCAAGGAAGAATTTTACGCGTACATACAAAATGCTGGCCTTGAAGATTTCATTTCAGACCAATGCAAGCAATATTATCAACTCACTGATTCCTTCGTGTGGAGGTTTGAATTTTCATCCAGGCGTAATACGCATTCTGTCCTATTAAATCTTTATGATAAATCTTATACTATGAACCTAGAAGATTTTAACCGTGCATGCAAAATTCCGCAATGGGGTAGCTATAGTGATCCTCACAAAAATGAATATAATGATTTTCTTGCTAGCATCACGGTGGGAGAAACTAGAAACATTACACAGGCTACCTTGGGGAGCTTTCACTTTCCTGCTATACATTATTTTGCTCTCTTCATAGGTAGATGTATTAACGGTAAACATGATCATAGCCACCTTTGCGTACCTGATCTTAGTATTCTTAAGAGTGCGGTCATGGGTGATAGACGATACAACTTGGGGGCTATTATTGCTAGGAGGTTACATAAAAATGCTAAGGATGGAGATTTCTTTGGCGGAATTTATGCCACCCGTGTAGCTAATTATCTTGGGGTACCAATAAGGGGGAATGATATTGAGTTACCACCTGCTTTTCTTGATTATGAGGCTATGGTGCGCTACCAGTTTCTTGAGAGGAACGAACAGTCCCTCCTGTACCGACTAATTTTTGATAGACAACATGCTATCCATATTACCCTTCCTGCTCCTGCCTTCTTTAAGTTTCAGGAAAAACGGAGACACTTTATAACCAGAGAGGAGGCAAACGAGTACGACACAGAGGCGGAAGCCGCTCGCCTCCGCGCTGTAGCCGTTCAGGCGGTAGCCGCCGCAGCCCAGTACAATCCCAACTATGACTTTGGATATTATCCGAGTCAGCCATGGCCCTAGACCAACTTAGGCTAAAAGCGTAAGCTTGGGGGAGTACGTATTTCTCACCGACATTACATTCATGTTCACACACTCATCTTAGTAGTCGGTGCTTATACTTTTTCATTGTACCATCCATGGTATTCTATTTCTTGTTTCCGCTTTCTTCTTGTGTGTTTAATTAACCTTGAGAAAAATCAAAAAAATTAGTTCTAGCTTTACCTTTTAGTTTGTTTAGTTGTTTCATTAAAAGAAAAACCAAAACGATTTCTCGTTCTTCTTTTGCTTCTTGGGAGCTCTCCCGTGTAAATAGTTTTTCTCGTTCTTGTTTTGAAATTTCTTTTCTTTGGGTCATAAGGAGAAGACCACAATGAAAATGTCGAGTGGCTCTCATATGCATTATTGTTTATCTTACAGAGAGCCCATATTACCTTGCCTCCTCCTCTGAGTTATTGTTTGCAGATTCCAGCTTAGTGCAATGCACATGCACTCTCTTTATTATTCACATCGTTCGGTCGTGCAAGTGAAAGGCAATAATGACGATATATGATGAAGTGATTGAGATGGAGAAAAGCTGGTACGAACTCGATCTATTTTGTTCTTGTAAATATGATTAGCTCATCATTCTGGATGAAACATGTTTGCAATGACAATTAGAGATTATAGTTACTCATGCCATGCTTAATTAGCTAGGAGTGTATAATAGTTTGTCCTGAGTGCCAACATGCATTTTAAAATGGTTGTGATGTAGTATGATAGAATGGTATCCTCCTCTAAATGATTCGAGTGGCTTGACTTGGCACATGTTCACGCACATAGTTGAAACAAAATCAACATAGCCTCCACGATATTTATGTTCATGGTGATTTATATCCTACTCATGCTTGCATTCAATGTTGGTCAATCTCAATGCATGTTTATGACTGTTGTTGCTCTCTAGTTGGTCGCTTCCCAGTCTCTTGCTAGCCTTCACCTCTACTAAGTAGGAATACTGCTTGTGCATCCATCTCGATAAACCCAAAGTTGTTCCATATGAGTCCACCATACCTACCTATATGCGGTATTTACCTGCCGTTCCAAGTAAATTTTCATGTGCCAAACTCTAAACCTTCAAATAATATTCTATTTTGTATGCCCGAATCGCTCATGTAGCGACTGGGGGCTGTCAGTATCTTCCATGCTAGGTGGGTTATTCTCACGATATGTGTTGATTCACTATCATTCACGAGAAAGTGGCTGGTATTCGGGATGCCCAGTTCCATGCTCAAAAATCAAATCAAAATATAATGAAACAAAACTCCCCCAGGACTATTGCTTGTAAGGACGGTACCCGTGGATTCGGCTCGCCGTGGAGTGTGATTGATTGGTGGAGGGGGAGTAAAAACTTTACTATTCTATTTGGGAACCGCCTATAATGTATCTAGCATGGAAGATACTGAGATCTCTTGGTGGTTATGTTGACAATGAAAGCATACCGCTCAAAATTATTATTCATCCCTGTTTTAAAAGCTCGAGCTCTGGCACCTCTGCAAATCAATGCTTCCCTCTGCGAAGGGTCATCCTCCTCTTATAAAAAGCACCAGTTAGAGAGCACCACCGTCATTTGTATGCTTTGTTATTAATTGATATTGAGTATGATTGTGACTGGATCTCTTTTACCATGAATTACAATATCTAGTCAGTCCTTGTTCTTCAAAGGTGCTCTGCATTTATGTTTTGCGGTCTCAGAAAGGGCTAGCGAGATACCATTATATCATATTGTATCATGATTATTTTGATAAAATTGTTGTCATCCGAGATTTATTATTATTGCTCGCTAGTTGATTATGCCATTGATATGAGTAAATGTGAGACCTAAATGTTATTGTGAATGTGGTTAGTCTATAATCTTTGCTGAAAATCTGAACATCAGTTAGACATATTTACAACAACAAGATCAAACAGAGTTTGTAAAAGTTTTTCTTTGTCACTTTCAGTTTGTCAACTGAATTGCTTGAGGACAAGCAATGGGTTAAGCTTGGGGGAGTTGATACGTCTCCATCGTATCTACTATTCCAAACTCTTTTGCCCTTGGTTTGGACTCTAATTTGCATGTGATTTGAATGGAACTAACCCGGACTGACGCTGTTTTCAGCAGAATTGCCTTGGTGTTATTTTTGTGCAGAAATAAAACTTCTTGGATTGACCTGAAAATTTACGAAGAATATTTTTGGAACTAATAAAAAATACTGGCGAAAGAATCAACCGGAGGGGGTCCACCACCTGGCCACAAGCCAGTGGACGCCCCCCCTAGGGCGCTCCCCCTGCCTTGTGGGCCCCCTGGAGCTCCCCCGACCTCAATTCCAACTCTATATAAACCTATTCGGGGAGAAAAAAATTAGAGAGAAGAGTTCATCGCGTTTCACGATACGGAGCCGCCGCCACCTCCTTTTCTTCCTCGGGAGGGCAGATCAGGAGTCTGTTTTGGGCTCCGGAGATGGGAAATCGACGCCGTCGTCATCACCAACCATCCTTCATCACCAATTTCATGATGCTCTCCGATGTTCGTGAGTAATTCCATCGTAGGCTTGCTGGACGGTGATGGGTTGGATGAGATCTACCATGTAATCGAGTTAGTTTAGTTAGGGTTTGATCCCTAGTATCCACTATGTTCTGAGATTGATGTTGCTATGACTTTGCTATGCTTAATGCTTGTCACTAGGGCCCGAGTGCCATGATTTCAGATCTGAACCTATTATGTTTTCATGAATATATATGTGTTCTTGATCCTATCTTGCAAGTTGTAGACACCTATTACGAGTTATGATCCGCATCCCCCAAGGTGACAATAACTGGGATTCTTTCCGGTGATTACCGTAGTTTGAGGAGTTCATGTATTCACTAAGTGCTAATGCTTTGGTCTGGTTCTCTATTAAAAGGAGGCCTTAATATCCCTTAGTTTCCCTTAGGACCCCGCTGCCATGGGAGGGTAGGACAAAAGATGTCATGAAAGTTCTTTTCCATAAGCATGTATGACTATATATGGAATACATGCCTACATTACATTGATGAATTGGAGCTAGTTCTGTGTCACCCTATGTTATAACCGTTGCATGATGAATGCCATCCGACATAATTATCCATCACTGATCCATTGCCTACGAGCTTTTCGCATATTGATCTTTGCTAAGTTACTTTACTGTTGCTACTGTTACAATCACTACAAAACTGCTACTTTCACTTTTGCCGTCGTTACCTTTACTTCCATACTACTTTGGTACTAAATACTTTGATGCAGATATTACGTCTTTCAGGTGTGGTTGAATTGACAACTCAGCTGCTAATACTCCAGAATATTCTTTGGCTCCCCTTGTGTCGAATCAATAAATTTGGGTTGAATACTCTACCCTAGAAAACTGTTGCGATCCCCTATACTTGTGGGTTATCATGCGTCACTTCGCCTCTGCCAGTAGGTAGAAGTTGAAGATGACCACGGCACCCCTGGTGGGCTGGGTCTCCAGGTGGGCTGCGTGCCAGGTAAGCCTCTGGCCTTTCCCTTTTTATTTACTATTTTCATTTTCTTGCTCTGGCATTTGTTGTGGCTAAATATAGAAATACTTAGCCATTTTGTAAAATCCTGGAAATTGTTATGTGGGCTAAGTATTTCTATATTTAGAATTATAGAAATACTTAGCCCACATAACATTTCTTGCTCTGGTATAAATAACTAATGCCACATAAAAAGTTTTAGAATTATTGAACTTATATTTTATATATAATAAATATAAATCCAATGCAACTATTGTTTTATTAATTCAAAAGCCCAATATAAATTGTTTCAGTGTTTCCAAAATATTGGATGACATTTTTACCTCATGCCAATATTTTATTAGAACACCAGGGACATTTTCTTGGATCTATTTGAAGCAATTTTTATAATGCCTTTTGACAAAAAATTGAATAATGAGGCTTGGTCATCCCTCATTTCATTTTCATTTGAAAATAAAATGCATGCATGAATGCATTGGCAATCATAATTAAACTAGGGCTGTGACACATACCAATGCCTTTCAATCATACACGCACTAGGCACGATATGAGTAGATACAACATGGCATCACAACATAACTCTATGGCTCAAGTATTCATTAATGACTCATAAGAGTCAACATAGTGTGATATTAGAATCAGGGCTCACATGACCCAACACTCAATTCATACAAGCAATAAGCGGAAGCAAACAAGTCTGGGTACAGACATCTACTACAAGTGGCTGGAGGAGCCTGAAAAGCTACAACGACCCTACCAAAGTAACCAGACTTCTGTCTAGGATTCCCAAGCTAATCTGGTCAACATCGAACTTCATGTCATAAGGATCACTAATGAGACTGACGTCTCATCTGCAAAAGCATAAATGAAGCAACCGTGAGTACAAAGGTACTCGGCAAGACTGACATCAGAACTATCTACACGAGATCTAAGGCATTCGAAGTAATGGGATATCAGCTGTACAAGAAAAGCACTACATGAGTCATTCAGAAGTGCATCTCCCCGGAGGAAGGGCTGTAGATCCTACACGAGATTCACTTGGGAATGTGTGGCCATCATGCATCCTCTCGGACGTTAGTCCCCAAGGCTTTCTGTCGGGACCCCGATCCTAAGCCATATGAATCCAGCCTGTAACATGACACACCACTTTGTGGCCTCACGCACGGTACACCACGGCTGCCACCTTACCTTGGCCGGACCGTTTGCGCATTTTGGCACACGGATATGAACATGTCGCTAGCATTCACACGTCGAAGAACCCGGGTCGACATGACTAGTCATAGACCCAAGTGGCACATCTGTACAGGGACAAGCATACATAACCCGCATTGCAGGTGTCGGTCATCAGCGTGTGTAGACGAGCCGTAGCAAGCTACACAGACTCCATTACGCCATGAGACATTTCTGTCATCAGCTGTGCATAGATGAGTCATAGCAGGCTACAAGGACTCCATTACACTGCGAGACATTTCCCCGAAGGGACAGACACAGCAGCAAGAAGGATACACGCCGTGTTCCCGTAAAGAGTACTACTAAAGGCACACAACTAGGTGTCGAATCCCACACATACCAATGCCTTTCAATCATACACGCACTAGGCACGATATGCGTAGATACAACATGGCATCACAACATAACTCTATGACTCAAGTATTCATTAACGACTCATAAGAGTCATCATAGTGTGATATTACAGTCAGGGGTCACATGACCCAACACTCAAGTCATACAAGCAACAAATGGAAGCAATTCATGTCTGGGTACAAACAAGTGGCTGGAGGAGCCTGAAAAGCTACAACGACCCTACCAAAGGAACCATACCTATGTCTGGGATTCCCAAGCTAATCCGGTCAACATCGAACTTCACGTCATAAGGATCACTAATGAGACTGACATCTCATCTGCAAAAATATAAATGAAGCAACCGTGAGTACAAAGGTAGTCACCAAGAGTTATATCAGAACTACCTACATATGCATCATTATCAACAAAGGGGTTGTGAAGTTTAATTGCAGCAAGCCAGCTTTGACTCTTCGCTAACTTGTACTACGACTACAAGTACTTTCTTTGGAGGGAGAAAGCGTACACGAGTCCACATATTCACCATATCAATACTCCACTATGGATCCACTCCCGTCTTCCCACGAGAAGGCCATCCATAGCACTCACACTTATCTGGCGTATTTTAGAGTATCCATTTCACTTGTCTATGAACCACATAAGTTTTCCAAGTAGTCCATATCCGAGGACGTGGCTATTCGAACAGATTATTACACCCTACAGGGGTATACTTCTTCACACACGCTCTCGCCACTTATCACCATATGCACGTCATGCATCTCGGCAACCTTCAAGCGGAAGCACTGGCGTGGGCGTCGGCCGCAACCGTCAACCACACAAGATCCTAGTCCAAGTTTATCGCCTATTTGAGACTGAACCCGCACGGAAGTCCGGGCGAAGTTCCCGCTACGGCCCCGAACGATGTGCGCAGGGTTCCCAAGTCCACCATTCGGGTGACCCTTGGTACACCGTGCCATTGTGTATATACCGCATCACAGCCCACCCCATCGGGTAGCGCTTATGCACGGCCGCCAACACTTTTCCTACAAACACCAGAAACTAGTTGCAACTCCTGGACAGAGGTCAAGGCGATTAATAAGTCGAGAGAGTCAATTAAGGATCCCAATGTGTGGTACTAACTTGTCTTGGATAACATACACATAACTCAGTTCTTAAGGACGGTCTCAATGAGAAAACCCGCCATGTACTCCTACATGGCCTCTCATCGCTACCTTTTACCAAATTGTGTTCACACACTTAGCTCTCACATAGTAGGACATGAACACTGGCATTCCGATTCATCGCCCAGATGGATCAGACCCGACACGACACGACTCTAAGCATAGTAGGCACAGTAAGTAAGCAAGCATGGATGAGTAGGCACATCAAGGCTCAAACAGTTGCTACTCATGCTAAGTGGTTTCAACTATTTACTGTGACAAAGAAAGGTCATGCAAAGGAATGGGTTCAACTACCGAGAATATGTAACAGTTTAATCGTTATTGCCCTAATGCAGTAAAAGAGAGCAGGAGCGAGAGAGTGGGTCTATATCAATATGCTCAAGGAGGGGTTGCTTGCCTGACACTTCTGAAGATAACAATGAGTCTTCATTGGTGAAAACGATCTCAATGTAGGAACAACGTCTACTGAGGGAGAACAACCACCGGCAAATAAGAAGGAACACATTCAAGGCAATGCAACAAACATGATGTATGGTATGTCATATTAAAGCATTGAATTGACCTAGTGCAATAGATAGTCATATTAATTGAAGTGTAATTCAAACTTAGTTCAATTCCAACTCCAAATGTTATTTCATATATTATCCTAATCATGAAATGTCCTACTTGGTGTTGTTAACTAGCTCAAACATGCATGTACATGGCATAATCAGATTCTTTGATTTTTCTAATCATTTTCCATATATAAATTATTTTAATCCGAGTTACGGTTGAATTTCTATGATTTTTCAAAGTTTGGCTAATTTTCTGAAAATAGAAAACTCATTTTAGATTTATCCAAAATCCAGAAATCAAATTATTGCGTTGGCATGATGTCAGGTTAACCTCAGCAGGTCAATTGACCCGGTCCAAGTCAAACCTGACCATCTAGGCCCACACGTCAGTGGCTGTAACTTTAATTAAATGGTTCAGTTTTAAACTAGGGATTTATTAGCCCGTGGTGTCCAGTGTCAGTGACACAGGTGGTTTTAGTTAGCCCCGTCATTAGCGCTAATGACGGCGCCACGTCATCGCCACCGGCAGAAAAACGCCGGCGACCAACATGGCGACAGAGGCACGCCGGAATCGTGGCTTCGGCGACCATTCGATGCGTGGACGGGTGAAATGGGTTCCTGGTGTTGTGGCACTTCGGCTCGAGGTCTCAGGGTTGCTGGGGGTGTCCTGCAGTAGCGACGGTGGCGAGCTCTAGTGGCGGCCGGAGCACGGCTTCGTCGAGCGGGACGTTGAAGCGCATTGGCGAGCAAAAGGAGCGGCAGAGCGGAAACTAAGGGCCAACAGGAGCACAACCATGTGCTCAGACCCGACGTTGGTCGACTGCAACAACGGCGGCGACATGGACGCCGACGGTGGCTCACGGGTGCAGCGGGAATGACGACTATGGCACGAACGCGAGGAAAATAACACGAGGAGAAGGGTCAGTGGGTCACGGCGATTCTTCCCGAGCGGACAGCAGGGCCGGGGTGGTCAAATGGTGGTGAATTGGGCGATGAAGACCGGTGGCCATGGCGATGGGGATGAGCTCGATGGCGGTGGTGCAGAGCATCCGGTGACGAGGAGCAACACGAAGGACCTGTTGGACGCATCAAAGCGACGGGGAGGCCACGATGGCCATGCGGACGGCGACGGCTTGCTCTCGGTGTTCACGGGCGAGCTCGAATTCGAGGCATATGGAGAGGGAGAGGGCTAGACAGCGAGGGGGAGAGACAGAGGGGGTTGAGGGCGGTCCAGCGGCGCAAGGGATAGGCTCGAGGGGGCACACGACACTGCGAAGCAGGAGCTGGAGCTCCCACGTTCGTCCTGAACTGCCAGAAGGCAGGAGGTGGAAGAAGACCGGTTCGCCCCTGGTGGGCTAGGAAGGCATCTACCCTGGCCCAGGTAAAGTTTCTTTTTTAAAATTTTTGCTTTCTGTTTTCTAATATTGCACTCTGTTTTGCACTAGAAAAAAATACAAAATCACTTTTGGAAAAACTTCAAACTTGTTCCTGTGGTTGAATGGATTATTCGACACACAATGAACATTTTGTTTTCTAATTTGGACAACTTTATTTATTTATGAAAAACAAAAGTAACTAAAATAATTCCAACAATATTTTTCACTAGTTTGAAATATTTCTTTTGAAACCTAAAATTTGTTGGTTTGGACCAGCTATTTGCTTTGAGGTAAATCCCATTTGCTAGGGTTTTATGAAGGCCATTTAGGGTTCATTGATTCAAATTTGTTTTGAATTTGGTTTAATCCATTTGGGGTTGGGTTAGGTCATCCCCATTTCAAGTTTCAATGAAAATATAGCAGATGCTATGATGCATAATGCAAAGCCAACCAAGGACTAGCTAGGGCTGTGACAACTCACACCCACTAAACAAGAATCTCATCCCGAGATTCAGGCGTAAGGTAATAGAGCAGAGGGGACACTAGCTATCACTATCTTCACGATCCAGTTGCTCTTCTCGAAGATGTTGATTCATTACATCATGTTGACCTTGACATCTTTGCTCTCGAGATCTTCATCTAAACACAATGACAAAGGAACCAGGAAAGCCCTACAAGAGTTGACCCTCATGAAGATCGAGTAACTCATGATCAACACATGGAATGAGACATAAGAACATCTCATGAGCCGAGACATAAAACATACATCAAGAGCGATGGAAGGAAGTAGATGACAAGGGTTCGATTGGTAGGCAACAACTCCACGCTAAAATAGATGGTGAAGAGGTTTCAAAGTAGCCAGAAGTTATTTGCCCTTCATACCATAATGAGGCACCTTAGGGAGGTGACTCATAGAGTTACTACCTTAAGTGGCAGAAAGAATTACTTTTGATACAGAGATCATTGAAACTCTTCACACCAGCCTAAGGTAATTCACAAACGATCGTTTGAAGGAATTCAGAGGAGGTAGCATACTCTGTTTGGAAAAGAACCTAGAGTTATAGAACAACTCGGCAAACAGAAGGCACATTCCGATTCATACCGAAGGAAAATTGCGTTTCGATGAGCCGGAAATTGCGTTTTCTTCAAAGGAAAATCAGGAGCCAAATAAGCCTCTGGACGAGATAACTTAACCTTCATGACAACTTGTCTTGGTTTTCAAGGGACAAACGTTTCTGAAGAATTGGAAGAAGTTGTTACCTCAGTTTTGCCAGCTTGGCTAGACTCGGAGTCATCCTGATAAGAAGCCGTGTTAGCAAGCTCAATAAACAGATGGCCGAGAGAGTCGAGTTCTACCTTGGATTCCTCCTCTGAAGATGACACCGAGGCTGGGGTACTTTTTCTACCCGCGGAGGAGGCAGCAGTTTGGGAAGTCACTTTCCAAAAGATAGCATCTGCCTGCAAAATACACGAAGCACATGACAAACAATGATGAGTCAAAGGTAATATTGGACAAAAATTTAATGAATACGAGCATTACCGGAGGTGGTGGGTTGAGAAGATAGAATGGACCCAAGCCGGTGACGCTACATTGCTCTCTTGAGTCGGAGAAGAACCTTTTTCTCGCCCTTGTAAGAGCGTCATTTTTTAGATTCTTGCGTGAGAAGCATTGAGGGTCGTCTGAGGCGCCCGAATAGTCGCACATCAAGCTGTCCCTCAGGCTGACGGGTTGGATTCGCCATTGCAGCCAACAGCGAATTAGATCTATCCCTGTCAGGCCATGAGCAGTCAGAGCTCTTAACTTGGTATGAAGATGAGCCAGTGGAGACCTCTCTTCATCTGTTGGCCAGCCTGGGAAATCTTCCTTTCCACTGAGTCTTTCCAATCTAAAACCCGGCAAGGGATTTTCTCCTTCAGGTGCAGTATTCTTACAATAAAACCAGGTCTTATTCCACCCCTTCGGGTGACTCGCCAGCTTTGACTCCGGGAAGCCGCCTTTCTTCCTTTTCTGAATTGAGATGCCACCAAGCTCGCAGGCAGCGCCGCTCTTCACCTCAGCCTGGCGGTTAAGATAGAAGAATTCCCTAAAAAGGGTCATAGACGGCTCAACCTGAAGGTAGACCTCGCATAACACTTGAAACTGGCAAATGTTGGTCATAAAATTTGGCCCAATATCTTGAGGCCTGAGCTTGAAGAAGTGTAGAAGATCTCTGAAGAATTTTGAGCCGGGAGGACAGAAGCCTCTACGCAGGTGATCGGTGAAGACCACGACCTCTCCTTGCCATGTTTGTTGGAACGACTCTTCCTTGGGAGCCCTCCACTCTATAGTCTCTCGAGCCGGCAACAAACCTTGATCCACGAGCTGTTTCAAAGTGAGCTTGGACTCTTTGGACTGGGCCCAGTTGCAGACCTTCGATTTCTTTGGAGCCATGGCGGGTTGAGCAATGACTACAGTGGTAACTAGGAAAATAAGCCGGCGTGAATTATGAGACGCCCATATTACTTTTTAAGACAGCAAAATAAAGGGATCGAAGGCATGTTGCCACAATACTTAGCAACGATGATGGGTCACAAACAAGTTTCTACAAAGTAACGAAATATGTGTTCTAGCCGACGGAAAGACCGAAACTACAACATTCAAGGGATAACTTCGGTGGCTCATTTTGGATCTGTCCATGAGAAAAATAAGGGGGAGATCATACTAAAGCTACGCAGCCATGGGAATCGAGTACACGGGTCTACAAACTACATTTTTGGGCAAACACGATGAACTCAACATGAACGCCGGAGGTATCGAACCCTAAATGGGGAAGAAGCATTCCGGTTGCATTGAAGCAGAGGCAGTGACAGTCGCGCTCGCTGCGACGGCCGTGGGGAGGCTCGAGGACGACGGCGAAGAAGCATAGGACCTCAGGCTACTTCGGGGGCGTTGACAGAGTTCGGCTAGCGGCGGAGCGGAAGGAAGAAGTCGATGGGAGTGAACGAAGGGTCCAGTGGACTTATTTATAAGAAAAAGGAAACGGAACGATCGCAGTAAAGTTGTGGCTAGGAAGGCGCCTCATTTTTCGTGCCTGCCCAGATTTGGCGCCGTTTTCGAAAGGGTGTGCTATGATGGCTTTGAAGGACAACGGTCAGCAAGGATGATGTCATTAAGGTGCGGGCATACCCCGAAATGACAAAGTATAGAAGCATTTCAAGCCGGCACCATAACAAGCCGCCATATGGAGGAAGAAATTGACATGAATAAATTCAAATCAATCTGGGGCCTAATGTCGGGGATATAGCCCCGTGATATAACCTGCCTTATTGGGCCGGGTTGATGCCTTGACAGTTCCTGTCGAAGACATTGACATGGGCCAAGGCATGTATACAAGATGAATAATGTGACAGCTTATTAAATCGCCTGGCGGCCCAACTCCAGAAGACGGCGGCTCAAGGCCCACGGGGGAGAAGATGCCGACATACTGTCTTGCGCAAGGAGTAGAGTAAGGTAGAAACATAGTAGAACACGAGTCGTGATATGATTCGGACTCTGTTGTAAACCCTAGGTCTTGACATGTATATAAAGGCAAGCCCCTAGGACCAAAAGAATTAAGCTCCAATCTCTTGAAAGCTAGGTTAGTGATTCCGCACCCTTGTAATCGAGATCTACTCATCAATACACGCAAAGCAGGACGTAGGCGTTTACCTCCATCGGAGGGGCCGAACCTGGGTAAATCCGACTCTCTTCTCCGTTCAACCCCTTTGATTCGCCACCTTACCGCGATGGCCTCACACCTACGTCCTTGCACGAGGACATCTGCCGTGTCAAAACCACGAAACCCGTGACCTCAAGAACAAAGGTAACTACTCACAAATAATATGCATGCTCAAGATCAGAGGGGTATTACATAGCATAATGTATCTGAACATATAATCTTCCACCAAATAAACCATATAATAATCAACTACAAGATGTAGTCAACACTACTAGTCACCCACAGGTACCAATCTTAGGTTCCTGTACTTAGATTGAGCACAATAGATGAACTAGGGTTTGAGAGGAGATGGTGATGTTGAAGATGTTAATGCAGATTGGCCTTCCAAAGATGAGAGGGGTGTTGGTGATGACGATGGCTTCGATTTCCCCCTCTAGGAGGGAAGTTCCCCCAGCGGAATCGCTCCGCCGGAGGGAAAAAGTGCTCCTGCCCAAGTTCTGCCTCGAGACGGCGGCGTTCCGTCCCGAAAGTCCTCCCCTTAATTTTTCTAGGTCAAAAGACCTTAAGTACCAGAAGATGGGCACCGGTGCTGGGCTAGGCTGAGCACAACCCACCTGGGCGCGCCTGGGGGGCCTGGCGCATCCATGTGTCTTGTGCTCACCTGGTGGCCCCCCTCCGGTAGTTATTTGCTCCAGTATTTTTCATATATTCCAAAAATATTCTCCGTGAAGTTTCAACTTATTTGGAGATGTGCAGAATATGTATCTCTGATGTGCTTTTTCAGGTCCAGAATTTCAGCTGCCGGTATTCTCCCTCTTTGTGTAAACCTTGCAAATTATGAGAGAAAAGGCATTAGAATTACTCCATAAAGCTTTATTATGCGAAGAAACATCTATCTATTATATATAAAAAGTAGTTGACGGGTTAACTAGAAAAACATAATTAAACAAGAAAATCCCACAAAAAATAGAAACATCTGTCCTTTAATTTGATATTGCAAAATACCACAGCCATTAGATCCACTTTAAACCACAAGAAATTACCCACCAACACTATCCTCTCTAAATTACCCACCATTGCCATTACGTAAAACCTTATGGCCGTAAATACTTTTCCTCACGTCTAGCTAAAAGTATCATGTGTCCACGTCAAAAGAAATCTCTGGTAGGCCTAGCTAAAGAAAATACCGTGTCCAGGTGGAGAAAAAATACTGGTCCTCACGTGTCCAGTTCAAAAGAATCACGTTTCCGGGTCAAAAAAAAAAAAGAATCACCCGTCCGTTTAGCTAGAGAATATCACGTGTCCAGGTAAAAAGAATCTCCCGTGCCAGGTCAAAAAAAAATCACACATCCAGAATTTTTTTCATACGTACGTCCATCAGGTCCATACGTACAATGCATTGAATTTCCGGCCGGATTTGAGTGAATAAAGCAGGTAGCGTGGTTAGGTGTACATAATAGGGGAATCCATCAGCTTTGCATCCCGTGCATGTTGAGCTGGGCGAAAGGAATCAGCTAGCGTGGCTAGCTTTGCATAGTCGGAACCGATCAGCTTTGACACCTCTTGTGTACGTATGTGTGTGTTGAGGCTAGCTCAATCCTTCGATCAATAGTTCGTCTTGGCTGCAAGTAATCTACAAAGCTTTATCAGCATCACCATTAGCAATGTAGAACAAGAAGTGCATATCTATCATAGTATCATATGAAAGAATCATATGACCATGCACGTACGAATTGTAGCATATGAACGTGAATTGTGCTTAAATAAATCATTTGTTAAATATAGAGAGAGTTGGGCCAAATTTAACTAATGTGGTAATGAAAAAGAGGAAAGCAAACAAACCACAAGCTCGAAATTCATCGGATCTAAATCGTCCACTCGAAATTGACCAGAAGAGATAACTCTTCAGAATAATTAATTGATTTCTCCTCTAAACCTGGGCATATCATCTATTACCGGCTAGCAATTATCGGTCGTATCTATCTATACAAATACTATTGGGGTAGGAGAGAACTTGGTTTTCCGCATGACTATGTGCCCATCAGAAAGAGATAGAAAAATCAAATCTAGGGAAGGTTGAAGTAATCAAGATATATGGAGCATGCAGATGTTGTAGCATGCATGTGGAGAGGGTGCCGTTCTAAACAGTGACTCGAGACAAGCTATACCCACCCATCAATATCGAAGAAGACATGCTAGGATTATGAACAGGAGAATCTACCCTTCCACCGGGAAGGACAACCTGTATCCATCTTTGGAGAGTTCACGTTGGAATGATAGAACTTCCGGTCTCAAGTAGTTACATTCTCGTGCCACTTGGTTTCTACTATCATGTTAATCTCACACTTAGCCAAAATTCGTTGCAACCTGATAGAATGGCTGGCAGCGACGACTGGTGGGCACGTCCGAAGTATCCAATCAGCTCGAGAAGGCCATGAAACGACACCCTGCTTTCCCTATCTATCAAAATGTATTCATGAAAAAAACCTATGTATCTACAGCCTCATCGGTCTTCTCACACAGTGTGGGCATGTTGTATTGTACCAGGTATAAGTGAACAATGATGCACCACAAACGTAACATAAGTTATATTACAATCAAAATTAAGAGAATGTGATTTATAAATGTGCCGTATTGTGTATGGTATATATGTACTTCTCTTCACGCAACAACCAAAATATCTTGCCTCTTAGCCACTAAATAAAAGAATAAATAACTGGAAATACAAGATGATCCAATAGCATGATCGCTTCCTATTTATAATGGGAGTTTCCTAAAGGGGCTGGCCAACATGGAATTTATTTATCATGTGCCAGGTTCTTGAAATACAGTGGTGATTCATACCGTGCAGCTTAAAAAATGTATGTTATTTTTGCAACTTTAGAAGGTTGTGGCACTTAATATGATGTTATGATACATCAATCTTTTGAGTACAACCATTAAGACAAATCTCGCTCCAAACTTTTCTATTTGAGGCATAGTGCATGAAATTTTTACTCTTCCTCTTTGTAATATTCCCACAATACAATGCATGTTCATTATTTAATTATCACATGAATATATGAGACATAAATGTGTATGTAGTTGAGCTCCAAAACTTCATTATAACAGCATCCATTGAATCACCTCCATCATGGTAATTAACAAAAAAAAAGAACCATATTATTCCATCTGTTGTAGTACATGAGATGTAAAGAGTTTTTTCTTCGTTATTGTAATACTCAATTTTTACTACGAATTTTCAAGAGTCATACGTTCTAAAGTGTACACATATAATAGAATCCAATTAAATGTTGTAATTCTTTAGAGTGCAAGACTACACGAAAAGCAATAATATAACAATATCCATGACGCTTAATCTCTTTCAAAGATCCAAAAAAATTAAACTCCGAAAAAAATTCAATGTTAGATTTGGAAAAAATCAATAAAATATTAGTACATGTGGGTATGAAATGATAAATTTACGCTACTTCTTATTCACTAGGATCTAATTTATTATTACTAATATTTATGTCCTGAAAATAGTGAAACGATAATCAAAATATTCATTTGGATTCTAGAATATTTGGAACATCACGTTATATAGGAAGTTTAACGACAAAATATAATAGGCGGTTAAAAGACATTGCCCGCGCATCGAGCGGGCCACTTTGCTAGTTATAAATAACAATAGGAAATCATGATGCAAAATGGACGTATCAGGCACCACGCTGGTGACAGAACTGCACACAAGGTATTACAATCAGGTTTTTATTGACCCACTCTTTTAAAAGATGCACATAAGTATGTCCTCTCATGTGACAAATGTTAAAGAATTGGTAACATTGGTAAACGTCAGGAAATGCCTATGAATAATTCACTTGCAATTGAACCATTTGATGTTTGGGGCTTTGATTATATGGGACCCTTTCCTTCCTCTAATGGGTATACTCATATTTTAGTTAATGTTGATTACGTTACTAAGTGCGTAGAAACTATTCCGACTAGTTGTGTTGATCATAACACTTCTATTCAAATGCTTAAAGATGTTATTTTCCCGAGGTTTGGAGTCCCTAGATATTTACTGACTGATGGTGGTTCACATTTTATTCAAGGTGATTTCCGTAAACTTCTAGCTAAATATGATGTTAACCAGCATTGCATCACCTTATCATCCCCAGTCTAGCGGACAACTAGTTGAGCAATCAAGAAAAAAATTAATCTTGCAAAAGACTGTTAATAGATCTAGAAAGAATTGGTCTAACAAACTCGATGATGCTTTATGGGCTTATAGAACTGCTTATAAAAACCCTATGGGAATGTCCCCGTATAAAATGGTCTATGAAAAAGCATGGAAATTTCCTCTTGAGTTAGAACATAAAGCTTATTGGGCAATTAAAGAATTTAACTATGATTTTAAATTTGCCGATGAAAAGAGGTTATTTGATATTAGCTCATTAGATGAATGGAGGAGACAAGATTATGAAAATGCCAAGCTATTTAAAGAAAAATTTAAAAGATGGCACGACAAGAGAATTCAAAAATGGGAATTCAATGTAGGAGACCTAGTTCTTTTATACAATTATCGATTCGGATTTTTTTGCATGTAAGATTCTCTCCAAATGGGAAGGCCCTTATGTCATCGAGGAGGTCTATCGTTCTGGTGATATCACGATTAACAACTTCGAAGGTGATGACCCATAAGTATAGGGCATCAATCGTAGTCCTTTCGATAAGTAGGAGTGTCGAACCCAACGAGGAGCAAATGGAAATGAGAAGCGGTTTTCAGCAAGGTATTCTCTGCAAGTGCTGTAAGTAACAGTGATAGGTAGTTTTGTAGCAAGATAATTCGTAACAAGTGACAAGTAACAATAGTAGCAAGTGTGCAGCAAGGTAGCCAAATCCTTTTTATAGCAAAGGACAGTCCGGAAAGTACTCTTATATAAAGCAAATGCTCCCGAGGATACATGGGAATTACTGTCTAGTCATGTTCATCATGTTGAGTTGATTCGCGTGCGTTCGTTACTCTGATAATTTAATATGTGGGTGGACTAGTGCTAAGGGTGTTGTTCTTACTTGAACAAGCAACCCACTTATGATTACCCCCTCTCGCAAGCATCCGCAACTACGAAAGAAGAATTAAGATAAATCTAAGCATAGCATGAAACATGTGGATCCAAATCAACCCCTTATGAAGCAACACATAAATTGGTTTTAAGCTTCTGTCGCTCTTGCAATCCATCATCTACTTATTACTCCACAATGCCTTCCCTTAGGCCCATAACATGGTGAAGTGTCATGTAGTTGATGTTCACACGCCACCACTAAGAGAAGCAACAACATACACATCATCAAAATATCAAACGAATACCAACTTCACATAATTACTTATAACAAGACTTATCCCATGTCCTCGGGAACAATATCAACTACTCACACCTCATCAAGATGTTCAAGATCAGAGGTATAATAATGGTGATCAAGGATCCGAACATAATATCTTCCACCAAGTAATCCAACAAGCATCACACTACTAGAAAAAAGGCTGTTAGTGGCGCACCTATTTTGGCTACTAATGGCGCACTATAGGTGCGCCACTATTATCACGCCACTACTAATAAATAGTAATGGCGCACGCCTGGTGCGCCACTGTTAATCTACATAACAGTGGCGCACCACCTGGTGCGCCATTACTATCTCAGGTAGTAATGGCGCACCACATGTGCGCCATTACTACCTTTTCAGGTGCGCCACTGGTAATTTTTTTATTATTTTTTGTCGATTTTTTTTTTGAATTTGGAAGCGGGAAAATAGTAATGGCGCACATTCTAACCCCCACGGTGCGCCATTACTATTTTGAATTTTGAATCTGGATCTGGATCGCGATTTTTTTGCCCTTTTTTTTGCTCGTTTTTTTTGCTCGTTTTTTTGCACGATATTTTTTCAAATTTTGTTCTCGTTTTTGGATCTTGTACGTTCTTTTGCCGGAGAGGAGTTCGCCGGAGAGGAGGGCCGAGGAGAGACCGTGAGGAGGAGAGGAGGGAGGAGGTCACCGGAGAGGAGCTCGCCTACATCGTTGGAGAGAAGGAGGAGGAGGTGGTCACCGGAGAGGAGCTCGCCTACATCGTCGGAGAGGAGTTCACCGGAGAGGAGGGAGGAGAAACCGTGAGGGGAGGGGAGGAGAGGAGGGAGGATGAGCTCACCGGAGAGGAGGGAGGAGAAACCGTGAGGGGAGGGGAGGAGAGGAGGGAGGAGGAGGTCGCCGGAGAGGAGGAGGAGGTCGCCGGAGAGGAGTGGGAGGAGGTCACCGGAGAGGAGGAGGAGGAGGAGGTCGCCGGAGAGGAGGAGGGGAGTATGGTGGAGGAGAGGAGGGGAGATGGAGTGGAGGAGAGGTGGAGTGGAGGAGAAAAATGAAGAGGTAAGGAGGAGAGGACCCCGCCCAGCCATATATACGGCATAGTAATGGCGCACCGTGGGCAGGTGCGCCATTACTAACTTTTTTTTTATTTTTTTGATTTATTTTGAATTTTGAAGGCGGGAAGATAGTAATGGCGCACCATGGGCAGGTGCGCCATTACTAACTTTTTTTTATTTTTTTGATTTATTTTGAATTTTGAAGGCGGGAAGATAGTAATGGCGCACCATGGGCAGGTGCGCCATTACTGAGTTTGTTTTTTTTTGAATTTTTTTGCCTCTCCAGATCTTGAAAGCCCCGTAACTTTTTTTCTGTTAGGTTTTTGAGGATTCTAAAAATCTTCAACGGGGTTCCCCCCGTTGAATTCGGATATAACTTTTCGAGTAGATGATTTTTCATATAAAAAACTTTTTCATCGGAGTTCGTATGCAAAAGTTATGCCCATTTTACAAATTCTCGAGAGATTTTGCAAAAAAGTCGAAAATTCATGTTTGTAAATTTTGCTAACAACTAGACCACATATCACATGGGAATCTTATTTTCTTTTATTTTTTTGACATTTCTATCATTTTCTTTTATTTATTTTGAAACTGAAAAGGCGGTCCACGGGTGTGTGTGTGTGTGTGTGTGTGTGTGTGTGTGTGTGTGGTGGGGTGTGTGTTTGTGTGTGTGAGACGTTACTAATGGCGCACCCTCCCTGGTGCGCCATTGCTAACCTTAGCAATGGCGCACCAGGGAGGGTGCGCAATTACTAACCTCACACACACGCAGGCACACACCCCGGTACATAGTAATGGCGCACCTTGGTGTGGTGCGCCATTGCTATGTCTGGTGGGGTGGGGGGATGGACAAAAAAAATAGCAATGGCGCACTGCTCAGGTGGTGCGTCACTACTAAAAAAATAACAATGGCGCACCTGCTTCTAGTGCGCCATTGCTATATAGCAGTGGCGCACCACCACCATGGTGCGCCACTAATAGGGATATTGGCTATAGCCATTTTTCTAGTAGTGTCAACTACGAGATGTAATCAACACAACTAGTAACCCACAGGTACCAATGTGAGGTTTTGAGACAAAGATTGAATACAAGAGATGAACTAGGGTTGGACATGAGATGGTGTTGGTGAAGATGTTGATGAAGATTAATTGGTCCTCCCACGAAGCAGGAAGCATTGGTGATGACGATGGCTTTGATCTCCCCCTCTTGGAGAGGAATTCCCTCGGCAGAATCTCTCTACTAGAGAGCAAAAGGGCCTCTGCCCAGGTTTCCACCTCAAGATGGCGACACTTCGTCTCGAAGGTATGCTTATGATTTTTTCTCTAGGTCAAAACACACCATATAGGAGAATAGGGGGTCAGGACGCTTGCTGGGCCACCACGAGGCAACAGGTCGCGGCCAGGGGGGTGGCCGCACCGTGTTGGCTCGTGCCCAGCAGTTGGCCCTCCTCTGGTATATTTTCAGCCCAAAAATTATTATATATTCAATAAAAATCTCCGTGAAATTTCAGGTCATTTAGAATCCAGTTAATTTTTTGCCATTTTCTTGGTTTTCAGGTCCAGAATTCCAGTTTCTAGTGATTTCCCTCTTTGTGATGTACCTTGCACATTCAAAGAGAAAAGGTATAATAATTATATAATAATGAGGACTAATGGACAAGAATAGCATAAATATCAATAAGAATTCATCATGCATAATGGACGTATCAACTCCCTCAAGCTTAGACCTCGCTTGTCCCCAGGCGAAAGCTGAACTCGATAATAATGACCACATAATTTGAGAGAGAGGTGTCGATAAAAATAGAATACAAAAATGGAAGCATCATGAACTTTAACATAGCAACTAGTATTTTATCACATAACTTCTCATAAACAAGTAAATATCCTTTTACAATTATTAAAGTATGAAGCATAATCTTTATTGATAATCAACCAACTATGTTCTTAGTCATTGGGACAATCATAATTCATCATATTCTAGAGGAGACGCTATGTAAGATTTTTCATATTAGCAAGTTCACATACTAAACTATCACTTAATCTTCTATGATTGCTGACACTCATGGCATATTTTTGGAGCTCATGTTTCCATCGGACACATAGGAAGATATGGGCTTAAATGATTTTCCACCCAACTCATTCACCTCAAGGATAATATCCACAATAATAAATCATGATCATCTACATCCAACTGGATATATAAATCTGAATGTTTCCTCAATACATGATGCTTGCCACTATAGAGTTAATACATAGGGAGAGGAATAAACTTTATTGACTCTTGCATAGAAGTAAATACATGAAAGTAAAAGATAGAACCTTCGCAGAGGGAAGCAGAGGATGTGCAAACTCTTAATGCAAAAGAACACCACTTTATATTGCCCCTTATGATAGAAAATTTTATTATGCACCCTGTCGCTTTTATTTCTTTGCCATCACAAGAACGTACAAAGCTTATTTTCCCTTGCAATAAAAGGTCATACATATTTAAGAGCAATTTTTATTTCTTGATACACCGATGACAACTTCTTGGAGAATCTTATTCAATCCATAGGTAGGTATGGTGGACTCTCATGGGAAGAAACTTTGTTTAAGGGGTTATGGATGCACAAGTAGTATCTCTACTTAGTACGGAAAAATTTGGCTAGCAAAAGATCTAGAGCAAGCACCACATGTTAAAGGATCCAAGACCACATAACTTCTACGTGAATGTAAACTGCCATGACCATTACGTTGTCTTCCATGTCTGACATCAACACTTTATCATTATATAATACTAGCAAAGTGGCCCGCTCGATGCGCGGGCAATGTCTTTTAACCGCCTATTATATTTTGTCGTTAAACTTCCTATATAACGTGATGTTCCAAATATTCTAGAATCCAAATGAATATTTTGATTATCGTTTCACTATTTTCAGGACATAAATATTAGTAATAATAAATTAGATCCTAGTGAATAAGAAGTAGCGTAAATTTATCATTTCATACCCACATGTACTAATATTTTATTGATTTTTTCCAAATCTAACATTGAATTTTTTTCGGAGTTTAATTTTTTTGGATCTTTGAAAGAGATTAAGCGTCATGGATATTGTTATATTATTGCTTTTCGTGTAGTCTTGCACTCTAAAGAATTACAACATTTAATTGGATTCTATTATATGTGTACACTTTAGAACGTATGACTCTTGAAAATTCGTAGTAAAAATTGAGTATTACAATAACGAAGAAAAAACTCTTTACATCTCATGTACTACAACAGATGGAATAATATGGTTCTTTTTTTTTGTTAATTACCATGATGGAGGTGATTCAATGGATGCTGTTATAATGAAGTTTTGGAGCTCAACTACATACACATTTATGTCTCATATATTCATGTGATAATTAAATAATAAACATGCATTGTATTGTGGGAATATTACAAAGAGGAAGAGTAAAAATTTCATGCACTATGCCTCAAATAGAAAAGTTTGGAGCGAGATTTGTCTTAATGGTTGTACTCAAAAGATTGATGTATCATAACATCATATTAAGTGCCACAACCTTCTAAAGTTGCAAAAATAACATACATTTTTTAAGCTGCACGGTATGAATCACCACTGTATTTCAAGAACCTGGCACATGATAAATAAATTCCATGTTGGCCAGCCCCTTTAGGAAACTCCCATTATAAATAGGAAGCGATCATGCTATTGGATCATCTTGTATTTCCAGTTATTTATTCTTTTATTTAGTGGCTAAGAGGCAAGATATTTTGGTTGTTGCGTGAAGAGAAGTACATATATACCATACACAATACGGCACATTTATAAATCACATTCTCTTAATTTTGATTGTAACATAACTTATGTTACGTTTGTGGTGCATCATTGTTCACTTATACCTGGTACAATACAACATGCCCACACTGTGTGAGAAGACCGATGAGGCTGTAGATACATAGGTTTTTTTCATGAATACATTTTGATAGATAGGGAAAGCAGGGTGTCGTTTCATGGCCTTCTCGAGCTGATTGGATACTTCGGACGTGCCCACCAGTCGTCGCTGCCAGCCATTCTATCAGGTTGCAACGAATTTTGGCTAAGTGTGAGATTAACATGATAGTAGAAACCAAGTGGCACGAGAATGTAACTACTTGAGACCGGAAGTTCTATCATTCCAACGTGAACTCTCCAAAGATGGATACAGGTTGTCCTTCCCGGTGGAAGGGTAGATTCTCCTGTTCATAATCCTAGCATGTCTTCTTCGATATTGATGGGTGGGTATAGCTTGTCTCGAGTCACTGTTTAGAACGGCACCCTCTCCACATGCATGCTACAACATCTGCATGCTCCATATATCTTGATTACTTCAACCTTCCCTAGATTTGATTTTTCTATCTCTTTCTGATGGGCACATAGTCATGCGGAAAACCAAGTTCTCTCCTACCCCAATAGTATTTGTATAGATAGATACGACCGATAATTGCTAGCCGGTAATAGATGATATGCCCAGGTTTAGAGGAGAAATCAATTAATTATTCTGAAGAGTTATCTCTTCTGGTCAATTTCGAGTGGACGATTTAGATCCGATGAATTTCGAGCTTGTGGTTTGTTTGCTTTCCTCTTTTTCATTACCACATTAGTTAAATTTGGCCCAACTCTCTCTATATTTAACAAATGATTTATTTAAGCACAATTCACGTTCATATGCTACAATTCGTACGTGCATGGTCATATGATTCTTTCATATGATACTATGATAGATATGCACTTCTTGTTCTACATTGCTAATGGTGATGCTGATAAAGCTTTGTAGATTACTTGCAGCCAAGACGAACTATTGATCGAAGGATTGAGCTAGCCTCAACACACACATACGTACACAAGAGGTGTCAAAGCTGATCGGTTCCGACTATGCAAAGCTAGCCACGCTAGCTGATTCCTTTCGCCCAGCTCAACATGCACGGGATGCAAAGCTAATGGATTCCCCTATTATGTACACCTAACCACGCTACCTGCTTTATTCACTCAAATCCGGCCGGAAATTCAATGCATTGTACGTATGGACCTGATGGACGTACGTATGAAAAAAATTCTGGATGTGTGATTTTTTTTTGACCTGGCACGGGAGATTCTTTTTACCTGGACACGTGATATTCTCTAGCTAAACGGACGGGTGATTCTTTTTTTTTTTTGACCCGGAAACGTGATTCTTTTGAACTGGACACGTGAGGACCAGTATTTTTTCTCCACCTGGACACGGTATTTTCTTTAGCTAGGCCTACCAGAGATTTCTTTTGACGTGGACACATGATACTTTTAGCTAGACGTGAGGAAAAGTATTTACGGCCATAAGGTTTTACGTAATGGCAATGGTGGGTAATTTAGAGAGGATAGTGTTGGTGGGTAATTTCTTGTGGTTTAAAGTGGATCTAATGGCTGTGGTATTTTGCAATATCAAATTAAAGGACAGATGTTTCTATTTTTTGTGGGATTTTCTTGTTTAATTATGTTTTTCTAGTTAACCCGTCAACTACTTTTTATATATAATAGATTTGGTGAGGGCTCACAATCATAAAAGATGTCCAAAATAGTGTATTTATATGTGAATCTCCTCTCCTCTATCATAATATTGCATAGATGGTATCAATGACAAATGCTATGCTTGTTTATTTTCAACAACTTTTATCACTTATACTTTTTCCTATGTGAAGTTTACTGCCCATGGAATTAGCATATGATCTTTCATATTTCATTTATTTCAATGTTATTAAAATAGATGCATGAGAGTGAAGCACACAAACTCATTTAACTCTCACACTCGATTACAAGGATAGATAGATCTTAAAATGACAATTCTAAGCAAAGAAAATCTGAAATTTTATTTCTCTATATCACGAAATACTAAGGATCGAACTAAGATAGATGGTAATGGTGAAAGTGATGGTGATACGATACCGGGGCACCTCCCTTAAGCTTGGAACAAGCTAAGGGTGGTGCCCATACCCATGTACTCATGTGTCCTTCTTTGGTGATGGTGGCGATGATGTAGCAGGCTTGTCCTTTGCAATGGTTAGTAGGGCAGCCTTTAACTCCCTCATCTCATGAAGTAGTTGTTGAATCATTGAAGTGTTTTTCTATACTTCCACCATGATATGTTTATTTCTTACCACCAAAAGCTTTTTCCTGCATCACGTTCACCTGGACGAGAGATGTCCCAGTTGGATGGTATATGCGAGCGAGAAATATTATCAACCCCATAACTGTGAATCAAATTGTGAAAGTTATTTGCATGTAATCTGCTGCGGGGCCTCCTCGGAGTAGATTCACCTTGCTCTTCTTGAGCTAGCTGAGTTCTCCTGCCCATTGGTGGGCAAGGATTTATAGAGGTGAAGATACCAGCTAGCGTTCCACGTTCTGAGGCCGTAAGATGCAAGATACGGGGCACGTCCATGTGTGTCGATCTTTCACGAATTGGAGGTGGATTTGTGAATGAACACGAAGAACACGAGGGGGAAATCACAAAAGAAACACTCAAAACAAGTCCAATCACACATCCACTATGCTCACATCCACACAAGATCCACAAGGGTACAAGAACAACAAGGGGAAAGAGGATACATGGTAGAGTTCATCCGAAATCCCATGGGGATATGGAGCCTTGAATCCACTAGGGATCTTCCCGTGCAAGGGGCCTTGACATCCACTAGGGGGTCTTCTCTCACAGAGGCATCTACTCCATGGGAGAGGTAGTGGAAGGAGCAAGGGCTCAACTATCTGTGAGCTAAACCAATGCTAACCCTAGAAATGAGGAGGTGGAGGAGTATATATAGTCCAAGGGACGAAGGGATAAGTGAGGGTGTTACAAGGCCGAAGGCCCATCTGGCGCAGCCTAGAGACAGGCGGTTGTACCGGTCGCAGGGGCGGTTGTACCGGTCATGTGGAATATAGCGGAACAACCGGGGCGGTACCGGACTTGAACCGCATCACAACAGAAGCTCGGCCGGCAGTTGTCCGGTGGTGAGCCGGTTGTACCGCTGCTCCGGTGGTGCGCCGGTTGTTGTGTGGTTGTACCGTTAACTCCAGTGCTGGCACAACTCCTCTTCTTCCTTCTCCTCTTCCAAGCTTCCCTCGCAGATGGTGTACTTGTACGTAGGTGCTCGCACTCCTCCTCGTCATCCATGAAGCTCCGGCAATACCTATGCATGCACACGAGAGGAATGTCAAGTAGTATACCATCCTCGAAGGGGTCAAGTGAACACGTGTAAAGGAGATGATTCACCTTTATGTATGTGAAGTAGATGTCGCACGTGTCACTTGCCAAAGGGGCTCTTGCCATGGTGATGTCCGTAGGATGCTCCGCATCATCCCCTCCCCCTTGGGAAAGATCCGTCCTCGGATCAAGATCCAAATCAGCATGGGAAAGAGATGGCGTCGCCGTGTAAAAGGGCACGATCACCAAACACTCATCATCAACAAACTCGAATGGGGCACTCTCCAATGTCGCACCAACTAGTAATTCCTTCAAAAGGAGCAAACACGACAAACACTTGGAAAAACAAATGTGGTGAGCGTTAGTGCAAAACCAAGCATTCGAGTGGTGAATCACCGAACAAGTGTTGTCAACATGCATATGATATGGTGTGACAAGGGATTGTGTCATGGCATGTATGCATACAATTTGAGCACAAGTGAAGTCATCATGGGAACAAGTATGCAAAATTGAGGTAGGGATGCTAAAATGTATGACAATAGAACAAGCATCTACCTCAAGGTCATAGCAAGCATGCACAAAGCTATCAACGAAAGGTCTATGGTATGCATAGGAATCATTCACAACACCAAATAATAGGAAGTGTCTAAACACATGGGGCAATCCAAAGTGAAAGGCAATCCAAGCATAATGTGCATATGGTGTAGTGAAGATATAATGGCACTCAACACAATAGAAAAAGCAATTGGTCATCATGTGTGAGGCAATCAAGTCAAGCATGTAGCAAGCAATCGAGCATAGCATATGTGAAGAAATAACATTCTTGCAACCAAGCATATGATAAGAGCAAACAATCCACAAGTTGGATGCAACACACAAGGCATATAAATCATGAGGCATGGCAATGCGGCAAGTATCACTATCATGTGTGCAAGTAAGTGGTCCAAGATGACCAATATATGTCATGGTACAAGCAACACAAGTAGGAGGATCCACAATATCCATGCTCAAGAAGGATGTCACCTCAAAAGTGTGTCCTTGTGCAGTCTTCACAATGCCAAAACACAAGCAAGTGTGACGTAGAAGCGCGTCATTGGAGCATGGCTCGCTCTCAAGTGCTAGAATCGTCAACTCACGTGAAGTGGAAGTTGACATGTGGTCGAAGTATCCTACACGCGCACACAACAAAGGAAACAATGCATGTGCATGGTAGACAAACACATCATCCATCATGATGGTTCTCTTCTCTTGCACATAACAATTAGAGGCAAAAGTGCATGAATAATATGATGCAACAATGTCTATATTCATGGCACTAAGCATATGGTGCAAAGAAGGAAGGCAAGCATGCTTCACATGAAAGATGTCAAAAGCTCCAATAATATGAGAGAAAGCTATGGGGGCAATCTCATTAACAAAATGAATAGCATGTATGCACTCAATACATGGAAATCTAACATGAGAGAGGCAACACATGGAGACATATTACAATATGCAATATCAATCATGTGCGAAGCATGGCAATGGTTGTCATCAACCGCATAAAAGGAGCACATCGGAGATGCAACACAAGCAAGCATAGTGATCATGTCTTGGAAACTAGTAGTACGAAGATGCAACATACTAGAGGAAATCATGGCAATCATGTCATATGAACAAATAGTGTACATAACTAATGCACATGACATATCGCGAGCACGAACACCAAGCAAGATCAACATGTCATCATAGGCATGGGGCACATAGCAAACATGGCAATAACAAGTGATATCTCCACCAAGTTTGCGAATACACATACAAATCATACAATGAAGTGTCATGTGAGATGCAAAGCATGGGTCACAAATGCATGGGAAGGGCATAGAAATTAGCATATCATGCAAAGTGAACATGGCAATATGGGCATAGGATATATAATGGACAATAAGCCATAACCATGTGAGAGCCATGTAGAAGAGGTGCGCGTAGTCCTTGCACGAGGGGAATGGTTGTAGACACATTCCGGTGAATCCCAAGTCGTCGTTGCTCTCAAGAGCTCTTTTCGTCAACTCATGGGATTGTGAGGTTGACGAGTGTTCATGAGTACCTACACCCAATAAAGACAAAGGGAAAATTGTGTGTGCGTGGTATATATACACATCATCCATCATGATGTGTATGTGCACGTGAGAGTTAGCACAAGATAACCAATGCTCAAAGAAATTCGATGCATGGTATAGGAACATGTCATCCATCATGAAAGAATAGTTATTGTGTATAACACGATGGGGACACAAATTGAGCATGCAAATATATGGCACATTAATAGCATTCATATTCATGGGGAGCATATTGTGCACACAAGTATGGGAATCATGCAATGGATGGGATGGAACCAAATCTCCTAAAATGTATGAGGAAACTATGGGGGTCTCCTCATGTGGAATACCGGTAGCATAATATGGAGAATATGGAAAACATCCAAAATAATGCATATCCGAAGCTAGGTGGTCGACATGGCATGTCATATGTGAGCAATTGCGCAAATGATGCAAAGGAAGCATGGCAATATCATCACAAGAAAAGCAAATGCCAATAACCATTGGCTTGTCATCCATGCCATATGTGCAAATTGTGTTTATTTTAATGGCATATGCATAGTTACTATGAAGAGATTGCGAAGAAGCAATATGGGTGATCTCATGCATAGCATATGACAAGTCAAGCGGATTGTCAAACATGATGTGACCAATAGAATTCTCACAAGAAATCCTATGCAACATGGCACCACAAGTAATAGACTCCACATGAGAATCGTTAAACACATCATAAATGGGAAATTCATCACATGAGGAAGTCGCATAATCATGAAGCATGGCAATAGGTGGATCGACATCATGCAGGCAATCAATGTCCACTAATGGGACAAGAGCATCACCTTCACCTATGTTACCTTTGTCATTCCACTCATGTGGTGTAGGTGAGGTGGTATAGACCAACTCGTGGTCATCTTCATCATGATGGAACCATGTGGGGGGTGCATCATATTCCACCATGGCCATCGTCTTGTTCAAAGGGAGGACAAAGTCATCGAGGATCGGCGCGTCATCGTGTATGGGACCTAGCACCAAAGGAGAAGACACAATAGAGGTAGAGGTTAAGTTGTTAGAAATCGAAATGGCCTCACATGCCCTATCAACTACCTCACTCTCTCTATGTGGTGGCTCACACACTCCTCAAAGTAGGTGCACTCAATGTCACATATGGTGGAGTCACTCATCTCACTCAAGTGGTGGGGGTTGTGGCTCTCCTCACATGGGAATTGGGGCAACTCATCATATATGGGGCTAGTGGTGGTCACGCTCATCCTCTCATAGGACATGCACTCAATGTCACATATGGTGGAGTCACTCATCTCACTCATGTGGTGGTGGCTCTCCTCACATGGAAATTGGGGCATCTCGTCATATGTGCGTGTCGGAGAGATGTAGGTGCAAATGTCTCCATGCTCAACACCGTTCGCCGCCTCGTCGTCGTGGATGAAGGCCGAAGATGGCACATCATCACTTGCCTCCATGACCGAAGGGAAATTCCCATGCTCGGCCATCTTCCTTGGGATGCTTCCGAAGATGGAAGGGTCATCCATGCGTGTAGTCGATCGCCTTGATCTTGGCATCGAAGCTTGTCCTTGGTGGCGTTCTTGGTCTTCGTGCACTTGTTTCTTGGAGGTGGCTTGCCCTTCGCGATGATGTAGATCATGAACGTGACGGTTGTCGTGGCGGTCGTCTCGAAGATGAGGACGTGGCTAACTTGTGCTTGCATCGAATGGGCGCTCCAAAGATGTGCGACTTGAGCGTCTCCGCCTTGAAGATGACAAAGGGGAAGAAGACTTGTTGTTGGCCAACACAAGGCGAAGTTGCTCCATGTGTGCGTCCAACTTGTTGTTGAAGTAGTCGATTTTCGAGCATCGGATTGATGTATGTCGGTGGCGAGTCGCTCGAGTTTTTGGTCAATGTAGATGTTCATGTCGATGTAGTCGTCGAAGACCGAAGATGCCGTGCTTTGCCTAGCCATCACAAGACTCGAGCAAAGGTGAGTGGGAAATGAGATAAACAATACCAAAATACCGTTTCCCAAAGTTGAGGATGTATCCCGTTTCACTCAATGTGAAATGAAAGAATAGGGGAATTGGTACCGGACTTGTTCACTCACACCTACAAAGTAAAGCTTATCGAGTGGCTCGGTTAGGACAAGTGGCACAAAATTCAAGCAATTGTCAATTCAAGATATCGAAAATGTTGAGGAAGATTCACAAAATTACAATGCAAAGCAAATAGATCAATAGCTATGGTGGCACTAGGAACACACACACGGATAGATAAATGGGATCCGCGCAACCAAGGAATGAGCACAAAATGTGAGAGACCCGGGAAAAGCTCGTGTTGCACAGATACTAGAAGAGAATAGCTCGATTGCTCAAATGGGCTAGATACGCGCTTGTGCACAAACCTAAAAGAGGAAACGTGCCGTCTTCAATCCCAAGTATGCTATGTATGTATGATCCAAGTGTATCTACTATGCAAAATGGCTCAATGCTATTGCTGTTGCTATTGCTTATAAGCTCTTTTGTATCTCCTCTTTTGCTTAAAAGCTTTTTCTTCTTTTGCTCTTTTTTTCTATGCTTGATGCTCGAACCAAGATATGAGACAAGTATGATGGATATGCACGGGAGAGACTTATGGCACAAAGTAGATAACAAGATGTTTGCACGCTAAAACTAGCTATGCGGCCTAAGAGTATCACTACGGTGCACAAGTAACGTGGCCCGGCAATTCTCAACTCGGTAGTCTCAAATGGGTAAGGTACGCAATAGGCTCGAAGCGATCAATGCAATGGCAAGGGAATGGACAATGATGTCGTCGAGATTACCGTCCTTGCTTACGGTTGGGGTGCCAAAAGGCGAAGTGGCCGATGTCGATGTCGAGGCCGATGCGATGATGAGTGGTGGCATTGTCTATGTAGAACCGTCCCTAATTAGACGAAACACCTTAGGAAACGGAAACCGCAACTCAAAATCTCAAATAAAATTGGGTTAGGATGGCGGAAGTGTGTGGTGCACTACTGGAATCAGGGATTTTGCCATCAGCCGACTCTTTGCCGTCAGCAGGCGGACGGCAAAGAAAGTCATTGCCGTTTGCTGGCAGAAAGCTGACGGCAAAGGGTGAGCTGACGGCAAAGAATGAATTTGCCGTAGGCTGGTTCTTTGCCGTCAGCCAGCTGACGGCAAAGGGCCAGCAGGGCAGACGGCAAAGAAACGGCCCACGGCAAAGGGCAGCTGGCGGACGACAAAGGGCAAAGGCAGGCTGAAGCCGCTTAGGTCAGTTCTTTGCCGTCTGCCAGCAGACGGCAAAGGCAGGCTGGCAGACGGCAAAGGCGACGCCCTAATAACGGCCGTGCCCCACCCCTCTGTCCTCTCCCTCTCTCCCTCTCTCCCTCCCTCCCTCATCCCTCCCCTCCCTCTCCTCGCCGCCCCGCCGCCCCCACCCACCGGCCGCCCCGCCGCCCCCACCCACCGGCCGCCCCGCCGCCCCCACCCACCGGCTGCCCCGCCGCCCGCCGCCCCTCGCCCCGCCACCCCCACCCACCCGCTGCCCCGACGCCCACCCCCGCCTCCCTCCCTCCCTCCCCCCGACGCCCACCGGCTGCCGCCCCCAGCCACCCGCTGCCCCGCCGCCCTGCCGCCTCGCCCACCGGCCGCCCCCTGCCCCGCCACCCCCACCGGCCGCCCCCGCCCCGCCACCCCCACCCACCCGCCGCCCCGCCACCCCCACCCACCCGCCACCACCACCCACCAGACGCCCCGCCGCCCCCGTGCCCCTGCGCACCACCGCCCAGCCGCCCCGGCACCCTAGACGCCCCTGCCGCCCGGACGCCCCCTCCGGTCAGCTCTCTGTGCCTCCTCCCTTCCCCCCTCTTCCGCATTTTTTCTGTTTTTTTTCATTTTTTAGATTAGAAATTAGCTAGCTAGCTACTGTTAGAAGAAGAAAAGAAGAAGGAAAAAGGATAAATGAAAAGAAGAAGAAGAAGTAGAAGAGGAGGAGGAGGAGATGAAAAGGAAAAACAGAAGAAGAGGAGAAAGTAGAAGAAAAAGAGGAGAAGAAGAAGAGGATGAGAAAAGAAGAAGAAGAAGAAGAAGAGAAGAAGAAGAAGAAGAAGAGAAGAAAAGGAAGAAGAAGAGGAGAAGAAGAGGAGAAGAAGAAGAAATAGAGGAGAAAAAGATGAAAATAGAAGTGGAAAAGTAGTCATACATAGAGAGATTTTTCTATCGGGATTGAATATTCGTTTTGATCGTGTGGATCTAAATGTGCAGTTTTTCGTCGCTTGAAGGGACTAGTGTTCGACGGCCTCCCTGTGCGACTACGTCGCCTACACGGTCTAGTGGTGAGCACTACTATCATCTCCTCCCCGACCCTCCCCTATTTGCTCTGTTCTTGTTGTCATGCCGTTGTCACTTAATTTTATTTTCATGTCAAGTTTCGTAACCTAGGCGTCTCCCGTTCGAAAGGATGACATCTATAAATATGCATGTCTTTGCATATTTATAACCGCCGTCCTTTCGAATTGTCAAACGTTATCCATGGACAGCCCGAGTATGTGTAGATTGGGTTCGTTTTCCCGTATGCTCTTCTCCGGATCCTATGCAGAATTTTGTGAGTGCCTCCCTGTTGTTCTCCGGGTACACATCCTCTCTGCTTATTGTCGAGACGTGTATCAGGAGAACAACGGGGAGGTGCTGTCGAAATTCTATGTCGGATCCGGAGCAGTGCATAGGAAAACGAACCCAATCTACACAAACTCGGGTGGGATTAGGACCTATCTTAACCTATTAGCGTGTAGGTTGCATGGACATAATAAAACTGACAAACTTGATTAACTGATGAATATATATGCTGAAATATATATATATTTCTTGTGTGTCCAGTAGCTAGGCAAGATGACTGATCGTGCGTGGATGTACACCGGTCACACCAGTCAGAAAGACATGACCAAAGAATGGTTAATAAATACCAAGGGGTTTGTGAGAGCCGCATTTGCAAATGGCCAAGAAAAAACATGGTGTCCCTGTCCCCGGTGCGACAACTATAAAAGGCAGACAGAGGATGAAATGAGTAAACACCTGCAGAAGTGGGGTTTTAGGCCTAATTATACGGTGTGGACTTTTCATGGTGAGTCTGCCCAACGTGCCAGAGCTGAGGTGGTTCGTCATCGCACCGACGACCATGGTACCGGGATCGAATACATGGTGCAAGACTTTGATGATGCTAGGGATTCGGACGATGAGATGGAGGAATCTGCAAAGGCCTTCTATGAAATGTTGGAGTCTTCAAAACGTCCTCTCCACGAGCACACTGAGCTTTGTCAGCTGGATGCCATCGCGCAAGTAATGGCTCTGAACGCTCAGTTCAACCTGGGCAGAGAATGCTACGACGCGATGATGACAATATTTGGACGCTTTCTACCCAAAGGCCATGTATTGCCTGCAAACCTGTACCAGTCGGACAAAATCCTACGCGCGCTTAAGATGCCCTATGAGAAGATAGATGCCTGTGAGAATGGATGTGCCTTATTTAGGCTTGAGTATGCGGGCTTGAACTATTGTCCCATTTGCATGTCTTCCAGGTATGTTGTGGTAGACAACGGTATGGGTGAGAAGAGTCAGACCAAAATCCCAGTTAATGTTCTTCAGTATATGCCAATCATACCAAGACTTCAACGTCTTTTCATGGTCGAAGAGACGGCTAGACAGATGACGTGGCATAAATTGGGCAAAAGAACCGAACTAGGTGCAGATGGGAATCAGATGTTGGTACACACTTCAGACGCTTGTGCGTGGAAGCACTTCGATGCATTACATAATGATAAAGCGGCAGATCCAAGGCATCCTCGAGTCGCCATAAGCACGGATGGGTTCAATGTGTTTGGTATGACGGCAACACAATACAGTTGTTGGCCTGTATTTGTCATTCCACTCAATCTCGCCCCCCCCCCCCAGAGAGATTATGAAAAGAAAGAACATTTTCTTGACATTGATAATTCCAGGGCCCAACTATCCGGGGAAGAATATGAATGTGTACATGCAGCCGCTTAAGGATGAATTGCAACAAGCTTGGGATAATGGGATCAAGACATACGACGCCGCTACCAAAAAACCTTCAAAATGCATGTGTGGTACATGTACTCGACGCATGACTTTCCGGCGTATGCCCTATTCATTGGCTGATGTGTGCATGGAAGGTTCCTGTGCCCCACATGCAAGGCAGCTCTTCAGTTCCGTTGGCTGCAGGCGGGTCGCAAGTATGCTTGCTTCGACATGCATAGACAGTTCCTGGATCCTCGCCATAAGTTCAGAAAAGACAAGAAGAATTTCATCAAAGGTAGAGTTGTCAAAAACTCTGCACCACCCGCGTTGACAGGCCAACAGCTCCTGGATCAGTTAAACGCTCTCGAGCCGGATCCAAAACGTCCTGGGTATTTCAAAGGGTATAATACGGAACACGCCTGGACTCACAAGTCATGCTTATTGGATCTGCCTTACTTCAAAGACCTCCTTTGCCCACACAACATCGACGTGATGCACACTGAAAAGAATATCGCCGAGGCCATTTTTGGTACATTGTTCGGCATAGAGGGGAAGTCAAAGGATAATCCTAAGGCTAGAATCGATCAGGAGGCTCTACGTGACAGACCGTTACAAAACATGCGACAAGGGAAAGGAAAGCAGAACTGGACTAAGCCAAAGGCATGGTTCAATCTTGGAAGGCCGGCTATGAGGGAAATGATCTTGTGGGTGAAAATGCAGTTGATGTTCCCCGATGGTTATGCCGCAAATCTAAAGAGGGGAGCGAGTCTTGACAAACTGAAGATATTTGGTCCCAAGAGTCATGATTGGCACATATGGCTTGAGCGGGTAATGCCGGTGATGCTGCGTGGATTTATCCCTGAGGATGAATGGCTAGTACTGGCAGAGCTGAGCTATTTCTTCCGTTCTCTTTGTGCGAAAGAACTATCGCCTGGCGTGCTAGATGAAATGGAAGAGTTGGCGTCGGAGTTGATATGCAAGTTAGAGAAGATCTTTCCACCGGGCTTCTTTAATCCAATGCAGCATTTGATTTTGCATCTCGTGACCGAGGCAAGATTGGGGGGGGGGCGTGCAAAATCGTTGGTGCTTCGCAACTGAGAGGATGCAGAAGACGCTTCGAGCAAAATGTAAAAATAAACGTAGAATTGAAGCATCGATGGCCGAGGCATTCATTACTGAGGAGGCGGCAAACTTCGTGATAGCACACTACGAAGCCAAAAATCGTCATTTGCATAATCCGAAGCCTCGGTACGATGATGGCGACCCAAAAAAAGTCGATCCAACCTCAGCCTATTCAAAGGGAAGCTCGCACCAGCCGGTTCTTCTAAAGCAAAAGCGTTGGATGTCGATGAATGGCGGACCATTTCGTTGTATATCTTCAATCAACAACCTAACAGAAGTGCGGCCGTACATCGAGTAAGTTGTCGGTACATTATTGTTTTGCAACTTGTAATTCCTTAGAACTGCTCTTATTCTCGAATATTTGATATAGTCGAAACGTCGCCAAATTCTCGGATGGAGTGGTCATCCAAAAGGATTCCGTCGAAGAGTATGAGCTCCTGGCGAAGCATGGAGGCGTCTATCCCGGTTTCATCTCTTGGTTCAAACAAACGGTAATTACCATTAATGGACCATTTCATTTCTTCGTCTTATTTGCGGCTAATGCAACAATCCTTTCGTATTAAACTTGTAGGCTAATTCAGAGTCTATGGACGCCGAGCTGAGACAAGTCGCTAATGGTTTTGACTATAAGGTCCGTTCATTTGACAGATACGACATCAACGGGTATCGCTTTCGTACCTTTGGCAAAGAGCTATCTATGCCCGACCTGAAGACTACAAATTGTTGTGTCTCTGCTATTGGCGAAGGAGGTACAGAGTACTATGGAAGAGTTGAAGCAATTTATGAACTTCTATTCTATGGTGAAAACCCACCGAACGTCGTAGTCTTCAAATGTCATTGGTTCCAGCCGAAGGAGACTAGAAGGACTCATGAACATATAGGGCTAGTCGAAATCAAACAAAGCACCTATTTAGATGTGCCCGATGTCTATATTACGGCTCAACCGGCGACCCAAGTTTTCTATCTACCGTGGGCCTGCCAAACTGATCCAAATCTGAAAGGTTGGGATGTCGTTTATGAAGTGCCGCCACATTTTAGACCACCTCCCCTCAATGAAGAGGATTATGAACGTCACATTTACCAAGACACATATGAAGGAGAATTCTTCCAAGAAACACGTATTTCCAAAAAACGTTTCAAGAACCGCTCTATTTCATCCCGGAACATTGAAGTAGACAACGACAATGAATCCGACTTAACCCCTGAGCCGGAACAGGAAGAGCCGGAATAGGAAGAGCCAGAATAGGAAGAGCCGGAACAAGAAGAGGTTACTGATGCGGATGACCTGTCAATGCTTAACCGATTACATGAAGGAGGCCTTCCACACGTTGTTCCTGATAATGATGATGATGATGCATTTATTGATGATAGTGATGATGATGATGCATTTATTGATCCCGGAGAATATATAGACGATCAAGATTATTATTAATTCATGTCAGGTAATCAACTTTTAGTTCATGTTAGGTATATGATGATACACTTAAATTATATACATTTTATTATTCACGTTGCTCTCTAGTCTCAATACACCGGTGGCCGCTTCTTCGTCGACCCCCGTGAGAGGAGGTCGGGGGAAGAAGAGAGGTGGTAGAGGTGGGAGAGGAGGGAGAGGAGGCCGCGGCAAAGGTAGGATGGCTGCTACGCCTTCCTCGCCGCCACCCCCAGCTGATTCACCCGAGCACAGGACTGCTAGGGTGGACCCGTCTGAGGACGAGGCTACGCGGACTCCAGTCCACGAGCCGCGGGTCGACGAGCCTTCGACCTACACGACTCCTATCCCAGAGGCTTCGTCCCACGAGACTCCGGAGCAGAGTAGGGATGAGGGCACGTCCCGGCAGACCCCATGGGATACCTGGCCGAAGGAGCCTAGTGGCCATGCTAATGGTGGCGGGGATCGTTTTTCTGATAGCGACGAGGAGCTGCCTGAGGGCGCCACCGTCTACCAGCGTGGTATGACACGGCTCACGCCCGTGCCGGAAACCCGCGAGCTAAGGTGGTAAAACCCAGATGAGGATCTCGGGCATGTCGATAGCTTCAAAACGAGCCAAAGAACACTCAAATCGGAGTTCGGGAGCGAAAGTTATGGTCAAAACGGTGAATCAGCCGAGGCTGAAACTGGGAGGGGCGGTTGTACCGCTCCTGGAGCGTCCTGGAGGTTGCGGAAATGATGGACCTGGGAATTACCGGTTGTACCGCTTGGTGGGGCGGTTGTACCGCTTCTGGACCGTCCTGGGTGTGTTTTTGGGGGATTAGCGGTTGTACCGCTTCGAAGGGCGGTTGTACCGCTTCATGGGGCGGTTGTACCGCTGTATAGAGCGGTTGTACCGCTAGTATCGGGAAGATTTTCAGATCTGGGCACGGGAAGAACTTGGGGGCGGACCAAAATCAAAAATTATGGACCAAAATGATGGGAAAAGAAAATCTTGGGATGGATTTGGTGGTGGGGAAGCTAGATCTACTTGCCAAACACGAAATCCATGGATCAAAATCAACAAAATCTCACAAGAACCAACAAATCACAAAATTTTTGGTGAGGCTATTTTTGGTGGGGATTTTCAAATTGGGACGAAATAAAGCAAAATTAGGCTAGAAAACGGTGGGGGAGACTCCAAATTCGTGATCAACCTGCTCTGATACCAAAATAATACGGGGCACGTCCGTGTGCGTCGATCTTTCATGAATTGGAGGTGGATTTGTGAATGAACACGAAGAACATGAGGGGGAAATCACAAGAGAAACACTCAAAACAAGTCCAATCACACATCCACTATGCTCACATCCACACAAGATCCACAAGGGTACAAGAACAACAAGGGGTAAGAGGATACATGGTAGAGTTCATCCCAAATCCCATGGGGAGATGGGGCCTTGAATCCACTAGGGATCTTCCCGTGCAAGGGGTCTTGACATCCACTAGGGGTCTTCTCTCACAGAGGCATCTACTCCATGGGAGAGGTAGTGGAAGGAGCAAGGGCTCAACTATCTATGAGCTAAACCAATGCTAACCCTAGAAATGAGGAGGTGGAGGAGTATATATAGTCCAAGGGACGAAGGGGTAAGTGAGGGTGATACAAGGCCGAAGGCCCATCTGTCGCAGCCTGGAGACAGGCGGTTATACCGGTCGCAGGGGCGGTTGTACCGGTCATGTGGAATATAGCAGAACAACCGGGGCGGTACCGGACTTGAACCGCATCACAACAGAAGCTCGGCCGGCAGTTGTCCGGTGGTGGGCCGGTTGTACCGCTGCTCCGGTGGTGCGCCGGTTGTTGTCTAGTTGCACCGTTAACTCCAATGCTGGCACAACTCCTCTTCTTCCTTCTCCTCTTCCAAGCTTCCCTCGCAGATGGTGTAGTTGTACGTAGGTGCTCGCACTCCTCCTCGTCATCCATGAAGCTCCGGCAATACCTATGCATGCACACGAGAGGAATGTCAAGTAGTATACCATCCTCGAAGGGGTCAAGTGAACACGTGTAAAGGACATGATTCACCTTTATGTATGTGAAGTAGATGTCGCACGTGTCACTTGCCAAAGGGGCTCTTGCCATGGTGATGTCCGTAGGATGCTCCGCATCAATGCACTTCCATGGAGTCCACCGATTATTCTCCCAAGATGACTTCCACATATCCCTCTCTGTCGTGGTTTTGTCACAGCAGATGTCCTCATGCAAGGACTTAGGTACGAGGCCATCGCCGCTAGGTGGCAATCAAAGGGGTTGATCGGGAACGAGAGACGAGTTTACCCAGGTTTGGCCCCTCTGATGGAGGTAATAACCTACGTCCTTCTTTGTGTGTATTGATGTACAGATCTCGATTACAAGGGTGCGGAATCGTTAACCTAGCTTTCGAGGGATTGTAACTTAAATATTTCGGCCCTAGGGACTCACCTTTATATACAGGTCGAAGCCCTAGGCCTAACAACAGAGTCCGAGTCTCATTACAACTCGTAACCTACTATGTCTCTAACACGCCTTGCCTTTCAAGCAAGGAATCTTCTGGTGTCTTCTGCCTTGTGGGCCTTGAGTCGCCGTCTTCGCGTGTTTGGGCCGCCCAGCGGCTTGCTGGGTACCACCTGGCTTGCCTTGTCTTCTATGATGCGGCCCATCTTGAATATAATTCCAGAGCTGCCATTACTTTGACCCAGCCCAATGGGGAGGGTTACACCCCGGGGTTATATCCCCGGCATTAGGCCCTAGATTGATTTGAATTTATTCATGTCAATTCTCCTCGTCTTCACTTGGCGGGTTACCATCTGCTTGTACCTATGTTCTTCATGAATCGTGAAATGCCGACTTGCAACATGCTGGAAATTTGAAACCAGGATTAACTTCTGGGCCGACATCTAGTTGATTCTTATCTGATAAGAACTTGGTCCGGGTTAAGGACACGCTGGGTCATTTCACCCTGTCTATACTTTGAATATTTTTCTCACAACACCAATATGACGTCATCTTCGTTGACCGTTGTCATTCATAGTCATCATAATGGCGCTTTTGAAAATTGCGCCAAATCCGGGCTGGTGCAAAAATCGAGGCAGGCCTCTAGCCACAAATTTACTGCAGCCATTTCATCTTTCACGGTGCCGCTTCGTTTTCCCCCTTATAAATAAGTCCGTTGGGCCCCTGTGATAACCTTCGCGTCTTCTTCTTCCTCTTGCCCCTTCTTCTACCGAACATCACCGGAGCTTCGGAAGCGTCGTGGGGGTTGAAAGCATATTTGCTCCCTTGGTGGTTTTGGTAATTCATAACAACATATAAGTCATTGAACTAATGTTTCTACCGAGTATATTTCAAGAAATGTTCAATGATAGGGATGGCAAAAGGATTAAGGAGATTGTGGAATACCCCAAGATGCAAGGAAATAGGTTGGCAAAGCTTCAAGCAAGGGGACTCTACATTTTATATTTGTGAGAAATCACTTTGAGTCCATAGGAAAGCCAATACTATTAAAAGGGGGTAAGGTTTTGTTGGTGAACAAAATGCTCATACGTGCACAAGTGATAGTCACCAAAAACACCGACAAGCTCTCCCACCAAAGTCTGTCATAGCCAAATACTCAAAATCGGTGCAACCAACATTTCCATTCCGGTGCCACCGATTCTCACCTCAGACAGACTCATCCAAACCCTAGCCACTTCGGTGCAACCGATTCCATACCGGTGCCACCGAGTTTGGGTTGCCAACTCTCTGTTATGCAAATTCACAATATCGGTGCAACCGAGATTGTTGGATCGGCGTCACCAAGATTGTCAATCTGACCGTTGGTCACCTTATCGGTGCAACCGAGTTTCCTATATCGGTCTCACCGAGATTCAAAAGTTGCCACCTTTTGGTCACTTCGATACCACCGAGATTAACACATCGGTGTCACCGAGTTGGTCATTTTGTGTGTAACGGTTGGATTTTTGGGGATGCCTATATATACCCCTTCACCACCACCTACTCGAAAGAGAAGCACTCAGAACTATTCCATACTTGCCCCATCTAGTTTTCTGAGAGAGAACCACCTAGTCTTGTGTTGAGGTCAAGATCTTCCACTCCAACCATATGGATCTTGATTTCTAGCCTCCCCAAGTTGCTTTCCACCAATCCCATCTCTTCCACCAAGCCAAATCTGTGAGAGAGTGATTGTGTGTTGAGGAGTCTATCATCTTGAAGCACAAGAGCAAGGAGTTCATCATCATTACCGAGCCTATTACCTTTTGGAGGGTGGTGCCTCCTAGATTGGTTACGTGTCGCTTGGGAGCCTCCTACTTCGTGTTGTGGAGTGAACCAAGAAAGGAGATCGCCTACTTCATGAAGATCTACCCATAGTGAGGCTAGTCCTTCGTGGACGGAAGCCGTTATGGAATAGTCAAGGTTGCTACTTCGTGGACCCTTATGGGTGGAGCCCTCCGTGGACTCTCGCAACCATTACGCTCCGTGGGTTGAAGACTCCATAAACATGGATGTACGATAGCACCACCTATCGGAACCACGGGAAAAATCATCGTGTCTACAACTGCGTTTGATCCTCCTACCCTATCCTTTCTATACATGCTTGTTATTACTTTTCGCTGCTATACTCTTAGACATGCATGTGTAGGGTGTACTTGACTTGCCATGAAATGCTAAAAACTGTCAACCCTAAATTTTGGTATAGACAAAACTTTTATTTCGTCAAGTAGTCTAATCACCCCCCTCTAGACATACTTTCGCTCCTACAAGTGGTATCAGAGCTTTGGTCTCCATTGCATTGGTCTCACAACCTAGGAGAGTATGGCGTCTAGTGAGGGAAGTTATCACCGTAGAGGTCCGTACTTTGATGGCACTAATTTTGCTAGTTGGAAGCACAAAATGAAAATGCATATTCTTGGTCATAACCCCGCCGTTTGGGCTGTTGTCCGTGTTGGCTTGCAAGGTGAATTCTTTTCGGATGGAAAGGAACCGGATCGTGAAGCGATCGCGGATGAGTTGAAGATGTTGCAATACAATGCTCAAGCATGTGACATTCTCTTCAACTGCTTATGCCCCGAAGAATTCAACAAAATCAGCCGTCTTGAGAATGCAAAAGAGACCTGGGATACTTTGGTTGATATGCACGAAGGAACCGAGTCCGTGAGAGAATCCAAGTTAGATGTTCTTCAAGGTCAGCTTGACAAGTTCAAGATGAAGGATGGTGAAGGAGTCGCAGAGATGTACTCTAGGCTAGCTCTCATCACAAATGAGATTGCCGGCTTAGTAAGCGAAGAGATGACCGACAAATTCATCATCAAGAAGATACTTAGAGCTTTGGATGAGAGATACGACACCGTGTGCACATTGATCCAAATGATGCCCAACTACAAAGATCTCAAGCCTACGGAAGTCATCGGAAGGATTGTTGCTCATGAGATGACGCTCAAAGACAAGGAAGAGCTTCATCACAAGTCTAGCGGTGCTTACAAAGCCCCGAGTGATGCTCCCGCGACTTCAAGCAACAACCTTGTCACCAATGAAGAGATAAGCCTCATGGTCAAGAAATTCAACAAGTTCTACAAGAATAGAGGCAAAGAAAGAAGCTCCAACTCAAGATATGATGAGAAGCGTTCGTCAAGTCGTGACCGCAATTGCTACAATTGTGGGAAGCCCGAACACTACTCCAATGAGTGCATAGCTCCCTACAAACGAAGACAAGAGTCACCTCGAAGACGAAGCTCAAGGAATGAATCACCTCAAAGAGGGAGAAGGAGTAGAGATGATCGTTATGAATGAAGACACTCAAGGAGAAGTAGAGATTCAGAGAAGAAGGACAAGTACACCAAGAGCTACACAAGAAGGAAACATCAAGCTCATGTTGGTGAATGGGTTTCCGGCTCCGACTCCGACAAAAACTCCGAGAGAAGTTATCACTCCGACTCCGACTATAGTCAAGATGATGGTGTTCCCGGAATTGCTCTAGTGACTACCAAATCCCATGACCAATTTGACTCACCAAATGAAGGGAGTGGAAGTTGCTTCATGGCTAAGGGCCCCAAGGTATCACACCCCGAGTATCTTGATTTTGATAGTGATGAAGATGATTTGCTTTGTGATGATGACTTGCTTTGTGATAAAACTAGTGATGTTGATCAAAATGAACTTGATAATTCTCATGCTAGTCAAGATAAGTCAATTGATGATGATAAGGTGAAAATAGAAGAACTAACTAAAGAACTGAACACTCTTAAGTTAGCTCATGAATCTACTCTCGAAGATCATAGAGAGCTTGTGAGAACTCATGAGAAGCTACGCTTCGAGAAGCTCAACTTGGAGCAAGAGCATGAGTTTCTCAAAGCTATCAATGATGATCTCCGAAAGAAGACTTCATCTTATCTAGCCAAACGACTACTCTTGTCTACATTCATGCCTCAAGTTAAGACTAAGCAATCTAGTAACAAAGGCAAGAAAGGTTCTTCATCTAGTAGCAACAATAAAAAAGCTAAACCTAATGATGTTGCTTCTAGTAGTTCTATTGATTCCACTAATGATGTTTCTCTTAGCCAAGTTACACTTGAGCAAGAAAATGCTTTATTGAAAGGAATTATAGAAAAAGGTATCTACAAGAGTCTTGCCGGGTGTAAGCAATTTGAGGAAATTGTACGCAAGCACGGAGGATACCGGAAGAATCGTGGTGTTGGCTACTTCACCACTTGCCCCATCTAGTTTTCTGAGAGAGAACCACCTAGTCTTGTGTTGCGGTCAAGATCTTCCACTCCAACCATATGGATCTTGATTTCTAGCCTCCCCAAGTTGCTTTCCACAAATCCCATCTCTTCCACCAAGCCAAATCTTTGAGAGAGTGATTATGTGTTGAGGAGTCTATCATCTTGAAGCACAAGAGCAAGGAGTTCATCATCATTACCGAGCCTATTACCTTTTGGTGGGTGGTGCCTCCTAGATTGGTTACGTGTCGCTTGGGAGCCTCCTACTTCGTGTTGTGGAGTGAACCAAGAAGTTTGTAAGGGCAAGGAGATCGCCTACTTCGTGAAGATCTACCCATAGTGAGGCTAGTCCTTCGTGGACGGAAGCCGTTATGGAATAGTCAAGGTTGCTACTTCGTGGACCCTTATGCGTGGAGCCCTCCGTGGACTCTCGCAACCGTTACCCTCCGTGGGTTGAAGACTCCATAAACGTGGATGTACGATAGCACAACCTATCGGAACCACGGGAAAAATCATCGTGTCTACAACTGCGTTTGATCCTCCTACCCTATCCTTTCTATACATGCTTGTTATTACTTTCCGCTGCTATACTCTTAGACATGCATGTGTAGGGTGTACTTGACTTGCCATGAAATGCTAAAAACTGTCAACCCTAAAATTTGGTATAGACAAAACTTTTATTTGGTGAAGTAGTCTAATCACCCCCCCTCTAGACATACTTTCGCTCCTACAAGTGGTATCAGAGCTTTGGTCTCCATTGCATTGGTCTCACAACCTAGGAGAGTATGGCGTCTAGTGAGGGAAGTTATCACCGTAGAGGTCCGTACTTTGATGGCACTAATTTTGCTAGTTGGAAGCACAAAATGAAAATGCATATTCTTGGTCATAACCCCGCCGTTTCGGTCCTACAGGGGTCTGCAGCTACACCGTCAACATCACCGAGTCTTCCCGCAATCGTCGGAGCGAGCACGGCCATCTCCATTTTTGCCCCAACAAAATCTGGTTCGCATCCCTCACATTTAGGGTTTGATCCTATCGGGGATATACTCCGTTGTATAACCCATCCTGAAGTATGTCCCGACCAGGACTTGGCGCCTCATCGGTAACCCACCCAGGCTTGGTGGCTCTTTGATGATCCGGTCAGTGGGTCGGACAAGCGGAAAGTACCAAGGCCCATAAGGTGGCTCGTGAGAGGGCCGGCTCAAGGAGAGGCCTAGAAGGCCGGCTCACAGAGAAGGACCAAGAAGAGGAAAGATTCCCTCACAAGGGAAGAAAGACCCAGATTAGGATTCAAGAAACTAGTCCTAGTCCTACTAGGACTCCATATGTAAGCCTGCCCCTTCAACTTATATAAGGAGGAGCAAGGCGCCCCAAGAGGGACAAGTAAAGCTAGGTCAAGACAGACAAGTCTCGAGATTAGAGGTAGCAAAATAGCACCCTTGTAATCGAGATCATCATCATCATCAATAGCAATCAAGCAGGATGTAGGCTTATTACCTTCATTGGAGGGGCCGAACCTGGGTAAAACTCGCGTCTCTCGGTTCCAACCAAGCCCTTCAAGCCGCCACGTAGTTAAGATGGCCTCACACCTAAGTTCTCTCATGAGGACATCTTGCCGTGACAAAACCACGATAGTTGGCGCCCACCGTGGGGCCAGCGCACGGTGGTGTTGAGTTTTTGAAGGGAGAATTATAGGGGCCGGGAGGCTCGCGGTCGGTCGTTTGAGGAAGAGCCACCATGGAAGTATCTTTATCAGTGACTACTTCGATCTAATCTATGATCGAGACTGGAATATAATTCGGTGGTGCTGTCTGTACACGGTATCAAGCGATCTGCACAAAATACAAGTAATCCGCCATCCGCACGGTGGCCGTCTTCACGTCTTTGCAATACTGAAAGCACCGGGGATCAGCTAGATCCTCCAGGTTATGACACTCTGTTGCACGTGGTCATGCAACAAGCCGTAAGATCAATTTGTCGAAAGGACCAAGTTCCAAGGGTGGACTCCGACCGCGTCCGTATAAAAGTTGAATCCAACAAGGACTACAGAAGGCCAGGCTCGGAGAAACAGATCACAACTTTCTCACCCTTGCATCTTGAAGCAAATAAAGAAAATACAAGATGAGACAACGACCTTTAAGTACTCACATAGCACCCGAGGCCAGCCGAAAGGCGAAAGCAGTACTGCTAGTACGTGCGTGCTCCTGGAGATTGGATGGAAAGATCAATTATTACTCACAAACGATATCACAAGAGTTGTACTACCGGTTCATCATTACATGGAAATCAAGAAAGAAAAAAAAGGGTAGAGATGGCCACGACCCGGATGGACGCGGACGTGGATTTTCCAAAACCACCGCGGCCCCAGATATGGACATGGATGCGGACTCGGCCTCCACCGACAACGTTGCCGGCTCGCCTCCGCCATCGCGGTCTCCTCTGGCTAGCGCGCCTTGCTGTCGCGGCCTCGTCTCGCCGTCCTCCTCTCGCCGGGGCATCCCTGTCGCCATGACCTCACCTCGCCGACGTGCCTCCTCCGCGACCTTGACTCGCCGCTGACCTCACGCAGGTCTGTAGCGACACGAACCCTTGTCTGTTGTTGCATAATTCTCCACGAGTGATTTGCGAAGTAACAGGTTGCTGTCTCTATGGTCCGGGCTACATCAAATGCACCGGAGGCCACAATTGCGTATGCTTGTACGTAGCCTTGTGAACATACGTCTAACCCATCGTCCATACGGCTCGGTCTACATCAGCATGCAACAGTTCGAATCGGATCAAGGAAAGTAACCAAACGAGAGAGAGAGAGAGAAAATATGGATGGCGTATATAAGTGCTGGCTAAGGAAAAAACTCAGTCTATCTCTCTGGGCGTACATGTAAGTCAAGGGAAGTGAGAAGGAAAAAGAGAGCAAAATGTTTTATGAATGCACGGGTCGAGAAAGTAACCAAGGAAAAGGAAAGAAAGATTGAGTTGCTAATATCTATATACGTGCCATAGAGACTTCACATGAAATACCAAAAAAAATGGGAGAAGACATGGGACATACCTCCAGCTCAACAACCATGCAATAACCTTCTTCGTTTCACTGCTGGCTTCATTGACCCACCGTGGCTGGCGACTCTCGGTTCGGCATGCAACCACGGACTTTTTGGACTCGTTGCGGTCAGGTTACGACTCCGCTGCGGACAACTTCAGCACTGTTTTTGAACGTACGCAGACTCGTCAGAGTTCTACAACCCACCGCAGAGGACGGCTTTGCCCACATTGCGACCTTCAAGACCGACAAAGCCGGAATGGATCGCGCCGCCCCAGTTCAATAGCCCCGGGATGCGACACCTTTAAATTCCCGTTGGACGTTACACACGGATCATTTGTCGTCCAAATAAATCAGGTGTTATCCGTCCAATTTGATTTATTAGCGCATATTAATTTATTTAAAGAACAACTACTCTGGCATGTATATTTTAATATGCAGGACAAGTGTTCACTCTAAAAATGGCGTTTACCGTGAATACAAAGCTCGCGTCAACATCATCTTGCGGCAGCATCTGTCCATGTCGCACTGCTCAACGGACACGCGCAAGCCGTCGCCCACGCGTTCCAGTTTACATCAACATGCCGAGGTCACGACCACCCGTACGAGCCGCCCAACGGACGCACGCAAGCCGCCGCCCCGTAGTCCAGTCTACATCAACACGCCGGGGCTGCGCCCGCATGTACGAGCCGCCCAGCAGACGAGCGCAGGCTGCCGCCCCCCGATCCGGTCTACTCCAACAATGCTGGAGCAAAAAAAATATTATCAGCCTCCACCCGTGCCGGGTTGCGCAATGGATAGGCGCACTGGCTTGCCATCCCCCGGTCTGGTCTGCTTCAGCACATAAGAGGAAAAGGGAGAGCCAGAGCCACAGAGGAACCATCCCTGGAGAAGCTACTGTTTGAGCTGGCCAGCATTTAAGCTGGCAAATTCAAATCCATTGGCAAAAAGAAAAAGGAAAAAAGGGCCCTGGAGGAGCCATGAGAGCCAGACCAAAAGGGAACAACAAGAAATGGGTCCAGACGCGTATGAGCTCAATTTGGGCAAAAATGACTTTGTTGAATGAGCGAGCATCGAGAAGATAATCAACTCGCCACATCGCATCTGGCTGAAATAAAAAATTTCAGCAATCAACTCTACACCGGCTTATGCTACAAGCAAGGTATGAAGACTCTCAAGCCGCATCTTCGAGACGACTTAAGACTCGTGGGCTACGCAGACATGGCCCGGCAGATTGGGTCATTTTCAACAAAATATAAGAACCTTGGGTCATTGCAGGGAAGATAACCAGGTCCAGGGGCCTGCTGCTTTTTTGGCAAAAAATTAAAAGTCGCCCAAGCAGACTTGTTGCCACGATACACAGTTCAAACATGGGTGCCCTGTCTTATGGGCGAAAAAATCAAAAGTCGCCCAAGAGGACTAGCTGCCATGATGCACAGTTCAAACATGGGTGCCCTACCTTATGGGCGAAAAAATCAAAAGTCGCCCAAGAGGACTAGCTGCCACGATACGTTGTTCAAACATGGGTGTCGTGCCTTATGGGCAAAAAATTAAAGTTTACCAAAGAGGACCAGTTGCCATGATGCGCCGTTCAAACATATGTATACTGCTTTATTGGATCATCATATTACCATATTATGGTCAATGGAATAAAGCCGGCTTATTTGGACCCTAGATGATTTGCAGTAGTAGCATTATCTCCTATATATCCTATGCTGAGCTTTTCCATTATCATGGGTCACTTGGGGGCTTTCGAGTCAATGAGTTTGCTTTTAAAAACCCTCTTGACTCGGCTACAAGCCAATACATATATGGTTAAACCTGCCTGTTTGCTCGATGCGACTCCGATCAGATGGCCCCGGGTACTCTAGACAAGTCAATCCATCTGGACCCTGAACTTATCAAGGTTAAAACACCGGCTTGAGTCACGTGAGAGACGACATACAGAGAGCTAGGATAAACCATGGGTTATCACACCCGCTTCATTGAAGCAAGACTCAAGCCTCGAATGGCGGTCTTTATGTCATGCCTTGAAAAGCTGGCATTTTCATACTCTATCATACACATACATCATCCTGCATTGCATCATTGCACAATGCATCATACATATATATATATATATATATATATATATATATATTAGTTTATGTTGCGGAAAGCCGGAAATCAAACCGGGTTACATCGTAACTTCTGCAGGAACAAATAGATCTTTGTTAGGCAAAATGGCTGGATCTTCATCATGGTTCATCATAACCAGTATTAAATGATTGGGGTTTTTCAAGCCAGCTCAGGAAGAATGACTATTCTTGAAGAGCCGCCCTATCACATATAATGCCGGGTCATTTAATTGACAGGCTCTTGGATTCTTTCAACTTGTGCTCTGTAGTAAACTACAACACTTATGGATTTCTCAAACATATATTTGCCGGGTTCCACCGCAACCACAAGCATGGATTTATTTCAAACACAAAGGCATTATTCCAAGATATTCACACAAATGATAAATTACCGGGTTGCATTACAACCACGGTCAAGAATTTCATTCAAGTCAGATCAATATCAGTTCAAGGAAACTTTTGAAGTACATTATGATGGGTTATATTATTCTCACAGTCCCAAGTTGTTGCAGGCATACAACCCATCACTTGGGGGCTACATCAGATGATGTTTTCCTTTCAAAAGGAGAAGTGCATATAAGTCCCGAGTCACTGCAGGCAAACGACCCGGCACTTGGGAGCTGCACTACTCAACTCGACATTTCTAAAGTCCCAAGTCACTACAGGCATGCGACCCGACACTTGGGGGCTAATGTACTATCATTTTCAAGTTGAGGGATCATTTGAAGACACGAACCTTTATATGGATATTAGCCGGACATTGAGGGCTACACATTGCTCGTCAAATTTGCATAATCAGATATACAAAGTCCTGAGTCGCCGCAGGCAATCGACCCGGCACTTGGGGGCTACACTGGCTGAAGTTTTATGAGCATAAGACAATTAGAAGTCCCAAGTTGCTGCAGGCAAGACAACCCGACACTTGGGGTCTACTGCATTCTGTCATTTCAATAGATCATAAGAACCAAATTGAAGACCCGGCCCATCAAATATTGATGACCCGGACCTTGGGGGCTACATATGTGAAATACAAAGTATTCAGTTTATGACTGGTGACTCGGATGAACAACCTGGATTTCTCCAAAGTTGCAATATTTATATTCAAAGCAAATCTTAAGTTATCACTCTGTCCCCCTCTTCAGACTTGGGGGCTACAGGTAATATGGATATAAGGTAAGGTACACCTTCAAGTTCTCAGTTTTGAACAAACCGGGTATCATATTCTTAGCGGAGAAATTTGCAAAAGTTTATCTCCTCCAAGCTATTCATCGAATGGCCCGGAGAGCCGACTCAATGATCGGAAGCTATAGAAGCAAGCACCAATTCACCACAAGGTATAAGGATTTGGCCTGGAGAACTCAGGAAGACCAATTATATGACCCGACGTCTGTAACAATCATGACCCGACATCATCAATTTTTATAAACTCGACAATTTCGATGATCGCAACGCGACAAGTTCTACATCCTCAAACCGGCTGAACATCAGATGAATATCTTAAATCTAATATTTTTGTCAAGCCAGGGCATTGGAAGCCGACTCAAATAGATTATTTTTTCCCAATATTTTTCCGAGGGATTCCATTGAATAAAGCGCCTGGATTTTTCGCATTGACAAAGTTTGACATATCTGTTAAAAAGATTTGTTATGAGATCATGGACACGTATCAAGGTGGTAGAGATCATGTCATGGTATGGAATAAACTCAAAAGTTGCACGACCCAGAAAAATTTGACTTGGTCGGGTATTTTCACAGAAGGAAATGACAAGGACATAAGGAGGAACATATGTCAGCTCAGAGGAACCCTCAACTCGACGCACAACCTGTCAAATTTGTTCTTGTTTTTATTTTTCAGGATGAAGTTTAACATGGATAAATCCAAATTAAACTAGGGGCTAATGTCGGGGATATACTGCGCTATATAACCCTTCCTAAAGTATGACCCGGCCGGGACTTGGCGCCTCATCGGTAACCCGCCCGGGCTTGGTGGCTCATTGATGATCCGGTCAGTGGGTCGGACAAGCGGAAAGGACCAAGGCCTAGAAGGCGGCTCGTGAGAGGGCCGACTCAAGGAGAGGCCTAGAAGGCCGGCTCACAGAGAAGGCCCAAGAAGAAGAAAGATTCCCTCACAAGGGAAGCAAGACCCGGATTATGATTCAAGAAACTAGTCCTAGTCCTACTAGGACTCCATATGTAAGCCTGCCCCTTCAACTTATGTAAGGAGGAGCAAGGCGCCCCAAGAGGGACAAGTAAAGCTAGGTCAAGATAGACAAGTCTTAGACAAAATCAAAGTAGAAGTCTTGAGATTAGAGATAGCAAAATAGCACCCTTGTAATCGAGATCATCATCATCATCAATAGTAATCAAGTAGGATGTAGGCTTTTTACCTCCATTAGAGGGGCCGAACCTGGGTAAAACTCCCGTCTCTCAGTTCCGACCAACCCCTTCAAGCCGCCACGTAGTTGCGATGGCCTCAAACCTAAGTTCTCTCACGAGGACATCTTGTCGTGACAAAACCACGGCATATCCTCCTGGTGTTCATACCGTGTTCATCGTGTTCATCCGGGGAATAGCTTTGCAGATCCATTCGTCTGATACTTCTTAGATTGGCATAGCCCTAGTGTGGTCTTTGCCTTGTTTCTCTTATAAGTATATCCGAAATGAGCCATCGAGGGAATTCTTGAACGCTTCAGTCTTAGTCCTCCCGTCAGCTAGAACGTATATTTTATTGCTTTTTCCTCATTTATTCAGATCCATCCAAAAGAGCATCTACATAGAAATCTGTTTGTAAGCCATCCCCCTATTTTTTACCAAGTCTTTGTAGAGATGTGTCTTTGACCTCCCTTGATTTTGCCGGCCTAAAATAACAAATCATCATAGGCGACTTATAATATGCACTGGATCATTTCTTCCCATTATTCTTGTAGTTGCTCCACAACTTGCCATGGCGCCTAGGAACTCCAAGGTCTGTACTTAGGCCAAGACTAAAGACTCCAAGCTTACCTTAGATAACCTTGTTGACCAAGGCTTCCTGCCGGCTCGAAAGGACATTGAGTGACGGGCTCCCAAAGAAGAGACTTTCCCACAGGCGCGACAGGGAGAAGTTGTTGTTTTTACTGATCACCTACGTAGGGGTTTCCGGCCCCCCGGCTCAAAAAAATTGAGAGACCCCTTGCACTTCTTCAATCTCAGGCATCAAGATATTGGTCGTAATTGCATGACCAATATCTGTCAATTCCGAGTGTTATGCGAGGTATATCTCTAGGTCGAGGCGTCTGTGACCCTTTTTAGGGAATTTTTCTACCTCAACCGCCAGGCCGAGGTGAAGAATGGTGTTGCTTGTGAACTTGGTGGTGTTTCCATCCAAAAGAGGAAAAATGACGGCTTTCCTGAATCAAAGCTGGCAAGTCATCCGAAAGGATGGAACAAGACCTGGTTTTATTGCAAGAATACTGCGCCGAAAGACAAGAATCCTCTACCAGGTTTGATACTAGAATGACTTAGTAGCAGCGTGGAATTCCCGAGTTGGCCGACAGATGAAGAGAGGGAGCTGTTAGCACCTCTTCACACAAAATTGAGAGCCCTAACTGCGCATGGATTAACCGGGATTGATCTAATTCATTGCTGGTTACAGTGGCGAATCCAACCTGTCAGCGTAAGGGACGGCTTGATGTCTGATTATACATGTGACTCAAATGATCCTCGACACTTGTCGTGGTTTTATCACGGCAGATGTCCTAGTGAAAGGACTTAGGGGTGAAGCCATCGCTACGGCGGTTAACTCGAAGGGGTTGGTCGGGATGAAAGACACGGGTTTACCCAGGTTCGGCCCCTCTTGAAGGAGTTAAAAGCCTACGTCCTGCTTTGAGTTGTATTGACTAAGTATCGAGTACAAGGGAGCGGATTCGCTTGACCTAGCTCCCGATCAAAGGTTTCATACCTTAAGCCGCCCAGGGAACCCGCCTTTATATACACAGGTCGAGGCCCTGGGCTTACAAGAGTCCGGGCCGGATTACATCTAATAACTGACCTTATCTCTAAATCACCTTGCCTTGTGTGGCAAACCATCTGCTGGCGGTTTACGCCTCCGGGTCACACATTGCCTTCCGGCTCTGGGCCTCCGCCCGACCCATTCGGCAAGTTACTTCCTGGCCTTGTCTTAGTCTTCCGGCCTGCTTAAGGCCTCACTGCTAAGCCGCCAGCTTCCTAACCCGGCCCCTCCTGGGCGGGTCTCACCATGGGGTTATATCCCCAACATTAGGCCCGAGATTGATTTGAACCTGTTCATGTCAATCTTCAAGTCTTTAGGCTGGCGAGTCTTGTATTCTTCATAATCACCTGACCCGAAATAAACCTTCATGACCCGCCATGTAAAAATGGATGACGTCATCTTGGGTAACTACAAAATATCTTAATGACATCACAACGGATCTTTGCATTAACTGGTCAACCCGAGAATCAAGGCGTTTTCTTGGTCAATCGTCATCTTGTCTCCTCGATTCCTGCGTTGGACTGTTGCTGTTCCATCTCCCCCTTATAAATAGGCACGGGGGGGTCCCATCATTTTCACTTTCCCCCTCTGCCACTTCTCTCTTCTTCTTCCTCTAGACACCCGCGCAACAGAAGCTCCACCGCGCACACCGTCGTCCTCAACAAGGCCGCTGCATCACCCTGACCGCGACCAGAGCTCGCCGGCACACGCCCGCATCCCCCGCATCTTCCAGGTTCCATTCTTCTTCCCTCATAGATCCGCATTAGTTTATCGGAGTTCTTTGAGTCCGACGTCATTCGTCGGAGTATTTACCATAGATCGGAAAGGAAAACACCCCTTCGGCATCAGGATGATAGTGAAAACGCGCAGGCTCCACTTAGCATCTATTCCATATTTAGTGTAAATCGTTCCTTGACTGGAATCCATATACGAACTGCCCGTTCTTCCACTGACATTTTCAGGTTTAGAAAATATTTCCCTTTATCTTTGTCCCTAGATCTTGTAACTGCAGCTGTAGTTGGTGGAACTTGTTTGTCCACACTTAGCAACATTCTCAATATTCACTTGTCTATTTAACCCGCCGTCACGCTGCCGGCTCTCCCTGGCAAAGTATAATCCGCTTCATCTCTGTATTTGACGGCAGCTGATAACTTAACAATGACCCGCCAAGTAGCATTGCCGTCTTCGTCATAGCTGTTTTGGTCATGTAACGTTCTTAACCCGCCGCATATCCATGTCATCCCGCAGCGTTTAACCCGCCGTTATGGCTAAAGCCCCCGCCTCTTGCGATTGGGTAGGCTCCGGGGTTACCGAGGAGATCCTCAATGATTTCGTAGTCATGGGAGTTTTGCCGGCTCAAGACGTCATCCATTGGCGGGTTCCTGGTGACGAGATCACCCCCGAACCCAAGGAAGGGGAAGTTATCGTCTTCACAAACCATCTTCTCCGTGGCTTCTCACCGCCCGGATCAAAGTTTTTTCCGGGACGCACTGCATTTTTACAAGCTTCATCCTCAAGACATTGGCCCCAACTCGGTCACCAACCTGTGCCAATTCCAAATATTTTGCGAGGCATATCTACAAGAAGAGCCCTCCGTTGACCTCTTCAGAGATTTCTTCTACATCAACCGCCAGACGGAAATCGCAGATGGACCAAGCCTTGAACTTGGTGGCGTTTCAATTCAGAGGCGAAGAGATGTATCTTTTCCCTCGGCGACTCTTCCTAGCCATCCCAAGGACTGGAATTACACCTGGTTCTATTGCAGAGACACTTCTCTAGCCGGGGAAAATCCACTGCTGGGTTATCGTCCCTACCGGCTCCGTACCACCACCGAGCTCCGAGGCCGGTTGTCCGCCATAGAGAGCGCCCAATATGCTCCAACATTTTCAAAGGTCAGGGCTTTACTGGCAAATGGATTAACCGGCGTTGATCTAACCCGCTGCTGGGTTTCTTGGAGAATCTTACCATTGAGCCGGCGCTGCGGCTTAATGTGCGAATATACTGGTGAAGTGGATGATCCTCAGCGCTTCAATCAGACTCCTCTAACGGACAAGGACCTCAACTTGATTGTCAAATCACTGCTGGGAGAACCTCAGGAGGTCTGCAATAAGACAGGGTTATGTGACACCGTGATTTTTGACAACTTTTTCTTTTCAAAATCTTTTGAGTTTTATTTGCAAACTTGGTTGATTTTCAAACCTTTTCAATTGATTTGGATCTTTGAATCTTTTCCCAAGTAACCCAACACCCTCATCCTCTTGCCAAAACCTTTCTACACCTCTCTTGGATCAATTTCCAATATTTAATCTTTTCCAATAGTCCTTTTATTTATTTGGGAAATTATGACATCAATATGGGTTGTGAAGCAACCTATAGTTTGGATGAATAATAAATTCCCAAACTTTTCCCACATCTTCTCATCATCATATGATTCCATAATCTCCAAAAATATTCCATTGTCCAATGCAAAGTTTTGGCCAGAATAATTATTTTCTCTCTGGTCAGAATTTGTCAGTTGTGAAGCAACCCCTATTTCCCTAGCTCATAAAATTCTCAATAAATTCCCCAAGCTCCTAGGGATCCTATCTAGCCACAATATCCAAAAATATCATCTTGTCCAGTATATATTTTTATCAGCAAAACTCTGACAAGTTTCTGCCTGTTTCAAACCCTTGTGAAGGAAGTGCTAGCTAGAGGTGCACAATTGCTCTCAAATTTTTCTGGCATGGGTGCACTAGCAAATGACTTCCTTCCACCAAGTTTCATCTTCAGCAGATCAACTATGTGAGTGCCACAAGCTCATTTAGTTTCAGGTGCAGAATTGCAGTTTGCACATGAGCTATGTTCAAATCTTTTTCAAACCCCTCCAAACTTTGCCAGTTTGTAGTCCTTCCAAAGTAGAGCACTCTGGACATCTACTCTGGCTTCATCTTCATCTCATCTCATCTCCAGATCTCTCTCAAGTTAGCAGTCAGGAATTGTAGTTGAAGCTACCCATCAGACCAGAGTGTATCTAGTCGAGCCAGTGGCACAGGGAGGCTAGATGGTCAAAGGACGACGCTATGGACCAGGTGCGCCAGGCTTGCGTGGCCTCCTGGTGGCCGCACCGGTGGTGAGCATGGTGCTGGCATGCCAGAGCGCGCGCTCTAGACGGCGCCCGAGCCGGAAATGACCCGTCCCTGCCGCCCCGCGTGGCCTAGCTTGTCCGCGCATGCCGACGTCGTCCCCACCTTCCACCTAGCCCTCTCCCGCAGCTTCTCCTCGCCGGAATCGCCCTCGGCGGCCGCCATGACGCTCGGGCACTGTGGCGCCCGTGCGGCCAGAGTGGGTGAGCGGTCCGTCATCTTCCTCGCGAGCCGTCGCTTCGCCCATTCAAAGCTCCTGCCCTCTCCCGTCTCGTCACCGCTCCCGGACAGCCAGCTAGCCGTCCTAGCCCCGGCGACGTGGACATAGCTCCGGCCGTTCCAGAGAGCTCGGCCGCCTTCGCCTCCCGCCTATAAAAGGCCCTGCCCGGCCCCTCCGAGCTCCTCACCCATCCTCGCCATCCTCCAATCGCCTCCAGAGCGCCCAAGTAAGAGCCGGGAGCTCATCTCCCTCAACTCCGGCGAAGGCTCCGCCGCTCGAATCCCCTCTGACGCTAGCCACCTCCACCCCATCCCAGCCTCTCCTGAGACCATCATCGCACTCAGCTTGTTTCCCAAGTTCTTCCCGAGCTCCAGCCCAACCGGATTGCCGCCGGAGTCGTCGCCGCCGCCGACCCCCGAAGCATCCACCCGCCGGAGAGGAAGGGGGCGACACCGTCCGTCCACCTCCGGAGGAGCTACGGGTACAGGGGCACCGCCGTTGAGCGCCTGATCCATTCCAGTCATCTCCTAGCCCCGCCGCCGTCCCTATCGCCGGCGAGCGCCGCCGGTGAGCCGCCCCGCCTCTGCCTCCCTTCCCTCTCTCTGTTTTAAACAGAGCGGCCCCACCTGTCAGCGGCCTACGCCCGTGCCCGAAGCTGTATAAGTGGAGGCGCCCCTCCACTTTACGCCTTCGACGTGGCCCGCTGGAGGTTTTTCTGTTTTTCTAATTTCTATTTATTTAATTCAGTTTGAGCAGGAACTTTGACCAGTTATAAGTTTTAAACCATAAGCTCAAATTCATTGATTCTTTTTGCATTGTGTTTGTATTAATCCCCTTTAATTTCTGACCAAGTTTGGTATTTTTCTCTTGTCCACAGAATTTCTGGTTAACTAAAATGCATTATGTGATATTTTACTTTGCATTTTAAAATTATTTTCAGAGGGGAACTTTGGTGATTTTGAAGATCAGGAAGGTTTGAACAACCCAACAGAGCAAGGCAAGCCATGATACCCATTTCATGAAGCATTTCAATAGCATTGCATATTTTCATACATTATGCTTATTTATTTGCTATAGGTTAATTCATAGTAATTAATTTAAATACTTAGTTACCCATTGTGATGAACCACTATAATTGAGATGAAATTAGTGGTTGATCTTGAGTCACCTGTCCGGGCTTAGCCGTGAAACCATATTTGCCGGTATGGGATGACCTTCACTTGGTCTAATCGCGTGCTCTTTCACCGGTACCTCCAAAGAGGGAGGGTTATGCGCGCGTGCTACCCTGATCAGGTAGGCGGCGATAACCATGTGAGCCAGTTGAGTATTGTGCCGGCGTCCCCGTTTGGGACAGTTTAGTTTGGCCACGACGGTGGCAGGTGTCATGAGGACACAGGGGCCACCCAGGGCAGGACTCCGGGGGAGGATGAATGCCGGTGGTACGATGAGAGAGTCACGGGTCAGGCAGGTTTTGTTGGAGCAACGCTGGTCCACCCGAATGGGATCACGAGGTCAGGTGCTCCATGGTGTGGGTAAAGTGCGCAACCTCTGCAGAGTGAAAAATCTATTCGAATAGCCGCATCCACGGAATTGGACAGCCCGTCCAGACCTCAGTAGTTGGTCAACCGTAACCATGTTAGTAATGATGGAAGAACTCTTCGTATGATCGGAAGTACTCGATGGCTTATGAGTATTCCGAGGGTTGTGGGACAACCCGGAAGAGAGTAAGTTGGTAACTGGTGCAGTAAGTGAATTGCTTAAGTATTTAACATGTTGATTGCCATGCTATTGTTTGCTGCATTACTTGGTTGTCGTGAGCTTGCGAGTACATTCAAAGTACTCACCTGGCGTATCATGCCAGATGCAGGAGAAGCCGAGGACGGAGGTCCCGATGGTTCGTGCTACGCTAACTAGGATGTGTCCACAGCAGTGTCCCTGTGGATGGAGTTGCCGCTATGTTCCGCTACGCCGTAGAAGTACTTAGTAGTTCCGAGGCCCTGCTATGTTCCATAAATAATGTAGATACTGTCATAGCACCGAGTGTGCCTTTGGCCTCGCTAGCATTGTAAAATATGAGCTTGTACCCGAAAGCTATCAATAAAGTCAGTTCAGTTCTGTTCCAAGTTGTTGTGTGTTTCCAGAGGACATGATCTCTGCGCTGGAAACACTGGTAATCCGGTTCTCTGAGCCGGGGTGCCACAGGTTAAGCCCCTTCTATGCTCTTAACACGGCTCCCGCAGTAAGGCTTTTCCTTTAAAATTTACTCTTTTCCCTTTGGATTTCATATTTTATCTCATTTAACCTTTCTGCAAAGGCATTTATATATGCAGGCCGGCTCTTTGTTCTGGAAGAAAAGACTAACCGCAGCCTCCACTTTAAAGGAGAGGACAAAGGCAACTAAGACCCGGGCTCTGGCTCATAAAAAGAAACCAAGAGCTGAAGAGCTGCTTGAGCTGGATGATTCAGAGGTAGAACTTGACTCTCTTGGCCTTCTTTTCATGCAACTTATTGATGCTGACTCCTCTGGGTGACGCGGAAACAAGCCAAGCCGGCGCAGCAGAGGTAACTACCAACTCCTCCGACTCAAAACCTTTGCCAAGAGAGAAAATACGGCGGGTCACCCGGAAAGTAAAGTTTTCACACCCCCTTGCTCACTTGGATCCCAGCTTTCTTTTGAAGAAGCAGCAACACGACTCCAGACGTCAGACCCAAAGCGGTGGCTCTGAAGATCTATTGGCCGGCTTACCCGATGCTCCGGCTCCGCGGAAACGCCGTAACGAGGTAATTCATAACTTTGTTTTCATTCCTTCTGCATGCTAGCCTTATGCAGTAAAACTAATCATATTGCTCAACTTTAATGTCTTCAGGAGACTCCTCCTTCCTTTGGCGACTCAACCGCTTCAAAACTGCCACCTCTTGTCATCAACCCAGGGTAACTTTCTTCTTTGCACCCAATATTATTTTACTAACTTTTTATCCTTGCATATAACTTGTCCTGAAATCGTTATTCACAGGGCTCAGGCCAAGAAGAGGAAAATAAGCGGGTCTTCCGCCAATCCTGATGCCCCCGAGCCGGAGAATCCGAAGCTTGACACTCCTGACACCCGCGTTGAGCCCTCTGAAGCTCAACAAGGCGCCCATGATGAAACTCCTTAGCCTTCTGAGCCGGCAGATGTTGATATTGTAATTCCTGAGGCCAACCTGGAGGTTGATCCTAAACCACCCAACCCTCTGTTACCAGCTGAAGATGTAGCTTCCCATGAAGAACTTATCATTACTGGGATGGCTTATTCAGCTCCAACCCCTTCCAATGTGCTGACTAAGCATATTAGCAAGGATGAGGTGCCTTCGCCTAAAAAGGGGAAGGTTAAACTTGATCTCCCCAATCTTGAGAAGCTTAATGTTGATAAACTGCATTCTGGATACTTGAGCTGCCTCTCCGCAAGCCAGGACATGGAAGGCAACTTGGTTGGTATGATGAAGAAGAAATATGAGGTATACTCAATTTATCCGCATCCCTTATAACCTTACGTAGCCCCCAAGAGCCGGCTTATTCTCTTGAAGATAAGCCGGGTCTTCCATAACATATAGATTTTAAATCATCAGCGTGTAGCCCCCAAGGGCCGGGTCATCTATTATATATAAAAAGTGTTTGACGGGTTAATGAGAAGAAAGATAAATAATCTAAAAATTACCACAATAATTAGAAACATCTGGTCGTTGATTTGGTGGACCCATAACTTAAAAGACATAATTAATGGATCAGATCTAATACCGCTCCATCTTATCAAGAAAAAAATCAAAAGAAAAAAAAAACTGCAGCGATCCTTAGCCTGCATGTGCGGCTCAATCCTGCTTAATTTTTTGGAACAAACGTCGCGTACACATCCATCATGTACATGCGACTCAATCCTGCCTACGTTTTGGAATAGAAGTCACGTACAAAGCAATGATTGGCACGTCCATTAAGAAATAGAGGGAGGATCCTCAAAAAAGAGAAAAAAATTGAGGAAGCAAAAAGCTTGTTCACGTAAACAGCTATCATTGCCACGTCCATTAAGAAATAGAGGGACACCTCAAAAAATGAAAATTAATAAATAGATGGAGGAATAAAAAGCACACTGCGTCTAAAAAAAGAAAACTACATAAAGTTCTGTCCGGAGCAAAAATAAAATAGGCTAATTTATAAGTTGAGTTCAATTTGGACAGCGCATATAGAACTAGATTGTACATCTATCTATTACATATTAAAAAGTGCTCGACGGGTTAATCATAAGAAAGAAAAATAAATTAGAAATTACCACAATAATTAGAAACATTTGGTACTTAATTTTGTGGACCCGTAAGTTGAAAGGCATAACTAATGGGTTAGATCTAAGTTCGACCGATCTCAAAAAGAAAACAAACTGCAGCTATCCTTAGCCTGTACGTGCGGCTCAGTCTTAAAATAAAGATTACGTGCGGTCCAAAAAAAATGATTACATGGAAACCTTCTTTTATAAGGAAAAAACATATAGCTAACGAAGTTTATGTGTGGCTCAATCCCAGAATAAAGATAGAAGACACAACTACTCAGAAAACAAAAACATCGCAACTGCCGTGCTTAATGTCTTGGACCTCACGTAGCGGCCGTCGCAATGAGTCTCTGCACTAGCGCTGCCGGTATTGCTTCGGGATCTGAGGTCTCTTCACCGTCGCCTAGCTACAAACAAAAACTATCAACTCCCATTCTCTTTTGTAGAAAGAAAAAAACTACGTTCAAGGGATAGATTCCAGATCTCCTTCTTCAGGGAAAAAACTCTTCTCCCGACCACTATCCTCACTGCATGTTCGAGCCTCCCATCCACTAGCTTCGTCAATCCTGGCTGCCAGGTTGTTTCCTCCGGACGTACAAGCATGCGTTCCACCAACTTCTTCAATCTTGGGCACAAGGTTGTTGCCGTCAGAGTAGGCACATCGGGAGGTTTCGGGTCCAGCGGCAGTAACTGTTGTAATATTACAGTGATGGTGGTACCACCAAGTACCTGCCTTCTAGGCATGAGGTGGATGACATTTGATTAGGTTCCTTGCATGTCTTTAAAAAATATACTATCCTTAGCCTGTACGTGCGGTTCGGTCCTAAAATAAAGATTACGTGCAGTCTAAAAAAAAGGATTACATGGAAACCTTCCTTTATAAGGAAAAAACCTACAGCTAATGAACTATACATGTGGCTCAATCCTAGAATAAAGATAGAAGACACAGCTACTCAGAAAACAAAAACATCGCAACTGCCGCGACCAATGTCGTTGACCTCACGCAGCGGACGTCGCAATGAGTTTCTGCACTAGCGCTGCAGGTATTGCCTCGGGATCCGAGGTCCCTTCACCGCCGCCTAGCTACAAAGAAATACTATCAACTCCCATCTCTTTTTGGAGAAAGAAAAAACTATGATCAAGGGATCAATTCAAGATCTCCTTCTTCAGGGTAAAAAACTCTTCTCCCGACCACTATCCTCACTGCATGTGACATACAAGCATGCGTTCCACCAACTTGTTCGATCTTGGGCGCAAGGTTGTTGCCGCCGGAATAGGCACATCGGGAGGTTTTGGGTCCAATGGCAGTAACTGTTGTAATATTACATTGATGGTGGTGCCACCAAGTACCTGCCTTCTAGGCATGAGGTGGATGACATTTGATTAGGTTCCTTGCATACTTTGAGCATACTAAATATATATATAGGGCAAATGTTTCGTACGATCTGCTGTAGTTACTCCCACTTTTGTTTTGTATATTCTAGGTAGCATCTATCATATTGGAGGGTATGTACATGTATTATGTAGTATATAAGAATGTATAGGTAGTATGTATACTATTTTTTTGGTAGTATATACCATACTTTGAGAATACTCTTTTTTCCGTACAAATATGCACGTATTTCACGAATATAACAAAAACTATGGGATCAGTTGGAATTTTTCATCTAGCTCACTTTGAAGTATCATAAATATACATTATGAACATACTAAAAATGATAAAGGAGTATATATACTCTCACATTGTAGTATATGACACATGTGTGTAACTACACCCGGTAGTAGGTATATATATATATATATATATATATATATATATATATATATATATATATAGAGAGAGAGAGAGAGAGAGAGAGAGAGAGAAACAATTGGTGGAAATAGTTCATTGATTTCAAATATTGACAAATCTGTAATATGTGATATGAGAGTCCTCAAGCCTTTTATATACTGCAACCAATAGTGACAGCATCTGGACACTGTTATATTTTATATGTAGAATACAATCAAACATGTTCTGTTATTCAATTATTAAATATTAATATGCCTTTGGGAGTTTGTTGAAAATTAATAGATGTAGGGGGCCTAACACCACCAATATCGGTCCCAAGACCAGAAAAAAGTGGAAGGAGAATAGAAAAATTAACACTATGCTTTTGTATTTGACCTTCATAACTTACTATCATCATTTTGTAATTTGGCCATAGGTCAATCGAGTGAAGATCAAGAGCAGCCAACATACAGGGTGGTACACAAAATAAACAGGAAGGTTAGTTACTAACAAAAACTACCTTAATTTATTTATTTGTTCAATCGTACAGTGAAAAAAAATAGGGGGAAGTGAGACGTGTAGGTCAAAAAATTAGACCTATCTCTGCCTAAAGATGTGTTTACACATGGAGAACTACATGCATCATTCTCAAGTCATAGTAAAGGGATGGACTAAGGATAATAGTATATAAATAAATATTCTAATGGCATGGAAAAGATCTTTTAGTATAGTTCTTCTTCAACAAGATATTGCTACTGACCTTTTATTAGATGAGAATAAGTACATGAAAAATTGTATACTACAAACAATCTTCACAATAATAACAAAAATATCAATGCTAACATGATAGGGCGGGATGGATATGGCCTGCAGATATGAAAAAGTAATGGAAATGTGCATCGGCATTTGATGGAAACAACTCATTCACACCTAACATCGATGCTGAATGGTATTTGATATTTGAGGCTCATTACATAGTTGAGAGCTTGACTACGAATAGGGTTACAGGGTCAACTGCCAATGTCAAACCGAAGCACAAATAAAGTGGATAGGCATAAAAAATAATATTTTCAATACCTTAATTACATCGGTTGAACATTAACAACACAGGAAAGGGATACGAATAAGGGGAATATAACATGAATAGGAAAGGGAAAAAATAGTTGGACCTGCAGGCGCAGGATGACAACCGCTATTGAGAACGAATACGACGCGTCGGCCGACCTTTATTTTCACTAATATGGATGTCTCTTCTGGAGGATGAACTAAGTATGGATCCAAGCTGGCTACCGGAGATGAGATCCTTGCACAACGAATCAGCAAGGACACCAAAGTTGCTCTTTGTGTAGCTGGACATTAGCCGGCGGCATAAATCTGGGAGTCAACGAAGAAAAAGGAGGGTGCCTTTGCTCTATGAGTAACTGGACCTCAGCCGACGGCAACAACCCGGGAGTCAACGGAGAAAGGAAGGAAAGGAGAAATGCGGCAAACGGGATCGTGCAAGACCAGCCTCTGTGTGAAGGTGTGAGAGATGCCGGAATGTTGTGTGCATCCGTGTGAGCCTGTTGGGCTAAAAGCCCAACTAATCATTCAAGTACGAAAAATATATTTTAGTACAAACAACACAAATAATCAGCTATGAATTGTTCTAAAAATCAGCTATGAATTTTAAAATAACACCTATGGTTAGTATACATCATATAAGGAAAGAAGTATAGTGCATATACGTACATTTAACGTAATTATGTAACTTCTGGTGATGCAATTTTTTAAAAAAATAAATCCAAACTAACATGTACTTCATGGGAATATGAAAAAAGATCGTTAGAAAATCACCCATTTTGATGCATATGATACTTCTTAGGAAACCATTATATACTAAAATAAAGAAACTTTAATACACCTCAACGGTATTTACAAGCTTACCACACACCATGTACACATCACTTCAGCTGCATTAGGTAAACCAGTGGATTCGAGCACGTAGCACTAAACAATTATCAACACCATAGCCTCTAGATAATTCCCCGAAACATTAATGGGTCATATCCTTGAAATCACCACTTCATGACAAACCAAAACAAACTGGCAAATATGAACTAATTTCAGTCTAACTATATTAAATACTAGCCCGCGCGAAGAGCGGGCCACTTTGCTAGTTATACAAATAATGAGTCGGCATTTATTTTGCTGAGACGAAAGAATTCCAGTCGTAGCCCCCAAGGGCCGGGTTATTATGCAAATAATGAATGAATCGGCACTTATTTTGCTGATACGAAAGAATTCTAGTCATAGCCCCCAAGGGCCGGGTTGTTATGCAAATAATGAATCGGCACTTATTTTGCTGATATGAAAGAATTCCAGTCGTAGCCCCCAAGGACCTGGTTATCTTCTTGAAGATGATTCGGCTCTGCTTATGTTATACACTTTGATAGAATAGAGACACATTGGCCCCCAAGTGTCAAGGATATTGCTCGCAATGTGCTTGAGACTTGTAATAAACTTCTTCGCTGCTCCCAATTTACATTGTACTACCGGCTTAGGATTGGCCAGCTTTCACTTAAACAACTGTTAATTGCGTAGGCAACTTTAAATGAGGCCGAGTCAAGCTTCACTGACCTGAGGAAAAACATGGCGCTTCAACAAGACGCCCGAGCTGAAGCCGACACCAAATGGCGGCTCACCTCAACAGAGCTGGAAAAAATTAAGGCGGACTTTGAAGCCTACAAACAATGTGCTGAAGCTGAACAAAACGCCTTGATCAAACGTGCAGAAGACGCCGAGGGCCAACTGATACCTGTGACTGAAGAACTGACCAGTCTAAAACGGCATGTTGCTCGGATGACCGAAGCTGTCTTTGGTAAGTATTGTTGACTATCTTTGTGAATATTTTGCTCAAACAGTCTTAACTCGCCCGGTGACTTACGCATTTGGAACTGTTTGCAGGTCGTCGGACTCGCAATCTTCCAGATGACAACTTGTTGAAGCTGAAAGCTTTATATTCATTCACTGAGCAGTTGTACGCTAGAAATCTTTTCACCATCAGGGATGTTATGGGTGAGAAGGGCACACCAAAGCTTATCAAAGACATGCTAAAATGCCTCTCCACCATCCCCAAGCAGTTTGAAGAAAGTAAAAGATCAGCCGCCCATACAGGCGCAATAGCTGCTTTGAGCCGGGCTTTAGCTTATGCACCAGAGCTTAAACCGGAAGAGACGATGGGAGGGTTCCCATAGCTGAAGGACGACGGCTCAGAATTCACGCAAGATGACTATGCTCGTTGCTTCAGAGCGGCTCGAGTACTGGCCAGCCAACTAGCCACAGAGGCTGATCTTTAGGTTTATCAGGCGTCTTATGATGTCAATAGTGCACGGGTTTGAGTGCCTACTTTTGAGCCGGTGGATCTGACTCCTCAGCGTCGTAAGCACATGTTTGCCCCTAATGTTGACCCGTCTCCAATCTTGCATGATGAAGCTGAATTCCAGGCCTTGATCAATTGCAACTCGGATGTGGACAATCTTTAGATCCAGGAGACAGAAGACTCGGCGCGGGAGGACCTGTCAGCAACTTAGGCGAAGGAGTTGGCCCAGGATGAAGCGTAACACGGATGAACTAACGGCCGGGTTGTGATTGTTTGAAAAAAAATCAGTCCGAAAATTTGGGCTCTGCGCGGCCTTGTAATAGACTTAGCGAAAAATTGCGTGCCTATGTCGTGTCTTCATGCACGTTTTGAACTTTAGCAATTTATATCTTGTGCTGGCAGCATATGGCCATATTCCTGGGCGAGTTAACAACTCCGTGCCCCATGATCTTGAAAATATGGGAATAAGACCCGCTAGCGGGTCATAACAGCCATAAGCTTTAGCTAATAAATAGCCATCCAAAGATGAATAACCTCCTCATGAAAAGGTCCTGAAAAAACAACAAACAGAAAATATATACATGTATATTTTTAGTTGCTATAGGGCGGCTTTAAAGGCACAACCCAAAAGAGATCAACCCTTTATATATATTTTTGAGAAAACTCAAGATTTTTGCTTCAAGAAGCTAGACATCCACACCTATAATCCCGTAGGCCGGCTCTCACGTGACATAAATCCGTCATTTTAACCTTAACAAGTTTAGGGTCTTAAAAAAGATTGACTATTAAGAGTATGAATGGGCCACATAGCGGAGAGACTACAACGAACATGTGAGTTTGTCCTAGGTCTCTGTAAGCCGGCTCTCACGTGACATAAGCCGCCGGTTTAACTTTGACGAGTTCAGGGTCTTGAAAAGATGGACTGTCAAATGTTCGGCGGGTCACCTGGCGGAGTAGCAAGTTGCAAACAGGCAGGTTTAACTCAGACATGGCTTTTAAGCCGGCCAAGAGGGTATGAAAGCTAAACCCAGTGGGTTGGAAGCCCCCAAGTGACCTTATGAACGATCAGCTCGTTGCACAAAACTTGTTGTATGAAAACGGCAGAGGCACCGAATTATAGGGATGCCAGCTTTATTATGTTGAAAAGGTATATACAATGACAGAGATATGTATATTGATTAGAGCCAATGGCTCAAGTATAGTAAGGCCGAAGATGAGCAATATTCCACGGCCTGCTGGTCTCTTCTCCGGAAGTGCGTGACTTGTCGCTCTCCCGTATATAAATGAGGTAATATGACCCATTGTTAAGTTTCCTGTTGACCACAAAAGTCCTTCCCAAGGGGGAGATAACTTATGCATATCTGTATGATTTTGAATCAGACGTAGCACTAAGTCGCCTTCTTGGAACGTCCGGGTCTTCACTCTGCGGCTATGATAGCGCCACAGATCTTGCTGATAAATTGCCAATCGTGCGGCTGCGAGATCCCGCTCTTCATCCAAAGCATCCTGTGCGTCCTGACGCGCCGTCTCATTATCAGTTTCAACGTAAGCTGCCACCCTAGGCGAATCATGATAGATATCACTAGGGAGAACAACTTCTGCGCCATACACCATGAAGAAAGGCATGTAGCCTGTTGATCTGTTGGGGGTGGTTCTAATGTTCCAAAGAACTGAAGGTAATTCCTCCACCCAACAGCCCGGCGTTCGTTCCAAAGGAACCATAAGTCGGGGTTTTATCCCTCTCAAAATTTCCTGGTTAGCACGTTCTGCTTAACCATTAGACTATGGATAGGCCACGGAGGAGACATCCAGACAGATGTGTTCACTTTCACAAAACTCTTTCATAGCCCCCTTGGATAGATTTGTACCATTGTCAGTAATAATACTGTGAGGGTAACCAAAGCGAAAGATCAGCTTCTTGACAAACTGAACTGATGTCGCTGCATCGCACTTGCTAAACGGCTCTGCCTCAATCCACTTGGTAAATTTATCAACCGCCACCAAGAGGTGGGTCTTCTTATCTTTAGACCTCTTAAACGGTCCAACCATATCAAGCCCCCAGACTGCAAACGGCCAGGTGATTGGAATCATCCGTAACTCTTGAGCCAGCACATGGGCACGTCGTCCAAATTTCTGGCACCCATCACATTTACTAACCAAGTCCTCCGCATCAGCATGAGCTATTAACCAGTAAAAACCATGCCGAAAAGCTTTGGCCAGATGAGATTTTGACCCGGCGTGGTGACCACAATCGCCGATGTGTATCTCTTGCAAGATTTCATGGCCCTCCTCAGGAGAAACACCTCATTGAAAAACGCCTGTCACTCTGCACCTGTGCAACTCGCCATTGACAATAGTCATGGACTTAGACCGCCTCATGATTTGCCGCGCCGAGGTCTCATCTTCGGGTAATTCACCACGAGTCAGATATGCTAAATAAGGTAGCGTCCAATCAGGAATAGCGCGGAGAGCCGCCACCAATTGTCCTTCCAGGTCAGGTATAGCAAGATCCTCCTCAGAAGGTAATTTAACCGACGGCTGATGCAGTACATCCAGAAACACATTAGGCGGTACCGGCTTACGCTGAGACCCTAGTCTTGATAATGCATCAGCCACCTCATTCTTCCAACGATTAATATGATCCACCTGATAGCCCTTGAAATGACCAGCGATGACGTCAACCGCCTGGCGATAAGCCGCCATACGAGGATCTTTAGAATCTCATGTGCCAAAAACCTGCTGAGCCACTAGATCTGAGTCGCCCAGACATCTGACCCGGCTCAGATTCATCTCCTTGGCCACACGGAGCCCATGAAGCAAAGCTTCATACTCAGCTGCATTGTTAGTACAAGGAAACATTAACCTTAATACATAACAAAATTTGTCACCTCGAGGGGAAGTTAAAACAACTCCAGCCCCTGAGCCTTCCAACTGTCTTGATCCATCAAAGTGAATTGTCCAATATGTATTGTCCGGCTTCTCTTCAGGTGATTGACACTCCGTCCAGTCATTGATAAAATCTACCAGGGCTTGGGATTTGATAGACGTGCGAGGCACATATTTCAGATTAAGAGGTCTGAGCTCAATTGCCCATTCAGCGATCCTTCCAGTGGCTTCTCTATTGTGAATGATATCTCCCAAAGGTGCAGAGCTAACCACCGTAATTGGATGTCCAAGAAATTAATGTTTCAACTTGCAACTCGCCATGAATACTCCAAGTACGAGCTTCTGCCAATGTGGGTATCTTTGCTTGGACTCAATCAAAACCTCGCTGACATAGTAAACCGGCCGCTGGACCGGGTGTTCCTTGCCTGCTTAATTTCGCTCCACCACAACTACCGCGCTGACGGACTTATTATTAGCCGCCACGTACAGGAGCAAAGGCTCTTTTTCCAGGGGAGCAGCCAGGACAGGCGGCTCAGCCAACTGCTTTTTTAGTGCCTCAAACGCATCATTGGCAGCATCACTCCAGACAAAATTATCTGTCTTCTTCATCATCTGATATAAAGGAATAGCCTTCTCTCTGAGGCGGCTTATGAATCGGCTAAAGGCAGCAATGCGGCCTGCTATCCGTTGACATCATTAATGCACGCCGGCTTAGAAAGCGAAGTGATGGCCTTTATTTTCTCCGGGTTAGCTTCAATGCCCCACTCTGAGACCAAGAATCCCAGAAGGTTGCCTGCAGGCACACCAAAAACACACTTGGCCGGGTTAAGCATCATTTTGTAAACCCGGAGGTTATCAAAGGTTTCCTTCAAATCTGCAAGCAGAGTCTCCTTCTTCCTTGACTTGACCACAATATCATCCACATAAGCGTGAACATTGCGCCCGATCTGACTATGAAGACAGTTCCGGACACATCGCTGGTAAGTCGCCTGAGCACTTTTGAGTCCAAAGGGCATAGACACATAGCAGAAAGCTCCATAAGGTGTTATGAAAGACGTCTTCTCCTGATCTGCCACCGCCATCTTGATCTGATGATAACAAGAATAAGCATCTAGGAAACATAAACTCTCACAACCCTCCATTGCGTCAATGATTTGGTCGATACGAGGGAGGGCAAACGGATCAACTGGACAAGCCTTGTTAAGGTCTGTGTAATCCACACACATACGCCACGTGCCGTTCTTCTAAAGGACGAGCACCGGGTTAGCCAACCATTCCGGGTGAAAAACCTCCACAATAACCTTGCTGCTAAGAGTCGGGCTACCTCTTAACCAATAGCTTTACGTCGCTCCTCATTGAAACGGCGGAGGAACTGCTTAATCGTCTTAAACTTAGGATCCACGTTAAGGTGGTGCTCAGCGAACTATCTCGGTACACCCGGCATGTCAGAAGGCTTCCATGCAAAGATGTCCCGATTCTCACGGATGAATTCGATGAGCGCGCTTTCCTATTTGGGGTCCATATTGGCCCCTACAGTGAACTGCTTCGATGAGTCGATAGGGACAAAGTCCACCAATTTTGTATCCTCTGCCACAAACTTCAAGGGCGGCTCAGATTCTGTGTTGGGCTACTTCAACGGGGTCATGTCCGCCGGGTCAACATTATTTTGTAAAACTTTAGCTCTGCCTCAGCACAACTTGTCTCCGCGTAGGCAGCGTCACCTTCCTCACACTCGAGTGCAATCTTCCGATCACCATACACCGTGATCATATCCTTTGGCCATGGCATCTTGAGCTGGAAACAAACGTAACAGGGCCGAGCCATGAACTTAGCATAAGCCGGTCGCCCAAACAGAGCGTGATACGGGCTCTTGATTCTGACCACTTCAAACCATAGGGTCTCTACTCTGTAGTTTTTATCGTCACCAAACGCTACCTCGAGAGCAATTTTTTCCACTAGATAATCCGACTTGCCAGGTACGACGCCGTGAAACACTGTGGACGACGGCTTAAGATCTTTGTCTGTCAGGTTCATTCGGCGGAAAGTATCGTAGTACAAGATGTTGATGCTGCTACCACCATCCATCAATACCTTAGTGAATTTATAGCCTCCTACCTAAGGAGCAACCACAAGGGCGAGATGCCCCGGGTCATCAACTCGTGGCCGGTGATCCGCCGTACTCCATGATATGGTGTGCTCAGACCACTTTAAATACTGCGGAACAGCCAGAGCGGCCGTATGAACCGCCCTCTTGCGCACCTTTTGATCACGTTTGCAAAGACTTGTTGTAAAAACATGGTATTAGCCTTCATTAAGCTGCTTCGGGTTACTCTGATACCCTGACTGGTTGTGCTGTTGCTGGCTACCATGGTTTGATTATTGATTGTGGCCACCCTAGCTTCCTTGATCTTGATAACCGGAGTGTGATCCGCCTCCACCGAAACCTGACCCATGAGAATTGGAACCCGACCCGCCGGGTGGTCCGTTGACGTTGCCATGATGCTGGTTAAGGCTATAATTCCGGAATTCACGCATAATGTAACAGTCCTTCCAAGCATGAGTGGACGGCTTGTCAGGACGGCTGTGCTTGGGGCAGGGGTCATTAAGCATTGCCTCCATGTTGAAAGGCTTCTTGCCAAACGGAGGCTTACCGTTGTTCTTGGCACGGTTGTTCCCAGTGTTTGTGTTGGCCACTAAATCTGATCTGCCTTCTGACTGTTTCCGCTTGCCGCCATTGCCCTGGTTATTAATCGCAGCCCCATTCTGCTGCTGACTCTCACCGTTGCCATTCTTCTTACCCTTGCCAGACTTCTCATCGTCAGAGCCTGGATCCTTTGTGGTATCAGAATATGCATACTTAGTGTGAGCTGTCATGAGTTCACCCATATCCTGACATGTATGCTTGAGTTGCCCAAGCTTCTGCTTGAGGGGCACGAAGTGACAATTTTTCTCCAGAATTAAAACTGCCTGAGCCGCCGTGATGTTATCAGATGAGTGAATAATAGTTGAAACCCACCGGACCCAATGATGGGCCGACTCATCCTCATGCTGCACACAATGATCTAGATCGACAATCGTCATAGGCTGCTTGCTGGTCCCTTGGAAATTCTTGATGAAGCGCGCTTTTAACTCGGCCCAGGAGTTAATGGAATTAGGGGGCAAACCCTTTAACCACGTACGAGCCGGACCTTCCAGCATCATGATGAAGTACTTCGCACAGACTGCTTCACTGACGTCCAACATTTCCATGGCCAATTTGTAACTTTCAATCCAGGCTTCAGGGGGTAAATCTGCTGTGTAATTAGGCACTTTGCACAGGCCTTTAAAATCCTTTGGCAAGCGCTCATTCCGCAGAGCCGGTGCTAAACAGGGCACTCCGACAGATCTGGAGGTGGAACCTGCCCCCACTGAGGTTGAAGGAGTCACCGAGGGCTGCTCCTGAAACTCCTGATAAGCCGCCGCAGCCGCCGCCTCACGCTGTGCCCTGGCCTTATCCACAATTGCTTGAGCATTGATACAGGGTGGGTTGTCACGGGGCGGGTTACGACATTGCTCGCTGCTGGAGACAGCTGGCGACTCTAAACACCGGCTGTAACTGCGACTTGGAAGGGGAGTCGAGTGCACGCGACTCCGGTTGTGCGTATACTTTTCCTGTTGAGCCACCGCAGTGCGCAAGAGTTCGATGGCGTTCCGCGCCTCCTCAGCGAAGGGCGTTCCATCAGCAAGAGGGAGTGCATCGAGCCTAGTAGCCGCTACTATCATGTTATCCACCGGGTTAGAATAATGTCTGGGTGGTGTCGAAAAACGTTGCGGCGGAACTTGATCCACACGGGGCGGGTCTAACTGCTGAGGTTGCGCCGCCGCCCTGCTTCCTGGCACCTCCGTACTTGGTCCTGCTCCTGGGGTGTTAAAAAGGTTCCTGGGTTCATACCGCACAGGCAGGGGGGTTTGATGCCTCATCCGAAGAACCGCCTCAGAAGCGTTTTGATCCAAGCGTAAACGGAAAGCCTCGACCTTCAAGCGTTCTGACTCAGCATCCATCTAAATCTGCATTGCATTGATATCCTCTTGGGTCTTGGCCATCTGCTCCTTCATCCTTGTAATTTGCACATTACGCTGTGCCTGATTTTTGGCCATAACCTCCGTGCCCATCAAAGCTGTCAATTCATTCATTAACTCCAACAAAAGTTGAACCGGCGGTCTGACTGACCTGGCCCCAGCCGCACCGCCAGCCGCAGCTGCCCCATCTGCCGTGCTATTGAGAGCCGGCGCCATGCCTGCCATGAAGACGGCGGCTTGGCTTGGCGGATCATAGGGCTCCGGAATACTGTCGCCGTCGGAAAAGCCCCCTAGCCTGCCATCATGAAGCTGGTAAATAGACTCCGTCTCTCTGCTCGAGGATTCATCCCCTGAGCAGACGAGGGTCTCTCCTCCTGACGTCGAGTCATCCGTCAATTCTGCACCTTGTGTGAAGCCGATGAAGATACGCTTCCGGCCGGGTTGAATCCGGGCGGGTTGTGCGTGTCGGGCCGGCTTGACAAGGTCGGTGCAGATGTCCGGCCCGGGTTTAGATCCGCCGATCTTTCCAATGAAAACGTGAATTCTGCCGAAGGGGACCCGATACTCGTACTCGATTGAGTCAGCCTCGGGGCCCCAGCCGGCGTCGTCGATGTAGAGCTTGCCACGATGACTCTTAGTCATCCTGCCAATGGCGTATCCCTCGATCCCTGGGAGAGAGCCCTTCAAGAACTCCAAACCACCACGCATCTGCCACACGATGGGCACCAACTGTCGTGGTTTTATCACGGCAGATGTCCTACTGAAAGGACTTAGGGGTGAAGCCATCGCTATGACGGTTAACTCGAAGGGGTTGGTCAGGATGAAAGAGACGGGTTTACCCAGGTTCGGCCCCTCTCGAAGGAGGTAAAACCCTACGTCCTGCTTTGAGTTGTATTGACTAAGTATCGATTACAAGGGAGCGGATGCGCTTGACCACGCTCTCGATCAAAGGTTTTGTACCTTAAGCCGCTCAGGGAACCCGCCTTTATATACACAGGTCGAGGCCCTGGGATTACAAGAGTACGAGCCGGATTACATCTAATAACCGACCTTATCTCTAAATCGCCTTGCCTTGTCTGGCAAACCATCTCCCGGCGGCTTACACCTCCGGGTCACACATTGTCTTCCGGCTCTGGGCCTCCGCCCGGCCCGTTCGGCAAGTTACTTCCTGGCCTTGTCTTAGTCTTCCGGCCTACTTAATGCCTCACTGCTAAGCCGCCAGCTTCCTAACCCGGCCCCTCCTGGGCGGGTCTCACTGTGGGGTTATAACCCCAATAGCGCTTCTCCCGTAACAATCTGACTGATGATGCCCTTAATAAAGAAATAAAGAGGTTCTTTTCCGACTCAAAAGAGCAATGCAGTGTTACCGACTTGGGTCCGTTCTATCAGCTCAATCCACCATCTCCAGTATTGATCATTTTGAGTCCTTTTCTTTATCAGTTTTATATTAACCCGTCGTTCTCACCGTATACTTTGTATAATGCAGGAGAATTCTTATTTCTAGAAGGTTACCCCACAAGCCTCTATTCTTGCATCAGGTAAAAAATATGACCTGGCTAATGCATTGTCGTCGGGGGAGGAATATGAGGTAGAACTTAACTCCCTTGTCCGTCTGTTTATTGAGCTTTCTGACGCGCTTTCTTATCAGGATGATTCGGAATCTAGCCAAGCCGGTGAAACTGAGGTAATTCCAATTTCCTCCAGCTCTTCAGAAATATTTGTCCCAAGGAAAACCAAACAAGCCGTCCGAAAGGTTAAGTCGCCCTATCCAAACACTTACTTGGCTCCTGATTCTATTTTGATGAAAACAAAAGTCACTGGTAAGTCAAAATGCAAAACCGGAAGTGATTCGGGTGAATTAAATCCCGTCTTGTTTCAAGCGCCACCGGCTCGCTTGAGGTGCCACATAGCTCAACCAATTCTCATCCTAGAGCCGGTCTCTTTAAACAACCTCTCAGTCCTTCGAATTCTCTTTATTAGGAATCCCCTCTATCTTTGGGAGACTCGACAACAACACAACTTCCTGCTTTTAATGTCAATCGTGGGTAAGGTCCTAAACTTGCATTGTAAATTCATGTCTTTTATCCTTTGAGTTACTTTTTCCTTTGCATAATACTTGTTTGCTGGCAACCATAGGGCTAAAGCTGTTTTAGCAAAATGAGCTGGCGGGTCATCTTCAGGTACTGTAAACCAAGACCTTCCAGACCCACCGCCAGCAAAGACAACCACGAAAGGTGACCTTTCTAGAGGAAAGGAGACAGATGTAAGGACTGAGCCATCGACGACGTTGAGACGCCCAATCCGGATGAGCCGATCTTCATGGATGCACCACTGGAGGCCCAAGGAATGTCAGACGATTCGTCTCCTCGTCTGCCAAACCCAGCTCGTCCTGCCAGCCCGGCGACCCATGTGCATGGCCTCATACCACCGGCTGATCAGAACATTCCAGATGTCACCATTGTTAAGGAGAGTTTCCAAACTCCAATTGTTTCCACCTCCTTGGCAAAAATTGTGACCAAGGATGAGCCGGTGGATTTGAATAAAGGGAAATCCAAACTGGAGATTCCAGAGCTGTCAGCTCTTGGTGTCGAAGATTTACACCAGTAGTACTTGATCCTGCTGTCTGAGAGCCGGGAAATTGAAATCAGCATGATAAATGCTATGAAGGAAAAATATGAGGTAAGATTCTTGTTTTACTATTATCTTTATACTGTCATTAACCTGCATGGACCAACTTATTATAATAAGCTGGTTCCGTGGAATAGACATGGACTATTGATGGAGCTCCCAAGGGCTGGCTCATCTTCGTGAGATGAGTCAGGTCTTTCCATTGTTCGTACCTTTAAGAAATCGGCACATTAGCCCCCAAGTGCCATGTGGATTGTTTACAACCGCTCGGGACTTTGATATCATGAAGATAAGTTTGAATAGTTGTAGCCCCCAAGGGTCAAGTCGCCCTGTTGAAGGCGGCATGAAGCTTTTGTAAATATAATTGTTGATAACATTTGTACATCTATCAGGGGTATGTTGAAGATGCTGAGTCCGTTGTTGTGAAACTGCAGAAATTCCTCAAGGAAGAAATGAAACAGAAAGCTAAGGCTGAGCTTGTGGTGGCTCGTTTTGAAGACTCTGCACGGCAGGCGAATGAACGCTATGAACAAGTCATAAAATCATTTGACGCAGAAATGGCCACGCTTCTGAAACATGCTGAAAAGGCTGAAGGGAAACTTGATGTGTTGAAGGAGAAGAATGTCACTCTTGTGAAACAGATAAACAAGATGTTAACAACAATCTTTGGTATATACTGTCTCTTTTTTGTAAATTCACCGACTTACTATCATATGGTGGCTCATTGTTTTTTGCTCTGTTTGCAGGGCGAAAAGACCATACTCTTGTACAGTTGCCTATTGTCAAATTGAAGGCAATTTTCACATATGTAGAGCAACTGTTCATAGGATCTGTCTACTCGATTATGGCGGTAAAGAATTTATAATACCGGCTCAGGAACATCAAGGACATGTTGAAGTAGCTCTCCACTGTGCCTCAATGGGTCACCGAGACCCGGAAATCAGCCGCTTGAGGAGGAGCAAATATGGCTCTTGCCCAAGCGAAGGCATATTTTCCTGAGCTGGATCTCGAGCTCTTAAAAGGCGGCATTCCCGAGTTCAAACTTGATGGCTCACAGTTTACTCATTCAGACTTTGACAGGTGCGTCATAGAGACTTGACCGTTGGCAACCCTTATAGCTGAAGAGTTTGACCTCTCAAAGTACCATCCTACCTACTCCAACGATAATGAGCATATCAGCGCGCCCAATAATGAGCCATCTGTGTTGGTGCCTCCTCGACGTAAGAGAACTTTTGCCCCTGATGTTGACACATCATCCCTTGTTGAGGGAACATCCAATTTTGAATCGTTGAACTCAATTCGATGGCAACAAAAGGGCCAGCAGGTTGACGAAGATGATGAGCCGGTGGAGTCAGATCTAGAGGCGGCTGAGGAGGAAAAGGGATGAAGGCATCTCTGAAGATAAATGAGCCGCCAAACTGAGCTAGCTCCCAAGTGTTTGGGGGAAAGAACTTGAGCACCGTGTGGCTCATAATATGAGCCTGTAATAGGAGGTAGTATTAAAATCTTTTGAAATGCTTGGTCATACCATCATGCACGTTTGCACCTTTGTTGGTATAGAACTCCAACCTTTTAAGCTGTTTGCTGAGATATGATTGTGCTGGTCTTTTTGCTTGTCCTTGAATATCTCTGTTATTGTGCTCAATGAGTCTTTTGATTGAGACAAAAAGGATAAGTCAAAAAAAAGCCGGCTAATGAACTTGGTTTTTGAGACCAAATCTTTGTTAAATCTTTCCACAATGGTATTGAGGATATATGTTTTGAACCTGGTCATAATATGAAAAGAGTTGTTAACCCGGTCGCCCAGCTATGAGCCGGTGATAGGGACAATATTGTACCTGAAAATGTATGACATGATAACAAAAAATGTATTATCATATAGAGTACTCTTGATAAGCCGGCTCAGTGAGACACGGCAAAAGAGAGACTGGCTTTCGAGGCTCAAGTCTTGCTTCAATGAAGCAGGTATGATAACCCATAATTTATCCTAGCTCTCTGTATGCCGGCTCTCACGTGACTCAAGCCGGTGTTTTAACTTTGAGAAGTTCAGGGTCCAAAAAAGAATTGACCTGTCAAGAGTACACGGGGTCACCTGATCGGAGTCGCATCAAGCATATAGGTAGGTTTAACCATATTTGGTGCCTTTTTTTGCCGGGTCCAGAGGGTGAGAAAGCTAAACACGATGAGTCCAAAGCCCCCAAGTGACCTATGTTTCAAACAATAAAGACACATGCTCAATTTGAAGGCTAAAATGACAGAGACCTCAAGTTTCGGGGGTGCCGGCTTTATTCTATTTGAACATAAAGCAGTATGTACAGAGTTTGCAAGGGGGATTACAAAAAAGGGAGTCGGTGGCTCTTAAGTATAATAAGGCCGCAGGTGAGCAATGTTCCAGGGCCGGGTTGTCTCCTCCTCAGAGGTGTATGAGCCTTCTCTCAAGTCTACCAGATAATATGAACCATTATTGAGGTTTCTGCTGATGATGAAAGAACCCTCCCAAGACGGAGCACTAAATCGCCCTCCTGGAAAGTACGGCTTCGGACTCTACGGCTATGATAGCAATGTAAGTCTTGCTGATATATAGAAGATCTAGCTGCTGCTAAGTCATGCTCTTCTTCCAAGGCATCCAAGGAGTCTTGGCGTGCTAGCTCATTGTCTGCCTCAATATAGGCAGTAACCCGAGGCGAGTCCTGGCGAATATCGCTTGGTAAAACTGCCTTAGCTCCATAAACCAGGAAGAAGGGTGTATATCTAGTGGATCTATTTGGAGTTGTGCAAATGCTCCAAAGTATTGCGGGGAGTTCTTCAACCCAACAACCGGGAGTTCGCTCAAGTTGAACCACAAGCCGGGGTTTGATCCCTTTGAGAATCTCCTGATTAGCTCGTTCGGCTTGTCCATTGAATTGTTGATGTGCAACTGCTGCTAAGTCAAGCCGGATGTGCTCTCATTGACAAAACTGTTCCATAGCTCCCTTGGACAAATTGGTACCATTTTCAGTAATAATGTTGTGAGGGTAGCGAAAACGGAAGATCAACTTTTTCAGAAACTTGACTGCCGTCTCTACATCACAATTGCTGACTGGTTCTGCTTCGACCCACTTGGTGAATTTATAAACCGCCACCAAGAGGTGGGTTTTCTTGTCCGAAGACGACTTGAATGGGACAACCATGTCAAGCCGCCAGACTGCAAACGGCCAAGTAATTGGGATCATACGCAATTCCTGAGCCGGCACATGAGCATGTCGACTGAAATTCTGACATCCATCACACTTGCGCACAATCTCTTATGCGCCTGCATGAGCCGTCAGCCAATAAAACCCATGTCGAAAAGCTTTTGCCACCAGTGATCGTGAGCCGGCATGGTGTTCGGAGTCGCCAGCATGGATTTCATTAAGAATTTCCTGGCCTTCCTCGGGGGAAACACAACGTTGGAACACACCGGAGCTGCTTCGCCGATGTAAGTTGCCATTGACGATAGTCATTGATTTGGACCACCGAATTATCTGTCGAGCGATGATTTCTTGAGGTGGTAGCTCGCCTTGAGTCAAATAAGACAAATATGGCACAGTCCAGTATGGAGTAGCATGGAGAGCTGCAACCGAGTGCACCTCCGGGTCAGGAATAGCTATGTCCGCTTCAGATGGTAATTTGACCGAAGGATTGTGAAGGACGTCTAAAAAGAGGGGGACCGTCTTCCTCTGTGAGCCGAGTCGTGATAGATCATCGGCCGCCACATTGTGCCGCGGTCTATATGATCGACTTGATAGCCTTGAAAATGACCCGCCAGATGAGAGACTGTTCGTCGGTAAGCCACCATCAAGGGGTCCATAGAATCCCAAGTCCATGTAACTTGCCGAGCCACCAAATTTGAGTCGCCCAAACACCTGAGCCGGCTAAGATTCATCTCTTTAGCTAACCTGAGTCCATGTAGGAGGGCCTCATACTTAGATGCATTGTTAGTACAAGGGAGCATGAGCAGTAAAACATAACAAAATTTGTCACCTCGTGGAGAAGACAATATAACTCCAGCCCCCGAGCCTTCCAACTGTATGGATCCATCAAAGTGTATAGTCCAGTATGTGTTATCTGGCCTATCTTTTGGAATCTGCATTTCCGTCCAATCATTAATTAAATCCACCAATGCTTGGGACTTGATGGCCGTTTGGGGCACATATTTCAAGCGATGATCACCAAGCTCAATAGCCCACTTAGCAATCCGACTAGTGGCCTCCCGGTTTTGTATGATATCACCAAGAGCTGTTGAACTGACCACAATGATTGGATGCTCCTGAAAATAGTGCTTCAACTTCTGCCTTGCCATAAAGACCCCGAAGACCAGCTTTTGCCAATGCGGATACCGCTGCTTGGACAGGGTTAAGACTTCGCTGACGTAATAAACTAGGCACTGAACGGGATACTCCTTCCCTTCCTCTTTTCTCTCAACAACGACTGCCACGCTTACCACTTTGGAATTGGCGGCAATCTACAAGAGCATCGGCTCCTTGTCAGCAGGGGCGGCTATGATAGGCGGGTTAACAAGCTACCGTTTAAGTGCTTCGAAAGCTTCGTTAGCAACATCTGTCGACTTGAAGTCGCCCGTATTCTTTAGTAGTTGATAAAAAGGAATGGCCTTCTCTCCCAGGCGGCTTATAAAACGACTCAAGGCCGCGATGCGACCCGCCGAGCGCTGAACCTAATTTACATTTGCCGACCCAGCTAGCGAATTCACCACCTTGATCTTGTCCGGGTTAGCTTCGATGCCTCGCTTGGAAACTAGGAAACACAATAGCTTGCCTGCAGGAACACCAAAAACACACTTTGCTGGGTTAAGTTTCATCTGGTACACCCGAAGATTGTCAAACATCTCCTTGATGTTATCCAAGAGCGGCTCCTTCAGAGATTTCACCACGATGTCATCGACATAAGCATGAACGTTACGCCCAATCTGTGGTTGAAGGCAGTTCTGGACGCAGCGCTGATAAGTCGCCTCGTAAGCCCAAAAAGGCATAGAGACGTAGCAGAAAGCACCAAAAGGAGTAATGAAGGCCGTCTTCTCTTGATCCTCTACGGCCATCTTGATCTGATGATAACCAGAATATGCATTGAGGAAGCACAAACGCTCACAACCCGCCATGGAATCAATGATCTGATCGATATGCGGGAGGGCAAAGGTATCTTTTAGACAAGCTTTGTTGAGATCCATGTAATCAACACACATACGCCAAGTACCGTTCTTCTTTAGAACAAGCACCGGGTTAGCCAGCCACTCGGGATGAAAAACACTTCAACGATAAACCCGGCAGCTAGGAGCCGGGCCACCTCTTCTCCAATAGCCTTACGTCTTTCCTCGTTGAAACAACAGAGGTATTGGCATACTGGTTTCATCATTGGATCCACATTAAGATGTTGCTCAGTGAGTTCTCTCAGGACTCCAGGCATGTCAGAGGGTTTCCATGCAAAAATGTCCAGATTCTCACAGATGAACTCGATGAGCGTGCTTTCCTATTTGGGATCCAAGCCGGTCCCAATAGTGAACTGCTTGGACGAATCTCCTGGCATTTAATCGATCTGCTTTGTATCTTCGGCCGATTTAAACTTGAGTGAAGGCTCCAACTTAGTATTGGGCTTCTTGAGGGGGCTCATATTAGCCGGGTCAGCATTGGGAGTATAGAACTTCAATTATTTAGCTGCACAAGCCGACTCCGCATAGGCCACATCTCCATCCTCACACTCCTGAGCTATCTTCAGGCTTCCATCCACAGTAATGGTACCTTCTGGCCCCGGCATCTTGAGCTTGAGATAGACGTAACAAGGCCGGGCCATGAATCGGGCATAAGCCGGCCGTCCGAAGAGGGCGTGATAAGGGCTCTTTATCTTGACCACCTCAAACATCAAGGGCTCACATCTGAAGTTGAACTCATCACCGAAGGCGACGTCAAGCTTAATCAGCCCAATTGGATAGGCCGACTTTCCACGGACAATTGCATGAAAGACCGTTGTTGAGGGAAGCAGCTTGCTCTCGCATAGGTTCATCTGGCGAAAAGTTTATGATGTTTAAGCTGCTGCCCCCATCCATGAGGACCTTTGTTAAAGTGTACCCGCTGACCTGAGGTGCCACCACCAAAGCTAAGCCTTCAGGGTTATCAACCCGGGGGGATGGTCTTCCCTGCTCCAGGTGATCGGCTGTTTAAACCAGCTGAGAAACCTAGGAACCATTGGCTCAACCTTGTTGATCGTTCTTTTCCTGACCTTACTACCTCGCTTGCAGGTACTAGTGGTGAAAACATGGTACTGGCCACTATTCAACTGTTTGGGATTACTATGGAATGCTCTTGAGACGTCCCATGGCCCGCCAGAACTGCCCGGCGCTCCGCCCACAGACAGAGCTTGAGTCGCCGTGGTTCCATCCAATTCGACAGAAATCTTCCCGCTAGAAACCGGCTCAGCCGGGAGGCCAACTGACTGGGTGTGACCAATGGAGACGTGATGTGGGCCGGCTCGACACTGGCCGGGTCGGGTGCGCCGAGCCGGCTCGACAATGTTGGTGCAGATGTCCGTCTCGGGCACCGTCGCGTCGATCTGGCCAATGAAGACGTGGATCTTGCCGAAGGGGACCCGGTACCCGTACTCAATCGAGTCGGCCTCAGGGCCCCAGCCCGAATCATCGATGTAGAGCTTTCTGCGGCGGCTCTTGGTCATCCGACCCGCCATGAAGCTCCCGAACCCTGGAAGGGCTCCCTTCAAGAACTCAACTCCATCAGGCAACTTAGGTGTGAGGCCATCACCGCTAGGTGGCGACTCAAATGGGTTGATCGGGAACGAGAGACGAGTTTACCCAGGTTCGGCCCCTCCGATGGAGATAATAACCTGCGTCTTGCTTTGTGTGTATTGATGTATAGATCTTGATTACAAGGGTGCGGAATCGCTAACCTAGCTTTCGAGGGATTGTAACTTATGTCTTTCGGCCCTAGGGACTCGACTTATATATAGGTCGAAGCCCTAGGCCTTACAATAGAGTCCGAGTCTCATTACACTCGTAACCTAGTATGTCTCTAACACGCCTTGCCTCTCATGCAAGGAATCGTCTGGCGTCTTCTGCCTTGTGGGCCTTGAGTCACCGTCTTCGCGTGTTTGGGCCGCCCGACGGATTGCTGGGTACCACCTGGCTTGCCTTGTCTTCTATGGCGTGCCCCATCTTGAATATAATTCCAGAGCCGCCATTACTTTGACCCAGCCCAGTGGGGCGGGTTACACCACGAGGTTATACCCCTGACACTCTCGTTCGAGTTCCTTTTGCAACAACCATGCTTGGTCCACAATGTTGTTCGAAGAGGACGAACACATAGCTCCCACGCCTTCGGCAATCTGTCAGAAAATACCTCGAAACAAGAACAAAGGAGGAACTTGCGATGCGGTGGTCAAAACATAAGGGAGTATATATAATGATTTTTTCTAGGTTAGAATACATGTCCAGGAAGAAAATGGAGTCCGACAGGCACACGAGGGCCCCACGAGGCAACACAGCGCGGCCAGGGGGATGGTCGCGCCCTATTGGCTCATGGTCCCCTCGTGGGTCCCCCTGAATGCTGTTTAGTTTAGGAATTTTTCTAAAATACCAAAACCATCAGAAAATATATTTTTGGAATTTTTGGAGTCGGTTTACTTACCGTCTCACGTACCTACCCTTTTTTAGCATTCTGGGGTGTTCCGGAAGGTCTCTCTTATGTGTTCTTCAGGGGTCATAACTTGAATAATGTTAGTTTCAAGATTAAGGGGCATACCTGATAATAGTGTTTAATTATTTGCCCATTTACCACCCTCATATTTTTTCCTTCGAAGTTGTTAATCTTTATAGCACCGGAGCGATAGACCTCCTAAAAAACATAAGGGCCTTCCCATTTGGAGAGAGCTTACCTGCAAAAAGTCTGAAACGAAAATTGTACAAAAGAACTAGGTCTCCAACATTAAATTCCCGTTTTGGATTCTCTTGCCATGCCATGTCTTAACCTTTTCTTTGAAAAACATGGCATTTTCATAAGCTTGTGTCCTCCATTCATCGAATGAACTAATGTCAAATAACCTCTTTTCACCAACAAGCTTAAAATCATAGTTGGTTTTATTAATTGCCCAATAAGCTTTATGTTCTAACTCAAGAGGTAAATGACAAGCCTTTCCATAGACCATTTTATAGGGGGGCTTTCCCATGGGATTTTTATAAGCAGTTCTGTAAGCCCATAAAGCATCATCCAGTTTCTTAGACCAGTTCTTTCTAGATCTATTAACAGTCTTCTGCAAAATTAATTTTATTTCTTGATTGCTCAATTCAACTTGGCCACTAGACTGAGGACAGTAAGGTGATGTAATCCTATGGTTAACATCATATTGAGCTACAAGTTTACGGAAAGCACCATGAGTAAAATGTGAACCGCCATTAGTCATTAAATATCAAGGGACTCCAAACCTCGGATAGATAATATCCTTTAGCATTTTAATAGAAGTGTTATGATCATCACTTGTAGTTGGGATAGCTTCTACCCATTTAGTAATGTAATCAACAACAACTAGAATATGAGTATACCCATTAGAGGAAGGAAGAGGTCCCATATAATCAAAGCCCCAAACATCAAATGGTTCAATAGAAAGTGAATAGTTCATAGGCATTTTCTGATGTCTACCAATGTTACCAATTCTTTGACATTCATCATAGGAAAGCACATACTTACGAACATCTTTATTAAAAAAGAGTAGGCCAATAAAAATGGATTGTAATACCTTGTGTGCAGTTCTGTCACCAGCATGGTGTCCTCCGTAAGGTTTGGAGTGGCGCTTCTGTAGGATCTGTCCATGTTCATGCTCAGGTACACAACATCTAGTAACACCATCCACTCCTTCTTTATAAATATGTGGGTCATCCCAAAAGTAATGTCGTAAATCATAGAAGAATTTTTCTTTTGTTGATAGGTGAAATCAGGTGGTATATATTTAGCGACAATATAGTTAGCATAATCTGCATACGAAGGAGCACTATGCAAAGTATTTATGGAGGCAAGTTTCTCATCGGGAAAATTATCATCAATAGGTAGTGGGTCATCAAGAACATTTTCCATCCTAGACAAGTTATCTACTACAGGGTTTTCAGCTTCCTTCATATTGACGATATGCAAATCAAACTCTCGAAGTAAAAGCACCCACCTAATAAGTCTAGGTTTAGCATCTTTCTTTTCCATAAGGTATTTTATAGCAGCATGATCATTGTGAATATTAACTTTGGAATCAACAATGCAAGGTCTAAACTTATGACATGCAAACACGACTGCTAAAAATTCCTTCTCAGTGGTAGCGTAATTTCTTTGAGCATTGTATGGGGTTTTACTAGCATAATGAATAACATTCAATTTCTAGTCTATTCGTTGCCCTAGAACAGCACAAACAACATAATCGCTAGCATCACACATAATTTCAAATGGTAGATTCCAATCAGGTGGTTGGACAATAGGTACAGAATTAAGGCTTTCTTAACTATTTCAAAGGCTTCTACACAATCGTCATCAAAAACAAAAGGAATATCTTTTTGAAGAATATTAGTTAGTGGCCTACAAATCTTTGAGAAATCTTTAATGAAACGCCTATAAAAACCAGATGGCCGAGGAAACTTCTTATACCTTTGATATCCTTTGGACATGGCATTTTTTCTATTGCATGAACTTTAGCTTTTTCTACTTTGATGCCTCGTTCAGAAAATTTATGCCCAATTACTATACCTTCATTCACCAAGATAGAGGGGCTTACTGCCGTGGATCTGCTGGCCACGATGGTGGCGTGCAGGGTGCAGCCGCTGCAGTGCCGACCACACCTCATCTGCCAGATGGGAGGGCGGCACGACCCGTGTCGGCTCTCCACCAAGAAGCTGAAGGCGGTGTAGGTGGCGAAGAGGGGGAACACCATTTCACCCGCCAAGATGGACAAGAGTGGGTGGCAATGGGGCAAGGCTGCGTACAGCCGGGACCGTCCGGCTCCACGGGTAAGTGATGAGCCGCGCACCCATTTTTCCTCTTTAATCTGGTGCCCCTCCCCAGCCTGATGACAGAGGGGCTTCTTTGTCGCGCATATTTTCCCTTTGTTGCAGGAGTACGGCGAGCCGGATGCCGACGAGGCGGAGTCGGACCACGAAGAGATAGAAGATGCCGACGGCGTGGAGCCGGCCAAATCGGAGTGAGCCGGGGCGTCCTGGATCGACGGATCAGAGGCGGAGGGAACCGAATCGATGGGTGAGTTTCTCCCCCAGTCTCTTTTGCGGGACTGGTCCGATGATGACGCTGAGCCGAGGAAGATGTGCAATGCAGCGGCCCCGGAGGACACCGAAGTTTCGGGAGATGACACCACTGCGCCGACGAGGCGCGTTCGTCGGCCAACCGCGAGCGGGGTCGGGACGACCCGGTCATGGCCGGCCAGGGGAAGCAGTCGGCCAGCTCCTGGCCGGCGCCCAAGCAGGCAGCCGGGCGGCAGCTGCGGAGGCGGGGGGAAAAGGCCACGAGTTGCCCCGGCGGGCCCCGTCAGGCGGGCGGTCCCCGTTAGCGTCGGATAAATTCTTCTTAGATTCTCATTGACTTCTGGTTGGTTTCTGGTGGGCTTTCGTTCCTCCCCCCGTCGTTCAGGGAATCGCGTGCTCTAGGGAGGACGACCCCCTTCGGGGAGTGTAACAACCCGAGACCGACGATCCAGAAGATACCCCTTTTATTCTGCTGTCATCATGTGATTCGTTTGATTGTCGCACTCATCATCACATCATTCGCATCATCTGCAGTTCATCGGCACTTCGTTATCATCGTTTTCAAAACATGCATCCGTTAGTAGTTGCTGGTTCTCCCCGTTGACCGTTTCGAGACCAATCACACACGCACGCGCCCGCGGCATCGATAAAATATATGTTTTTAAAGTGGGTATAAAATATTCTCGGATTGGGTCGAAACTTGGTGTGCGGTCTTGTTTTATTGTAGGTAGACGCCTGCCAAATTTCGTCGCAATCAGAGTTCATTTGATACCCCAACGGTCAACCGTAGCGGCGCATCATCGGTTTAGTCATCAGACGTTTTCGGTTTTCTAAAATCCTGTGCCGGGCCGCAATTTTCCCTCTCTTCTCAAGCCCATGGACATCTATCACACCCAACTAGGCCATCCCCTTGTCGGGAGCCGTCCGATCAAGATCGAACGACTCGAATCGGGCTGAAAACCCCGTAACCCTGAAATGTGCTATATAAGGAAGGCCTAGCCCTCTTATTTAGGAAACCCTAGCCTAGCCGCCTCGTTTTCCGTGCATGCCCAATTAGCCAGCCTCCACCTTCCCTGAGCCTTCTCCCACCTCTCTCCTCAACCGAACGGGGCCCTTCGAGCCCATCTTCGGCCCGCCCCCAGGCCCGATCCGGGCCGAGGCAACCGCGCCGCCGCCCGTGCGCCTAGCTCCCCGGTTGTGACACCCCCATTCTCGTCCGTACGCTAATCATACACACAATGCGTACGACCAAGATTAGGGACTCACTGATTGATACCACAACACGACAAAAGACACAAATATAAAGTCATACAGCTTCATATTACAAGCCAGGGGCCTCGAGGGCTCGAATACAAAGCTCGACATAGCACGAGTCAGCGAAAGCAAATAATATCTGAGTACAGACATAAGTTAAACAAGTTGGCCTTAAGAAGGCAAGCACAAACACAAGCATCGGATCGAAAGAGGCGAGGCCTCCTGCCTGGGAACCTCCTAACTACTCCTGGACGTCACAGAAGTCTACGTCGTAGTAGGCTCCATCCTGGTAGCAGTGGCCTCCGTCGGGGTAGCTGTAGTCGTCCACCGGGTAAGCTGGATCCTGGGTCTCCTAGGCGCCGTCATCTGGTCGCGGCATCGTATCAAGGGAAAGGGGGAGCAAAGCAACGGTGAGTACTCATCCAAAGTACTCGCAAGACTTACATCAGAACTATGCTAGATATGCACCAGTATCAAAGGAATGGGGCTATATCTTTGGACTAGACTGCAGAAATGCCAGAAGAGGGAAGAAGGCCTAGTCCTATCGAAGACTAGCATCTTCAGCGCCTTGCAGCATAAGAAGAGCGTAGACTGGTATCACATATATATAGTCATATTGTTGCAGCAAAATTTATTAAGTAACCACGCCCAGAGATCCTTCCCCGACTCCCTGCGAGGAAGCAACCTCAGAGCCACAATTCATTTTAATTAGTTTATGATTATAGTTGTAGTAGGCCAAAGTACAACTCCAAGTCGTCCTGTTACCGTGGACACGGCTATTCGAATAGTTTACTTCCCTGCAGGGGTGCACCACATTCCCCAACACGCTCGATAAGCTCCGGCCGGATGCAATTTTCTGGTCATACCCGGCCTCGGCCGATCGACACGACGTAATCCTACTTAGGCTCAACAGAGAGGCCAGCACGCCGGTCTACATCCTAATGGCTCGGGGTCTTGGGCCATCGCCCTTACCATCCTGCACGTTACGCCCTCGGCCGGGATCAGTCCTAGCATGCCTTAGTAACAAGAGCCATGCGTCATCGCGGGCCACCCGGGCGCGAGTCGAATCTTGTGGCATCTGAAGAGCTTTCGGGAGAATGTACGGCGTAGAGCAGCCCATACTGATTACCCCGCGTGGTGGTTAGTGCGTATTAGGCCAACGACCTAACTCAGATCAAATACTCAACCCATTAGCAATTTATTAGTGCGGGGCAAGCGCGAACCATAAAGTGCAGTCCGTCGCCCCGCCAATAACAATCGGGTGCCTTACCGGCGCACCCCCCCAATGTCTCTCGGATGCCTTAGGGCGCATCCCACCAAACCTTTCTCTTGCAGTTACCCTTGGGGCCGACTCGTCTTCAACAAGTATGTGTAACCAGGTCATAGTAACAGTGTGTCAATACACCAAGTGGATATCCGAGGAATCACCCTCGATGGATCCCACTCGAGGTAAGAGTAAGGCAAGAGTCGCTACAGGTAAATGGGAAGGAGGAATCACCCTCGATATCCATGACCGATAACTACGCTACAGAATTAACACCGGGAGTGCTAATTGAGGTATCACCCTCGGCACTCGGTAGTAGCTCCGCAGTACCATACATAAGGGGTGTGTGGTGATGTGTCGGTAACGGCTTGTCAGTCATGACGACTGAGTCTTCTGTCTTCAAGTCCTCGGTGTCGTCGATGAAAGCACGGGCAACTGGGACTAAGGGGTCTCAGGGGGTTCACTGATCAACCTATACTAAGCAGTTGGTATGATTGCAGGTAAGTAACAGTTCAGCAAAAACAGGCTATACATCAGAATAGGAGCTATCTAATACAGTAGCAAAATCTAATTCAAGCATAAGAGGGAGAGAGATGGGTGATATCGGAATGCTCAAGGGGGTTTTGCTTGCCTTGCTGCTCTGCGGCAATAGGCTGGTCGTCAGGGGCGTAGTCGATCACGGTAGCAACGTCAGCCTCGGGGTCTACCGGAGAGAAGAGGGGGAAGAAATAATAAATATAAAGCACTCAGATGCAACATGATGTATGACATGGCAATACGTAGGGCTAGGGGTGTTTACGGCCTATCTAGGTGCGATAGTTAATTTAGAAATTTATTAGAAATTATTTTAATTATGCCGTGAACGATTCACCTATCCGAAACAGGCAAAAAGTTGCATGTTCAGATAGCTATAGGCATTTGACAGATGAATGGATGGCATATTCGGATTCGTGGGATTTTTCTGATCAACTTGCATATATAAATTATTTTCATCTGAGCTACAGATTATTTTCTATGATTTTTCAAAGTTTTATTGATTTTCTGGAATTATTTCAATTATTTAAATCCAACATTATCCAGAACAGTGTTTGATGACATCAGCATGACACAATCATTGCGTCAGCAGTCAATAGTGGCTGTTACTGTTTGAAACTCACATGTGGGGTCCACATGTCATAGGCACATTCAATTTCCAGGGTTTTAATTTAATTAAAACAGTTTAATTAACAAGTGGGGCCCATATGTCAGTGACTGATTAGGCAATTTAATTAATTTTAATTAATCTATTTACTAATTTAAACACCTGACAAATGGGGCCCATTTGTCATAGACACAGGGGGCGTGGGGCCCCACTGTCAGTGACTGGGCTGAGCCCAGTCAGCCAGTTAACCAGTCAACTGGTCAACCAGGGTCAGCCTGGCCCACTGGCAGTGGCACTGGGGGTGGCCCCAGGCCAGCCAGGTCAGCAGCGGCGCCGGCCGGCCACCGGAGCTGCTCCGGCGAGCACCCGAATCGCCGGAGAGTCTCGAAAATGGCGCACAGGGCACCATTTCGAGCGCGGCCGGCGGCGTTCGAAAGCTGGGGGAGCCGCCGATCCGTTCCGGGCATCGGGGCGAGCTAAGATGGATGGAGGCGAGCAGCACATCGACGGCCGCGGAGCGAAGCTTCGGCCGGCGATGGCAAACTGCGAACGGGGGCGCTTTCGAGCTAACTATGGGTACTACGGGGTCCTACACGACGCGCGGAGTCGAACGGTGGCGATGGGTGAACCAAATTGTCACCGGAGAGGCACCGGCGACGAGGTCCGGCGGCGGCGCGTTCGGGCACCGGTGGGAACTAGCGCTAGGAGCATCGGCTCGTCGCGAGGAGGACATGAGGAGGTAGCAGGAGCTCACCGCGGGGTGTTGCCGTTCAAAATGGGCGCGGGGAGGGCGTGATGGCGACGGAATCGACGACGGCGAGCGGCGGCGATCCGAGGAGGAAGACGAGTACCGACGGCGATGCAGAGGCACAGGAGGTCGGGCTTGTGGTCGGCGAGGTCGAGGAGGTCGTGGCGGAGCTCGTGGACGCCTCGGCGAGGCACGAGAGGGCCGGTGGCCGCGGCTACGCCGGAGCCATGGCGGCGGCAGCGCTCGGACGCGGCGGATCTGGAGATGTGGAGACGGAGCAGAGCGAGCGAGAGGAGGGGGGGAATGGCGAGGGCGGCGTCCAGGGGGAAGGGACGGCCTCGCCCTTATCCCCTCGCCAACTGCCCCGTCGCGGTGGCGAGCAGCGGACGGCCGGCGAGCGCTCGGTCCAGAGCGGCGGCGACACGAGGAGGGAGCAGGTGAGTTGGGCTGGGCCTGCACTGTAGCCGGTGGGCTTCGGGTGCACAGGGGCATTTTCCTTTTCTTTTCTTTTTCTTTCTTTTTTTCTTTTAAACCTTTCTGTTTTATTTCTTTTAGACCATTTCCTTTGCAGCAAAAATGTGCCACCTAGCCCAAATATTATCTTGCAATATTCCAAAGGTCCACAACAGGTTTGAACATTTTTGGAATCTGGCTGCAATTTCCAATTGAATTTAAATGCATTTTAAAATACTTTTAGCTTCTGTTTTGGTTGGTGGGGTCCACATTACAAGCTTGGTGATGTTGTTTTCCTCAACAATATTTGTTTTGGAATATTCCACAACCTTGGAACATTTTATCTTTGATGTTTGAAGATTTAAATTCATCACATAAAACCACAGGGCATTTGCATTGGAATTTGAATCCAAACTTGATCAAGCTCCACTTAGCAAAATGATTAGGCACTGTTCATGATCATTACTGTAGCTTAATTACAATGATCACTGTAGCATAACACCAGGGTGTCACAATTCTCCCATACTAACAAGAATTCTCGTCCCGAGAATTAAGAAGTAGAAGGGAAGAGCCCGGGGTATTCTGCACGAAGATGATCTTCTCGTTCCCAAGTGGCTTCATCTTCAGAATGATTTGCCCACTGCACTTTGAAGAACTTGGTAACCTTCTGACGAGTCCGACGTTCAGTTTCATCGAGAATGCGGACTGGTTGCTCCTTGTAAGAAAGGTCTTGCTGTAGTTCCAACATTTCATGGTCCACTGCTCGGATAGGATCCTTGAAGCAGCGACGAAGCTGTGACACATGGAACACATCGTGAACCTGAGACAGGTTTGGCGGTAGTTCCAGTTGATATGCCACTTTACCACGCCTTTCGAGGACAGTGAAAGGACCAATATATCGAGGAGCCAGCTTGCCCTTGATTCCAAATCGGTGTGTACCCCTCATTGGCGTGACTCGAAGATAAGCCTTTTCGCCAGGTTGATAGACCATATCTTTGTGATGACAGTCATACTGACTCTTCGGACGAGACTGAGCAGCCTTAAGATTTGCTTGAATGATGTGGACTTGATCTTCGGCATGTTGGATTATATCCGGACCAATAAGTGTACGTTCCCCAGTTTCTGACCAATTCAGAGGATTCCGACACTTACGTCCATACAACACTTCAAAGGGAGCCATCTTCAGACTAGCTTGATAGCTATTGTTGTAGGAGAACTCAGCAAACGGAAGAGATTCTTCCCATTTCTTGCCGAAAGAAATGACACAAGCTCGAAGCATGTCTTCGAGAATCTGGTTGAATCTTTCAACTTGTCCCTGGGATTGAGGGTGAAAAGCGGTGCTAAAAGACAAACGAGTGCCCATAGCTTCCTGGAAACTTGTCCAGAACCTTGAAGTGAACAAGCTGCCACGGTCCGAACTGATAATCAGTGGAATACCATGAAGTGAAACAACTCTGGACATATATAGATCTGCCAGCTGACTAGCAGTAATAGTTTCCTTGACAGCCAGAAAATGTGCAACTTTGGACAATCGGTCAATGACGACAAGAATAGCAGCATTACCTTTCTGCGACATGGGAAATACAGTAATGAAGTCCATTTCAACATGATCCCATTTCCATTCAGGAATAGAAATAGGTTGCAGAGTTCCAGCAGGCCTTTGATGTTCTGCTTTGATCCGACGGCAAATGTCACATTCTGAAATATAGCGAGCAATGTCTTGTTTCATGTTAGACCACCAGTATCTTTGACGAATGTCTTGGTACATCTTGGTACTACCAGGATGAATAGAGAGCGGAGTGTCATGTGCTTCCTTCATGACCTCCGGAATCGCATCTCTTGGTACCACTAGCCGGTTATTGTAGTACAAAGTGGCATCTTCGGTAGTGGTGAAGGGTGAGGGCTTTCCTTCTGAGAGCTCAAGTTTAATCCTCCTGATTCCATCGTCACACTTCTGGTTCCACTTGATGACGTCCTCTAGATTTGGTTTAGCAGTCAGGTTATTAAGAGAACCCTGGGCAACAACGTGGAGGTTCATCTTGAAGAACTCCTCAGGAGGAGGAGCGAGATAACCCTGAGGAACTATATGGAGGTTCAGCTTGCGAAACTCTTCTTGAAGTAGGGGGTGAACCTTGTGAACCTGAAGGTGGTTGCAGTATGACTTGCGGCTCAAGGCGTCAGCCATTACATTAGCCTTGCCAGGGGTATATGAAATACCGAAATCATAGTCAGTGAGGGATTCCATCCATCTTCGCTGGCGGAGATTCAAGTCTGGTTGAGTAAACAAGTACTTTAGACTTTGGTGGTCGGTATAGATCTCGCAACGATTACCAACAAGGTAATGTCGCCAATTCAATAGAGCATAGACCACTGCAGCTAACTCGAGATCATGAACTGGATAGTTCTCTTCATGAGGACGCAACTGTCTTGAGGCATAAGCGATTACTCTGCGCTCTTGCATTAGGACACAGCCTAATCCTTGACGAGAAGCATCGCAAAAAATGGCAAAGTCCTTACGAGTATCCAGAGGAGGAAGCACTGGGGCAGACGTCAGTTTGTCCTTAAGTGTCTGAAAGCTCTCCTGACACTTTTCTGTCCACTCATATTTAATACCTTTGTGAAGCAAATTGGTCAAGGGCTTTGCAATCTTGGAAAAGTTCTCGACAAAGCGACGGCAATAGCTGGCAAGTCCAAGAAAACTTCTGACTTGCTTAACATTCTTCGGAGGAGTCCAGTCAAGAATAGCTTGAACTCGTTCAGAGTTGACCGCAATACCATCCTTGGAGATCACATGACCAAGGTAAGTTACTTCGTCCATCCAGAACTCACACTTAGAGAACTTTGCATATAGTTGATGTTCTCGAAGCCTTTCGAGCACAAGACGAAGATGTTCGGCATGCTCTTCTTCATTCTTGGAATATATCGGTATGTCATCTAGATATACCACGAAAAACTTGTCGAGATAATCCATGAAGATGTAATTCATTAAACGAGAGAAGGTTGCGGGGGCATTAGTTAAGCCGAAAGACATGACAGTGTACTCGTATGAACCATAGCGAGTAACAAATGCTGTCTTTGGTATATCTTCTTCACGAACACGGATTTGATGGTAACCCAACCTCAAGGCAAGTTTAGAGAACACTGATGATCCAGCAAGCTGATCATATAGGTCATTGATCCGGGGAAGCGGATATTTGTTCTGAATTGTTGCTTGGTTGATAGGCCGGTAATCTTGAACCAATCGATTCGTACCATCCTTCTTCTTGACAAAGAGAGAAGGTGCTCCCCAAGCTGAGGAACTAGGACGAATAAAACCCTTGCGAAGCGATTTGTCAATTTCTTCCTTAAGCTCAAGAAGTTCATGAGGAGGCATTTTATAAGGCCGCTTAGCAATAGGGGTGGTGCCTGGTTTCAAGTCAATGACGAACTCGACTGCTCTAGCAGGGGGAATGCCTGGAAGCTCTTCTGGAAACACATCTGGGAAGTCTCGAACCACTGGAATGCTTTCGATCCCTTCAAGAGGTGAAGCATTCAATGCGTTCATGTAATGTATCTGGGTCTCGGCATTACGAACGAGACGAGCGGTATGAACCACTAACTCGTTGGAAGGGTGCAAAAGATGCACGGTTTTAGTGGCACAAACGAGTGAAGCACTATGTGCTATCATCCACTACATTCCCAAGAGTAAGTCAATATTGGAAGACGCCAACACAATGGGCGAGATGAGGAACTCTAGTCCTTCGATTTCAACGGCGACGTTGGGACATATCATAGAAGTCTGACAATTTCCCGCGGGTGTGGATACCATTATTTGAATGTTCATGTTCTCGCTCTTAAGGTTATGCTTACATGCAAATTCTTCCGACATGAATGAATGCGATGACCCAGTATCAAATAATACGGATGCTGGTATTGAGTTAACAAGAAGTGTACCCATCACATTAGAAGGGTGATCTTGAACTTCATTCAGATCAACATTGTTAGCCCGAGCACGACCCTGAGCAGGCCTGGCATTGTTGTTGCGGGGCTGGTTGGTAGGCAGTGCAAGTTGATTCTGACCCTGCCTGCAGTCTCTAGCACGGTGTCCCGGGCGACCACACTTGAAGCATAGCCCATCCTCAGGACGGGAAGGTGGAGGCTGAGGTGCTCTTGGCGGTATTGCTCTTGGCTGTCTTGGCGGTGGAGGGGGCAGACGAGGCGCCACATAGGATGGCCTTGGGGCATATGCAGGTGGACGGTAGTTGTTGGGAATCCAGATCCTTTGCTTCTGAGGACGTGGGCCCGAAGATGAACCCACGTCAATTTTGCGCTTAGTGTGATCCTTGTACCTCTGCAGACCTGTCTCAATCTGGATAGCCTTATTCACCAAGGTGGCAAAATCAGGGAAGTCGTGAGCTAGAAGAGCAAGGTCAATATCTGGGTGAAGTCCTTCACGGAATTTCTCCTGCCTGCGAGCATCAGTTGCAATGTCTTCCTCAGCATAGCGAGATAAGTCCAGAAATTCCCTCTGATAAGCATCCACAGTCTTGTTGCCCTGGACTAAGTTGCGGAATTCATGCTTCTTCTTGTCCATCATTCCCTGGGGAATGTGACGAGCACGGAATGCAGCTTGGAACTCCGGCCAGGTGATGATTGTTCCAACAGGCTGAGAGCGCCTGTGGCTGTCCCACCATTGAGCAGTGGGACCCTTCAGAAAGTACGAGGCAAAGGTGACATAGCTAGCCTCTGGGGCGCCTGAAGATTCCAGCTCATAAGTGATGTCACGGAGCCAGTCATCAGCGTCAAGCGGCTGAGTTGAGCTGCGGTAGATCGTAGGGTTGAGGCGCATGAAATCTTGCAGAGTTATTGGGGCTGGTTGCAAATTCATATTCGGCCTCGGGAAATGGTCCATAAGCCCTTGCATAAACTGGCGATTCAGCTCAAATTGTTGCATCATACCAGCCATGTAGTTAGGTGGTGGTGGTGGCTCAGGCGCACCACGACCACGACCAGCTGGCCTAACCATTCTGTCAAATTTAACAGTGGTAGTTTAGCACTTGGTAATTGCAAAATCAATGAATCATTCATGAAGTAAATTGCACCAAGAAGGAAGTGCAATAGATACAACATAGTAGTTCAAACTTCAACATACAGATCCATACACATGTCTATTACAAACCATAAGTTCGTTACAAAATAGACGTTAGATCCGGCATGAAATTAACCTAGATAACTAGGCGGCACGCAGGCACGCGGTGGAGGGATACAACAACGCATCAGCGTCGGGGACAACGAAAGTAGCCCGGGAACTGCAGGTGGCTCTGAAATCTGGTGAAGGAGTACTGCATCCCGTGCACACCCTGATGCAGTATCTGCATATCAACCGGAAGCCTAGGCCCAAGTGCGGGGGCACGACCTCCAACAGCAGGCCACTCAAGACCTGGAGGAAACTCAGTCGGACGCGGGTGCAGAACAAACTCCATATGCATTCCCGCAATGACTGCTGGCCTCAACTGCTCCAAAGCCCGGTAAAGACGAGCACGGGTGGCGTACAGCTCAAAGTTAAGATCCCTGACAGTGCGATCCAGAGCCTCAGTGTACTGAACCAGAACCTGTGGATCGTAACGACGACTCACGTAGGGGGCGCAGATAGCAGTGTAGGATCGGTCGGTACGCTGTCGTGCAAAAGGGGTCAAGACCTCAGCGTCGGCGGCAGTATCAACTCCAGTAGGAACATACGGGATGTATCTATATGCCGTCTCCTCCAAACAGGAATTCGCTGCACGAAGACGAACAATAGCAGCATAGGCAGCATCCTGTACTGCCATCTCAACAGTCACTCCAATGCCACGAAAGGTGTGCAGCTCAGTGATGGAGCGGTCCTGTCGATCCCAGATAACCATCACAGCCTCATACTGTTCCTGGTTAAACTCGCGGTAGTCCTCGTAAACAGTGTACTCAGGGTACCAGCGATATCCCAGCTTCTTCAAGAGGTCGACCAGAATGGCCGGGAACCCAGTCGTATCGTGTGCGTAGGTCAGACGAACGATCTGCCTATCGGGACGCATCTGTAACAAGGAGATTTAAGATGTCAAATGACAGTGTGTGCATCATAACTTCAACGAAGAGAACTTTCGACGAAACAATTCTCTGGTGGATGTGGTCACGAGAACCTAATGTTAGATTTTTAGCAAAATCTTTAACCGAAATAAAAGAGAGATCAGAACCCAGAGTATAGACGAGGAATAAAAGATCCTAATACCACCCGATTGGCGACGTGGGCCCGTAAGCCACACAGCCAGGTTAGTAAAACAGTTTTCTTTGACTCGACTCAACTTAGGCCAAGGAATTGGGAAAGGGGGCTACCTACAGGCAGTCGGCTCTGATACCAACTTGTGACGCCCCCATTCTCGTCCGTACGCTAATCATACACACAATGCGTATGACCAAGATTAGGGACTCACTGATTGATACCACAACACGACAAAAGACACAAATATAAAGTCATACAGCTTCATATTACAAGCCAGGGGCCTCGAGGGCTCGAATACAAAGCTCGACATAGCACGAGTCAGCGAAAGCAAATAATATCTGAGTACAGACATAAGTTAAACAAGTTTGCCTTAAGAAGGCTAGCACAAACACAAGCATCGGATCGAAAGAGGCGAGGCCTCCTGCTTGGGAACCTCCTAACTACTCCTGGACGTCAGAGAAGTCTACGTCGTAGTAGGCTCCATCCTGGTAGCAGTGGACTCCGTCGGGGTAGCTTTAGTCGTCCACTGGGTAAGCTGGATCCTGGGTCTCCTAGGCGCCGTCATCTGGTCGCGGCATCGTATCAAGGGAAAGGGGGAGCAAAGCAACAGTGAGTACTCATCCAAAGTACTCGCAAGACTTACATCAGAACTATGCTAGATATGCACCAGTATCAAAGGAATGGGGCTATATCTTTGGACTAGACTGCAGAAATGCCAGAAGAGGGAAGAAGGCCTAGTCCTATCGAAGACTAGCATCTTCAGCGTCTTGCAGCATAAGACGAGAGTAGACTGGTATCACATATATATAGTCATATTGTTGCAGCAAAATTTATTAAGTAACCACGCCCACAGATCCTTCCCCGACTCCCTGCGAGGAAGCAACCTCGGAGCCACAATTCATTTTAATTAGTTTATGATTATAGTTGTAGTAGGCCAAAGTACAACTCCAAGTCGTCCTGTTACCGTGGACACGGCTATTCGAATAGTTTACTTCCCTGCAGGGGAGCACCACATTCCCCAACACGCTCGATAAGCTCTGGCCGGATACAATTTTCTGGTCATACCCGGCCTCGGCCGATCGACACGACGTAATCCTACCTAGGCTCAACAGAGAGGCCAGCACGCCGGTCTACATCCTAATGGCTCGGGGTCTTGGGCCATCGCCCTTACCATCCTGCACGTTACACCCTCGGCCGGGATCAGTCCTAGCATGCCTTAGTAACCAATGCCATGCGTCATCGCGGGCCACCCGGGCGCGAGTCGAATCTTGTGGCATCTGAAGAGCTTTCGGGAGAATGTACGGCGTAGAGCAACCCATACTGATTACCCCGCGTGGTGGTTAGTGCGTATTAGGCCAACGACCTAACTCAGATCAAATACTCAACCCATTAGCAATTTATTAGTGCGGGGCAAGCGCGAACCATAAAGTGCAGTCCGTCGCCCCGCCAATAACAATCGGGTGCCTTACCGGCGCACCCCCCCAATGTCTCTCGGATGCCTTACGGCGCATCCCACCAAACCTTTCTCTCGCGGGTACCTTTGGGGCCGACCCGTCTTCAACAAGTATGCGTAACCAGGTCATAGTAACATTGTTTCAATAGACCAAGTGGATATCCGAGGAATCACCCTCGATGGATCCCACTCGAGGTAAGAGTAAGGCAACAGTCGCTACCGGTAAATGGCAAGGAGGAATCACCCTCGATATCCATGACCGATAACTACGCTACAGAATTAACACCGGGAGTGCTAAGTGAGGTATCACCCTCGGCACTCGATAGTAGCTCTGCAGTACCATACTTAAGGGGTGTGTGGTGATGTGTCGGTAACGGCTTGTCAGTCATGACGACTGAGTCTTCTGTCTTCAAGTCCTCGGTGTCGTCGATGAAAGCAGGGGCAACTGGGACTAAGGGGTCTCAAGGGGTTCACTGATCAACCTATACTAAGCAGTTGGTATGATTGCAGGTAAGTAACAGTTCAGCAAAAACAGGCTATGCATCAGAATAGGAGCTATCTAATACAGTAGCAAAATCTAATGCAAGCATAAGAGAGAGAGAGATGGGTGATATCGGAATGCTCAAGGGGGTTTTGCTTGCCTTGCTGTCTGCGGCAAAAGGCTGGTCGTCAGGGGCATAGTCGATCACGGCAGCAATGTCAGCCTCGGGGTCTACCGGAGAGAAGAGGGGGAAGAAACAATAAATATAAAGCACTCAGATGCAACATGATGTATGACATGGCAATACGCAGGGCTAGGGGTGTTTACGGCCTATCTAGGTGTGATAGTTAATTTAGAAATTTATTTGAAATTATTTTAATAATGGCGTGCACTATTCACCTATCCGAAACAGGCAAAAAGTTGCATGTTCAGATAGCTAGAGGCATGTGACAGATGAATGGATGGCATATTCGGATTCGTGGGATTTTTCTGATCAACTTTCATATATAAATTATTTTCATCTGAGCTACAGATTATTTCTATGATTTTTCAAAGTTTTATTGACTTTCTGGAATTATTTCAATTATTTAAATCCAACATTATCCAGAACAGTGTTTGATGACATCAGCATGACACAATCATTGCGTCAGCAGTTAACAGTGGCTGTTACTGTTTGAAACTGACATGTGGGGTCCACATGTCACAGGCACATTCAATTTCCAGGGTTTTAATTTAATTAAAACAGTTTAATTAACAAGTGGGGCCCATATGTCAGTGACTGATTAGGCAATTTAATTAATTTTAATTAATCTATTTATTAATTTAAACACCTGACAAATGGGGCCCATTTGTCATAGACATAGGGGGCGTGGGGCCCCATTGTTAGTGACTGGGCTGAGCCCAGTCAGCCAGTTGACCAGTCAACTGGTCAACCAGGGTTAGCCTGGCCCAATGGCAGTGGCACTGGGGGTGGCCCCAGGCCAGCCAGGTCAGCGGCGGCGCCGGCCGGCCACCGGAGCTGCTCCGGCGAGCACCCGAATCGTCGGAGAGGCTCGGAAATGGCGCACGAGGCACCATTTCGAGCGCGGCAGGCGGCGTTCGAAAGCTGGGGGAGCCGCCGATCCGTTCCGGGCATCGGGGAGAGCTAAGGTGGACGGAGGCGAGCAGCACATCGACGGCGGCGGAGCGAAGCTTCGGCCGGCGATGGCAAACTGCGAACAGGGGTGCTTTCGAGCTAACTACGGGTACTATGGGGTCCTACATGATGCGCGGGGTCGAACGGTGGTGATGGGTGAGCCAAATTGTCACCGGAGAGGCGCCGGCGACGAGGTCCGGCAGCGGCACGATCGGGCACCGGTGGGAACTAGTGCTAGGAGCATCGGCTCGTCGCGAGGAGGACATGAGGAGGTAGTAGGAGCTCACCGCGGGGTGTTGCCGTTCAAAATGGGCGCGGGGAGGGCGTGACGGCGACGGAATCGACGACGGCGAGCGGCGGCGATCCGAGGAGGAAGACGAGCACCGACGGCGATGCAGAGGCTCAGGAGGTCGGGCTTGTGGTCGGCGAGGTCGAGGAGGTCGTGGCGGAGCTCGTGGATGCCTCGGCGAGGCACGGGAGGGCCGGTGGCCGCGGCTAGGCCGGAGCCATGACGGCGGCGGCGCTCGGACGCGGCGGATCTGGAGAGGTGGAGAGGGAGCAGAGCGAGCGAGAGGAGGGGGGAATGGTGAGGGCGGCGTCCAGGGGGAAGGGACGGCCTCGCCCTTATCCCCTCGCCAACTGCCCCGTCGCGGTGGCGAACGCTCGGTCCAGAGCGGCGGCGACACGAGGAGGGAGCAGGTGAGTTGGGCTGGGCCTGCACTGTAGCCGGTGGGCTTCGGCTGCACAGGGGCATTTTCCTGTTCTTGTCTTTTTCTTTCTGTTTTTCTTTTAAACCTTTCTGTTTTATTTCTTTTAGACCATTTCCTTTGCAGCAAAAATGTGCCACCTAGCCCAAATATTATCTTGCAATATTCCAAAGGTCCACAACAGGTTTGAACATTTTTGGAATCTGGCTGCAATTTCCAATTGAATTTAAATGCATTTTAAAATACTTTTAGCTTCTGTTTTGGTTGGTGGGGTCCACATTACAAGCTTGGTGATGTTGTTTTCCTCAACAATATTTGTTTTGGAATATTCCACAACCTTGGAACATTTTATCTTTGATGTTTGACGATTTAAATTCATCACATAAAACCACAGGGCATTTGCATTGGAATTTGAATTTTGATTTGAATCCAAACTTGATCAAGGTCCACTTAGCAAAATGATTAGGCACTATTCATGATCATTACTGTAGCTTAATTACAATGATCACTGTAGCATAACACCAGGGTGTCACACCGGTGCCCATGCCCCGATCTCCCCGAGTTCCAACCCACAGCCTAGTCGGCCACAGCGCCCCTACCGGCCGCCGGCGCCCCCTTCGCCGTCGGAGAAGGCCAGCCCCGAGTCACCCCGTTTCCTTCCTCCCCGTGCTTCCTGCTCTCCCTCTCAACGGTCTCTCTTTCTCTTCACCGCAGGAGATGCGGCCATGGCCGTCCCTGAGGTCCACCTCGTCGGATCTCTCGAACCAAGTTTTGTGGAGCTCCCCCGCAGTTGGAAATGGACGGATCCGGTGGATCTCGTCTGGATCCGCACCTCTAGTGCCCTCCGCCTACCTCGCGCCGAAGACCCATGGCGATGCCGCCATTGTTGCCAACGGGGGCAGAGCGAGCTCCTGCCTACAACGCTCGGTCGCCTCCGCGCGGGCCGCGCGCTGGCAAGGCCCAGTCGTGCCAAGGTAGGCCTAGCAGCCTCCGCCTCACCCGCGGCCTAGCCGGCCAAGAAGCCCAGCATCGCCTCCTCACCAAGCCAGCCCATGTGGCCCAGTCAGGGAATATCCTATTCGCCGCATTCTGCGTCGAACTGTCGAGGCTTCGCATACTCCCCGACTGTTTTTGCGCCGGCCCACCGTGTCATTCCTTCGTTCTCTTTTCCTCCTCCGAGCACTGTCGTTCCCCTCTTCTGGTTCCTCTTTTTCCTCTGGTTCCTCATGCAAGCGCCGCCGTTCCTCCTCTGGTTCCTCTTTCTCCTCTTGGTTTCCTCTAGAATCCTGCTCCGGCAAGAGACCGACGGCCTGGTGAGGAGGCGCCAGGCCTTTCTTCTTGCTATTCATAGATTTCGTCGGCGGCAGGTATCAGATCTGGCTGACCGCCGGCGTTGTTTGTTTTTTGCAGGAGGCCAGTGTCTGCGGCATAGGCGTCGGTGTCGTCTAGGGTTTCGTCTAGGGCGTCGTCTAGTCCTGTTAAGATCTGGTTCCCCAAAGGTAAAGTCCCCAATTCCCCTTTCTGTTCCTTCTTCTCTGTGTGCTAGGGTTTGTAGGAGTCTTCAACCAGCAATAGTTTTCTCTGTGTACTAGGGTTTCTAGGAGTCTTTAACCAGCAGTAGGCTTCTCTGTGTGCTAGGGTTTGTAGGACTCTTCAACCAGCAGTAGTGGATCAAAAAATTTCATATTTTTTTAGAGTTTCAGTGTTTCCGGTGTTGTATAGCAGTAGTAGGGGGTGTTGTATAGCATAAATGCCCCTCTGTTGTGTATATATGTTATGTTAGTTTTCTGTTTTTTGTAGCAGCATGAAGGTTTGGTTCTGGTGAATTGTTGCTAGGATTCCACTGTGGTTAGGGTTTATGAACTGTTTTTAGGATTTTTTGTGTAGCATTATGCAGAAATTTTCCTCTATTTTGTATATATTGTTATGTTAGTTTTCTGAATTTTTGTAGCAGCATGCTGGACTAGTTCTAGTGACTTGTAGTTCTTCTGGTCATTTGTTTACTAGGTTCTCCTTCAGACTCTGTTTAAGTACAGAGTATTTTGTGTCTCTGTTTAAGTACACACTATTTTGAGGTCATTATTTCAGTGTTTTAGTGATGAAATAATGCTACCATTACGAAGTTCTGCTGTTTAATTCATTGTAGAGCATCTGTAAGGACTAATATATATTAGGGGTACACTGTTGGTCCCTCCACGAAGGGTCTTTGTTGCTATGTCCCCGCCTCAATCATTGTAGAGAATGTACCTTGTTTGTAGCCGGTTACCTGAGCTCATGTGAGATTTTTGTTTGATGAGTTTATTATTACACTTGTATGTAATTTTTGTTTCTTGTGTGAGTTGTAATCTACTTTCTCCACTTTACATATTTTAGTTGTGTCCTTGTTAGTAGCCATTTTTTTGTTACTAAACATGGTTACTATTTACTTCTTTTTGTTCTCCTATGAAATAATGCTAGTTTTAGCCCTCTTACTTTTTTTAATTATTATGCAGCTATCCATCAACTATCAAAATGCCTAGGCTTTACAAATATCCTGCAGCTACAATTAAGCACATGTTCTCCACCATTAGGTGGCATAAGGCAGTCTCTGAATTAACTGATAAGCAGAAGTCATATGTTTCTAAGTATGAGCTTGAAAACCTACTGAATATTCATCCACACTTAATGATACCAGCTCAAATTCTGCAATGGGTTGCAGACCACTTGAATTGTAATGGTACTGGCATTTTCAGAAAGGGTAAAAGTATAATTCATCTGACAAGGGAAATGGTAATTCAGGTTTTTGGGATTCAATCTGGGTCTGTGCCTTTTCCTATGCAGCTATCCTTCAACTATCAAAATGCCTAGGCTTTACAAATATCCTGCAGCTACAATTAAGCACAGGTTCTCCACCATTAGGTGGCATAAGGCAGTCTCTGAATTAACTGATAAGCAGAAGTCATATGTTTCTAAGTATGAGCTTGAAAACCGACTGAATATTCATCCACACTTAATGATACCAGTTCCAAATCTGCAATGGGTTGCAGACCACTTGAATTGTAATGGTACTGGCGTTTTCAGAAAGGGTAAAAGTATAATTCATCTGACAAGGGAAATGGTAATTCAGGTTTTTGGGATTCAATCTGGGTCTGTGCCTTTTCCTATGCAGCTATCCTTTAACTATCAAAATGCCTAGGCTTTACAAATATCCTGCAGCTACAATTAGGCACAGGTTCTCCACCATTAGGTGGCATAAGGCAGTCTCTGAATTAACTGATAAGCAGAACTCATATGTTTCTAAGTATGAGCTTGAAAACCTACTGAATATTCATCCACACTTAATGATACCAGTTCCAATTCTGCAATGGGTTGCAGACCACTTGAATTGTAATGGTACTGGCGTTTTCAGAAAGGGTAAAAGTATAATTCATCTCACAAGGGAAATGGTAATTCAGGTTTTTGGGATTCAATCTGGGTCTGTGCCTTTTCCTATGCAGCTATCCTTCAACTATCAAAATGCATAGGCTTTAGAAATATCCTGCAGCTACAATTAAGCACAGGTTCTCCACCATTAGGTGGCATAAGGCAGTCTCTGAATTAACTGATAAGCAGAAGTCATATGTTTCTAAGTATGAGCTTGAAAACCTACTGAATATTCATCCACACTTAATGATACCAGCTCAAATTCTGCAATGGGTTGCAGACCACTTGAATTGTAATGGTACTGGCGTTTTCAGAAAGGGTAAAAGTATAATTCATCTGACAAGGGAAATGGTAATTCAGGTTTTTGGGATTCAATCTGGGTCTGTGCCTTTTCCTATGCAGCTATCCTTCAACTATCAAAATGCCTAGGCTTTACAAATATCCTGCAGCTACAATTAAGCACAGGTTCTCCACTATTAGGTGGCATAAGGCAGTCTCTGAATTAACTGATAAGCAGAAGTCATATGTTTCTAAGTATATGAGCTTGAAAACCTACTGAATATTCATCCACACTTAATGATACCAGCTCAAATTCTGCAATGGGTTGCAGACCACTTGAATTGTAATGGTACTGGCGTTTTCAGAAAGGGTAAAAGTATAATTCATCTGACAAGGGAAATGGTAATTTAGGTTTTTGGGATTCAATCTGGGTCTGTGCCTTTTCCTATACAGCTATCCTTCAACTATCAAAATGCCTAGGCTTTACAAATATCCTGCAGCTACAATTAAGCACAGGTTCTCCACCATTAGGTGGCATAAGGCAGTCTCTGAATTAACTGATAAGCAGAAGTCATATGTTTCTAAGTATGAGCTTGAAAACCTACTGAATATTCATCCACACTTAATGATACTAGTTCCAATTCTGCAATGGGTTGCAGACCACTTGAATTGTAATGGTACTGGCGTTTTCAGAAAGGGTAAAAGTATAATTCATCTGACAAGGGAAATGGTAATTCAGGTTTTTGGGATTCAATCTGGGTCTGTGCCTTTTCCTATGCAGCTATCCTTCAACTATCAAAATGCCTAGGCTTTACAAATATCCTGCAGCTACAATTAAGCACAGGTTCTCCACCATTAGGTGGCATAAGGCAGTCTCTGAATTAACTGATAAGCAGAAGTCATATGTTTCTAAGTATGAGCTTGAAAACCTACTGAATATTCATCCACACTTAATGATACCAGTTCCAATTCTGCAATGGGTTGCAGATCACTTGAATTGTAATGGTACTGTCGTTTTTAGAAAGGGTAAAAGTATAATTCATTTGACAAGGGAAATGGTAATTCAGGTTTTTGGGATTCAATCTGGGTCTGTGCCTTTTCCTATGGATAGCACAAATATTGTTATCGTCAATAGAGTGCTACAACTTCGAGCTGGGTATCTCACTCCTGGCCAGCAGAATGTTGCAGTGGATAATATTGCCAGCAGAATGTTGCAGTGGATAATATCTCACTCCGAGGAAGGTTTCATCCGGAGTTTTATGTTTCTTTTCATAAGTACTGTTTTCTGCCCAACAACTCAGAATTATGCAAATTGGAAACTTCTTTATGGGCTCCACGACATTACACAACTAAAGACCTTTGATTTACCTCATCTTTGTATTGACCATTTAAACAAGGAAATTGACAATTTCAGCACTAAGCTCTTCAACAGAACTGGAATCCCCTTGAACAATACTGTCTATGTTGGTGGCTGTTTGCCTTTAGCTGCTGTAAGTAAAAAAAATCAAATAACATTTTGCTATTTTTAAGTAGTCTGTATGTTTTGTATTTTTTTTATAGTCACTGATTATTTTCTTTTCATTTCCTCCTCTGATCCGCAACATTCCTGGATTGTTTATCTGGATTTCGTAGACTTCTCAAAAGCTTCAAAACAAGCAAATATCAATTATGGAGTCCCTAGGATGGCACATATTAAGAATGAAGATTTTGACTATCTTACTTCAGTGGACTTGAAGACAACTTCGAAGAAGCCTTTTGCATTGGGATTCTTGCCAGTAACTTGTTCTATTCAATTGTTGTTCTACAATTTATAAGTCAGCAAAACTCATGTTGATTCAGGAGCAATTCTTTGTTTACATTTATTTTTCTTTTTCAGATGAAAGACATATCCAGGACACCTTACAGTGCTCGTGCAATCATATTGGCTGAGGAAAAGTGGTTAAAAGACCCACGGACTTTTCATACTCAGGAAAATGAAACTTTTCTCAAACAGACAATGTTGCTTCTACTACAAACAACAACTCAGAAGTATGTTTTCAAGCTTTTTTAGCTGTTGTTTCTTTATAATTTTTGGTCATTTTAGTTCAGTTTTGTGCAAAGGACTAATTCCCATGTATCTGTTTTCTTGGTCGAACTAATAGGTTTTGAATACGATATCTCAAATTGTTGCGAAACATGAAGAAAAATGGAAGAGGATTCATGAACAGCATGTCCAAAACATGTATGCAGAAATGAAAACTATTGTGATGTCATTGCAGCACAACTCAAACAGCCAAGTCAACAATGCTGGCACTTCAACAACAAATCCAATAATTCTTCTTTCAGGACTGAGAGACAGGTACATTAACTCTGAACCAGTGAACACCAACAAAAATACATCACACACAAGCTCTGGTCCAATTATAGAGGAGTTATTTCAAGATGATCTAGGGGTCAGCCCTTCTCCTAAAGTAAACTTAAGGGACACAAACAATGTCAGCAAAGTTCAATCTCCTACACAAGTTCAATATCGTACACAAGTGGATGAAACATTGGAAGCACATTCAGCTGGTAACAAAGGTATTAATTCTGATTACCAACCTGATCATCACTTTTCTTATAATGAAATATGTTATAGCAAATCAAAATCATTGTTAACGGTCTTTCGATGAATATGAAGGTACAGTTTCTGAGCCAATTCAGAGAAACAACTCCAAGCAAGACCAAGAGGTAGATGCGAATAATACTCCAACAGTGCCAATCCTGAAACAAGTGGATTATGTTCGTACTGCAAACAAAACTGAGCCAAATCAGTTAGATTTTCAACAAGTCAACACTCCAACACTGATTGTTCAAGAAACTCCTGTTAGTGTGCTCAATGAAACACCAAACAAAGAAATGTCTGCTTGTTGTCCGAGTGTTCCAATCTTATTTCAGAGCAATCCTGGTCTTGAGATTATAGTGTCTCCTTTGAATAACAGTTCAATTGAGCATGGCTGTATTCAAAATGATTTCAATTCAGAAACAATTGAAGACCTGAGGCATGGCATTGAATTTTCCATGAAGTTTGCTGAGGATTCTTTAATACCACAAGTTGACAAGTCAGGTCCTAAAGGTAACTTCCAACATGTTTTGAATGTATTGCTTTTTACTATCATTTTATTGTTTCAATTATTGATTTGCAAAACGTTCTTATAAAACTCCTGAACATCTTATCCATCTTACTTTTATGCATTTCATGAATTACAGATCTTGTATTCCCTAAGAACAAGGAATCTGATGCAGCACTACATATCTCTGGGCCAAGCACTATAGACAAGAGGAATAGAAAGAAGAGGAAAGCTAAAATGTTATGTTCCCAAGAGAAGCTACCAAGAATCACACCTGAACCTCATGTTCAGGAGTTTTATAAGAAATACATTGCTAACAAATACTACAAGAATGGCAATAAGTAAGTTCTTTCGTGAACATGTTCCCAGAATCATTGAATTATCTTTGTGTTCAACTTTTTGTTTTTTACCTTTTATATTCTCTTCATGCAGTCCAACTGTTATCAATGTCAATGGCTTCCCTGTGGAATATGATAGTTTCTACAATTCATTAAAGGTAGTAGGGAACGTTGACAATCAAGTATTCAATGCCTATGTCCAAGTGTTCAATTATGACAATGAATGTCCAGATCCAAAAGCTAAACAACCTTCAAAATACTGTTTCACTTCATACTTCATGGTATTTCCGTATATTCTTCTCCATAATTTTTAAGATATTTTGTTTAACAATCCTGCAAGTCCAGTTTCTTAATGCTATCATCTGTTTTCATTTTTTCTCCAGGAGAAAATGCTTGTAGATCCCAAAAATTTCAATTGCAGGTCTTGCCTACGAGAATTGAAGAAAACTGACTCTGGGAAGAATATATTTAAGCGTGATCTGGTAGACATCTTTAAACATTGCAACAACTTACATTTCTTATATCTTCTCAACAATATTCTGATTTTTCTTGCCAACCAGCTTTATTTCCCCAGAGTTGATTCTTTCCATTGGACTTTGTTCTGTGTCAACAATCTGTTCGAAACTGTTAATTTCTTTGACTCAAGTAGTTCTGTTCCTCAAAATCAAGTCAAGAAGTTAACATCAAACCTGGTAAGTTTTTTTCTTATTTTTTTGCGCTGTCAAATGTTTATGTTACATTTACTGTCACTTTTTGCACTGTCAATTGTCAAACCTGGTTCTGTTATCACCCCTGCCATTTTTTGTCTTGTTTTCGAAACAATTTTGCTTTTCGGTATTTTGGAGACAGTACTGCACTTCTTGATCCCTAGTGTTTGTTCATAAAATAGATCATCAACCTGGGCACGCTTTTCAAGTCTGTCGGATGGACATACAAGAATGTTGAGAATTTTGAGTGCATTTCACCTGAGAATTATCCCAAACAAAACAACATGTGAGTAAAACAGCATCAATGTACTCCATTCATTCTTCTTTGTATTTGTTTTACTCCCTTATTTTTTTTAAATAGAAATTTATTTTACTGAAAACATTGTAATTTTTTGTTTAGACACAATTGTGCTTTGTATGCTATCATGTACATGGACATCTGGGATGGGAAGAACATGAAAGACTTGGATGATGTGTGTGTTCTCCCTTTGTTTATTGAGTTCTCCCTATATTCATTAACTTTTTGGCCTGCCATATCCTTCTTATGTTTTAATTTGTTGTTGGCAATTTCCTTTCTATTCAGGAAAATATCCCTCCATTCAGGCAGGTTGTTGCTTACAAGCTGGCGAAATCTGACCTCAACGAAGAACAGTTTCAGGGTCTTGAAGAATCTGCGACAACCAAAAAGAGGAGGAAGCGCCGCTAGTTATGTGTAGAAACCTACTTCAAGTTCCAAATTGAACTAGTTTCTGGCCAATGCCTTTAATGCTCAACATAAATACTTAGTCTCATGTTTCATGTCTCTTGTTTTCAATACATCCTGTGTCACTTTTTGCCTAGTGTGGAATACAATTCCAGAAAATATTCAGTAGTGTAACTAAACTACCTGATTATGACAAGCACCATTCCAAGCGTTTCATCATTCCCTGCTATTGTTCTTAAATGTTTTTTACGTTTTAAATTGTGTTACCAATACTATGTGTTCAGAAAAACGTCCTTTCAATAATATTCCTTTATTATGTTAAATCATGTTCCCTCAACAATGTTCGACAAATAACGTTGCCTGATGTGAATAATGTTTCATGAATAATTTTTATAACATCCCGTGAATATTGTTCCAGGAATAACGTTTCTTAAAAATTTGTTCATTTGTTAGTTTTAAAATATTATTCATTTAAATTGAACTATCAGCAATGTCCCGTGAAATACATGTTTGAACAACATTTTTTCCGCGCAATGTGCTGCTACATTACGCCATGCACTTATCATTTCCAATTTTAAAACAGAATGTACATTTTCTGCGTCAAGAAACAAATGGGGAACAAATTATAAATAAGGACGTTTTGTTCAACGGCGTTCATTGAAAAATGGTTCAAAAACATTATTTGAGGAAATTGTTCCTTTCAAATTGTTCTCTCTATAATGTTTCTTTAATTATGTTCCATGAAAGATATGTTCAAACAACTTTTTTGAAGGACACAACTTTTTTTTTCTAAACCATTTTGTTGATAAACACTTTTTAACAACAATTTTTTATTATGGAGCTTATTTAAGAATAATTTCCTTTGTTGATAAACATTTTGTTGGAAACATTTAAAACAACTCCCCAGAATAATGATTTTCGCTGATTTAAAACGTTCCACGAATAATGTTATAATGTTCCATGAATAGTGTTGCATGAATAATATTCCATGAATAATGATTTTCAATGATTTTCGCTCATTTAAAACATCTTCCAAGAAAAATGTTCCATGAATAGTGTTGCTTGAATAGTGTTCCTTCAAAAATGTTTTATTTGTAAAGTTCGCTGAGTATTGTTGTCCGAAAAATGTTGAATTAATAATGTTCCCTGAAGAAAATTTTAAAAACAATGTTTTGGGAAAAACAATCAGTTATTAATGTTCCATGAAAACTGATCAATTAATAATGATCCTTGAATAATGTTTTTAAATACTTGTTCCTTCAATTGTTCCTTTACATCCCCTCAAAATGGTTCCTTTTGTTTAACATTTTAAGGCCAATAATGTTTGGGAAATTGTCACTTCAATGTTTGCTACAAATTTTTCATTAAAAAAAAGCTCCATAATAAAAAGTTGTTGTTACAAAATGATCATCAATAAAATGTTCCTTCAATAATGTGACCGAATAATTCTTCCTTCAATAATGTTCCCTGAAAATTGTTTCATTAATATTTTCCTTTCGTTTAACATTTTAAGGCCAATAATATTTGGGAAATTGTTACTTCAATGTTTTCTACAAATTTTTCATTAAAAAAAGCTCCAAAATAAAAAGTTGTTGTTAGAAAATGATGATCAATAAAATGTTCCTTGAATAATGTCACCGAATAATTCTTCCTTCAATATTGTTCCCTGAAAATTGTTTCATTAATATTGTTATCTCAGCAACGTTTCCTTCAAGATGTTATCTCAGCAACGTTTCCTTCAAGATGTTACTTCAATGTTGTTCCCTCAATAATGGTTCTTTAGTAATGTTTAATTATTTAAATCTCGTCCCTTTAATAACGTTCCATGATTCATGTTCCGTAAAAAATGTTCCATGAAAAATGATCAATTAATAATGATCCTTGAATAATGTTGCTAAATAATTGTTCCTTCAATAATGTTCCTTTAGTAACATCCCCTTAAAAATATTCCTTTAGTTTAATACTTTTTCGTTTAACATTTTAAGGCTAATAATGTTTGGGAAAAACATTACTTCAATGTTTGCTACAAATTTTGCATTAAAAAAAAGTTCCATAATAAAAAGTTGTTGTTACAAAATGATAAACAATAAAATGTTCCTTGAATAATGTCAACAAATATTTGTTCCTTTAATAATGTTCCCAGAGAAATGTTTCATTAATAATGTTCTCTCAGCAACGTTTCCTTCAAGATATTCCCTCAATAAAGTAATGTTTCCTTACTTAAATCACGCCCCCTTAATAATGTTCCGTCATTCATGTTCCATAAAAAATGTTCCATTGCTAAATAATTGTTCCTTCAATAATGTTCCTTTAGTAACATCCCCTCAAAATTCGTTTAACATTTTAAGGCCAATAATGTTTTGGAAAAAACATTACTTCAATGTTTGCTACAAATTTTTCAATGAAAAAAAGCCCCATAAAGTTGTTGTTACAAAATGATGATCATTAAAATGTTCCTTCAATAATGTCACCGAATATTTGTCCTGAAAAATGTTTCATTAATATTGTTCTCTCAGCAACGTTTCCTTCAAAGATGTCACTTCAATGTTGTTCCCTCAATAATGGTTCTTTAGTAATGTTTCCTTATTTAAATCACGTCCCCTTAATAATGTTCCATGATTCATGTTCCGTAAAAAATGTTCCATGAAAAGTGATCAATTAATAATGATCCTTGAATAATGTTGCTAAATAATTGTTCCTTCAATAATGTTCCTTTAGTTACATCCCCTCAAAATTGTTCCTTTAGTACTTTTTCGTTTAACATTTTAAGGCCAATAATGTTTGGGAAAAACAATACTTCAATGTTTGCTACAAATTTTTCATTAAAAAAAAGTTCCATAATAAAAAGTTGTTGTTACAAAATGATGATCAATAAAATGTTCCTTGAATAATGTCACCGAATATTTGTTCCTTTAATAATGTTCCGTGAGAAATGTTTCATTAATAATGTTCTCTCCGCAACGTTTCCTTCAAGGTGTTACTTCAATGTTGTTCCCTCAATAATGGTTCTTTAGTAATGTTTTCCTTATTTAAATCACGTCCCTTAATAATGTTCCGTGATTCATGTTCCGTAAAAAATGTTCCATGAAAAATGATCAATTAATAATGATCCTTGAATAATGTTGCTAAATAATTGTTCCTTCAATAATGTTCCTTTGGTAACATCCCCTCAAAATTCGTTTAACATTTTAAGGCCAATAATGTTTGGGAAAAACATTACTTCAATGTTTGCTTCAAATTTTTCATTAAAAAAAAGTTCCATAATAAAAAGTTGTTGTTACAAAATGATAAACAATAAAACGTTCCTTGAATAATGTCACCGAATATTTGTTCCTTTAATAATGTTCCCTGAGAAATGTTTCATTAATAATGTTCTCTCAGCAACGTTTCCTTCAAGATGTTCCCTCAATAAAGTAATGTTTCGTTACTTAAATCACGCCCCCTTAATAATGTTCCGTCATTCATGTTCCGTAAAAAATGTTCCATTGCTAAATAATTGTTCCTTCAATAATGTTCCTTTAGTAACATCCCCTCAAAATTCGTTTAAAATTTTAAGGCCAATAATGTTTTGGGAAAAACATTACTTCAATGTTTGCTACAAATTTTTCAATAAAAAAAAGCCACATAAAGTTGTTGTTACAAAATGAAGATCATTAAAATGTTCCTTCAATAATGTCACCGAATATTTGTCCCGAAAAATGTTTCATTAATATTGTTCTCTCAGCAACGTTTCCTTCAAAGATGTTACTTCAATGTTGGTCCCTCAATAATGGTTCTTTAGTAATGTTTCCTTATTTAAATCACGTCCCCTTAATAATGTTCCATGATTCATGTTCCGTAAAAAATGTTCCATGAAAAATAATCAATTAATAATGATCCTTGAATAATGTTGCTAAATAATTGTTCCTTCGATAATGTTCCTTTAGTAACATCCCCTCAAAATTGTTCCTTTAGTACTTTTTCGTTTAACATTTTAAGGCCAATAATGTTTGGGAAAAACAATACTTCAATGATTGCTACAAATTTTTCATTAAAAAAATGTTCCATAATAAAAAGTTGTTGTTACAAAATGATGACTAATAAAATGTTCCTTGAATAATGTCACCGAATATTTTTTCCTTTAATAATGTTCCCTGAGAAATGTTTCGTAAATAATGTTCTCTCAGCAACGTTTCCTTCAAGATGTTACTTCAATGTTGTTCCCTCAATAATGGTTCTTTAGTAAGGTTTTCCTTATTTAAATCACGTCCCCTTAATAATGTTCCATGATTCATGGTCCGTAAAAAATGTTCCATGAAAATGATCAATTAATAATGATCCTTGAATAATGTTGCTAAATAATTGTTCCTTCAATAATGTTCCTTTGGTAACATCCCCTCAAAATTCGTTTAACTTTTTACAACAAATAATGTTTGGGAAAAACATCACTTCAATGTTAGCTACAAATTTTTCATTAAAAAAAAGTTCCATAATAAAAAGTTGTTGCAAAATGATGATCAATAAAATGTTCCTTGAATAATGTCATCGAATAATTGTTCCCTGAAAAGTGTTCCTTCAATAATGGTTCTTTAGTAATGTTTCCTTATTTAAATCATGTCCCCTTAATATTGTTCCATGATTCTTGTTCCGTAAAAAATGTTCCATGAAAAATGATCATTTAATAATGATCCTTGAATATTGTTGCTAAATAACTGTTCCTTCAATAATGTTCCTTTAGTAACATCCCCTCAAAATTGTTCCTTTAGTAATGTTCCCACATTTAAATCCTGATTTCCATGAATAACGTTAATTAATAATGGTTCTTTAGTAACATTCAACAATAATGTTCCATGAATAACGTTAATTAATAATGGTTTTTTAGTATTCCTCAATAGTGATCAACAAAATGTTCCTTGAATTGTTCCTTGTGAAATGTTTCCTTAATAATGTTCGCTTAGCAACGTTCCTTCAAGTTGTTACTTCATTGTTGTTCCCTCAATAATGGTTCTTTAGTAATGTTTTCTTATTTAAATCTCGTCCCCTTAATAATGTTCCGTGATTCATGTTCCGTAAAAAATGTACCATTAGAAAAAAAAATTCCTTTTAGAAAAATGTTTCATAAAAAATGTACCACTGAAATTGTTCCTTAATAATGTTCTGGATTTTCTATTTCTGCATTTTTGAAAACCCACAATGTTTTGGAAAAACATTCATTTATTGGAAACAATGTGCTGAGCGAACATTTCTGCACAATATTTCTTCACTCAACATTATTCCTTCATAACGTTTCTTTGTTGTAAACTAAATTTTGTTCCCTCATTAATGTGAAAATTATTGTTACCTCATTAATTTTTCATGTAGAAATGTTCATCTTTTGTTGTGTCCTTAAAAATATTTCAATAATAATATTTGCTTAATACCGTTTCGTTTAAACTTTTAAGACCAATAATTTTTTGGAAAAACATAACTTCAATGTTTGCTTCAAATTTTAGAGTAAAAGAAGGTCCATAATAAAAATTTGTTGTTACAAAATGATGATCAACAAAGTGTTCCTTGAATAATGTTCCCTGCAAAATGTTTCATTAATAATGTTCGCTCAGCAACGTTCTTTCAAACCTAGTGGGAAATGTTCCATTATGCACTAACATTTAAAAACAAATATTGTTTGGGGAAAAAGTTCCTTTCAAATTGTTCCATCATTTTGTTGTCATCATTTTATAACAACAATTTTATTATGGTCCTTTTTTAAATGTAAAATTTGTTCGAAAAATGAAAAAAATGTTATTGTTTTTTAGAAATTCTTTTTTGAAAAACAACTATTGTGAACTAACATTAGAATATATTAACTTTTTTCAATTGTTTTCACATACATTATTCATTTTATTAAGGGAGAACATTAATTAGGGAACATTACATTGTGATACATTATTTATTGAACATTTTTATAAAAACAATAGTAAAGGAACATTAATCAAGGGAAATATTCAACCTCAAATAATATTACAAAAGCAAGTGCAAATCAATATCTTTTTTTGATTGAATCAATTATTGAAATCCATAATGATTTCCTCATGTAATACTGCAAAACATAAAAACAAAAAATAATATTTCCTTGCTGCACCAAGTTTTTCTTTTTCACTGTGAAAAGCTTCAGCCAGTCTTCTTTTTAACAGCTGCCTTCTTCCTACTTTTCTTCTCAGATTGTGGTTTCAATCTTTCCCCTTTGTTGACAGACTTGGATGACCGTACAGGAGGATCTTTCAATGAATTTTCAGACTGCACTTGTTGTTGTGGTTTCTTTCCTTGCAAGTACTTGTTATGAACTTGAGCAACAACATCTAGAAGTTCTTTGCTTAGTTCAGAATCCTTGCTGATGTCTGAGCAAGCTTCCCCAACTTTACTCATTAGAACAACATTTCTAACTGCATTGTGAGACTGGTCATCACCTGTAAGCAGCACCATTTCTTTTCTACACTTATCCAATTCCTTTTCTCGGAAGGATATAGTCCATCTCTGAACAATCAGCTTCTCTGGAATATGAGTAATGTCAAACTGCGCAAATAGTCTAAGGATATGGCAACAAACAATTCCATCACGCTCAAATTTCCCACAGAAACATTCGAATGAACCAGCAGCAAGGTCCACGTTGACTCTGAACATTTCTCTTGTGAATTCTGGTTTTTCATATCTGATGTGTTTTTTCAAGTCATACACTTTGTCTTTCTCAATTTCTATAACTTTAAAAGCTGTTACATTCACTAATTCTATCAAAAACTTCAAGTACATCCCTCTTGTATATATTGCTGCTGCATGCCGTTCGACAGGCTGATGGCTCCAAAAAACAGGAGTCTTCTCATTAGACAAGAATCTGTCTTGGTTTTCTATGTGAATAACATGCTCTTGGAATAAGACGTACTGTTTCATGAATGCCTCTATAGTATCTTTCCTCTTGATGTAGTCTTTAAAATTTGAGTTGAAGCTTTCACTACGGCTAGTAGACCTGATGAAAGGGCAAAACAACCCCCGGAAATAAGCTGGAACAAAGAAGGTCCGGTTCTCCCACATTCTTTTGATGTGAGCATGTTCAGCACACTTGTACTTCAGAACAAAATTATGCCATCTTTCTTCGAATTCATCAACAGTGATGGACTGTAACAAACACTTCATCATATCTTTCTCCATATTTTCCCTCATAGACATGAAAGAACTCATGTTTTCCCTCACATTCTTGAATATATGCCAAAGACAGAACCTATGAACAGCGTCTGGAAATATTTTAGGAATAGCAGCTTTCATCGCTGCGTCTTGATCTGTCAGTATTATTCCTGATTTTTTCCACTGCATGACCTCCATGAAAGCTTCAAATAGCCATTCAAAAGTATCAGAAGTCTCATCTTGCAATAGGGCCCAACCAAAAACAATTGTTCTTCCATGACCATTTATTCCCACTATAGGCGCAAAAGGCATGTTATATTTGTTTGTGCTGTAAGTGGTGTCAAATGAAATTATTTCACCAAACAGCCGATAGGTCATCCGAGAACAAGCATCTGTCCAGAATAAGCTAAGAACTGTGTTCTCTTTATCTCTTTGCATCCTGTAGCAGAAACCAGGAGTATCAGTCGGTAGTTTCTCGATGTACTGCAATGTCCATTCAATATCGGTGTTCTCCTTTTTACGCTCCCTTTCTCCCTGTTTCAAATTATCTAGTTTCTTCACATCAAAGGTAATGTTTCCCAACTTGCCACCACAAAGCTTTCTTAATATACTCATGATTCTTCTTGGTTTCACTCTGTGCTCCTGAAGCAACCTTGATAGCATAATTTCTGCCTCATTCATATTCCTATGGCTCAAGAAAATTTTTGCAAGTGATGGAGACCTAACCAGATCATGATTATGTTCAAGACAAATAGATGCATTATGCCACTTGTCATCGACCAACTTGACTGTTATCTTCATCGGACAGTTTGTCCCTTCAATAACGTTTCGTTTCCTTTTCCTCAAACCATTGTTTGCACTTGTTCTTTTCCTACTTCTGTTGCACTGGAAATACAATTTCCTATTTTTATAATTCCTTCCTTTAATCAATGCAAAACCATTCAACTGAGCATAGATATTTGCAAACCGGAAAGCGTCGTCCAGTGTTGAAAACACCTTGCCAACTTCGGGTGTACTAGCATCGTCTGCTTCTTCTGGTGTAGGGAACACATACTCTTCATTACCAGCACAAGCAACTGTATCTTCCTCAGAATCTTCGCTGTCAGAATTGGCTTCACTATCATATTCAGAATTTTGTGCCAAAGAAAGTACCTGCAAAAGGAAATAACAAAATTATACGACATCAGAAGAACCATCTTCAGTAAATAATGTTTATATGTACAAGGTCTGTTTTCATTATTTATTCCTCAAAATGCACAATCTTACCTCATTGCAAATATTCTGCACTTCTTCTGTTGTTGTTAAAGGTTCAATGCACATGTTCTCACCAACCCTATCCTATAGGTATTTATTAAGAAACTTTATCAATCTATTTTCAAAAAATGTGTAGTTACTTGCAAGTTTTTCTTTTTTTCCATACTGACCTGCTTGCTCAAACTTAGCACTATTGCTGAAGAAGATTGAGTAGCATTGTAGTTGTTCCTATCAGTTGTACCTAGTTCCTGCCAAAAACAATCAAGATAAACTTTCTGTCAAACAATAAAACTGTATCCAATCTTTTGTCACAACTTTTTGTACACACAAAATCTTTGATAGAATCATTATATTACTACCCACTTTGTAAGTACTTACAGTCTGTTCATTGTTTGTTGACATTCCCAAATTTATGCTCATTATGTTTCGTGCACCTTATTCTGGTTCATCATCAATCCCACCAAACAAATTAAACCCCTTTTCAGCTTCCTGACTCTCAATCAGTTCCTGGCCACCATTTTTGTGTGTTAAAAATTGTTAGCTCATATCAAATTTTGTAATAAGAAAGCAGAGCAGATAAATAAACATAGAAGAATAGCATTTGAACCAACCTCAGTTTCTTTCCTCAAACTTTGGTATTGAACAAACTGATCAAATTATTCCATCAAATCACATTCCTAATAGAAAAGTTGAATTAAATTAATTGATTGTTCGTACTCGGCAAAATCTTGTGTGAAGCTCATGACTTAATGAAGGTAAGAGACTTACAACACTTGCAGATTCAGCAGCACAATTGCCTGCTGTAGGTTTCAGAATGTTATTTTCATGTTTGTTCTTTGTTTTCTTCACATCTTTCCCCTTGGATGCAGGCATTTTCTCAGTTTGTTTGTGCGTATAACAAAAAACAGAGCAGTAGCTAACTGAGTAACTTTACATCAACTCAACAAAGATTTAATATATAAACAAGATTTGTAGAAGCTAACCTTCTTAGTAACCTCTTTCTTCTTACTGGTTACTGGCTGGTTAGCAGATTGCACAAAACTGCTTTCAACTTCCATCTTGATATACCATAGGCTGCAACCACAATTCAGGATTATGAACAACTAACTTTTGAGAACAATATACCATAGGCTGCAACTAACTTGTGATATACCATAGGCTGCAACCACATTAACTTGGAGAAACTATCGATTTTCCGAAACAAGTTACTTAGTGTTTCAAGCCATGGCCTAATTCGCAGATCAACAACAAATAATTGGTCAATTCTACATCAAATCTAGCTGTTCATGCCCTTTTTTTGCCAACAAAGTTTCTATCTGTGCCCAAGGAAAGTCCTCTGTGGAAGAAGACTTTCTTATACCTAGCAGATCAAACAACGAAAGGAAGAAGATCAAGAAGAGAGGGAGAGGTATTCCTCAGTACCTGTGTGCCGCAGCGCCGCCGCCGGTGGAAAGAAGAACGTGCCCTGGGTGCCGCCGCTACACTGCCGCCCCGTTTCTGGTTGATGGGTGGAATAGATGGAGCCACGTACCCTCGAGGTCTTATCTAGTCGGGACCCTGGTTTTTAATTTTTTTCCCTTTCCTTTTTTCGTCTGAACCACAGACAAGTGGGGCCGTCCACTGAGAACGCTTCCCCACGACCCGCAGCTAAGGAGATAGACATTTCGCTTCTCTGTTCTCTCGTACTTCCGCTCGCTATCGTTGCTGCCCAGATCTGATCTTCACCGCTGCCGGTGCCGCTGCCGCTGTTTCTGCTCCAATCAAAAGGTTCGTCCCCTCCTCCTCCCCCAACCTTTTTCTCTTGTGAGCTGCGCAGCCTCCCTCCCTTTGTTCATCGTCTTCATCTGGGAGAACATCAGAATTGGGGAGAAGGTAGGAGTATGGAGGGGTACGAAGGAACAAGGAACAAGGAAGGGGTATACAAGGAACAAGGAACAAGGAGGGGTAGAGAGGGGTAGGGAGGGGTAGGAACGAACTCAGACCACGCATGAGTTCTTGCAAACGTTTCGTCTTGTTTTTTTGTCGATGGTCTCTGACTTAGAATTGATTAGTGATCATGCAATGGCTAGCTATTGTGGTTTGTCCCCATGCTAATTGCTAGTAGATCACCTAAGTGAACATTTCAGAAATTAATAGTAGTCATGTCCTTGCTAGGCAACAGAGAGCGGTTTCTATAAATTTTATGGAGGGGCAGGAACATTCTTGTGGCTGTAAAACTCACCAGCAGGCTGAAGTTTTCAAGTTTATGTGTTGGTAGCAAAACAGAAGTTCAGGCCATTTATTTTTTCATGTTTTTGTATCTATTTCTGAGTTTCTGCATCATTTTCGGTAGGAACTACTTGCTATGAAAATTCTGCTTTGTTGAAGATGGAGTCAAACAGACAGTTTCCTTTGTACACCCGCATCTACCCTGTACTACTCCATCGTCTGTCTGTTTGTTCTATTAGTTCATGGAGCAGGTGCCTTTCCTAGAAAACCTACATAGTTTTCTGTTTGTTACCACTGCAATGACGTTGTACTCTGTGTCCTGTATGAGTAAAAACAAAAAAAAACAAATGTTATGAATAGAACTGTCGAAATAAGATTACACAAACAAGTTGGTACATTTGCAACATATTCTTGATCATCTTTCAACATAAATTTTCCTTCTAGTTGTAAAGGGGCATGGTTTTTTTTAGTTTCATTCTCTTAATTTGATCACCATAATTAATTATAACCCTGCATTCCTTGTAGATTGAACTAGGGTGTACAAAGAAGAGGGAAGCAGAGGAAATTGTAAATGAAGGAAAAGATGCAAGGTAATCAACTTAACCTCTGAAGCATGTTTCTTCTCAAGTGAAACAGTATTTTATCTACTCAAATAAAAAATAACCTCTAACAATTCATTTTTCTTTCTTTATTTTAATGCAGCCAGATAAATTTCATCATGTAGAATTATTTCTGAAGCTTGCATCTGAAATATCCGACAGTTGGAAGCAACGTATAGCTACAATGGGTTTCCAGTCATTCCTGGAAATGGGCAGCGTGTCCAATGTTGACTGTATTTACTTCTGGCTTACTAAGCATTTCAACACTAGTTCTTGCTCTATTGAATTGCCAAATGGATTCAAATTGCAAATTACATCTTCAGCTGTTCATAAATTTTTTGGCATACCAATTGGTGGACTTCCAGTTGTCACAAAACCAACAGAATCAACATATGAATTCATCAAACAAGAATTAGGGACAACTACACCAACTATTGACTACCTATTCTCAATTATCAATGATGATCTTCCAGAAGATAAATTTTGCCGAATCTTCATTCTCATTGTGCTTTCTCTGTTTGTTGCCCCTAATTCAAGTGGAGTTGTTAGCAAATTTGTGTACAATGCAATAGTTGACATCAGCAGGATTGCGCAATATGATTGGTGCTTGCTAGCTCTAAGCTACATGGTTTATTCAATAAAGAAAGCAAGAATCAAGAACAGAAGCAGCAACAAGTTTCTTCCTGGTGGAAGTAAATTACTACTGGTGGTGAGAATTTTTCCACGTCAAAACTACTTTAAATTTGATCTTTCTATATACCATTTTAGAAAATTATTTCCCTCAAATTCACAATTTCCATATTTTCCAACTTTGTCTGCATTTACATTTTCAACTATAGATTTCCTATTTTGAGTTCCTCATTATAACTGAATTCAAGTTGCCAAACATTGAACCAAGACTACCAATATGGTCAGCAAACATGGTAAATTCTTACATGGCGCTTGATGCACTCCATGGCAAAGTTAATGAATATGGCAGACTACCGGTATGCCCTCGATCTTCCTAGAAAAATTACTCTCTGCATATTATTAAATTTCAATTCATTGTTCTGGTACTGCTTCGAAGCAAAGTGAAACATTATATTAATATTTACCATCCTCTTCTTTTGCTCTTATCAAACAGAGGAAGCACATCTCCTCTACACCATTCAATGATCAAGATTTCTTTGAACTACCTGAAGAAGTATCAGATTATATTGATTCCAAATTCACAGATATTAGAGTGACACAGGTAATTTCACTTCTTCATTCTGGACTTTCTGTAGTAACAGCATTATGACATTTCTCATCTTTGCAATATATTTAACAAGATATACTCTATCATTTCCCAGGACAAGATGATACTCCAAATGCAATCTCAACAATTCTTCAGGAATATCATTCGGAACTCAACACCTACTTTGAAGAACTATGTAGATGATATGCATTCATTGTTTCTGAAAACATCTTCCAGCAGTACGAATCTCCAATTCAAACTAGACATGTCAGAAAACAAATTCAAAGTTCCTAGCACCAAACAAGTGTTGGCTATAGAATCACCTCCAAATTTTCCAATGCTAACTCTGCCAACATTCATTGATGAATTTAAAGGAATCAACATAAATGAAATTCTTGAGGATTTGGTCAAAGATTTTTCTGATTCTGTTAACATAACAAGCTCGAATTTCTCGCTCTCTTTTAATGTACCAACTTTCGAAGAGCTTTCGTGTCCAGAACTATTTGTGAAGACACAAAGTCCAAAAGCATCACCCCCAATTGATGTTTCAGCACTGTTACACCGTAAGTTTTTCTTGTGTTCCTCTGCATTTCAGAATTTTGTTCTTTCTAAACTAATTGGTCACGAAACAAGTCATAACAAATCTTTTTTTTACCAGAATACATGTCTGAATCAAGATCCACAAACAGAAGAGTGGAAGAAACAAAATTCTTCTTACCACTATTCAGATTCTTATTACCAGGAGAGCGTTTGGAAGGTTATTTCTCTTACGAAATTCTTTTTTACCAAAGTTTCTTTCACGGGAATCAGCTCAAATAACTTTTTAATACGATTTTTCGTTGTCAACCAGATTTTACACGCATGAACTGGATGAAGGCTGCTTACTTCATGGCGATTCAAAAGAAGAGCCTATTAACAACAGTCAATACGAAGCCGCAGATGCTCCTTCTTTTGATGGAATCAACAATTCAATTTACATAGTTGAAAATGATGCTTCGAATTTTGATATTATTACCTCAGAAGCAGCTAAACCTTTTGCAACTGGTTCCTCTAGTTAGTTCAGCCTTCAAACAAGTAACCACAACGCACATTCTAATAGTCATCTGAACCCCAATGTTCCTGCAACTGAGAACCCAATAAGGATACTGGATTTCATGTCACCTAAAGGCTACCCAAAAAATATTGCCACACCGATTGAAGATTCTTTGCTAGTCCAAGTACTCGAACAACATGAAGGATAGTCCAGTAAGTTCTCAAGACCGCAACCGTCAACTTGGCATCAAGGTGTGAACAAATGTTTCAAATCTGGGAAACTAGTAATTCAAGAACAACAACAGTCAAGTAAGAAAGTCATCCAGTCGAATGGTATAGAGAATGATTTCTACCAATTAATGGTTGGAACTCTTCCGAAGTTAACTCACAGGTATGTACAAACAGCCTGTGTGCTTTACATAATATCTTAACAAAACCTTGTTCAACTTGTTTTAATTTGAACATAAAAATGTCTGTGATATGCACTTTGATTTCCCTTCTGATTGGTATGTACACATGAACATTTCATAGCTTCTTCATATGAAGTATGTCTCGTTAAGCATGCTGTACTGTAACACCTTTCACCCAAAGAATATAACTGATTAAATGTTTTTCACCTTTTTTTAAGTATTTGAATATGAATTCCCAATTAACATTATCCCCGTTGTCATATCTTCTGCAATGAATAGTCAAAGGATTTTTGAGATTGAAGGGATTTGGGTGGACCACAAGACTATAACTCTATCATTCAAGACACGTGGTTGGATTAATCCTCGGGTTGTTGGCTGTTTCACAAAACTAAAGAACAAAGACCAGCTGAACCGAGGAAGAAAAGGCCTCCTACTAAACAGTGATTTACTAGAGCATGTAGTTAGCATTGATGATATGGTCAGCCTACATTTTGTAATTTTTTCTTCAGTTTTCGTGTTCAATTCATTAGTAATCTCCTTTTCTTAACTATCAATACTTTTTTTGGAAAAAATCTATAGGAGAAGCTTATGAACCCAGTGCTAAATCAGTCAGATCCTCGAAATAAACAAATTTTACATGAAAGTACTGTTGGCTTCAGTTTATTGAATGCTTCCTTGGTAAGAAAAGTTATTTTGTACAAAATACTCTTATATATTCTGATTGTTTGATAGAGGTTGTACTAATGGTTAGTTCCCTCAAACAATTACGTAGGTAAAAATGCCTGTGTTCAAGGAGAAGCAATGGATTTTAATCGTTGCTAACTTCAGGGCATTTTTTTTTATATTATGAACCCATACTACAATGGTGATACCTTCCTACCAACAATTAGTTCTATTATCTACAACTTCAAGACTTTGTTCTCTGCTACTTATGGAAATTCTACTTCTTTTAACATAGGAAATTTTGAATCAAGATTTGTAGCAACTCCCAAGGTGATTTTTAGGTGTGTCTTTCATTGAATTCAACTATTTTTTTCTATTCAAACCAAAAAACAGATTTAAAGTATCACAAATTCAAAGTAATTCCACTACTGATTCTTCCATTATTTATTGTTGCAGGTATGACTCAGGAATATTCCTGCTTCAGTACATTAACAAGTAAAAAGGTGTTGGTTTGGAGTGTCTCTCTACAGTAAGTGATATGCACCTATTTCCTATTTGGTCATTTATTGTGCGAAACATCAGCTCTCTGATTTTAAAATGAACTTTTATTTAAAATATTGAAGGATGATCTACAAGCTCTACGTGAGAAGTTCCTTTTCAAGATCGTAACTTCCAATGACAATGAAATTCAACTACCATTAGTATCTTCTTTTCTGCAAAGTCATGTAAATCCCCTGTTAACTTTTTTTTGCCCTGATAATTCAAAACTGAAATTCACCCTGTATATTTCTGTTACGAACTTATTTTTGTCATCTTTGTTTGTTTCTTCAGGGTTTCCGTATATTCAAGTGAAGCTTTCAATGCCAATGAATTTTCGTTCTGCATATTAGGTAACTTGTTGATTGGTTTGCTCATATGAACTTTTTGTAGCTTGTTTCACATTCAGTAAGCATGATGTACTGTAACAGGTTTCACCGAAACAATGTTTAACAGGCATTCAAAAAATTTATTTAGCACTTTTTTTTACAATTTGAATATCTATTTCCAAATAACAAGTTTCACCTTGCTATTATGAAGGGTGTCAATGCTGTTAGTACTAAACTTCAACGATGAATCAACTGAAAGGAAGAATTCCAACGGAAAATGTTTCAGTCAGTTTCCTTTTTTCGTCTTGCTGCTCAATCGGAAAATGTGACCTTCAGCTGGGAAGAATGTTCCGAAACGTCATAAACAATTTTTGTAAACAAACAGTATGATTGACCTTCAGCTGCTCAATCTCTTAAGTTTCTTTTGTTACCTTGAGCTGGAAAGAAATTTTTGTATACAAGCTGTAAGCTTACATCTATTTTCTGAAGGAGTTACAAAGAAGATTGAGCAAGCAGATTTAATTTCTAGATTATTTTTTATTACAACTTCTATAGGGAAGTGAAATTCTTGTGTTTATTAATTTTTATATGCAGCGAGCAGTTTCTTGCAACTATTTTTACAAACAGTTTCCAAAAAAAAAGAAACAGTGAAATTCTTGCAACTATTTTTTTCAACAGCTGAACAACCAAGAGAACAATTCCAATTTTTCCATTTTGTAGAAGCAACAGTAGAACCAACAGTAGAATCAGCAGGAAAAGCAGTACAACCAGCACAAACAGCGAATGGAACGACAGAAACGAAAGAAACAGCGAACGAACGACAAAAACAGCGAAGGCGCGGGAAGAATAGATGCAGCCCAGAACAGCCCGCGAAAGGAGTAGTCTGTGCGAAGCCAGACCTATTTGATGCAGAATGCGTCCAATAGGACCTCCCCCCAGTTAGGGTGAGCGCCCCCTTCCCACCTATCCATCGCCTTAGGAGCTATTTAGCTAAGTAGCGCCTAGCAGTTTCGGCCCACGAAGTGTTTTTTTTCAGTCTAGCAAATTTATCAATTAATCCAGGATTGCATAATTACGTAAATGCCGCATTGAAGTGCTAATATCCCACAAACCGTGCATCGGCTTAAAATAATTATATATGGGAAATGTGTAGAATTTTGTGTAGATTTAGAATATTCAACTTTTCTCCATGTTTAAAATATTTAAACTTGTTGTTTGTTTAAATTTGCATAACTGCCATGCTAAAATGATTTATTTAATAACTTTTGGTCCGTAACTCCGATGCAAATGTTTTATATATGTAACTTTACCAGAAAAATGTGTAGAATAACTTGGTGCACTTTATTTTGATGTTTAAAAACCCTAAAATATGTTTAATATAGATCTGGACCAAATTCATAATATGAATATGAGGACGTTTTGGAAATGCTATATGTTGTTTCCGGTCTCATTTAATATGCCTAGATGTCTAGTTTACTTATGCTTCACCTCTTGCCATGATTAACAACATTTAATATTGATGAGTAGCTAAACGAGATCGAACATAAGAATTGAATGTGTAGTTTCGTCGATAGGCAATCCGTTGCATATCGTGCTTCACTTAATGTGTAGGATTTGTTTGTTGTGCTTGTAATGCCATGCCATGCATAATTAAAGCGGACATGAATCATATTTGATTGTGCGCCGTGTCTTGAATATGTTGTGGTGTTATCGTGTGTTGATTGTTGTTTCCGGTTTGCTTCTTCTCGATAGAGTTCCGAAACCGCTTCGGAGTGTGAGGATTCGTTCGACTACGTTGCTTCGTCTTCTTCATGGATGCAATCTTCTTCCAAGCGGGATCTCAGGCAAGATGATCATTTCCTTGGATGCCATGCTAGTTGTCTCGCTTCTTATCGTTATGTGTAGTTTGACCACTTGAATATCAAAGCCTCCCAACATTGCCATGAAAAGCCTCTAACCCCTCCACATCCCAGCAAACCTTTGTTTGGCTATGTTACCGCTTGCTCAGCCCTTCTTATAGCGTTGCTCGTTGCAGGTGCAAGTTGTTTTCCATGTGACAACATGGATTTGTTATATCACAATATTATTGCTATTTAATTTAATGCACATATATATTTGGTAAAAGGTGGAAGGCTTGCCCTTATGCTCTGTGTTTTGTTCCACTTTTGCCGTCCTAGTTACTTGTGTACCGGTGTTATGTTCCATATTGAGCGCTCCTAACATGCTCGGGGTTGCTATGGGGACCCCCTTGATTATTCGTTTTGGGATGAAACTTGTCTGGTAAAAGGTGGAAGGATTGGTTTTCCCCGTAGCTAGTCCCATCTGGTAGTGCCCTGAGAAAGAGATATGCGCGGCTCCTATTGGGATGTGGCCTGCCGGGCGGTCTTAATGGACTTCCTTTACCTTTCTCGAATGTCTTGTGCGCGGAATTTCGAATACGCTTCGGGCTATCTCGAAGTTGAGATTTTTCATCGGAATTCCGCATAAACTACAGGTGATTCCGCGGTTGAGGAATTCCAACGCAGCTTGTGGTAGTTTATGATGGACTAGTTGGAGCACCCCTGCAGGGTTAAATCTTTCAGAGAGCAGTGCCCGCGGTTATGTGGCAACTTGGAAATTTTGTTTAACACCCGGTCATAGAGAACTTAAAGTAAACTCAAATAAAATACACCAACCGTATGCGTAACCATGACCGTCTCTTCTCGTGAGGCCTGCTCCGAAGGAGAACATGGTGGAGTTATGTTTGCTCGTAGGTAGGTGTTCAGGATCACTTAGTGATCATTTCTAGTTCACGACCGTTTATGCGTAGGCCACCCAATTTATTCTTGTTCTTGTAAGTTAGCCACTCAAATAAATGCTTAGTGCTTGCTGTAGCCTCACCACTTAACCATGCCTCACCTATTAAGCTTTGCTAGTCTTGATACCCTTGGAAATGAGATTGCTGAGTCCCCGTGGCTCACAGATTACGACAACAATAGTTCAGGTACATGTAATGCTATTTGACGTTAGTGCGAGTTGTTTGATTTGGAGTTCTTCTTCTTCGTCGTCGATCTAGGATGGGTTCCAGGACGGCAGCCTGGGATAGCAAGGATGGATGTCATTTTATCATTTGTTTTTGGCCGTAATCGGACCCTGCTCTTTTGTATGATGTTTGGATATGTTGTTCTATTGATGTGATATTGATGTAGCTTGTGGCGAGTGTAAGCCAACATCTTGTATACTCTTCTCTTCAATACATGTACTTGTAATGATATCCATTCTTGCGAAGCGACAAGATGCGCTTCTATCCCTATGTAGGTCCTCGAGCCAAAATAAGGATAAAACTGCATCTTGGGCATGACAGGGAGGGCCTCGGCCAGTGAGGCGGTGGAGACGGTGCGGAAGGCCGCCGCCGATGAGAGGGAGCGCGATGCGTGGCGGGACCGGGAGGCAGCCGAGCAGGAGCGGCTCAAGGAGGAGCGTCGCCCGTGGGAGGTGGCGGCGCAGAAACAGACGTGAGGGGGAGCCAGCGCGGAGGCGGCGGACCAGTCTTGGGAGCCGTTCCCTCCTGGCAGGGAGAGGAGGTCCAAGAGCACGCATGACCCCACGTGGCGGGCGGAGGCGGACACGCAGGCCGAGGAGGAAGCGCACGCGGCTGCGCGTGTGGCGGGCGCCGCGAAGGAGGCCAAGTCAGACCGCAGCAGCGCCCCATCAGGTGCTGATGACGTGTCGCCGGGCACCGATGACGCGCCGCCGGAGGTCGAGGTCATGGAGCTGGAGGTCCTGGCTCAGGAGGCGAACCGGGGAGGCGCCGTGGCAGAAGGCGTGTTGGAGACCGCGGTGCCTAGAGAGGCAACCGCCGCTGGCTCGTCAGCGGAGGCGGCGCACCCGTCAACGGGGATGCCTGGGGCCCTACCGCCGGGAGGAGCGGGTCCCTTGGTTGTCGCGGCGCGGGGTTCGGCCGGCCCCGTGGGCGGGGGCCAGCCACAAGAGACCTGGGCCGCGGCCGGCGGCGTGCCTGGGGGCGGCGCACCGAGCGTCCTTGGAGCTGCGGTGGCCGCGCTTGTCGCCGAGTTTGCCGACTGCCGCGACAAGATGGCACAGGAGGCCCAGGCCGCTAGGAGCCGGCTGGCACATCTCGAGGAGTCTGTTGCGGTAAGGGCTCTTTGTCTTTCTTGCTTCAGTTTTTTCCAATGGGGGCGCGCTAGCGCACCCACTGGGTGTAGTCCCCGAGACTCGGGCCGGCTGCGGCGTAGGCGGGTCGAGTCTAACCGCAGCGCCTCTCTGCTGTTTGATCTTTGGAGGCCCTCCACGACCGCCGGGTGACTGCGCACAACGCGCTGCTGGGCCTGTATCGGGGGGCCGAGAGCCGGCTGGTCACTATGTCCGCCGACCTGCAAGGTATGCGAATCTTCTAAACTCTCGGTGGGGGCGCGTGAGCGCACCCACTGGGTGTAGTCCCCGGGATTCGGGCCAGCTGCTTCGCAAGCGGGCCGAATCCTTATTTGCTTTCTTTCTGACGGGAGCGTCTTCATGTTGCGAAGCCTCAGCTGCCGAGGCGGTCAGCATTTGCCGCCAGATGATACAACTTGGCGAGCAGCGGGACCTCCAGACTGCGGAGTGTGACCGCCTGCGCCAGGCAACCGATCGCGTGCAGGCGGAGAAGGATGAACTCAAGGCGTCCCATCGACGGGCGATGGATGAGCGGGAGGCGGCTCATCGACAGGAGTTGGATGAGCGGGAGGCGGCTCGTCGTGAGGCGCTGGGTGCCAAGGACGCCTTGCTGGCGAAGGCGGTCGAGGAGGTGGAGGCGGCGCAGGCCGAGCACGAACGCTGGATCCAAGACTGGTCAGCCAGGGACGCGGTGCTGCAAGAGGAAGCGCAGGCGGTGGACTGTCTTCTAGACGGTAAGTCTTCGTTGCCCTGCTTATCTTTGTGCGTCGGCTTGGGGCCGACGTTTCCTTAGTCTTACACCACGTGCCCCTTTCCTCCCCAGGGCTTTCTCCAGGTACGCAGGAGGCTGTGGAGATGGCCGTGGAGGCCCACCGTGAGGATCAGCGGGCGCAGGGAATACACGTTGGGCGGTTTGCCGCCTGGACCGTGGACGAGGTGGGGATGGCCTCTAAGGCGGCTTCAGGGGGGCGGCTCCGCACGGGTTCGCACCCTCTGGCCGGGCGCGGTGGAGCCGTTCTCCATGAGCCGGCTGTCGCGGTGGCTGGATGCCGGATCCGCGTGGGTGAACGCCTGGAGGGCCTCCGTGGCGCGTGCCGGGGCGGCCATGGCGCTCCGCATCGCGAAGTCGTGGTACCCCGAGCAGGACTTGGAGCTGCTCACGTCCCAGTGTGCCGGCACGGATGCAGAACTGGAGGCGGCCGCCGATGCGTTGGCCGTGCAGGCCAGTGATCTTGCGTCCTTTGCCCCGTGGGATGAGTACATCCCGGGCCGGACGGGGGACGGCAAGGTGATCCCGGAGTACCAGTACGCGCTTGCCTTCGACAACCCGGATGGTAGCGCTGGCAAGACGGACGATGAAGACGCCGAGTCCAGCACCGGCGACTATGTCGACACCGAGCCGACTCATGACTTGGACGGAGCTTGTACCTCAGCCACCGCGGAGGGCGTAGGGGGAGGAGACGGTGCCGCCACTAGCTAGGATCCTTTTGTTTTCCTGCTTTTTAGTGGACTGCAGTTCCACCCACTAGGGGTGTAATGTTATGAACATGTGGCCGTGGGCCTTTATGCTTGTGTACATAAGTTTATGCGTTTCATTGTGCTGAGAAAATTAATGCGTGGCGACTCGCCTCTGGCCTATCGTCCCTTTGACTCCTTTCTTCCCAAAACTTCGTTTCGTTCGGCCTCGACCCCCCAGCCGGACAGCCGGGAGCCGGTCTGTAGCTGGGATGGGCCGTCAACCTCTGGGGAGTCGGTCGTGGGTTTTTTTGGAGTCGTGGGGATGTTTGAACCAGGGCGAGTACGTCAGAGGCCGGTTGGGAAAGGTAAACGATTCGGCTGGCCTTAGCCGATGACCCCCCTGCCAACGTCATTCGTGTGTGCTAAGTTTTTGCCTCTGCAACCCACCAGTCGGACAACCGAGAGCCGTTCTGTAGCCGGGTGGGATGGGAGGGTTTCTGCTTAGCTCGCATTACTTTGACTTTCTTCGGGAAGTAGTGCTAGGGCAAGTCTCGGCGAGCCCCCGAGCCCAGGGAGCCGGACCTGGGTGCCGGCTCTTTGGAACAATTTGAACTTGAAAGAAACGAGAAAGGTATGCCCCAAGAGCTAGCTTGGGGCACCCGTTGCATTCATAAGCCCGAAAAGGAAGATACATACATACACTGGTTTAGCAGTAAAACGGACGAAGGAGCGCCGCTTTCCACGGGCACTCCGTCTCCTCGCCAGAGGCATCTCTTTTGCACTTCTGCAGCTTCTGCGCGTCTAGTAGATAGTATGCGTTGTTGTGCAGCGCCTTGCTGATGATGAACGGGCCCTCCCATGGGGAGGACAACTTGTGCTGGCTGGCAGTTTGCTGGATCCGCCTGAGCACCAGGTCTCCCTCGCGGAAAGAGAGGGGCCGGATCCGCTTGTTGTGGTAGTGCCGGAGCTTTTGTTGGTAGATGGCCGTCCGGCTCACGGATAGCTCGCGTGCTTCTTCGAGTAGGTCAACGTCATCTAGTCTCGCCTCCTTTGCATCCTTCTCCGTGTACAGGGAGACTCGAGGCGAGTCGAACTCAATGTCCGTGGGGATGACCGCCTCGGACCCGTACACGAGAAACAAAGGGGTGAAGCCGGTTGACCGGTTGGGCATGGTCCTAAGGCTCCATAGGACAGCCGACAACTCTTCGATCCAGCAGCCGGCTGATCATACGAGTGGCGCCACGAGCCGGGGCTTGAGGCTGGCTAGGATCAGGCCATTTGCCCTATCTGCCTGGCCGTTTGACTCTGGGTGGGCCGCTGACACGATGTCGGGCCAAATGCCCTTCTGGGAGCAGAAACGCGCGAAGTTCATGCCGTTGTCGGTGATGATGTTGTGGGGCACCCCGTAGCGGACTATGATGTCCTTGATGAATCGGACGGCCGTGGGGCCGTCCAGTTTTTTGATGGGCCTGGCCTCGATCCACTTGGTGAACTTGTCGACGGCCACCAGTAGATGCGTCATGCCGCATCGTGCGGTCTTGAATGGCCCCACTATGCCGAGGCCCCACACGGCAAATGGCCAGGAGAGGGTGTCGGATTTCGGGCTCCGCAAAACTCTCAAGGTTCGAACACAGGGGTGTGTACGGAGATCCCCTGCAGCCTCGCCCTACCTAGCTCGCTGCTCGATGGTTAGGACGATTAACTCGCACGATGGTGAGGAAGAAGATGCACACGACGATTTACCCAGGTTCGGGCCGCTGCGAAGCGTAAAACCCTACTCCTGCTTTGGTGGATTACCTCTCGAGGAGGTGTTGTGGATGAACTAGTACAGTGTTGAGGAGCCTCATGAGGGCGCTCGAGTGGTGTTCTTGGCTCTCTGCTAGTCTTGTTGTGGACTGTCTGTTTCTTCGTCCCTCTCTACGGTGTAACCTAGCCTCCATATATAGCAGCAGCCCGGGTCCTCTTCCCTTATCGCAATGGCGGCAAGGGATCCCACAACGGCCAAATTTGAAAGGGGACATGAGTGCATCCCCGCCCTGTCCAAAGGTGGTCTTCGCCTGCAAAGTGGCTGTCGATGATGCAGAGGTGGGCTCGGTGATGACATCCGTCCTGCTGGGCTCGTGGTCGTGGTCTTGTTGCACCGGAATGGAAACCTTTGGGAGGCGCTTTGGGAACCCGTGTATGTCCTTGCTCCCTTTGCACCAAAGTGGAAACTGCACCGCCTGGAACGCTGGCGCGCGCCTGTCCTTCCTTGCGTCATCCTTGACTCCTGAGGCCGGCTTCTGCATAGAGATCTCAGCTGCTCCGGAGGGGGCCTGAGGAGGCCCTCTCCTTGTTGGTCTTGGTGCCGCCTCCCTCGCGAGCTCGGGTCCTCGCGGGGGCCTTGTCTTGAGTGGGGCCGTGCCAGGTTGTGCTTGGCTCGTGAGGTGGGCCATGCCCTGGGCCGCAGGCAGGCAGGTCTGGGTACCCCCGTTCCCAGAACGCCAACAGTAGCCCCCGGGCCCGAGGCGCGCTCGGGATGGCTTCTGGGCGAAGCCCTTGAGGACGGCCCGAAGCGTCGCGGGCCCCAAACGCCTACGGGCCAGGCTTTACACGTGTCGAGCGCCTAGGCGGCGACGCCCCCGCACCCCGAGGGTATCAGGAACCGCCCCAAGTCAAACTAATGCGACACCAGTGTGCAGCGCTGGCCATGATTGCCCTTCCTTGAATGCTGCTGCTCCCTCGGGCCTCCACTCCTTGGGCCACGTGGATGTGATCCATCAATCGGCAGACGAGGCGACGCGGACGGTACTGCGCTGATCGAACCGCTCCGCGGCGCCCGACGCCTGCTCTCCCACGACGCCTCGCGGCTGCAGTTACGCCTATAAATCCGCCCCGCCCCTGGCGGGGGGGGGGGGCATTGCAGTCTCGAGGTGCCTTCTCGCTTCCATCGTTCCACAGAGAAAACCCTCTCCTCTTCCCTGCTTCTCCTCTCGAATGGCGTCTGGAGGAAGTGCTGCCGGCGCGGGGAAGCGCGTGGAACCGTCGGCTCCCTCGCCCTCTTCCGGAGGCAGCGGCGGGGGGCCCTCACGGTCGGCGCAAGTTCACCGGTGCTGGGCCATGGTCGATGAGTTAGTACTCCGCCGCCTCCTTCCTTCTTAGTCGTTTTGTCCAGTGCTCAGGACATGATCCTCTCCTTCTCCCAGGCGCCTGCGGCCAAGAAACGCAGGCTCGGCGAGCTCCAAGAGGAGGTGGATGTGCAACGGGCCCAGCTAGTGACCGCCGAGGCTGCCTTCCAAGCCGCCCTCAGGGCTGAAGCGGAGGCCAGGGCGAAGCTAGCGTCCCTCCAGGCCCAGGTTAAGGAGGCAGCTGACGCCGTGGAGGCCGCACAGGACGAGGCGGTGCATGCCAAGATGCTGGAGTCCTAGCGTGCCAAGCAGTACCTTGGCATTGCCCGCCGCGCGACCAGCGCAGTGAGCCGGTTCGTCGGGGAAGCCCCCGCGTTGCCGTGCGCGCACGGCGATGGGGGCTATCTTGACTTCTTCCGGAGGGTGGTGGAGGCATTGGAGACCGGCGTCTCCCACATGAACACGGACAACGAGTCTGACGCAAGCGACCACCTGGACCTTGCCTTGACGTTCGTCTTCTCCAACCTGCGCCGCCACGCCCTGGAGCTCGAGCTCCGGTGTGTCGGGGAGCGGGTGCCTGACGAGCTCCAGCGGCCCCTCCGGGACGAGGTGCGCCCGCACATGGAGTCCCTGGTGGAGCGGTTCATCCAGCGGGGAGGATGATTCTGATGCCGAGGCGGCCGGCAGCGCGGGCGGCGACAACGACTCCTCCCTCTAGGCACCCCCTGCTTCCCTTTCATGGTTCCTATAATATTTAAGAAGAACTCGTCCCCGAAGCGCGTTAGCCTTTTGCATATTACCTTTGTCCCTGTCCTTCCTCTCCTTAAATCGCCGGTTGCCTGCTTGACGTGACTTAGTTTCTTCGCGCGGGGCTCGGCGTCGCTGCCGATGCGGCTTGGTGATGGCGGCCGGCAGGGCCCTCGCGAGGTTGTCTCCCCCGAGGGGCAGCTCATGGCCGCCACTCCCCAGGTTCATGGCCTTGCTGCTCGTCGGGGCCAGGTCCCTCCCCTTGCGCCGTCTTTCCGGGCGCCTCAGGTCTCTGGGATCATGGTAGCCGCGCGTGGCGGCCTTCAGTACCTGCATCCTTACATTAGTGCGGACAATCCTTATCCCGTCCTTGGGCCGCCATTAGATCAGGAGGCTCTTGCTTGGTTCGGTAGTGTACTTAGCTTGCAGGTCGGTGATGAGCACGTGCGTCGCGTGATGCATCCGGGTTGTCCAGATGGCCCGCAATTCCACCTGGGATGCTTCCTCCTTGCTTGTGGGGTAGTTTGGTTATAGCTCTTGGGGAGTCCGGGCGTCCTGGGGACTTTTTCTTCTTAAGGGTGAGGCAGGTCGGGAGCCCTTTCGGCACTCTGTGTCTGCAGGCCCCAGTCCCGCACATTTCTCGACCACCGTAGTGTACGTCCGGATCACCAGGACGCAACTACGAGGTGAGACCCCGACACCCTTGATACCGACCGGATCACCTGGACGGCGTCAAGGGGCGAGGGGCTATATGACCGGTAAGGCTCCTGAGGCGTGCTGCTCAGGAACCCCCTTTGACACTCAAGCGGCTCTACGTCGGCAGGTCCCAGTCCCACACATTCCTCGACCACTGTAGTGTACGTCCGGATCACCAGGACGCAACTACGAGGTGAGGCCTCGACACCCTCGATGCCGACCGGATCGCCAGGACGACATCGAGGGATGAGTGGCTATATGACCGGTAAGGCTCCTGAGGCGCGCTGCTCAGGAGCCCCCTTTGACGCTCGAGCGACCTCCATTCCGTCCTACCGGCTGCTGCCTCAGGGGGCACTAGGGCCTCCCGAGGCTTCATGCTGTGGTGCCGCGCGATGGTCGGAGCCCCCGAGTGGGGGTCGACTACCAAAAGATGCAAGTCCCTGAGGCGATAGGGCCTTGCTATCCAGCTCCGAGGCGCCTCGGGGAGGGCCGGAGAGCGTTGGCCCTTGCGAAACACCAATTCAGAGAAAGAGACTCCAAGACCGGAAAAACGAGAGAACGATGAGAGAAAAGTCCTCGCCCCTTTTTCTTTTAAATATAGAGTTCTGAAATTCTCAAACTTCGTTTCAAAAAGTGGCAATTCGAACACCAAAAAGAAGCAAGCAACTGCCGCGTCCGGCACCTAGGCTAGTCTTCGTCTTCATCTTCCCCCAGCACGGAGCATATATAGGGCATCCACGTTGCATGGGCATAGCCATTGGTGGGCAGTGTCGTCCGCCAGCGCAGAGCATGGGGCTTCCACTTGGGCGTGGGATGGAACCCCTCTGCGTCCTCGGGGGGCTACGGGCATGTACAACCCACTCATTATTACATGAGAGTGTCACAGGTTGGTCCTGGGGGTGTACAGGGAGCTCCATGCCCCGCGGACATGAAGCCCACTCCCAGCCCCCAGGCTTGGCGTGGCGAAGTAGGGTCGGCCCCGGATGTGCCCTCGAGCGTAGGGGAAGCCCCTCACGCCCTCCGACGGGAAGGCCCGCCCCAGGGGAAGGCCTTGGGCACCCCAGAGCCCATGGCCGGGTGTCGTCGTCGTGGTGATGGCGCAACCCCCTAGGCCACGGGTCGGGCCCGGTGGGGCCCTTTCGTTGTGCGCGAGGCCGGCACCCTGGGCAGTGCCCCAGCGCGCCTCGCTGGGGCGCCCGGGGTCCCCACGCAGGTACCCGAGACCCTGCCCCCAGGCCGGGTGAGCCAGGCCTGGGGACATGGGCGAGTACGCAATCGCCCGCTAGTGATCGAACGAAACCCGGCCCGGATACATGGGCGTATGTTCCACCCTCCGTCTCCAGGCGGGCGTCGCGCGCCCCGGAGACATGGGCGTGTGTTCCACCCTCCGTCTCCAGGTTGGGATCATCTGGCCTAAAGACAGGGGTGTGTGTTCCACCCTCCATCTCCAAGCTAGGGCCATCCGACTCGGGGACATGGGCGTGCGTTCCACCATCCGTTCCCAGGCAAGTGACCCCCGGTCCCCAGACCCAGATGCCTGCTCAAGGAAGCTCCCTACCAGCAGGTGCGCCTCGCGAAGGTGCCTACGCCGGGCATCCTCGCGAGTCCAATCCCGCAAGCCACCCTCACGAGGCTGTGCATACCAGCCTGGATGAGAGCCACTCGCGAGGTCGCGTATGCGCATCCTGTCGCCGTGGTAGCCGTTGTTGCTTCCTTCGCGGCCCGGGCACTCATCAACATGGTCGTTGTAGAGTTGCTCGAGCCCCCGGGCACCGGTGTAGTCGAGCCTCTGGTCCTCCTCCCTGGTCCCGGTGGGCGTACTGAGGGGCGCGAGGCGACGCCCCTCTCACGCGGTCAGCACCTCCCACCGGTCTCTGCCGGCGCCTGCGGCCAGTTCCTGCATCCTCGGCGGCTCGGGCCTGGCCCGCAGCGAGCGCGGGTCGCAATGGACGTCCTGAGCATGCCCATGCGACCCTGCCAGTCGGTTGGGCGAGGGCACGAGCCTCGCCGGGATACACCTGGGTCCCGCTGGTGCTGGTGACGTGCCTGGGGACATGCTTGGCCCAGTCGTTGCGACGACCGCGCGCAGCGCGGTGGCGCCGTAGCTCATGCGCCACGAGGAGCGCGACATGTCTATGCGCCGGGTGGTGGCAGACCCGGGAGGGCGGCGGCGCGGCCCGGATGTATGGAAGGGCCCGGGCGGCAAGGGCATGCCATGTGGTTGGCGAAGGCGGCAGCCCCCGGCGCCTGTCGAGGGCGTGGCCGGTGATGGCGTGTGAGAGCCTGGCTTAATAGGAATGATAGACTACTCATATCAACAAGGAATTCCTTCTTTTCTGGGAGCCCGCTCGAAAAGAACTCCAAAGTTAAGCGTGCTTGGCTTGGAGCAATTCTAGGATGGGTGACCGACCGGGAAGTTGTTCCCGGGTGCGCACGAGTGAGGACAAAGTGCACAGGAAAGACTAGTGTTGGTATGTGGGGACAATTTAGATCCCGCCAGGCGTAACGGGGTGTTACAATTGGTACCAGAGCCGACCCTTGCGGTGACACGGGCATGCGCGGGTCAGGTACACGGACATGTGGCGCATGGCGCGTGTGGCCCATCGTGGCAGACGGCATGGCACATGTGCCGGACTGGACGTGCATACGGGTGCCAAGAGGGAATGTTCCTGATGGGCCGACGAGGACGTCGGTTCCTTTGAGTGGGGGTGTGTGTGAGAGCCTGGCTTAATAGGAATGATAGAGTACTCATATCAAAAAGGAATTCCTTCTTTTCCGGGAGCCCGCTCGAAAAGAACTCCAAAATTAAGCGTGCTTGGCTTGGAGCAATTCTAGGATGGGTGACCGACCGGGAAGTTGTTCCCGGGTGCGCACGAGTGAGGACAAAGTGCACAGGAAAGACTAGTGTTGGTCTGTGGGGACAGTCTAGATCCCGCCAGGCGTAACGGGGTGTTACATGGCGCCCGCCAACGGGGAGGCAGAACGACGCGGGGTGCCAAGGCCTGCCGGCGCTGCCCGCGCCACGCGGGCAGCTCGCCGCTCAGCACGGGCTCGACGTCCTTTCGCCATGAGTGCGGTGAGCGGAGGCGAGGCGAGGCTTGCGCGTGGGTTCCAACACGCCCCCTACCTGGCGCGCCAAATGTCGGATTTCGGGCTCCGCAAAACCCTCAAGGTTCGAACACAAGGGCGTGTACGGAGATCCCCTACAGCCTCGCCCTACCTAGCTCGCTGCTCGATGGTTAGGACGATGAACTCGCACGATGACGAGGAAGAAGATGCACACGACGATTTACCCAGGTTCGGGCCGCTGCGAAGCGTAAAACCCTACTCTTGTTTTGGTGGATTGCCTCTCGAGGAGGTGTGGTCGATGAACTAGTACAGTGTTGAGGAGCCTCGTGAGGGCGCTCGAGTGGTGTTCTTGGCTCTCTGCTAGTCTTGTTGTGGAGTGTCTGTTTCTTCGTCCCTCTCTACTGTGTAACCTAGCCTCCATATATAGCAGCAGCCCGGGTCCTCTTCCCTTATAACAATGGCGGGAAGGGATCCCACAACGGCCAAATTTGAAGGGGGACAGGAGTACATCCCCGCCCCGTCCAAAGGTGGTCTTCGCCTACAAAGTGGCTGTCGATGATGCAGAGGTGGGCTCGGTGATGACATCCGTCCTGCTGGGCTCGTGGTCGCGGTCTCGTTGCACCGGAATGGAAACCTTTGGGGGGCACTTTGTGAACCCGCGTACGTCCTTGCTCCCTTTGCACCAAAGGGGAAACTGCACCGCGTGGCACGCTGGCACCCGCCTGTCCTTCCTTGCGTCGTCCTTGACTCCTGAGGCCGGGTTCTGCATAGAGATCTCCACTGCTCCGGAGGGGGCCTGAGGAGGCCCTCTCCTTGTTGGTCTTGGTGCCGCCTCCCTCGCGAGCTCGGGTCCTCGCGGGGGCCTTGTCTTGAGTGGGGCCGCGCCAGGTTGTGCTTGGATCGCGAGGTGCGCCATGTCCTGGGCCGTCAGCAGGCAGGTCTGGGTACCCCCGTTCCCAGAACGCCGACAAAGGGGGATCGTTTGGAGCGCCGTAGCCGGTAGGTGGCTCTGTGTGCTGAAGCGCTGGCACCCTTCGCACTTGTCGACCAACCGCCTATCCTCCTCTAGGGTCGTCGGCCAGGAGAAACCGTGGCGGAATGCCTTGGCCACCAGGGTCCTCGAGGCGGCATGATGCCCGCACTCACCTTGGGGGATGTCTCGGAGGATTTCTTGCCCCTTCTCCGGCTCGACGCAGCGCTGGAACACGCCGGTTGCGCTGCAATGGACCTGTTTGCAGTTGATGATGCTGTAGGCGGGGGCTCGGCACTAGATTTGTCGGGCCATGGCCTCGTCAGGAGGGAGCTCACCGCGCAGGAGGAAAGTCAGGATGGGCTGGGCCGAGGAGGGGGCCGAGATGGGAGCCGGCTCAAGTTCGGGTTGATGTCCAGGGGCACCCGGAGTCCCCGTGCCCACTGTTGGGACCCCCGGGTCCAGCTCGCAAGTCCCCGGGGCTGGCTCGCCAGTCCCCAGGGTTAAGGCGGTGTAGGGCGCGTCGTCCGTCGTCATGACGGCCGCGGGGTTGGAGCCGGCCGTCGCGGAGGCCTCAGTAGTCGGAGCCGGCTGAAAGGAGGCAACGGTTGGAGCCGGCAAGGTTGGCGGAGTCGCCGGGTCCGATGAAGGGCCAGCGGCGTCAGCCGGCATGAAGATGGACTCCAATTTGGCAGAGGGCTTGATCGACGGTTTGAGTAGTCGCTCGAGGGAGACGCCGGCTGGGATGGCCTGCCGGGTGGAGCCAATTTTTGCTAGCGTATCGGCCGCCTCGTTGTCCGCCCGGGGGACGTGGTGGAACTCGCAGCCCTCGAAGGAGCCAGTGAGCTGTTGGACAAGGAAGAGGTAGCTGGCCATGTTGGCGTCCCTGGCGTCCCATTCGCTAGAGACCTGCTGCACCACGAGGTCCGAGTCGCCGAAACAGAGAATGCGCCGGATGCCAATTTCCTTGGCGAGCAGGAGGCCGTGGATGAACGCCTCGTACTCGGCTACATTGTTGGAGGAGGCGAAGAGGATCTGGAGCGTGTACTTGAGTAGGTCCCCTTTCGGGGACGACAAGACGATGCCAGCTCCCAAGCCGGTCCGCCTCTTCGAGTCGTCAAAATGCATGCGCCAGTGCGTGGAGTCCGGAGGCGGCGGCACGAACTGGGTCTCTGCCAAGTCGATGAGGAAGTCGGCCATCGTCTGCGAATTGATGGCAGTGTGCGGCTCATATCGGATTTTGTAGTCGGCGAGGGTGATGGCCCATTTGGCGATCCGGCCGGTGGCGTCCCGGCCGCCCATGATTTCGTCGAGCGGGGCCGTGCTCACCACGGTGATGGCGTGCTCCTGGATGTACTGCTTGACCTTCTTGGCAGCGAAGTATATGTCGTAGCACATCTTCTGGTAGTGGGGGTAGTTTTGCTTGGAGGCAGATAGCACCTCGCTGAGGTAGTAGACGGGGCGCTGGACCGGCAGCGCCTTGCCCTCCTCCGGACGCTCCACCACCAGGACGAGGCTGATCACGCGTGTGGTCGCCGCGATGTACGCGAGCAAAGGCTCCTTCTCGGCCAGAGCCGCGAGAACGGGTGCGCTGGAGAGAGCGCGCTTGAGGTCGCGGAACGCTTCGTCCGCCTGGTCGGTCCACTCGAACTTGGTCGTCTTCTTCATGAGCTGATAGAGGGGCAGCGCCTTCTCGCCCAGCCGGCTGACGAACTGGCTGAGCGAGGCAAGGCAGCCGGCGAACTTTTGGACGTAGTGGAGCTTGGCCGGCATGTGCATTCGCTCAATGGCCTTGATCTTCTCAGGGTTGGCTTCGATGCCGCGCGCGGACACGAAGAAGCCCAGGAGCTGGCTGTCTGGTACGCCGAAAACACACTTCTCCGGGCTGAGCTGGACCATGTACTCGCGCAGGTTGGAGAAGGTTTCGCGGAGGTCGTCGAGAAGGCTGAAGTGCTTCTTGGTCTTGACGACGATGTCGTCCACATAGACGTGGACGTTCCTGCCGATCTGCGGCAGGAGGCACTTCTGCATGCATCGCTGGAAGGTAGCGCCCGCGTTCTTCAAGCCGAAGGACATGGTGATGTAGCAGTAGGCCCCAAAAGGCGTGATGAAAGAGGTTTTTAGCCGGTTGGCTGGATCCAGCTTGATCTGTTGGTAGCCGAAGTAGGCATCTAGGAAAGACAACAAGTCACAGCCGACCATGGAGTCGATCACTTGATCGATCCGGGGCAGGCCAAAAGGGTCCTTGGGACAGGCCTTGTTCAGGCTGGTGTAGTCGATACACATGCGCCAAGTCTTGTTCTTCTTCAGCACCAGGACTGGGTTGGCCAACCAGTTCGGGTGGAAAACTTCCATGATGAAGCCGGCTGAGAGCATCCGGGCGATCTCTACTCCTATAGTACGCCGATTCTCCTCGGAGAAACGGTGCAGGGGTAGCTTTACCAGTTTCGCATCCGGCCGCACGTGAACCTTGTGCTCGGCGTACTTCCTCGGAACACCCGGCATGTCTTTCGGAGACCATGCAAAGATGTCCCGATTCTCATGGAGGAAGTCCACGAGCCCGCCTTCCTATTTGCTACTGAGGTTGGCGCCAATGGTGACGCACTGCTTGGGGTTGGACGGATCGAGCGGCACCTTCTTGGTGTCCTTGGATGGCTGGAAAGTCGCCTCGCTAGCCGGCTGGGACGGGGGAGTCGGCACGTCCGGCTGCTCGGTGGCCTGGGCCACAAGCCGGTCGAGCTGCCGCTTCTCCTCCGTGATCACCAGAGCCTCGGCCAGCCGGCTATCATCGCGTGTGCACTCGATTGACTTCTTGCAGTCGCCGTTGATGGTGATGATGCCCTTGTGGCCTGGCATCTTGAGCTTGAGGTAGGCGTAGTGGGGCACCGCCATGAACTTGATGAGGGCCGGCCTGCCCAGCAATGCGTGGTAGGGACTGTTGAGGTCCACTACCTCGAACCATATCGGCTCGCGGCGGAAATGCATCTTGTCACTGAAGAGGACGTCGAGTTGGATCTTGCCGATGGGGGAGCAGGACTGTCCTGCCGCGATGCCGTGGAACACCGTCCAGCTCGGCTGCAGGCCATTCTCCTTGAGCCCCAGCTTGAGCAGCGTGTCACGGTAGAGGATGTTGATGTTGCCGCCGCCATCGATCAGCACCCGCGAGAACTGGCAGGTGAGCCTCGTCGAGGCGATAGTGGGATCGAGGACGAGGGCATAGCTGCCGGGGTTCGGCATCACCACCGGATGGTCCGCCCGGCTCTAGGTGACCGGCTTCTCAGACCAGTGCATGAACTGGGGAACCGAGGGCATGGTGGCGTTTAGCTCACGTCGGCACTGATGCTGGCTGTGCTTGTTAGTGCTCTCACTGGTGAAGACAACGTAGGCCCCATCCTGGTCGCGGAACTGGTCGTGAAGGCGGCCATCGTAGGGGGCCTGGGCTGGCGGTGGAGCCGGAACCGGCGTGGACGCTGGAGCCCGGGGAGCCGGAGTGGGAGGAGCCGGGAGGCCCTCGCCCTAGGCGAGCCGCTGGGAGAAGCTGCACTTCCGAAGCGTGTGCCTGGCCGGATTTGTCCCAGAGTGCATTTTGCACGGAGCGTCGAGCATCTACTCGAAAGTGAGCTTGGGCTGCCAGGCCTTCTTGCCGGTCCGCTGGCGCTGGCTGGGTGCCTGGGCGGCCGGCTGCTATTCCTGGATGGTAGCCACCTGCCGGCACCCGTTGCGGGGATCCGGCTGGTCGGGCTTCCGCTTGTTGTTCTGCTGCTGCCGGTTGTCGCGTGCCGGCCGCGAGGGGGCCGGAGGAGGGACGGCCTTACCGGACGCGCTGACCTTGATTCGCATTGCAGAATCAGTGGTGGCATATCTGTCCGCCTTGGCCATAAGATCGGCCAACAAAGTCTGCTCTGAGCACATAAGCTTGTGCTTGAGGAGGGTGCCATCTCGGCAGCCCTTGGAGAAGTACTGGATGGCCTGCACCTCATGCACGCCCTCGCAGGAGTTGCGTAGCTCGGTTCAACGTGTGACGTAGTCACGGAGTGGCTCCTCGGGCCCCTGGACGCACATGGCGAGCTCGCGTGGGCAGGCGGGACGCTTGTAGGTGCCGATGAAGTTGCGAACGAACGCCTCTTCAAAGTCCGTCCAGGCATTGATGCTGTCGGCCGGGAGGCTGTTAAGCCAGGTCCGGGCCGAGCCGATCAACATAAGGGGGACGTAGCGCACGGCCATGCGCTTGTTGCCCCTGGCAATCCCAACTGCGTGGTGTAGTCGATCAGCTAGTCCTCCGGCTTGGCCGCGCCGGTGTACTTCGGTGTGTCGCAGGGGAGCGTGAAGCCGGAAGGAAACGGCTCATTGCGGATCCAGGGGCCGAAACAGGCCAGTCCGATCGGACCCTCCTCCTCCAGGAGGGCAGATTGCGCTAACCGGTCGATGCGGGTTCGGGCGTCGTTCTCGCTCTGCGGAACGCGCGGGCCGAGCCGGGCGGCGAGCTCGGGGTGAACAGTCGGGGTGTGCGAATGCGCGCGCTGCCGCCGCGGGGGCAGGGTATGAGCGCGGCTGCTCCGGCCGCCTCCTGCCGCATCGTCATTGCGCCGGCTCGTGACCGCTGACGGTTCGTTCCCCTATTGGGAACGTCCGTTGCGAGACCCAGCGCCCCGCTGGCCGGAGCCGTGGGGAGAGGAAGCCTGCTGAGCCGTCCGACGCTGGCCGGCAGTCGGCGAAGCGTCCCCTTAAGGGAAGGGCACTTCAGAGCCGGCGTTAGCGCCGTCGAGCCGGGCCTACTGAGCATTGGCTTTGGCGATGAGGTCCTGGACGTGCCGCTCCTGCTGCTCATGTTCTTTGCCCTCTAGGTCGGCCAGGTCGGTGTATGCCACCTGGGCGGCCCTCATGTTGGCCGCCGGCGTGTCGTAGGTGGGGAGCCTGCCAACAAGGATTTCCGCGACCACGCGGCCGCGGTTGCAGACGTCCCCACGTGGGGTTAAGACCGTAGGCGGAGTTGTACTCGCGCTGTGCGGATTCCATCCGATGCTTGGCGGTCGCGAGCGTGCTGCCTCCAGCTCAGCCGTAGCCGGAGCCGGGTTTGTCGTAGGTGCGATGGGGGTGCTGAGGCCCCGAAGCGCAGAGCCGAGGGGGTCGGAGGTGCTGGGGTCGGCAGCCGCGACGGCCGCGCGCGCCTCCGCTCTGGCGCGACCGGTGCTCGTGGAGGAGCCGGTGACCATCACCTCCGCGCGGACGCAGGAGTCGCTAGTGACGCCTGAGGCGATCGTGCCCGCGAGCATGGGCGGCTTGAGGTAGTCTAGAACCTCGCAATGGTACTCATCAGCGGCTGGCTCGACAGCGAGGATCAGCCTACCGAAGCGTTCGGCAAGTGTGGCGACGTCGGACGGAGCGTGGCCGCTGCGCAACTCATCGGAGAGGTCGGCAACGATGCCCGCAGGGCGGGTGAGAACGAGGTTCTGCGCCGCGGGAACGATCCCCATGGGCGTGCAAGTCAGCCCGGACGCGGGACGGCCGGGGGAGTCGGTGAAGGGTCCCGACCGAAGCGTGACTTCGGCCGATGCCGCGGACGGCCCCACAGTGGGCGCCAACTGTCATCGTTTTCTCACGGCAGATGCCATGGGGTGGCTTATCGAGAGTGGTTGGGGCTGAAGGATGCTGGCGGGCTCCGGTAATGGGATTGGGGACAAGCGGTGAGAGTCACGCGATGTACCCAGGTTCGGGGCCCTCCGAGGGAGGTAAGACCCCTAGTCCTGCTAATATGGCTGAAGAACCGAGCGGGTTACAATGGTGCTCCTGGAGCTGTCGGCTAGAGGAGGAATAAGAGGCCTGCCGGCTTTGTTTGCCTTTCTACATGGGTGTGTGCGAGTGTGTGTGTTCTCTCGCATGGGGTGGCTCCGGGGGGCTTTATAGCCAGCCCCCTAGAGTAAAATATACATATACGGCATGGGGGGGGGACCCGACCGGTAGCCTCTCTAGCCGGCCAGGGGGGGCCCGGTTGAAGAGTCTTGTCGTCGGTAGGGCCCACTAGTTGCAGGGTCCCATCAGGAGTTGACGGGATGGCCCACCGGCTGTTCCATCACCATCGGCGCGTGCCTGCTGTGGTACGGGTCGTCCAGCACGGCGTTGTCTTGCGGCAGCCGACCGTGGTCAACGGTACGATCAGTCGCGCTGTAGCCACGCAGGGGCAGGTAATGGAGTGGTTGAAGGCGTGCAGGCACTGTGCCGCCCGCCCGGTCGCAGTCGGCCGGGGTCAGAGGCAATGTTATCTCCACTTTAGCCATGCGGGCGCCGTCCTCCTGTGTGACAGACGCCGCTGTAGCCACGCGTGCCCGTCAAGTCATCGCCCTGTGGGACGTGGTGACATGACGGGCATTGACCCGCCGGCTAGGCGACCTGGCGGCTCTGCCTTGAGCCTGCCGGCTCGTCGCAGTCGGTCTTGCGGAGCTGGACTACCGGGGGAGGCAGCCCGCCGTGTAGTCGATTTTCGAAGAAATGGGTATAAAGTCTGGCCTGAGGCTACCCCGGGGTTATCCCCCTGTCACATTGCCCGACCCATGACTCAGCTTTTGAAGAAGGCCAAAAAGTTCGAATGGACGTCGAAGTGTGAAGGAAGCTTCCAAGAGCTCAAGAAGAGATTGACCACAGCCCCAGTTTTGGCCGCCCCCGATATTCAAAAGGAGTTTGTGATATATTGTGATGCATCGAGAACCGGGCTTGGAGGTGTTCTGATGCAAGAAGGCAAAGTCGTAGCATATCTATCCAGACAGCTATGCCCTCATGAAGACAACTACGCTACCCACGATCTTGAGTTGGCAGCTGTGGTTCATGCCTTAAAGACATGGCGACATTACCTTCTGGAGAAGCGATGTGAGATATACACAGACTACAAGAGTTTGAAGTATATTTTCACTCAAAAAGAATTGAAAATGAGGCAGCGAAGATGGTTGGAGTTGATCAAGGATTATGACCTCAGTGTTCAATACCACCCCGGAAAGGCTAACGTGGTAGCAGACGTCTTAAGCAGGAAGGCTTGTTCCTTGAACACTATGATTAAGGAAAGGCTACCCGCCCTGTATGAAGAGCTTGAAAGCTTCGGCTTGGAACTAGTTGCACCTGAATTCCTAGCCAACCTCGAAGCAAAGCCTGCCTTGATGGATGATATTAAGGAAGCTCAGAAGGGACACGAGAGCATTGAAGGCATCAAGAGGAAGATCAAGGCAGGCAAGGCCCCAGGATTCTTAGTGGATGAGCAAGGAGTTGTATGGTTCGGGAAGCGCATCTGCGTACCCAACAAGATGGAGCTCAAGAATTTGATCTTGCAAGAAGCGCACGACACTCTGTATTCCTTTCAGCCTGGAGGAACCAAGATGTACCAAGACCTCAAAGCAGGATTCTGGTGGCATGGCATGAAATGGGAGATAGGCACCTTTGTTGCTAAGTGTAACATATGCCAGAGAGTCAAAGCTGAGCATCGGTGACCCACTGGACTATTGCAACCTCTCAAAGTGCTTGAATGGAAGTGGGACAAAGTCAGGATGGACTTCATCACTGGCTTGCCTAGGTCAGGCAAAGGACATAATTCCAAATGGGTCATAGTCGATCACGTGACCAAGGTAGCCCATTTCATTCCTGTCAAGACCACCTTTGATGGAAGCCAACTGGCAAACCTCTACATCAACCGCATCGTGAGTCTTCACGGAGTTCCAAAGGAGATTGTGTCAGACCGAGGCACCCAATTCACCTCAAGGTTTTGGAAGAAGTTCCAGGAAGCAAGGGGAACCAAGCTCTCCTTCAGCACTGCTTTTCACCTCCAGACCAGAGGACAAACAGAGCGAGTAAATCAGATACTTGAAGACATGCTTCGTGCTTGTGTTTTAGCATATGGAGCCAAGTGGGAAGATTTCCTACCGTTCGCCGAGTTCTCCTACAACAACAGCTATCAGTCGAGCCTTCAAATGGCACCATTTGAGGTGTTGTATGGACGCAAGTGTCGTACTCCCCTCAACTGGTCGGAGACCGAAGAAGGACTAGTCTTTGCGCCAGACATCCTCTGCGAAGAGGAAGAGCAAGTTCAACTCGTCCGAGAGCGACTCGAGACCGCCAAGACAAGACAGAAGAGCTACGCTGACTCTCACCTCCGAGAAGTGAGCTTCTACAAGGGAGATCATGTCTATCTCTGAGTCACAACTCTAAAAGGGACCAAACGTTTCCATGTCAAAGGAATGCTTGCACCAAGATACATCAGCCCCTTCAAGATCACCGCAAGACGAGGAGAAGTTGCCTATCAGCTAGAGCTACCTTCCGAGCTATCGGATGTGCACAATGTTTTTCACGTCTCACAACTCCGGAAGTGTCTCCAAGTTCCCAACCGCCCCGACCTCTACAAGGACATCGATCATCAAGACATCGACCTTCAGCCAGACCTCACTTATCGCGAGAGGCCAGTTTGTATTCTGGATGAAGCAGAGCGTTGCACCCGAAGCCGTACCATCAAGTACTTCAAGGTCCAATGGAGCAACCACACTGAAGCAGAAGCAACCTGGGAGCACGAAGACTATCTTAGAACTAAGTTCCCTTATCTTTTTAGTGCTTAGCCTAGGAATCTCGGGGATGAGATTCTCCTAAGGGGGGTAGGTCTGTCACACCCTGTGTTTGTATCATCTTTGCTATGCTATGGATTTACAAAATTTGGAACCATTTAAAACTTTTTGAGTGCATGTGCTTGTTTCAATTGTTTGATGCTTGCTTGTTGAATATGTTTTGGCACTCGTAGATTCTTCTCTCCACCTTCACCTTCCTTGATCCAAACATCATGCCCAATGATCATACCATGTGTATAGTACCCAAAACTAATTTTATCAAATATTATTTTGGCCAAAAAGGATTTATTCAAATTAGGTTTTCAAATTGGGTGGATCCTTTGTCCCCAAAGGCTCTATTTGAAACCCACTATATATATGACTTCCCAAGACCACCAAATATTAATTTTAAATATTATTTTGCTATTTTATTTAAAGGCTTTTTCTTAAGGCCAGAAATGTTTTTTCACAGGGAAAAATTATTTAAATGCTTTAAAAATATTTGAGAAAATATAGGGAAACTCAGTGGACATATATTTTCTATATATGAGAGTTCCAACACATGGTCATGTTCAAAATATGGGCAAAACCCTTCAAATCCATTTTCTGCTTAAATCAAGCTTTTGAAATATTTCTATTGGAAATATGCTCAAAAAAATCTAGTAAAATTCTAGCAAGTCAGGCATGATAAATGTCATGATCTTGCAAAGTTTCATCCCAATCCCCATTGATTTGATTCAGCAAAATATCCCAAAACCCTCCCTGTCTAGATTCAAATTTGAACAACTTTACATTGTGAAGTTTCTCCTCTTGATCTCAAAATTTGTGTACATGTTCTAATCCCCAAATAGTGATGCCACACTAAGTGGTGCATCAAGGAGATTAGCTTAGCATGACTAGATCTACATAAACCAGATTTTGTTGATTTCTAGTGTCGGCGTCCTAGGAACAGGGGTACCCTGACTTGCCTGCCTGCGGCTCAAGGCATGGCCCACCTCGACGACCAAGTACGGCCCGACGCGGCCTCACTCAACACAAGGCCCCGCGAGGCCCCGTGCTCGCAGGGGAAAGCAGCGCCAAGACCCGCGAAGAGGCAGTCCCTCCCAGGCCTCCTCCCGAGAGGCGGAGATTCCTATGCAACGCACGGCCTCAGGAGGCCAAGGGTGACGCCAGCCAGGCCAGGCGGGCGCCAGCGTGCCAGAGAGGTCAGTTTCCCCTTTGGTGGAAAGGAGGCAGGGGCGCACGCGAGTTCCCAAAGCACCACCCAAAGGTTTCCACTTCGGTGCAACAAGAGCAAGACCCCAAGCCGAGCCCACCTCTGCAGCACCATTGGCTACTTGCAGGCGAAGACCGCCTTTCATCAGGATAAGATGTACCTCCTGTCCCCTTTCGAATTTTGCCATTGTGGGATCCCTTCCCGCCATTGCGACCAGGGAAGAGGACCCGGGCCACTATAAATAGAAGCTAGGCAGCTCAGTAGAGGGGGACGACACAACCACTCGGAAAACACACCCGCGAGGCAACTCACCACTGTACTAGTTCAACCACAAACCTCCTCGCGAGGAAATCCACCAAAGGCAGGAGTAGGGTGTTACGCTTCGCAGCGGCCCGAATCTGGGTAACTCTCGTGTGCTACCTTCTTCCTCGCCATCGAGCGGGGGTATCGCGTTGTGAGCGTTGTGGGGGGGAAGCTGTTGGAGATCTTCGCACATGCCTCTCGGTTCAAACTCTCTAGGGTTTTGCGAAGCCCGAAATCCGACATTTGGCGCGCCAGGTAGGGGGCGGGTTGGGATCCTCACTCAAGCTTCGTCTCGCCTTCGCTCGGTGCATCCATGGCCAAGGGACGCCGAGCCCGCGCCGAACGACGGACTCCCGCGTTGAACGGGTGACGCCCCCAGACCTCGGCATCCCGCGCTGCCTTGATCTTGCGTCGGAAAGCACCGTCTCCAACCCGGCCTAGGACAGGCACCAAGGGCTGTCGCCCTCGGCAACTGCGCGACGCGCCCTCGCCGCCCTGGCCCTCCCTGGCGTCCACGTCGCGGCATCATTCCCCCGGGATCGCCGCGACCCGGCACGCGGGCGAATCGCGTTCCTCATGGCCCGTGAGCTGCAGCCTTTCCGCATTACTCGCGGATGCTACGACAGCTGGATGTGCCACGCGGCCATGCGCGCCACCACAACCGGTGAGGCCAAGGCTCTTCCCTACTGGACGGCCCAGGAGGCCCGCGCCCATGAAGTCACTCAACCAACCGCTGAGACGATAAGGATGTAAGGACGCATGGGAGAAGCGCGTCACGACCCGCGCCCGCCGGGAGTACGGACCGGCTCATCGGGCACGCAGGAGTTAGCCCCTGGCGCGGACGGGGGCCGACGGGAGCTACCATCCGCGTGGGGTAGGCGCCGCAACGTGACTCCCAGCACACCCGGCGCATCGTGGGAGGGCGCCCGGCGACTCGTCTACACCGACACCCGGGGGCTCGCGCAACTCTACCACGACCATGTTCGCGAGCGCCCGGGGCATGATGGGAACATCACCGACTACCACGACAACAGGAGGAGCGTATGCGACCCCGCGAGCAGCTTTCGTCGGGCCTGGTGAGAACAGCCTCGCGAGGGCAGCTGGCGGGGCCGGCCTCATGAGGGTGCCGGGCACAGGCAGTCCCATGAGGCGTGCCCGATGGAGGGGTGTGTAGGAGATATGCCCTAGAGGCAAGAATAAAGTTATTGATTATCTCCCTGTTCATAATTAGGTTTATGTTCCATGCTATAATTGCTATGGTTCTCGAGTCTACAATAACCACGGGGCTCGAAGGAAGACTCAAATGCACGTGTGGAATAATAAACAGTAAAATGTATTCCTAGTCTGGCCTCTAAGACTAGCTCAAGTGTTGCATGATGGTTCTGTTTTCCTGATCATGGGCATGTCTATGCCAGCAACTTTGAGGGCACAATGTTAGAAGAACATTTGTGTTGAATCGACCCGAATTGATGTTATGCTATGAGATTCATTCGTCACAAGTTAATGGTTAATAACACAGAGATGGTTAATGTTTGCATAATTCCTTAGACCATGAGAGTATCGAGTTTCTTCATGCTTGCTTCATGAACTTTGGGGTTTGTTAAACGTCATCCGTACATGGGTGGCTATTACGGCGGCTTACGGGTTCATGGAAAAGTATGTCAAGTAACTTGATAGCTCAAGATTGGGATTTGCTCCTCCGACGATGGAGAGATATTTCTGGGCCCTCTCGGTGTTACGGTATCCATCATCGTCTGGCCAGACACTTTGTGATTTGATCACGGGGATGCCGGAACATGGGACCGAGAAAAGAGAACAATACCGGTAACGAGGTAACTGGCATAGTGGACAAGTTGTTGATCCACGGGGATGCCAACATGTCTCACCTTGAGTATTTGTAACATATCGCGAAGCAACAGGAATAGCACACGGCAACTGGAGGTTCACTCGAATATTCATTCGTGTGGGTATAGGGGTCAATATGGGTGTCCACGGCTCCGATGTTGATCATTGATCGGAAGGGGTTCTGGGTCATGTCTATACTTCACCGAACCTATAGGGTCACACGCTTAAGGGTCATCTATCTGTTGAATACTAGACAGGGAGTCTGAGAGAAATTCACCGAAAAAAGTTTCGGAGACAACGGAAGAGTTCCGGAGAGAGAACACCGGAAGAGTTTCGGTAAAACCGTAAAGTTGTTTTGGAGTGTACCATAAAGTCAAATTGGTTTCGGCACATGCCTGGAAATTATTGGAAGGTACCAGAATTGTTCCGGTAACTTCTAAGATTTTTCAGAGGCAAAAACCGGAAATGTTCCGGACTGCCGGAACCGCTTTAGTTGCTTTTCACAGATGAAAATCACTAAACCGAAAAGTTGTTTCGGAGTACACCATAAAGTCAAATTGGTTTCGGCACATGCCTGATAATTCTTGGTGGGTGCCAGAATCGTTCTGGAAACTTTCTGGAATTTTCCGGGATGAAAACCGGAAATGTTCCGGAGCTGCCGGAACCGCTTCAGATGCTTTTCACAGATGAAAATCACTAAACCGGAATTATTTCGGATCGCGTTGAAAATTATTTTAGTGGGTACTGGAAATGTTCTAAACCCACATGAATATTTTCAGTTCGAACGGACGCTGAAATATGTCGTCATGAATAGTGAATGTGTTTTTTGGATTACTTTATGGAAAGCCACCTTTTGGGGCTTTACTCACAAATATCTTTAGGGATGAGATGGAAGGATAAGGGCTGCCCACTTGCTTTTACCTTTGTGCCCTTGTGAAGGGCATTTTGGGTATTTCAAGTGTCACCCTACCCCTTGGGTTTTCCTATAAATAGAGGTGGAGATGCACTCTCCACTCTCACTCTTTCTCACATACACATGCCATCTGATGTTATCTGGCTTCTCTCTCCCTCCCAGCAAAATAGTTTCGTAGAGCCAAAAGGCTATCTGGGTTCCGGTGGGAACTAGTTCTGGACGGCGAAGCCCTGCCGGATAGATGACACCGTATGTGTGCAACTCTGTAGAGAGATCGTAATTTCGGTCTTAGTTCGAGAGTACCTCCCGAAGGGCTGTTCGAGTGACTGTCCGAGTTTCGATGGCCCTCCCAAAGGGCTGTCTGTGACACCGTCCGGGGGACTGTGCGACCGCGTCCCGGAGGGCTGTCCGAGGGGCGGATGAGGGTATACATCCTCACGGTTGGGAGGTTGTAAATCCTAGCTGCCGGGATCTGCACCGCCGATCGTCATTGACTCTACTTCCACTGCGCTACGAGTCGGTAACGAAAAGATCAAACCTTGTATGCAGTCTCCATAGTGGTCCTGGGCTGGTGCGTAGGTCGAAATTATTTGTTTTCTGCTGCGTTACCCTACAGGGTGCTACCCGTGGCGAGCGCCTGGGTCCGCGGACCGGGGGTCGCCTGCCCGGAGACGGAGGGTGGAACACACGCCCATGTCCCCAGGCAGTGCAACACCAGCCTGGAGATGGAGGGTGGAACACACGCCCATGTCCTCAGGCTAGGTGCTCCCAACCTGTCGACGGAGGGTGGAACACATGCCCATGTCCTCAGGCCGGGTGCCCCCAGCTAGGGGACGGAGGGTGGAACATACGCCCATGTCCCCTGGCAGGGCGACTCCTGCCCAGAGACGGAGGGTGGAACACACGCCCATGTCTCCGGGCCAGGTTTTGCCCAACCAGTGGCAAGCGCTCACGTACTCACCCATGTCTCCGGGCCCGGTTCGGCCCACCCGGGGACAGGCGGTGGGGTACCTGCGCGGAGCTCCCGGGCACCCCAGCGAGGCATGCTGGGGTACCGCCTTGGGCGTCCGCCTCACACACGACGGAGGGCCCCTGTGCCGAGCCCCGCCTACGGCACGGGGGGCTGCGGCGCCGCTACAACGACGACACCCGTCCCCGGGCTCTGGAGATCCCGAGGCCCTGCTCCGGGATGGGCCCTCCCTACGAAGGGCGTGGGGGGCTCGCCTCATGATCGAGGGCCCGTTCGGGACCCACCCCACGTCGCCGCATCACGCTTGGGGGCTGGGAGCGGGCTCCATGTCAGGGAGGCATGGAGCTCTCAGCGCACCCCCAGGCACAACCCGTGACACTCTCACATAATAATGAGTGGGATGTATACGCCCGGAGCCCCCCGAGGACGCGGAGGGGTTCCATCCCATGCCAAAGTGGAAGCCCCATGCTCCGCGCTGGCGGACATCACCGCCCCCCAATGGCTATGCACACGCAACATGGAAGCCCTACGCTCCGTGCTGGGGAGAAGACGAAGACGAAGATCAGTCTAAATTCCGGACGTGGCCGTTCCTTGCCCAATCTTGTATTCGAATTTTCCATTTTCTGGAATGAAACTTGAAGTTCTTGTGATTTTCTTCTTGAAATAAAAAGGGGGGATCATTCTTTCTGGTAATGATTTCCATTTGGCATCTCGCTTTCTTTGAGAAGTTCGGCAACAGCCGAACCCCTCTGCTCTCGTGATCGACCCGAAGCGGAAGCTAGGCGCGGTGGGTGCGCTATCGCGCATACCCTGCCAAGGCATAAACACTCGAGCGCTCACGAGGCGCGGTCATCCAGACCGACAAGAGCTTTAGGCAAAAACATACAACGTTGTGCACCATTCAACACGGGAGCATCCTCAGAGGTCCCTCCAAAAACACGTTCAAGCCGCCACAGGGCTGCGCTCATGACCCCGACAGACGAACACGAAGACTACTCATGGATACACGCCATTGTCATCGCCAACGTCATCACCACCGCTGCCGGGCTCGCGGCCCCCGGCTCCGCCGTGGTCCTCCGGCTCTTTGGAAGAAAATCCCGTGATCAAGTCCTCCATGTGGTCCTCCACCCACCTGGCGAGGGCGCCTTGGATCACTTCAGGCACCGGGGCAAGCACCGCCCCGAAGTCGAAGTGCGGATCGAGGCGAAGGAGGTGGCTGAAGACGTGCGAGGCCGCTCGCGCAAGGAGATCACGAAGCTTCTCCTCCACGAGCTCGCGGATCTTCTCTGCACCCCCCTCAAGACACACCACGACCCTGGAGAAGAAGCCCAGGTACCCCGCGTCGTCAGGAACCAGGGGGCTCAAGACGCTCGTACCACAGATGTCGCTCAAGGCCTGGTTGGCCCTCTTCTAGAGGGACTGGAACATCTGGGAGCGCGTATGCTGGAGGCCACGGGCACGATCCGCTTCGTCTGAAGCCTTCTCAGCAGGGGAAAAGCTAGCTCGGCCTCGGCAGCAGCCTGGGCATCCATCGCGGCTTGCCGACGTCGCTCCTCTTGATCTAACCTTTTCTTGAGGACATTGACCTCGCTTTTCAGGTCGTCGCGACGCTTGCAGTAACGGGACCCTTGGAGCTTCAACTTCGCGCGCTAGTCCTAGAGGAGGGAACGCCAAACCTCCGCCACCTTGTCGTCGACCTCCTCCTAAAGTTTCGCCTCGAGGGAGGCTAGGGAGTCCTCGGCGAGGGACACCTGGTGTTCCCTCACCTCCAGCCTCTCGCGCTCCAGACTCTGCTCCAGCGCTTCCACCGCAGCGCCTCTTCGGGCATGCAAGACCCCGTACCGCCGGCGCGCAGTGCGGTCATCATGGCGTCAAGGGCGGCCCTGTGCACCTGGATTCGCCTTTCAAGGGCGGCGTTGGTGGCTTCAAGATCCTCCAGGCATTCCTCCGAGGCGTTGCGTCGGTAGTCGGGGGCGTGGGCCTCTGCGAGGGCATGGTCATGGGCCTCCCTCGCCGCGGCAAGGGACCCCTCGGCGATGGCGTGGGCGCGCTCATGCTACAGGCGGCCGAGGTTGACGGCGACCTCAAGACGATGCCACTCGCGCGCAAGGCGCTGGCGCTCTGCCTCGAGACGAGCGTCGGCGGTGATGAGCTCCGTCCCCAGGCGCCCCAGCGCGTTCGCCGCGGTTTGGAGCAAACCGTGCCGCACGGCGCTCCGGTCGCATGCGACCTCGAGGGCACATCCGGGATCTCCGCCTTTCCCTGGGCCGGTCGAGAGGGCACGCGAGGGGCCGCCCAGCCATGACGCACGTGCAGGGGCTAGGGGCTCCTCTCCTCTTGCCCTGGGCGGAGGCCGCGCCCTGCGGAGGTCCGAGTCGTCGCTCGGGGAAGGCCCTGGGGCACCGCACGGCTGGTTCCTAGCAAAGACCATCAGCGGAGGATGTAGCCCCATCCCTGCGAAGTGGGGGCCAGGCACGAAGAAGTTCGCGGGGAACTCACGCACAAGACCCCGCGAGGGGCGCGCAAGCTTGGGCCCGGCGCCTCACCGCGAGGGGCCTCGAGGACTGCAGGCGCCATGGCCATGATGGGACCAGTGGCCTCAGGAGGCGGCTGCGATGTCGCGCCTTCTTCTTCAACGGAGGGGAACCTGCGAAACAGAGGTTCAGGACGAATACGCCAAGGAAGACTGAGGGTGCTCAGACACTTACTCGTCCAAGGCGACCCACTTCCTCTTCATCGGCACCCACGGCGACGGGCGGTGGCTGCCCCCGAGCCTCTTCCTCTTCCGGCGAGCGTGGGGCCCGCGTGCGGTATGCCGGCTTTTGACCCCAGGCATCCGGTGGCAAAGATCACGGCCACCTCGGTCGTCGGGGCGTCACCTTCGTTTCCGGGCATGGCCTCGGCGACAGCCCGAGGGGTGGGCGACGTAGGGCGCTTCTCCATGGCCGAAGGGGGAGTCACGGCCCTTGCACCTTCAGGACCCCTTGGCCTCGAAGCCATCGCTGAGGGATCATCCCGGGGGCCCACCTTCACCAAGGGGAGGAGCCCCCACTCCTCGAAACGCGGCATCCTCCCAGCAAGGGCCTCCCCGTCCGGGCGGTTGTATAGTGGAAGGCCATTCCGGGGAAGCTCGTCCGGATCCCCGCCGGTTAGGCGGCGGAGTAGCTCGCGCAGCGCGCTGGGAAGAAGAGAGGGTACATGGAGCCGCATGGGGTGGCAAGGGCCCGAGAAGGTCCACATCGGGCGGGAATTGCGTTGGAGGGGAGCAATTCGCTGACAGGAGAACTCCCGCACCACCATCGCCATCGTCACGCCAGCCCCCCTCAGTTCCGCCAGCCTGACCACGACGGGCGCAAGCCGAGGGTCGTCAAGCTCCTCGTTCCCCCACCAAGGGTTTGGCTCTATAGGAACCAACGGGGGTTGGAGCAAGAAGCCGGCCACGCCAGCATCTACATACACCCACTACCTCTGGAAACTTCCGCGTTCGGTGAAAGCCGGACGTCGGGGGCCCCGCTGGCCGTCGCATCAGCGGCCCGCAGGGACACGCACCCAGAACAGTGCCCCCCGGGGTTCAACCGGAGGGAAAAGAAGTGGCGAAGCAGGCCCACAGAAGGGGAGACACCAATGAAGGCTTCACACAGGAACGTGAAGCCGGAAATGAGGACGATGGAGCCAGGGTCGAGATGAAGCGCATGAATCTGGTAGTGCGTGAGCATGGCCGAAAAGAAGTCCGAGAATGGCAGCAGCAAGCCGTAGAGGAGGGTGTGGGGATGAAGGGGGATAGAGGTGGCCTCCAGCTCGGCTTGGGGGCGCGAGCCCTGCCAGATCTTGGTCGCCCCCCACTCGTTGGAGCCGGCGGCGACCGCTAGGCGGACCTTCTCCAACCCCCCAAGGTTGACCACCAAGGATTGGCCTAACGCGGGCCCTGGCGTCGGCGCTGGTTCCGGCGCCTTTGAGGCCTCGCCCCCTCTCTTCTGGGGAGCCATGGCAGGTGGCCGAGACGGACGGACGAGGGGATCGGCGAAAAATGAGTGAGCTGGGGAAGGAGGGAGACTGGCCACCGGATTGATGGGGAACAGTGATGGCTCGGAGGAGTGCACCTGACGGTCTGTCAGCCAGGGCAGTCGCCGAGGCAGCGCAAAGGGAGTAGGCATCCGCATCTCGCTATGTGCCACGCGTCAAGTTGGGCCCACAGGCGGTTGGGGCCCGCAGCGCTTCGGGCCACCCTCCGTGGCTTCACCCCGAAGCTAGACCGAGCACGCCTTGGGCCCGGGGGATACTGTCGGTGTCCTGGGAACGGGGGTACCCAGACTTGCCTGCCTGTGGCCGAAGGTGTGGCCCACCTCGACGACCAAGTACGGCCCGACGCAGCCTCACTCAACACAAGGCCCTCGCGAGGCCCCGTGCTCGCGGGGGAAAGCAGCGCCAAGACCCGCAGGGAGGCAGGCCCCACCAGGCCTCCTCCCGAGCGGCAGAGATTCCTATGCAACGCACGGCCTCAGGAGGCCAAGGGTGACACCAGCCAGGCCAGGCGGGCGCCAACGCGCCAGAGAGGAGAGTTTCCCCTTTGTTGCAAAGGAGGCAGGGGCGCACGCGAGTTCCCAAAGCGCCACCCAAAGGTTTCCACTTCGGTGCAACAAGACCAAGACCCCAAGCCCCGAGGATGGACGTCATCACCGAGCCCACCTCTGCATCACCATCGGCTACTTTGCAGGCGAAGACCGCCTTTCATCAGGATAAGATGTACCTCCTGTCCCATTTCGAATTTGGCCGTTGTGTGATCCCTTCCCACCATTGCGACCAGGGAAGACGAACCGGGCCGCTATAAATAGAAGCTAGGCAGCTCAGTAGAGGGGGATGACACAACCACTCGGAAAACACACCCGCGAGGCAACTCACCACTGTACTAGTTCATCCACAAACCTCCTCGCGAGGCAATCCCCTGTAACACCCCAAAAATTTAATCATGTTTTATTAATTAAAATTTTGCCAGGAATATTTATTTGTCTATTTTCTGGATTTTTTTAAATTCCAGAACAACTCTTTTGCTCTGAATTACAAAATTCTTCCCTCGTATCTGGAACTTTTGAATAAAGTTATGGGTCATGAATATTTAATTAAAACATTTCATTTCAATTAGTAAAACCAGTGGAATTATTTTTATAATAAAACTTGCCAAGTTTAATTTCCTTTTAATAGCATTTTCACTCTTTTAAAGGAACTCCATTACACTACAACCCTTTTATATATTAATTTAAAAATTCCACAAAAATTTCTAGATGACATGTGATGTCCCTGGATCACTTTTATGCAAAAACTCATCTTGGTGCTTTGTAAAATTTGAGCAAACCATTCACATTTGTATTCTGGTCCAGTTTGATGATTTGTACTGCAACCCTACTTTATATTACTCCAATGACCTTGAGATTGTTCCTTCTTGTAGTTAACCCTATCAAACTCTTAATCCCAAGAGTTTAGACTCATTGGAATATTATAAGCCCATGCAATAATGCCCTCTAGTTTCTGTCCAGAAATGGTTTTCTCAAAAATTTGCACTAGGGAGTTTTTGATTTTGACAATATAACCTTGCCATCATGTTGTGCATATAAGGAGACCACAACCTGGAAATTTTGGTGGCCAGCAAGGTTTTCTAGATGCACTTGGCATTCTGTCGAGCACCTTGTGTGACTAGCCAGAATTGGCATGGTGCTATAATTGCATTAGGATATTACTTAACTGGCCAAACCAGCATGTCTCTTAGCTCCCCTGTACCCAGTATCATAGGCCTGTTAAGTTTCATTGGCATTAGAGAAGTTTTGCACACAATGACATTTTGTCGAACACATGGCGCGCGTGTCCAGAGCGCGGCCAAAGCGCACGTTTTGCACGCGCGTGCAACCGAGCCGCCGCAGTCTCCTAGCTCCGCGTCCCTGGCCCCTGCTCGCCGGGCAGAGCCATGCCGCGCCCCCTCCGAGCCGCTGGAGCCGCCCCGACCGCCCCCTGGCACCGTGCAGCGCCGCCGACAGAAGCCCCTGGCGGCTAGCCTACGGCCGCGTCCCCGCCCTGCCATGGCCGGCGCCGCCCGAGCCACCCCCGCACGCCAGTTAACCCCCTGGAGCAGCGCCGTAGTCGTCCGCTAGCTCCTGTCGCCAGACAGTATCGCCACGTCACCCCCTAGCAATAGTGGCGGCGAGCCGCCGAGCTTATCCACGGCCGCGACGGAACCGACCTCGGCCATCTATAAATAGGCCTCCTCGAGCGCTTCCAGCCACCTAGATCAACTTCCCCACCCTCTCTAAGCCCCCTCGAAGAGCAGGAGCAACCCGAGCGGTCATCTTCCCCGTCTCCGGCCAAGGCAAACGCCGCCACCCCCTCAGAATAATCCAAAGCCACCAAGGCCTCCCCGCCTTCCTCTCTGCTGCTAGAAACCTCTCTGACCCAACACTACCCCATTTCCCCTTCCAATTCCTCTCAAGCTAACCGGTGGGTAGAAGCCCCTTCTTTGCCGAGGCTCTCCTCCGCCATTGCTGTAGTGATGCTCTACCTAGAGCTCCCCGACGATACCCTCCAACTCCGTGAGCTTCGTTTCATTCCCCTGAGCACGCCGGTATGCTGAGCGCCGAAAACGATGCCTCCTAGCGCCGGCAATCGTCGCCGGGATCGGCCCTCTGCTCTCTGTCCAGGCGCGAGGTTGGGGAGACGAACCCGACATGTGGGTCCCACCTGTCAGTGAGCCAGCCCTTGCCTCCAGTGGCGCAGCCCCACCAAAACGTTTCCCTCTGAGGGAAGGCGTATTCCTGTAAGTACGCTTTCGTTTTCAAAAGACGTATCCATTCCGAAGTGTTTTCTTTTATATGTTTCAGTTAAAAACAGAACTTTGACCAATCTTTGACTGGTCATAACTTTTAAAATAAAACTCCAAATGATTTGGTTCTTTTTCCTACCTCTCGCAAATTTCACCTAGTTTATTTTCGGATTTATTTGAAAAATATTTAAGATAACTTTTTGTACTATTTTTGAATTGCGCTTTGATTCGAATATTTTCAAAATAGGAAATGGGAGAAGAAGTAAACTTTCAAAAGTTTTGTGATGCACCCTACCTGTCACGCCCAAAATGCGATCATATCCTTATTTTGGAATGAGGGCCTCGACAGGGATAGAAGCGCATTTCGTCGTTTCGCAAGAATGGATATCATTACAAGTACATGTAAAGAAGAGATGAGTATATGGAATTGGCTTACACTCGCCACAAGCTACATCAATAACACATCAATACAACAACATATCCATCCATCATACAGAAGAGCAGGGTCCGACTACGGATGAAAACAAATGATAAAAATGACATCCATCCTTGCTATCCCAGGCTGCCGCCTGGAACCCATCCTAGATCGATGAAGAAGAAGAAGAAGAACTCCAAATCAAACAAAGCATCGCGCTCACGTCGTATCATCGCATTACCTGTACCTGCAACTGTTGTTGTAGTAATCTGTGAGCCACAGGGACTCAGCAATCTCATTTCCAAGGGTATCAAGACTATTAAAGCTTAATGGGCGAGGTATGGTTAAGTGGTGAGGCTGCAGCAAGCACTAAGCATTTATTTGAGTGGCTAACTTACGAGTACAAGAATAAAGGGGGGTGATTGTCGAATAACGGACGTGATCTAGTAATGATCTCTAAGAGATCCTGAACACCTACTTACGTCAATCATAACCCCACCGTGTTCTCTCTCGGATAAGGACTCACGAGAAGAGACAGTCACGGTTGCGCACACAGTTGGTGTATTTTATTTGAGTTTACTTCAAGTTTTCTATGACCGGGTGTTAAACAAAGTTTCCAAGTTGCCACGTAACCGCGGGCACGGCTTTCCGAAAGATTTAACCCTGCAGGGGTGCTTCAACTCATCCATCACAAACTAACCACACGCAGCGGGAATAACCTCGACCACGAATCTCGTGATCTTCCTAGGCAATTCTATAGGAAAACCGCAACCTCGAGATAGCCCAAAGTATTCTCGAAATTCCTCGCACAAGACGTTCGAGAAAGGTAAAACAAATCCAGCAAGGCCGCCCGGCGTGTCGACGATCCCGATAGGAGCCGCGTATCTCGTTCTCAGGACACGACGGATTGTCCAAACTTCCGGTAGGCCAATCACAGAGTTGCCCCTGGCGGCCACCGGCGGTTGACAGGTTGGACCAACACTCATGAGGAGCACTGGCCCGGGTTGTTGATTAAAGATCCTCGGGTTAATTACTCCCTATGCAGGTTTATTAGTTATTAGGCAAATGTAGTACCAATGTTGGGCCTTGCCAGACAAGTTTTATCCTAAAACGAAAATCAAGGGGGTCCCCATAACAACCCCGAGCATGTTAGGAGCGCTCAATTATGGAACATAACACCGGTACACAAGTAACTAAGGCGGCAAGAGTGGAACAAAACACCGAGCAAAAGGCCAAGCCTTCCACCCTTTACCAAGTATATATGTGCATTAAATTAAATAGCAATAATATTGTGATATAACAAAAAAATCCATGTTGGCACATGGAAACATTGCACCTGCAACTAGCAACGCTATAAGAAGGGCTGAGCAAGCAGTAACATAGCCAAACAATGTTTGCCGGGATGTGGAGAGGTAAGAGGATTTTCATGGCAATTTGGGAGGCTTGACATACAAGTGGTAGGTAGCGAGACAGCGATAGAAATGAGACATCTAGCATGGCAATGATAGTAATGGTATCCAGGGAAATGATCATCTTGCCTGAAATCCCGCTTGGAAGAAGAACGAATCCGAGAAGTAGACGAACCAACGTAGTCGAACGAATCCTCACACTCCGAAGCAGTTTCGGAACTCTATCGAGAAGAAGCAATCCGGAAACAACAATCAACACATGATAAACACCACAACATATGCATGGCATGATGCACATCAAATATGATGCACGTTATGCATGACATGGCAAATCACAACAATCAACTTCTACACATTAAGTGAAGCTCAATATGCAACGAGTTACATATTGACGAAACTCCACGTTCGAATCATTTAGTTCCTCTCGTTTATTTACATGACACGTTTAAATGTTGTTAACATGGCAAGAGGTGAGGCTTAAGTCAACTAGACATCTAGTCATGTTAAATGAGGTCGGAAACAACATATAGCATTTCCGAAACAACCCCATATGGTAATTTCGAAATTGGTCCAGATCTGAACTAATCAGGTTTTATATTTATTAAACATGGAAATAAAGGGCACAATGCAATTCTACACGTCATTCTAGTTGATTTACATATATGGAACATCTCAAACGGAGCTACGGTCTAAAAGATATGACCAACGCAAGATAATATGTCATGAATGCAAAATGCATGCAAACACCCACCACAAACATGTTAAATCATGTATGCAACAAGATATTATGAAACTACATGAGATTCTAGTCAAGTTTCATATGCAACATGCTCAAAACGGAGCTACGGTTCAACAAATACAACCAACACAAGTTTTAGTTGAAATCTGCCCAAAACAGCAAGATAGCATTTTGCACACATGAAAACAACAAGTTACACTATTCTAAAATGCACAATCTAAGTATGGGGCAGTAGCATATGACACACACATCATTTCATCTTCACATATCATACTTAAAATAGTTATGGAACACATGGTACGAAGCTCACAATATGACAACAAAATATAGCAGATTAGGACTTTGTGAAAATAACAGGTTTTTGCATAGCAGATTTTCATGGAGGCATATTGGCAGCAGTAAAACTATATGCTACAGGGCATATTATGACATGAAAATCTACAGCATGGTAGAGGGCATGATGCACTACAATTCATTACATTATGGCAACATCAAATTATGCTCAGATTCATGGCAACCATCAACACAACTTGGCATATTGAAGAAATCAGATTTTCAGACTTAGTGAAAATTAGGCTATTCCTGAGCAGCAGTTTTTAACAGATTGACATATTGGACAGCAGCTTTAATTATGATGCAAAACCTATTCATGCAAACCATTGGCGCAACATGATAGAGCATAACATGCTTAACAAAAGACTCCATGGTGGCATCACCAAAAGACTCCTAGAACACTAGCAGTTCACATGGCAACATAGCAATAAAATAACAGATTTCCAGACTTAGAAATATTTTGGACCCTCAAAACAACAGATTTTTATATCATGTTGGCAACAAGAAAACAACACATAAACATGCATTTCTATGACAAACAAAAATACCAGGGCCTAGCACACATGTCCAAGGGCATGTCTCATGTTCAAAATTATTTCATATGATGCACGGATTAAATCCCACAAAATAGACAAATGGGCATCATGGCAAAAATAACATGCTCACGAACTTCCTCCAATGACAAAACTAAATGCACAGTTAAATTCTATGGATTTTTCTACCCCGAAAACACATATAATATGCATAGGTTCATGTAGGGAAATATGTCACAATTAATTACGCAAGTTAATGGAATACCCCCTTTTAGCAATTATAAATGCAAGTTAAATGCAAAATTTCAATGAACAGGTTTGTCATGCATGAAAATGCGATGCCGATAATATGAACATTTTTAATATATGGTTGGATTAATTCCAATGCTTGGTTAAATAAATATGACAATGCAAATTAATGGCAATTATGCAAAATGATGCAAACAGCGAGCTTAGGTTTTTTATCGTGGATGAAAATGGCATATTGTTAATCTACACATTTTTCTGAGCATTTTACATATATAAAACATCTTATTACGCCGCACGGTTTATTATAAATGGACATGTTAAAATCGTGGCAAAATCTGTTATTAAGAAATGCATTGGACAATTGCTAAATTCGCTAGGACCGGAAAAAAATAGAACGGGCCACATCTGGAGCTATTGGGCTGAACAGGATGGCGCGCGAGATAACAAAGCTATGCACGGGGCGAGGGGGAAAAGCTCACCAAATGGGCCACGGCCCGAGGTCGGTGGAGCTGGCGCGAGGGAGCTGGGCCGGCGCTAGCGTGGAGGCCCACGCGAGCGTGCGCTGCACGCGAGCGAGCGGGAGGCTCGACCCGACGTGTTCCTCGCGCAGGAGACGAACGGCGGCGGCGGCGGCGGCGGGACCTGTGGCGGCTGGCGCAGCACTGCAGCAGGTCGGGGAACCACTCGGGGCGCGAGAGGGCGGCGGATCCGGGTGCAGCCTGCCCAGATCTGGCCAGAGACGGGGACGGCGGGGTTCCGGGCCAGCAGCGCGGCTCCATGGCGAGGCGAGCTCCGGCGCCGCGGGTCCTTCTACAAACGGCGGCGACGCAGAGGAGGTCTCCGACGGCGGCGGTTCCGGGGTGGGGTCGTTCGGCAAGCGACGCTGAGGCGGCGGGGTCGGCGATCCGGCGGCGGGGCGAGGGAACGGCTCCGGCGAGCTACGGGAGCCTGGTGGCTTAGGGGCAAGGCAAGCACGAGCGGCGGCGCGGCTCCCCTCGGGCCCGGTTCGGCCCGGGGCGGGCCGCAGATGGGCTCGGGCGGGCTGCGGCACCAGGGAGGAGAGAGGAGGCGCGGTGGAGGCTGGGCGGCGCGGTTTTCGAGGCGAGGCTAGGGTTTCCTAATTGGGAGGGATTGCCCTTCCTTTTATAGCAGGGATTTAGGGTTAGGGGGACTTTAGTCCGGTTTTTGACCCTCCGATCGAAATCGGACGGCTCCGGTCGCGGGTAGGGGCTAGGAGGGGCTTGGGCCGTGAAGAAGAGGCTAGGTAGGGAAGAGAGGGAATATGGTGGCCCGTGACAGAGTTTTCAACACCGAAAACGTCCGACGAATAACCCGATGACGGTGCCGCTACGGTCGACCGTTCGGATATCAAACGACCTCTGATTGTGATGAAACTTGGCAGACCGTCTACCTACATTATAACCTTTACCGCACGCCAACTTTCGACCCAACCCGAGAATATTTTATACGCACTTTTAAAACAACATTTTATTGATGCCGCGGGCGCGTGCGAGTGTGGTTGGTCTCGAAACGGTCGTCGACGAGAACGGGGAGAACCGGCAACTACGAACGGATGCAAGTTTTCGAAAACGAGTGACGATGCTATGCAGATGATGCGAATGATGCGATAATGAATGCGACAATAAAACGAATCACATGACGAGAATGGAAATAAAAGGCGAATCTTCTGGAGCGTCGGTCCCGGGCTGTTACACTATCCCTCCACACATTTAAGGCAAGCATTCTGAACCTTGGTATAGTATTTTTTGTGTGATGTTTGGTGTAACGAATAAAACTACAACACTAAGTTGACATGAAGTACGCGTTATTTCATGTGAAGGTGTGATCAAGCTTGCAAATGCATGATGAGGATTTCTTGCTAATGAACTTGAGATGGTTGTGGCAGTAGTCACCACCTTGTGCCACTCATGCCTATCGGAAGGAATCCGGGAGAAGCCTCTATCTCAGGTTGACACGAGCTTGGTGCTGACATCTCGTTGGAGCGAGAATGGTCAGTGAGGCATGATGGAGTGTGATGAGTGGTGATTCTGTCATATATTGTGATAAATATGTGTTGTGCTAATCATGCAGGGAACACTTAAATCTCCTGAGTCGACCATAGATCGAGTCTTGTTGCAGTACCCCCCATACTTGTTTCGTACTACCACTTGTCCCTATCACAGGTAGGTGTCGGCGTTCTGGGAATGGGGGTACCCAGACCTGCTTGCCTGCGGCCCATGGCATGGCCCACTTCGTCAAACAACACAGCCGGGCGCGGCCCCATTGAAGACAAGGCCCTCGCGAGGGCCCAAGCCTCGCGAGGAGGAGCAGCATCAAGGCCGGCAAGGGACGGGCCTCCCCATGCCCCCTCCGGAGCGACGGAGATCTCTACACAAGGCCCCGCCTCAGGAGTCAAAGATGACGCCAGAAAGGGCAGGCGAGTGCCAGCGTGCCAGGCGGCAGAGTTTCCGCTTTGGTGCAAAGGGGGCAAGGACGTACGCGGGTTCCCAAAGCACCCCCCAAAGGTTTCCATTCTGGTGCAACAAGACCACAACCACCAGCTCCGCAGGAAGGACGTCATCGCTGAGCCCGTCCCTGCGCGGTCGACAGCTACTTTGCAGGCGAAGACCGCCTTTGGGCAGGACGAGCACGAACCCCTGTCCGACTTAAAAATTGGCCGTTGTGGGATCCCTTCCCGCCATAGCGATAAGGGAAGAGGACCCGGGCCACCGCTATAGATAGAGGGCAGGTTCTTGAAGGAGTTGGGAGCCACCAGGCCGCGCGCCTTGGGGCTTGCCCAGCTATCTACGGCCGTGACACTCTCACGTAATAATGAGTGGGCTGTATATGCCCGGAGCCCCCCGAGGACGCGGAGGGGTTCCTACCACGCAATGTGGCAACCACAGCACGGTGCTGGCAGAGAAGACAACACTGCCCATCAATGGCTATGCCCATGCAACGTGGATGCCCTACTCTCAGCGCTAGGGGAAGACGAAGACTAGGCTAGGGGCCGGACGCGGCATTTGCTTGCTTCTTCTTGGTGTTCAAGTTGCCATTTTTTGGAATGAAGTCAGAGGACTTCGAAACTCTATGTTTAAAACAAAAAAGGGGCCGGAACTTTTCTCTCTGATTTCTCTCGTTTTGCCAAACTCGGATTCTTTCTTTCTGGATGTTGTTTCGCAAGGGGCCAAATGCCCCGCTCCGCCTCAAGGGCATGCATCTTTTGGCCGTCTACCCCCGCTCGGGGGCTCAGACCCCAGCATGGAATCCAGAGAGGCCCCAGGGCTTCCCGAGGCGGCAGCCGGTAGGACGGAATGGGGGATCGCGTGAGCGTCAAAGGGGGGTCCTGAGCATCACGCCTCAGGAACCTTACTGGTCATATAGCCACTCGTCTCCCTAGGCGTCGTCCTTGGTAATCCGGTCGGCGTCAAGGGTGATGGGGCCTGACCCCATGGTTGCGTCCTGGTTATCCGGTCATACATTGCGGTGGACGGGAAATGCGCGGGACTAGGACCTGACGACGTAGGGTGGCTTGAGCGTCAGAAAGGGGGCTCCTGAGCCTCACGCCTCAGGAGCCTTACCGGTCATATAGCCACTCGTCCCCTTGACGTCGTCCTTGGTGATCCGGTCGGCGTCAAGGGTGTCGGGGCCAGACCCCGTGATTGCGTGCTGGTGATTCAGCCGTGTATTACGATGTTCTGGAAATGTGCGGGACTGGGTCCTGTAGGCGCAGAGTGCCGAAAGGGCTCCCAAACCGTCCCACGAACAAGGAGGGAGTGACTCAGGAGGAGTTACGAATGAGGCCGTTGCCACCCCATGAGCTAAGTACACTGTGAAACCGAGCAAGGGCCTCCTGGCCTCATATCGACCCAAGGTGGGAGTAAGAGTTGCGCGTACTAACGTGAGGATGCAGGTATTACGGACCAAGTCACGGTAAGCAGCAAGGCCACCGACCAGGCGAACGGTGGCGCAAGCAGCACCTCGAGAGAAGACACCTCGCGAGGACTCTGACGGCCACTGTCACCGGGCCACGGCGGAACTAGCAACAAGCCCCGCGCGAGGAAGCTAAGCTACGACAACGGCAAGCGAACGACCAGCGGTTCAAGGAAGGAAGGTAAAAAGGCGAAGGTAACACGCAAAAGATTAACGCCCATGAGGGCAGAGTTCTTCTTCAAACGTTACAGGAACCGGGGAGGAGAAACAGAGGACGCCTAAGAGGAGAAGCCGCCGTCGCCGGCCGGCTCGGCATCGGAGCCGTCCTCCTCGCTGGAGGCGGGCACCTGTATCAACCTCTCCACCATGGCCTCCATGCGCGGGCGCACCTCGTCCCGAAGGGGCCGCTGGAGCTCGTCAGGCGCCGGCTCCCCGATGCGCCGGAGGTCGAGCTGCGGGGCGAGACGGCGCGGGTTGGAGAAGACGAGCGTCAAGGCGAGGTTCAGAAGGTCGCGCGCGTCGGACACGATGTCCGCGTCCACGCGGGAGACGCTGGTCTCCAGCGCCTCCACCACCTTCTGGAAGAAGTCAAGGTAGCCCCCGTCGCCGCGCACGTTCGGCAACGTGGGGGCATCCCCAACGAACCGGCTAACCGCGCCGGCTGCGCGGCTGGCGATGCCCAGGAACCGCTTGGCGCGCTGGCATTCCAGTAGACTGGAGTGCGCCGCCTCGTCCTGGGTGGCCTGGACAGTGTCAGCCGCCTCCTGGACCTGGGTCTGAAGAGACGCAAGCTCCGCCCTGGCCTCCGCTTCGCCCCGGAGGGCGGCTTGGAAGGCGGCCTCGGCAGTCGCCAGCCAGGCCCGCAGCGTCTCCACCTCCTCCTGAAGCTCGCCAAGCTTGCACTTCTTGGCCGCAGGCGCCCTGAAAAAAAGAGAGGATCATGCTCGAATCGGCGGGCGAAGCGGCTAAGGAAAAGGGAGGCAACGGAATACTCACTCATCGACCAGGGCCCTGGGGCGGTGAACTTGCGCCGTCCCTGAGGGCCCCCCACCACTGCCTCCGGAGGAGGACGGGAGAGCCGGCGGAGCCGCGTTCTTCCCTCCACCAGAACCGCTCCCTCCGGACGCCATGAAGGACGAGAAGATGGGAAGGAGAGAGGGTTTTCTTGGCGGAGTGAAGGACACAAGAAGAAGCCTCAAGACTGCAATGCCCTCCCCTTGCCATGGGCGGGGCGGATTTATAGGCGTAACCACAGCCGCCAAGCGTCGTGGGAGGGCAGGCGTCGTGCGCCTCTCGGGCGACGCGAGGTGGTTCGATTAGTGCAATACCATCCACGTCGCCTCCCCTGCCAACTGAAGGGTCACATCCGCGTGGCCCGAGGGGAGGAGGCCCGAAGCAGTGGCAACATTCAATAAGAAGCAATGTTGGCCGGCGCAGCACCCAGGTGTCGTGTCAGTTTGACCGGAAGCGGTTCCAGACGCCTCGGGGAGCGGAGGCGTCGCCGCCCGGGAATTCGACGTGTGTAAAGCCTGGCCCGCAGGCAATTGGGGCCCGTGGCGCTTCGGGCCGTCCTCAAGGCTTTGCCCGGAGGCCAGCTCGAGCGCGCCTTGGGCCCGGGGGCTAGTGTCGGCGTTCTAGGAACGGGGGTACCCAGACCTGCCTGCTTGCGGCCCAGGGCATGGCCCACTTCGTCAAACAACACAGCCGGGCGCGGCCCCACTGAAGACAAGGCCCTCGTGAGGGCCCAAGCCTCGCGAGGAGGAGCAACATCAAGGCTGGCAAGGGACGGGCCTCCCCATGCCCCCTCCGGACCGGCGGAGATCTCTACGCAAGGCCCGGCGTGAGGAGTCAAAGATGACGCCAGAAAGGGCAGGCGAGCGCCAGCGTGCCAGGCGGCACAGTTTCCCCTTTGGTGCAAAGGGGGCAAGGACGTACGTGGGTTCCCAAAGCACCCCCCAAAGGTTTCCTTTCCGGTGCAACAAGACCACAACCACCAGCTTCACAGGACGGACGTCATCGCTGAGCCCGTCCCTGCGCCGTCGACAGCTACTTTGCAGGCGAAGACCGCCTTTGGGCAGGACGAGCACGAACCCCTGTCCCCCTTCAAATTTGGCTGTTGTGGGATCCCTTCCCGCCATAGTGATAAGGGAAGAGGTCCCGGGCCGCCGCTATATATAGAGGGCAGGCTACATCGTAGGAGGGGGATCCATTCCACCACTCATCCACCACCGAGCCACAGAGGGCCTCGAACACCACTGGAGAGCCCTCAGGAGGCCCAGAAACACTGTAGTAGTTCATCCACTCCACCTCCTCGAGAGGCAATCCACCAAAGCAGGAGTAGGGTATTACGCTTCGCAGCGCCCCGAACCTGGGTAAACTGTCGTGTTCGTCTTCTTCCTCGTCATCGTGCGAGTTCGTTGGTGTGTTCATCGAGTAGCGAGCTAGGTTGGGTGAGGCTGCAGGGGATCTTCGCACACGCACCTGTGTTCGAATCTTAAGGGTTTTGCGGAGCCCAAAATCCGACAGTAGGGTACGGTTCAGTAAGTTTTCATCCCCTTTCTTGGCACACACCGTACAGAGAGGCCATAGTGGAAGATACCGGAGGCATCTGGTAGGCATGCCACTTGGTCTGGGGGCATGGGTGTTTCCAGTTGGGAGCGAGAGAGGGGCACCCCTTAGTAGCACGCGGTATAAATTTGATCCCATGCTAATCGAGGTTGTAGCCTCCCCATTTAGAGTTTTGCTTAACGAGTGTCGTGGGTGATTCCAGGCACCGGTAAGTTAAGCTGGTGTGTGCGGGTCAGGTGTGTTTTCAACTCAAAGACCGTAAGCGGAATTAGTCCCGGTGGACTAAGGGAATCCGTTACTCGTGGGTAAAGAGTACACCCTCTGCAAAGGTTCCATCTATTTGAATAGCCGTGTCCGCGGTTAAGGACTACAGTCTGGGATGGATCGAGTGTCGGTCTTAGTGTCGGTCTTCGAAGGAAAACTTCTAAACCAGAATATTGATCATGGCGTGTGACGAATGATGATTGTGATTATTATTATTATGGATTAACCATTTATGTTGGTGAATTGTTGAGTATCCCTGGGATGTTTCTACCTCCTGAATACTCATTGTGATTATTATTATATAAGCCCTTTATGTTGCGTCGCACAGACGCCCGACTGTGGCATGCTGATTATTTATTTTCCTTATAAGCCGTTTATGGAGCGTCGCTCAGATGCCCGACTGTGGCACGCATGTTATTTATTTTTCTTCTAACCCCTTTATGTGGCGTCGCTCAGACGCCCGACTGAGGCATGCTTTATATTTTTATCCTTTCGAGGCGTCGCTTCAGACACCCGATCGGTTTATTTTATTTTTATTCTATGATTGCTTATTCCTGTTTAATATGAATGACCTGCTTGCGTGCATCATGAATTTTATTTTGTGACTGACTAAGTGATCGTGGATTGTTTCAGTGCATGATTATCACCTGCTATATTATACCTATTTTCATGATGTTTGCGAGTACATTCAAAGTACTCAAAGGCTTGTCCCTGGCTATTGCCTTGGCCAGATTTCATGCTTGGAGAGGTGGGCAATGACGACAGCCCCGGAACCTAGGCAACGAAGATAGCAGTCACGCGAAGATAGGAGTTATCCAGGTTAGCTGTTCCTGTGTGAAATGGAGTCCCATAGACGCTGATGATCCGCAAACCGCTTCCGCCATCAACCACTAGAAACTTTTGTTGTACTCATCGACCAAAATGGTCTTGTACTTCAGATTTTGTGTTTTTCTTGGAATTCCTGTATCAAGAATGTGCCTCACCAGCTAACAGTAATCCTGGGGTTGGTGAGCGCAAGGACCATTTGCTAGGAAATTAATATCCTGGAAAACCGGTCCTGACAACCTTGGTATCACAGCCAGGCTGACCATTGGCTAATCCTATCTTAGCCAGGTAAATAAAACCTTGGTTACCACACACCCAAACCCTACCATACCCATAGCCAAGCCTATCCTACCCGATAACCCACACAGTGACCCCGACACCTTTTGGAAGTCGGTGCCCAACCTATCAGCCTAGCCCAATGATCACACGCCCGTGACCGACACCTGAGTTGTCCCATTCGCAAGCGTGCGAAGGAAGACTTCGTTTTCCTTATATAAGGGAAACTTTTACCCCAACCCAGCAAACCACAGCCTCCTATCCAAAACCAAGCCAAGATGCCTGGCACCATTGTTCGTAATGGAACCACTGCGACCGACCTTGGAGGTTTTGTGACCATCCTCGCCAACCTCACCCGTCGTGCCTTTGCGTTAGAAGATCCCCCAGAATATGTTGTGTTCCAGGAGCACACGAGTGATGCCATTCATCACTTTTGGGCCACGGTGCATGTTTCTGGCAGGGGTATCTCACCAGAACGCCCCTATTGGTTCACTGGAAGGACGACTTCCCATGAGCCGCAAGCCATCCAGCTAGCAGCTCAAGAGGCTATAATTCAACTCCGACACCTGTCGCCAAGAGTTAACTGCTGCTCATTCTGCTACTACCCCAGTCGTGATGGGCATAGTGGATCGCCCCAAGTTGCCAACGGAGACGATGATACGGACCCCGCCTTGTTGCATCTTGTGCGCTACCTAAGGGCACAAGAGGCGTTATTTGATCAGGTCACCCTTGACCTGGTTACAACTCGTGGAGAACTCGCTCGCCGAGCCCCGACAAGAAGAGAAGATGTGCCCCATGTAGACAACCCAGTCGTGCTGTTCGGACAACCGATCGAGTCATCGAGGCCTGCCCCTGCAACCAAGCGTAATATATTTGTATCCTCGGAGGAGCTTCGTCGCCTTTTGGGGACGTACTCCAACGGGATTGTGACCACCAACCCCCGCAATGGTCATCATCTCTACCCCGACCCTACAACTCCGCACCCAAACCCAGTCAACCCCAACGGTGAAGCCCAAGGAGAAGCCTCGACGTCCGCAAGGCATGCTCGACTAGATATGAATGAAGTAGACTAAGCCACTCGAGTAGTGCCGAGTATTAGTATTTCTATGTCATGTAAATTGTGTGACCTCGTATCGCCATTAATAAAAGGCAGAATTCTTGTATGCCATTATTTTAATGGTACTACAAGTAACCATGCATAAATAATTTTGGTGTCTGGTCGCATATTAAATTCTGGGCATAGCTAAGACCACCCAACCGACGACCACAGTAATATGTCGCATTTTGCGATATATATACATCTGTGGCATTGACCCCGACCACCATAAAGCAACCGTCAACCAAGATTGCCCCCACACCGCAATATAACCTCTAGACAGATGCTATATAAGAGGCCACTCCGTGACATTACCAAGCATCCCTCACCTTGTGCGATGCCTTCACAACCATTTTTTTTCCAGGTCGCACCTTGGGATTCATGTAAAGACCCCAGATGCAACCCTGGGGAATTTTATTAAAATAATGGTGGGATTTTAACCGCAGTACCATGGGTTCTCCCCACCCATCCCGGTACAAGCCGTTCAAATCAGCAAGGGTCACTTTTATCTCCTCGAAATATTGGACACTCAGGCACACCCCACAGGTAGACCCAAACCAAGACCCTACGGAAGTTCCCTTCATTGGGAAATATATGCCCACCCCAGGGATTGCTGCTTAAGAAGCAATTACCCGCCTTTAGTTCACGGTACCCTATGCCCGTGAGCGTGGGTATTATTACTTCCTGAGCTGTGCAGCAGCCGGAGAAGCCGCGTCTTTTCCTTGCACCTGAGCAGAGAAGGATCGAGTGCTATTTAAGATGGTGCAGTATGTCATCGCTCGAGAGCGCTTTACCCAGCAAGAAATTGGATTTCTCTAGGCCCTTGCTGTATAAAACCCTAGTTGCCATTGGCAGATCCCTGAGGCCAGACTAAGAGAGTCGCGTTCTGCGAGTCATCCGTCCACTTTCCGAGAGGACGAAGGATATATCCCACTACAGGGAATATTTCCTCATGACCTATAGCTTATTGCGTGAACCGTCAGCGTCGTAGTTGTATCAGTTTGTGTAGCATTTGACTTCTTGTCGTGATGTGTGTGCTGTGATTTAAATTTTTCTGTATGAGTTTATTGTGTTGGTTACAATTGTTTGCTGTGATTTGAAAAAATCGATTGTTTTTATTATAGCAAATTTCATAGTAAGGTTTTTCTTAAAAGACCACTGCGACGAAAAATGTTTTCCCCAACAAAAATTTGATTTGCATGCCCTCGTGTTATACGACTCACACGCCACATGCAGGATCGCGCACGCTTTTATCACCTAATCGATCACCTAGCTAGTGCACCACAGTTGCGCCTTGGTCAGCTTTTTTATTGAGACCACGTCATATCATGAGTATAGAATATTTATTTTTCACGATAAGATTGTCGTATGATAGGAGTAATATTTTTGCAAAAACACCCTTGGCAAATCTCGAGGAAGAGATTTTCTTAAGGGGGGTAGTGTTGTAACACCCCAAAAATTTAATCATGTTTTATTAATTAAAATTTTGCCAGGAATATTTATTTGTCTATTTTCTGTATTTTTTTAATTCCAGAACAACTCTTTTGTTCTGAATTACAAAATTCTTCCCTCTTATCTGGAACTTTTGAATAAAGTTATGGGTCTTGAATATTTCATTAAAACATTTCATTTCAATTAGTAAAACCAGTGGAATTGTTTTTATAATAAAACTTGCCTAGTTTAATTTCCTTTTAATAGCATTTTCACTCTTTTAAAGGAACTCCATTACACTACAACCCTTTTATATATTCATTTAAAAATTCCACAAAAATTTCAAGATGACATGTGATGTCCCTGGATCACTTTTATGCAAAAACCCATCTTGGTGTTTTGTAAAATTTGAGCAAACCATTCACATTTGTATTCTGGTCCAGTTTGGTGATTTGTACTGCAACCCTACTTTATATTACTCCAATGACCTTGAGATTGTTCCTTCTTGTAGTTAACCCTATCAAATTCTTAATCCCAAGAGTTTAGACTCATTGGATATTATAAGCCCATGCAATAATGCCCTCTAGTTTCTGTCCAGAAATGGTTTTCTCAAAAACTTGCACTAGGGAGTTTTTGATTTTGACAAAATAACCTTGCCATCATGTTGTGCATATAAGGAGACCACAACCTGGAAATTTTGGTGGCCAGCAAGGTTTTCTAGATGCACTTGGCATTCTGTCGAGCACCTTGTGTGCCTGGCCAGAATTGGCATGGTGCTATGATTGCATTAGGATATTACTTAACTGGCCAAACCAGCATGTCTCTTAGCTCCCCTGTACCCAGTATCATAGGCCTGTTAAGTTTCATTGGCAATAGAGAAGTTTTGCACGCGATGACATTTTGTCGAACACCTGGCGCGCGTGTCCAGAGCGCGGCCAGAGCGCACGTTTGCATGCGCGCGCAACCGAGCCGCCACACTCTTCTAGCACCGCGTCCCTGGCACCTACTCGCCCGCAGAGCCACGCCGCGCCCCCTCTGAGCCGCTGGAGCCTTTCCAACCGCCCCCTGGCACCGTGCAGCGCCGCCGTCAGAAGCCCCTGGCGGCTAGCCTGTGGCCGCGTCCCCGCCCTGCCATGGCCGGCGCTGCCCGAGCCACCCCCGCGTGCCAGCTAACCCCCTGGAGCAGGGCCATAGTCGTCCGCTAGCTCCTGTCGCCGGCCAGCATCGCCACGTCGCCCCCTAGCAATAGTGGCGGCGAGCCGCCGAGCTTATCCACGCCCGCGACGGAACCAACCTCGTCCGCCTATAAATAGGCCTCCTCGAGCGCTTCCAGCCACCTAGATCAACTTCCCCACCCTTTCTAAGCCCCCTCAAACAGCAGGAGCAACCCGAGCGGTGATCATCCCCGTCTCCGGCCAAGGCAACCGCCGCCACCCCCTCGGAATAATCCAAAGCCACCAAGGCCTCCCCGCCTTCCTCTCTGCTGCTAGAAACCTCTCTGAGCCACCACTACCCCATTACCCCTTCCAATTCCTCTCAAGCCAACCGGTGGGTAGAAGCCCCTTCTTTGCCGAGGCTGTCCTCCGCCATTGCTGTAGTGATGCTCTACCTAAAGCTCCCCGACGACACCGTCCAACCCCATGAGCATCATTTCGTTCCCTTGAGCATGCCGGTATGCTGAGCGCCGAAAACGATGCCTCCTAGCGTCGGCAATCATCACCGGGATCGGCCCTCTGCTCTCTGTCCAAGCGCGAGGTGGGGGAGACGAACCCGACAGGTGGGTCCCACCTGTCGGTGAGCCAGCCCTTGCCTCCAGTGGCGCAGCCCCACCAAAACGTTTCCCTATGAGGGAAGGCGTATTCCTGTAAGTACGCTTTGGATTTCAAAATACGTATCCATTCCGAAGCGTTTTCTTTTATATGTTTTAGTTAAAAACATAACTTTGACCCATCTTTGACTGGTCATAACTTTTAAAATAAAACTCCAAATGATTTGGTTCTTTTTCCTACCTCTCTCAAATTTCACCTAGTTTATTTTAGGATTTATTTGAAAAATATTTAAGATAACTTTTTGTACTATTTTTGAATTGCGCTTTGATTCGAATATTTTCAAAATAGGAAATGGGAGAAGAAGTAAACTTTCAAAAGTTTTGTGATGCACCCTACCCCTCCACACATTTAAGGCAAGCATTCTGAACCTTGGTATAGTATTTGTTGTGTGATGTTTGGTGTGACGAATAAAACTACAACACTAAGTTGACATGAAGTGCGCGTTATTTCATGTGAACACTACTAGAAAATAGGCTATTAGTGGCGCACCTATTTTTGCTATTAATGGCGCACTATAGGTGCGCCACTATTAACACGCCACTAGTAAAAAATAATAATGGCGCACCTCTGGTGCGCCACTACTATGTGCACTACCAATGGCGCACCAGGTAGTGCGCCATTACTAGCTTACAGGTGCGCCACTGGTATACCAATACGGTGCGCCATTGCTATACACATCGTGTGCGCCACTGCTTACCGAATAAATTTAAAAGGCCACGTGGGCCTGGGTGTGGCAGGCGGTGGATCTGATTTTTTTTAGATGCGGTGGATCTGAGTTGACCGGACGCGCTCGTCCACAATCTAAATGAAAAAGGCCACTTTATTCTATTACAAATCAGAGTTATTACAGGACCTAAATGAAAAAATACAACCAAAGTTTCTAAACTTTGCAGCTAGGACCCTAAAAAAAAGAAAAAACGCAATCAAGTCCTTTTGACTCGGTGGCGCCGACGTTGTTGCCCGGACGCGCTCGTCCACGATCTGGTAGGAGGCGAGGTTGGCGGTCAGTGCGCAGGACTCGACGGCGGCGGCCGTGGCGAGCGCGAGGAGGCGGAGCGAGTGACAGTGGAGCGGCGTCTTGTCGGTGGGCTGCGCATCGGAGACGACGGAGAGGCAGCGATGGCGTCGAGGTCGGCGGTCAGCGCGCAGGACTCGACGGCGGCGGCCGTGGTGAGCGTGAGGAGGCGGAGCGAGTGGCGGCGGAGCGGTGTCTTGTTAGTGGGCCGCGCGTCGGAGATGACGGAGAGGCAGCAATGGCGTCGAGCTCGGCCGCCACCATGGCCTCCGTGTCGCGGTCGGAGAGCCGGAGGAGGCAGCGGTGGGAGAGGACTAGGGCGCGCGGTGGGGGAGAGGACCAGTGGGCGGGGGGAGATCTCGGGCGGGGGAGAGGACCAGGACCACGGCGGGGGGAGATCTTGCGCGGTGGGAGAGGAGGAGCGGTGTGGTAGAGGATTGAGAAGAGAAAGGGAGAGCGCTGTGTTGGTGCGTGGTGCGGTGGGTGGCAGGGTGGGACCGGGCATGTGCGTGGTGCGGTGGGTGGCAGGGTGGGGCTGGGCATGTGCGAAAACTAGTAGTGGCGCACCGTGGGTGTGGTGCGCCATTACTAGTGAAAACTAGTAATGGCGCACCACACCCACGGTGCGCCACTGGTAAGCTTGGGAGGGTTGGTGCCTGCCCCAAAAAATTAGTAGTGGCGCACCACACACAAGGTGCGCCATTAGTAATATAGACATTAGTGGCGCACCCATGTGTGGTGCGCCACTGCTATTTAGCAGTGGCGCACCACATACATAGTGCGCTACTAATGTCTATATTAGCTATAGCCCTTTTTCTAGTAGTGGAAGGTGTGATCATGCTTGCAAATGCATGATGAGGATTTCTTGCTAATGAACTTGAGATGGCTGTGGCAGTAGTCACCACCTTGTGCCACTCATGCCTACCGGAAGGAATCCGGGATAAGCCTTTGTCTCGGGTTGACAAGAGCTTTGTGCTCACATCTCGTTGGAGCAAGAATGGTCAGTGAGGCATGATGGAGTGTGATGAGTGGTGATTCTGTCATATATTGTGATAAATATTTGTTGTGCTAATCATGCACGGAACACTTAAACCTCTTGAGTCGACCATAGATCGAGTCTTGTTCCAGTAACCCCCATACTTGTTTCGTACTACCACTTGTCCCTATCGCAGGTAGGGTACAGTTCAGTAAGTTGTCAACCCCTTTCTTGGCACACACCGTACAGAGAGGCCATAGTGGAAGATACCGGAGGCATCTGGTAGGCATGTCACTTGGTCCGGGGGCATGGGTGTTTCCGGTTGGGACCGAGAGGGGGGCACTCCTTAGTAGCGCGCGGTATAAATGTGATCCCATGCTAATCGAGGTTGTAGCCTCCCCACTTAGAGTTTTGCTTAACGAGTGTCTTGGGTGATTCCAGGCACCGGTAAGTTAAGCTGGTGTGTGCGGGTCAGGTGTGTTTTCAACTCAAAGACCATAAGCGGAATTAGTCCCAGTGGACTAAGGGAATCCGTTACACGTGGGTAAAGTGTACACCCTCTGCAGAGTTTCCATCTATTCGAATAGCCGTGTCCGCGGTTAAGGACTACAGTCTAGGATGGGTCGAGTGTCGGTCTTAGTGTCGGTCTTCGGAGGAAAACTTCTAAACCAGAATATTGATCATGACGTGTGATGAATGGTGATTGTGATTTTTATTCTAATGGATTAACCATTTATATTGTTGAATTGTTGAGTATCCCTGGGATGTTTCTACCATCTGAATACTCATTGTGATTTTTATTATATAAGCCCTTTATGTGGCGTCACACAGACGCCCGACTGTGGCATGCTGATTATTTATTTTCCTTATAAGCCCTTTATGTGGCGTCGCTCAGACGCCCGACTGTGGCACGCATGTTATTTATTGTTCTTCTAAGCCCTTTATGTGGCGTCGCTCAGACGCCCGACTGACGCATGCTTTATATTTTTATCCTTTCGAGGCGTCGCTTCAGACACCCGATCGGTTTATTTTATTTTTATTCTCTGATTGCTTATTCCTGTTTAATATGAATGACCTGCTTGCACGCATCATGAATTTTATTTTGTGACTGACTAAGTGATCGTGGATTGTTTCAGTGTATGATTATCACCTGCTATATTATACCTGTATTCATGATGTTTGCGAGTACATTCAAAGTACTCACTATCTTGTCCCTGGCTATTGTCTTGGCCAGATTTCATGCTTGGAGAGGTGGGCAATGACGACAGCCCCGGAACCGAGGCAACGAAGATAGCAGTCATGCGAAGATAGGAGTTATCCAGGTGAGCTATTCCTGTGGGAAATGGAGTCCCATAGACGTCGATGATCCGCAAAGCGCTTCCGCCATCGACCACTAGAAACTTTTGTTGTACTCATAGACCACAATGGTCTTGTACTTTAGATTTTGTGTTTTGCTTGGAATTTCTGTATCAAGAATGTGCCTCACCAGCTAACAGTAATCCTGGGGTTGGTGAGCACAAGGACCATTTGCTGTGAAATTAATATCCTGGAAAACCGGTCCTGACATCCACCAAAGGCAGGAGTAGGGTGTTACGCTTCGCAGCGGCCCGAACCTGGGTAACTCTCGTTGTGAGCGTTGTGGGGGTGAAGCTGTTGGAGATCTTCGCACACGCCCCTGGGTTCGAACTCCCTAGGGTTTTGCGGAGCCCGAAATCCGACATCTAGGGTTTTACAAAGTTACATTGTCAACTTTGCTCAAACCAGCTCAAATCCTGTAATCAACCTTCTTCTTACCTACCATTTTATCCTGGTAAACCTCACATCAAGTGGGGGAAGTTACCCTGCCCAAACACTCATCAAACACCTTCTGGTATAATAGTAAAACCCCTGGTTTCACCTCCTCCATTGTTCTCCTTGCCCTCAAATTTTTACCACATCTCTAACTAGTCGCCTTTTACCCCCAGTAAAATTCCCAAGGCCTCAAGCCACTGATTGATGGGGTAAAACCCCAATTTCTACCTCTGGACAGCATGTTCAACACCATTTTACCTCCCCCTCCTTTTACCTCTACTTTCCCTAGATCCTAAGCACTCATGGACATCTTCAGAACCCCCAAGAGACTAGTGGACAAGCTGAGGCATGCCCAGAGTGCGTGGACACGCCACTGGCATGCAAAACGCGTGCTCTGGAGCATGCTACAGTGCGCCACCGCACTGTAGCAGGAGCATCCCGAGGCTCCCGGCAACTTTGGGATTGGGGAACATGTCCCCCGTGTCCCCCTCGACGTCCGCAAGGCACCAAGAGGTCGGCCCCCTCCTCCTTCTCTCTCCGACGGCCCCTGTCGTGCATGCCCGAGCATCGCAAAGCTCTGCCACTCCCTGTTCGCCTATAGGGCCCGCCCCGAGCTCGCCCCACTCTTTCTCTCGCCCCCAACAACCTGCACTACGTCCACGAGCATCGTAGACGTGCCCTGACCTCCTCGCGTGGCCACCAGAACCTCTCCGGCGGAAGGGAGCGAGATTGGTCCACGGCGAGTATCGGCCTCCCTATAAGAGCGACCCCCGCGGCCCATTTCCCCCGTCTCTGGCCTTCCCACGCACCTAATCGCACCCCCACACTCAGCCCACCTCGTTCCAGCGCTCGGGAGCTCGACTCCGAGCAGAAGCTCCGCCGCCGTGGCCCACCACCAACCGGACGGTATGGAGCCCCTCCGTCCTCCTCTTCTTCTCCTTGAGGTTCCCCTTGATCATAGGAACCTAACCCACCTCCTAATCTCGTGTTTCATTGATAGGAGGGAGCTATCCATCCTCGACCTCCTTGGTCGGCGCTCGGACCCCTCACCGTCGGCGAACCTCTCACCCCCGGCGGCCATATCTAGTCCTTCGAGACGCGCGCCAACCTGGTGAGCCTCCCGGTGCCCTGAGGTGCCCCCTCCGTGCCCGACATCTCCGACAGCGAGCTCCGCCCCCGCTCTGGCCAGAGGTTGATGATGACAGGGTGCCCCCACCTGTCATCCCCTCCGCCCTCTCTGTTCCACTGACGGGTGGGTCCCACCCGTCAGATTTAAACCAAGCCGCCGCATATACTGATTCGACGCGTAAGTGGAGGCGTATTTTTGAAATACGCCTTCGATGGTGGCAGCCGGTCTAGGCTGGTTTGGCCGACTGGGCCGGCTCGGCCAGCTGTTCTGGCCCAGTTAGCAATGGCCTTTTCTTTTTCTTTTTCTGTTTAAGATTCCAAAATTTCCACATAATTTAATGTCCCTCCAAATCCAATAATTTCTCCACCATAAATCCTAGAATAAAATGTAGAATTTAATAGTGACATTAGAGAAAATATTTGAAAACATTTTATGTACTGTTTTACTTAAACCCCTTTTTATCATTTTTAACCTCTAAAAATAGTTTTGAAAATCTTTTTCACAACAAAACCTTAGGCAAATATTTTTAGTTGTGAATGTAGTATTTTACAGAGTAGGGTAACATTTTAGAAGTGGAGTTTGTGCTCTGTTTTTCTGGTGATTCTTATTATTGCTGCTATTATCGTGACGATAGATTACGCTGTTGACGAGGGAGTTGGACCCGAAGACTTTGAAACCCCTGAAGACTTTGTTGAGCTAGGCAAGCAGCCCTTTGACCATGTTAAGAAACCATTTTTATTGCACGGCATATAACACTTTATTTCGTGATGTTGATCATGTGATGTGGTGACCACTTCGGTGGGATGCCTCCGATACTTTTATCGTTGATACTTGCATCGTGCATGACCCTACCTCCTTATGAGGGTTGCGGGTGGGATTAGATAGGATGCTTAGTAGATGCTACGCAAACGGGATGGGGATATGCATGGTGATGGAAACAAAAGTGTTTTCAAAGACTTTTCGAAAACCCCGTCGGGTGCCACTAATGCCCGAGGGAGATGATGTTGAGCTCGGTAATGACTTGATAAAGATGTGGTGTACCGGAGAAAGTGAGTGTGTGTGTTTTTGAAAACGGATTAGATTTAAGATTTGTAGACCATTCCCAACCTTACATGTACAACCACGATACCCTTTATGGGACGGGGCTTTGTTGACTACCTTGTTGGGTACAAGCATAGAGCCCGCATTACCAGTGGCGGGAGTGACGTGGTCACTCTCGATACGGGGTCGTGCCTAGAAGGGCGACCATGCACTGTCTTCACAGGCACCGGGCACACCATTGCATGCCCTCATGGATGATACGTGTGATGTATATCATGAGGGATGGCACCAACGAGTGGACTCTTTATTTAGTATCGCTGGGGGAAAGACAATGTTTGGGTACTTACCTTGGGTATGAACAATATCGCGAGTCATTCCTTGTCGTGGTTTTGTCACGGCAGATGCCATGGGTAGGCTTATCGAGAGGGGCCGAAGGACGCCGACGGGCTCCGGGAGCGGGGTTAGGCACAAGCGGTGGCGGACACACGATGTACCTAGGTTCAGGGCCCTCCGTGGGAGGTAACACCCCTAGTCCTGCTTGGTCTAGTTGAGACAGTGGTAAGGTTACAATGGAGCTCCTTGAGCTGTATGGGTGGAGGAGGAAGAAGGGGCTAGCCTGCCCTTGCTGCCTCTCTACGTATGCGTGGTGTGTGTAAAAAGTGGACCCCGTTGTATGGGGAGGCCCGGCGGGTTTTATAGGCCAACCCCCTGAGGTACAGTATGAATAAAAGGTCTCGGGGGGGGGGGCCCAGCCGGCAGCCTCTCTAGCCGGCTGTGGGGTCTTGTCGCTGGTAGGGCCCGCCGGCTGTTGGATCCCCGTGCCGGTCGCGTCGCGGCACGGGCTGCCCATCGTGGCGTCGTCTTGCGATAGCCGACCGAGGTCAGCGGTACGGCCGGCCGCACTATAGCCACGCCGGGGCAGGTAATGGAGTGGTTGGACCGTGCCGGCACTGTTGGAAGTCCTATCACGGTCAGCCGAGCTCAGCAGTCACTGTGGCCCTGCGCCCGCGTGTCAGGGGCCACTGTGGCCACGCTGGGGCAGGTAACGGGGGTCTTGTCTTGTCGCCGTACTGATGCGCGGAGAGACGGGACAGGAGCTGGTCCGTCCAAAGATCAGCGGGGGAGGCGGCGTGGAGGCAGCCGGCCGCGAGCCCGGCGGCCGGCTCTTCGATCAGCCGGCCCCGGGCGAGCCGGCAAAGGACGTGCCGGCCGGCCGCCAGCCGGCCTCGAGGGAGCCAGAGGCGGGCCTGCCGGCTCCCCGCCAGCCGGTCCTGAGGCGACTGGTTGCCCGCCAGCCGGCCGTGGCCCAGTGAGGGATCACTAGAAGAGTGTCTAGAGGGGGAGTGAATAGACTACTAGCAGGAATTTAAAAACCTAACCTTTTCCCAAGTTATTGGTTGGCAGATTTTAACAGTTTTAGCAAGCATAGCAAGTCTACCAGCCCTACACATGCATGTCAATAGATATGGCAGCGGAAAGATAAGAACAATGCATGTGAAGTAAAGAGTAGAGATAGGAAGATCAAACACAGTTGGAGACGCATGGATTTTTCCCGTGGTTCCGATAGGTGGCGCTATCGTACATCCACGTTTATGGAGTCTTCAACCCATGGAGGGTAATGGTCGCGAGAGTCCACGGAGGGCTCCACCCATAAGGGTCCACGAAGTAGCAACCTTGACTATTCCATAACGGCTTCCGTCCACGAAGGACTAGCCTCACTATGGGTAGATCTTCACGAAGTAGGCGATCTCCTTGCCCGTACAAACTTCTTGGTTCAACTCCACAACACAAAGTAGGAGGCTCCCAAGCGACACCTAACCAATCTAGGAGGCACCACCCTCCAAAAGGTAATAGGCTCGGTAATGACGATGAACTCCTTGCTCTTGTGCTTCAAGATGATAGACTCCTCAACACACAATCACTCTCTCACAGATTTGGCTGGGTAGAAGAGATGGGATTGGTGGAAAGCAACTTGGGGAGGCTAGAAATCAAGATCCATATGATTGGAGTGGAAGATCTTGACCTCAACACAAGACTAGGTGGTTCTCTCTCAGAAAACTGGATGGGCAAGTATGGAATAGTTCTGAGTGCTCTCTTATCGAGTGGTTGGTGGTGAAGGGGTATATATAGGCATCCCCAAAAATCCAACCGTTACACACAAAATGACCAACTCGGTGACACCGATGTGTGAATCTCGGTGGTACCGAAGTGACCAAAAGGTGGCAACTTTTGAATCTCGGTGAGACCGATATAGGAATCTCGGTTGCACCGATAAGGTGACCAACGGTCAGATTTCCAATCTCGGTGACGCCGATCCAACATTTTCGGTGGGACCGAAAACGTGAATTTGCGTAACAGAAAGTTGGCAACCTAAACTCGGTGGCACCGGTATGGAATTGGTTGCACCGAAGTGGCTAGGGTTTGGCTGAGTCTGTCTAGGGTTTGGAATCGGTGGTACCGAAGTGAAGATTGGTTTCACCGATTTTGAGTGTTAGGCTTTGGACAGACTTTGGTGGGAGAGCTTGTGGGTGTTTTTGGCGAATGTCACTTGTGCACGTATGAGCATATTGTTCACCAATCAAGACCTTACCCCCTTTTAATAGTATTGGCTTTCCTATGGACTCAAAGTGATTTCTCGCAAATATAAAATGTAGAGTCCTCTTGCTTGAAGCTTGGCCAACCTATTTCCTTTGCATCTTGGGGTATCTCCATAATCTCCTCAATCCTTTAGCCAACCCTCTCTGTGGACTTTATCTGAAATACACTAGGTAAAAGTATTAGTCCACGAGACAATGTATGTTGTCATGAATTATCAAAACCACCAAGGGAGCATGTTGTGCTTTCAATCTCCCCCTTTTTGGTAATTGATGACAACATACAATCAAAGCTTCAAATAAAGATATGCATGGATATAGTGAAGACGTTGAGAGACACATGACTTAGATTTGCTCCCCCTAAATGTGTGCAGTCCTTTAAAGGATAGTTGCTTTGGAATGCATGGGCACACAAGTAGTAGAAGGGATATAATGAGTCATGTGTATCTTGGCCATATGCATCAAACATATATGAATCAGATGTATCCTTGTTCAAGACTTCACTCTTGCAAACAATATGTGCAAGAAGCAAGAGATCATCTTGATCAAGGGTATGATGCATATACTTACCTTGAGTTCTTGAGCATTCTAGTAGTAGAAACACACTTGAGAAAACAATGTTAGAAAACACAAGAGTATCCTACCAAACAACAAGGCAATAGAACTCAACAGTACCAAGATATGGAGAACATATAGAAGATAGTATTAAGATTGATATGTCTCCAAGATCATTAGAACTTTCTCCCCTTTAGATATGAAAATGAATTATCCTCTCCCCCTGAATCTTAGCATGTAGATATTGGGATTGGATAAGGTGAGAAAATCTGAGATGAAAAACTGACTTTTTCTCCTCCTACTTTAGTATCCTCCCCTTGTTGAAGTGAGTATGAATATATATTGGCTCTCCCACTTAATCATATCTCCCCCTTTGCATAAGCATGTATCTCCCTTTTAGCATGAAGCTTTGTTCCTCTCCCCCTTTGGCATTAATTTCCAAAAAGGCAAGGACAGGGATTGATACAGGGATCATTAACTGAGAAGGGATCCTTGAGAACAAGGGTCACTGAAACGTAGGGTTCATAGAAATGAAAACTTGAGGGAATCATTGAAAATGTTTTCTCTCCCTTTGAGACGTTGTAGGACTTTGTTATTCTCCCCCTTTCTTGTTGAAGTTAGGGATCCTTGAATAAGGAAACTCTCTCAAGATTAGCTTTTGTTCTTCTCCCCCTAAGTTTTTTTTTGAAGGAAGGGGTTATCAAAGTAACAGAAGAATGACAAATAAGAGAAGAAATAAATCGGTGACTCCGAGACGGATAGATCGGTGGTACCGAAATTTGAAGTGCAGCTTGTCTGCAATTTCGGTAGAACCGATGTATCTGAATCGGCGGCTCCGAAAGAGAAAAACCAAGTTTCTGTTGTCACAGAGATAAAAGAGATATTTTCAAGGAAATATGAAGTTTTTACAATGGACATTAACTAGAGAATATTGGAGTGATTATGAGAAATCATGCAAATAGAAAGCAAACCACACCAGATTCTTAACTAGATGATGGGCGGTGACTAGGTCACCTATATTAGAGTATATTGACTTAGGAGCCAAGCAAGAATACTTGATCATAGGTCATACTCTACGTTAAGCTCAAATGGGGTTTCCATTTTCGATTAAGTATTTAGTGTCTTCATATCGCTTGAGTTACTTTAGCTCATTTCTTGGAGTAAAGCTTTTTCAAGGATATGAATACATACCTTTGAGTGATGTTGATGACGTAGCTTGTAGATGAACTTGATGAGGATGCTCGAAGTTGATGAAGATCATCTTGAGTTTGGAGCAATCCTTCTCGATTTAGTTCACTTGTCACCTACAAAGATTAGTCAAGCAAGGAAGGGCAATAGATATATCCAATTGACATGATACCAAATTGAGAGTTGTCAATATATGTCAAGGATATGGTTGACAGACTTCTTCCTTTCATCATCAAGAGGGGTTGTGTATACTTGGTCAAGACAAGATTGCTTAGGATTTGAGTTGAGGGAAATCTTGTGGAATGAAGTTCTTCCAAGTACCTACAAAAGACTAGATGCAATACAAGGGAGCATAGAATTCCATGGCATAAGATAACATGTTAAGGCTACATGGAAATATTGAGAAAGCTCATGCCCTTGCAAGCATCCGAGTGAGTCTAGCTTAAATTTGAAGCATCAATGATGTTCAACTCACTCCTCAAGTGACAAAAAGTCTAATCATCAAGTGGCTTAGTAAAGATATCGGCTAATTGCTTGTTAGTGCGAACATGCTTAAGATTAATATCTCCTTTGGCAACATGATCATGAATGAAATGATGTCGAACTTGAATATGCTTAGTTCGAGAATGTTGCACAGGATTATGACTAATTTTAATAACACTTTCGTTGTCACAAAGTAATGGAACATTTTTAACATGGATTCCATAGTCCTTAAGCGTTTGTGTCATCCATAGTAATTGCGCACAACAAGATCAAGCAGCAATATATTCAGCTTCGGCAGTAGATAGAGATACCGAGTTTTGTTTCTTGGAGGACCAAGATACAAGAGATCTGCCCAAAAATTGACAAGTACCCGAGGTGGATTTTCTGTCAACCTTGTCACCGGCATAATCCGAATCGGAATAGGCAACAAGATTAAAGGAAGATCCTTTGGGATACCAGATGCCAAAGTTTGGTGTTTGTATCAAATATCTCACAATACGTTTAACAGCCAAAAGATGACACTCTTTAGGTGCAGCTTGATATCTAGCACACATGCAAACACTAAGCATAATATCGGGACGAGATGCACATAGATATAGCAAAGAACCAATCATAGATCGATAAACCTTTTGATCAACCGGTTCATCCTCTCTAGTGAGGTCAACGTGTCCACTAGTTGGCATGGGGGTTTTCATACCTTTGCATTCTTTCATGTTGAACTTCTTGATCAAGTCCTTGGTATACTTAGTTTGAGATATGAAAGTTCCTTCTTTTGATTGCTTGATTTGCAAACCAAGAAAGAATTTCAGCTCACACATCATAGACATCTCGTACTTTTCGGACATCAACCTTCCAAATCTTTCACTAAATTGAGGGTTAGTGGAACCAAAGATAATATCATCCACATAGATTTGGCACACAAACAATTCACCATTCACTCTCTTAGTGAATAAGGTTGCGTCAATTTTACCAATTTCAAAACCTTTTTCGATAAGAAACTTCGTTAGGCATTTATACCAAGCACGAGTGGCTTGTTTAAGACCATAAAGAGCTTTACGAAGCTTGTACACATGATTAGGTTTCTTAGGATTTACAAAACCAGGTGGTTGCTTAACATAAACTTCTTCTTCAATTTCACCATTTAGAAAGGCACTTTTAATGTCCATTTGATAAAGTGTGATATCATGGTGATTGGCATAAGCAAGAAGAATGCGAATAGCTTCAAGTATAGCGACGGGTGCATAAGTCTCACCGTAGTCCATACCTTCGACTTGCGTATATCCTTGGGCTACGAGACGTGCCTTGTTCCGTACGACTTGACCGTCTTCGTCTTGCTTGTTTCGAAACACCCATTTCGTTCCGATGATGTTTTGCTCATCCTTGGGCTTCTCCACGAGTGTCCACGCTTCGTTTCTCTCGAAGTTGTGAAGTTCTTCATGCATAGCGTTCACCCAATCCGCGTCTTCAAGAGCTTGTTCTACCTTCAAGGGCTCAATGCTAGAAATGAAAGAATAATGCTCACAAAAGTTAGCTAGACGAGTTTTAGAGCGAGTGATTCTTCCTGTTTGTATATCACCAAAGATTTGGTTTAGGGGATGATTCCTGGTCACTTGTGCTCAAACTCGGGTCAGCTTCCGATTGTTGGATGGTGGAGCTTCTTCTTCTTCATCATCATCTCCATCATCTTCATTGTTGTTGAAGGCGTCGTTCCCTTGAGGTGGTGGTGAAGGAGGTTGTGGTGGTTCTTCATGATGCACTTCCTCCTCTTCATCGTCCTTTCGTGTACCGCTTGTGGATGCCTCCAAGTCATGTTGGTGTTCACCTTGACGTGAAGTAGGGGCTTCCACTTGAGTTGATGAAGTACTTTCCTTCACCTCCATGGGGCGAATCTTGCCGATGGGTAAATCTAGAATGGCTTCCGAAGGGTTCTTATCAGCTACATCATTTGGCAATTGTTCGACTTGCGAACCATTAGATTCATCAAACTTCACATCTACCGTCTCTTCAAATTTTTGAGTGAAGTTGTTGTAGACACGGTAAGTGTGAGAGTTCGATCCGTAACCAAGTATTAATCCTTCATGAGATTTAGGAGCAAATTTAGTACGACGATGCTTATCAAGAATGTAGCACTTTGAGCCGAATACCCGAAAGTATCCAACTTGGGGTTTGTTACCGGGCGATCTCTTCCCCTATAGTACGCTGCTTCTCCTCGGAGAAACAGCGCAGGGGTTACTTGACGGGCTTCGCGTCCGGTCGTACGTGAAGCTTGTGCTTGGCGAACTTCCTCGGAACACCCGGCATGTCCTTGGGAGACCATGCAAAGATGTCCCGATTCTCACGGAGGAAGTCGACGATCTCGCTTTCCTATTTGCCGTCGAGGCGGGAGCCGATGGTCACGCACTGGGTGGGGTTAGCCGGGTCAAACGGCACCTGCCTGGTGTCCTTGGACGGCTGGAACGAAGCTTCGCCGACCGACTGGGATGGAGGAGTCGGCACGGCTGGCTGGGCAGAGGCAAGAGCCACGAGCGGGTCGAGCTGCCGCTTCTCCTCCGCTATCTCCAAGGCCTCGGCCAGCTGGCTGCCGTCTCGCGCGCACGCGATTGCCATCTTGTAGTCGCCAGCGATGGTGATGATGCCCTTGGGACCCGGCATCTTGAGCTTGAGGTAGGCGTAGTGGGGGATCGCCATGAACTTGACGATAGCCGGCCGGCCCAGCAGTGCGTGGTAGGGACTGTCGAGGTCCACTACCTCGAACCAAACTGGTTCGCGGCGGAAGTGGTTGTGGCCGCCGAAGAGGACGTCGAGCTTGATCTTGCCGACAGGGGTGCAGGACTTTCCCGGCACGATGCCGTGGAAAACGGTCCGGCTCGATTGTAGGTCCTCCGCCTTGAGCCCCAATTTGAGCATTGTGTCAAGGTAGAGGATATTAATGCTACTGCCCCCATCGATCAACACCCGCGAGAAGCGGCACGTGCGCCTCTCGGAGGCGATCGTGGGATCGAGGACGAGGGCATGGCTGCCAGGGCTTGGCATCACGGCCGGGTGGTCAGCCCGACTCCAGGTGACCGGCTTCTCGGACCAGTGCATGAACTGGGGAGTCGCGGGCATGGTGGCATTCACCTCACGGTGGAGCCGGCGCTGGGCGTGCTTGCCCGTCTCTTCACTGGTGAAGACGACGTAGCAACCGTCTTGGTCGGGGAACTGGTCGAGCAGCCGGCCGTCGTTCTGAGCTGGAGCCGGGGCCTGAGCCGGAGCGGGAGCCGTAGCCGGAGCCGGAGCTGGCGTGCGGGGAGGCAGCGCCGGAGGGGTCGGCAGGCCTTCCCCCCGGGCTAACCGCTGAGAGAAGCTGCACTGCCGGAGCGTGTGCGTAGCCGGCTTGGCGCCGGAATGGTGTTTGCAGGGGTGGTCGAGCATCGGCTCGAACGTGAGCTTGGGCTGCCAGGTGGACTTGCCGGTGCGCTGACGCTGGCCGGAAGCCTGGCCGGCCGGCTGTTCCTCCTCGACGGAGGCGACCTGCCAGCTCCCGTAGCGGGAGTCAGGCTGATCGTTCTTGCGTTTGTTGTTCTGCTGCTGCCGGTTGTCTGTGGCCGCCCGCGGCGCGGCGGGCGGCGGAGCTGGCTTGGCTGGCGTAGCGACCTTCATCCGCATCGTGGAGTCGGCCGTGGCGTACTTGTCTGCCTTGGCCATTAGGTCCGCCAGGGTAGCCAGCTCGGAGCATAGGAGCTTGTGCTTAAGGTGGGTGACGTCTCAGCAACGCTCGATTAAGTATTGGATGGCCTGCACCTCGTGCACCCCTTCGCAGGAGTTGCGGAGCTCGGTCCAACACGTGAGGTATTCGCGGAGGGGTTCCTCCGGCCCCTAGATGCACATCGCCAGCTCACGGGGCCGGCCGGGCCATTTGTAGGTGCTGGTGAAGTTGCGGACGAACACTTCTTCGAAGTCCGTCCAGGTGTGGGCCGAGCCGACCAGCATGACGGGGGCGTAGCGGACGGCTACGCGCTTGTTCCCCCTGGCGATGCCGACGGCGGTGGTGTAGTCGACCAGCCAGTCCTCCGGCTTGGCAGCCCCGTTGTACTTCGGGGTGTCGCGGGGGAGCGTGAAGCTGGGAGGAAACGGCTCGTTGCGGATCCGAGGGCCAAAGCAGGCCGTGCCAATCGAGCCCTCCTCCTCGAGGAGAGCCGACTGCGCCAGCCGGTTGAGGCGGAGTCGCGCATCGTTTTCGCTGTGGGGGACCCGCGGCCCGAGCCGGGCCGCTAGCTCGGGGCGGACGGCCGGTGGGATGGATCGCGCCGGATCCTGTCATGGAGGCGGAGTGTGGCCACGGCTGCGCCGGCTACCGCCAGCCGGCGCTTCGTCGCGGCGGTTGCCGCCACCCGGGTTGTTGCTGCGCCGGCTGTTCACAACCGGTTGCACGTTCCCGCACGACTGGGAACACCGGACGTTGCTTCCCTCGGCGTGCCGGCCGGAGGGACGAGGGGCGCTGGAGTGCTGAGTTGGCCGACGGTCAGCAGCCCCAGCGTCCTCGCCCTCGGGACGGGGAATCTCGGAGACGGCTCCGCCTGGGGCGAAACCGACTTGTTGCGCGTTGGCAGTGTCGATGAGGTCCTTGATGTGCCGCTCGCGCGCGGCACGCTCCTCACCCTCCAAGGTTGCCAAATACTCGTAGGCAACCTAGGCAGCGCGTAGGTTGGCCGCGGGGGTGTCGTAGACGGGAAGGCGGCCGCCGAGGATTTCCACGACCACGCGGCCGCGCTCCCGCACAGACCCACGCCGGCTGGGCTCGGGGCCAGCCGGGGTGAGACCATACGCGGAGATGTATTCCCGCTGCGCGGCTTCCATCCGGCGCCGCTCAGAGGCGAGGGCGGTGGCGTCGTCGAACAGCAGGCGACGCGCCGCCTCCAGCTCGGTTCTGGCGGCGGCCGTGTCCGCCGTCTGGGCGATGGGAGTGCCCAGACCCCGGAGGGTAGCGGCGAGCGGGTCGGAGGTGCCGGCGCAGGCGGCGGCTGCGTCGGCCTCGGCCGCCCGCGCACGGCCCGAAGTGGTGGAGGAAACGGTGACGAAGACTCCCACGCCGTGGTGGGAGCCGTCAGCCTCGCCCGTGGCGAGCGCGCCCACGGACGAGGGTGGATCGGTGCAGTCGAACACCCAGCTAGGGTACTCGTCGGCCGCCGGCTCGCCGGCGAGGCTCAGCTTGCTGAACCGCCCAGCGAGCGCGGCGACGCCGAGCGCGAGGTCACGGCCGTGGCACTCGGTGGAGATGCCGGCCGCGTCGCCCACAGGACCTCCTGGAGCAAGCCCCACGAGCATGTGGTTCCGCCCGGACGCGGGGCGACCGGGGGAGGTGGTGAAGGGCCCCGCCCGGAGCGTGACTCCGGCCGGCGCCGCGGACGGCCCCACGGTGGGCGCCAACTGTCGTGGTTTCGTCACGGCAGATGCCATGGGTAGGCTTATCGAGAGGGGCCGAAGGACGCCGACGGGCTCCGGGAGCGGGGTTAGGCACAAGCGGTGGCGGACACACGATGTACCCAGGTTCAGGGCCCTCCGTGGGAGGTAACACCCCTAGTCCTTCTTGGTCTAGTTGAGACACTGGTAAGGTTACAATGGAGGTCCTTGAGCTGTATGGGTGGAGGAGGAAGAAGGGGCTAGCCTGCCCTTGCTGCCTCTCTACGTATGCGTGGTGTGTGTAAAAAGTCGACCCTGTTGTATGGGGAGGCCCGGGGGGTTTTATAGGCCAACCCCCCGGGTTACAGTATGAATAAAAGGTCTCGGGGGGGGCCCAGCCGGTAGCCTCTCTAGCCGTGGGGGCCGCCGGCTGTGGGGTCTTGTCGCTGGTAGGGCCCGCCGGCTGTTGGATCCCCGTGCCGGTCGCGTCGCGGCACGGGCTGCCCGTCGTGGCGTCGTCTTGCGGCAGCCGGCCGAGGTCAGCGGTACGGCCGGCCGCACTGTAGCCACGCCGGGGCAGGTAATGGAGTGGTTGGAGCGTGCCGGCACTGTTGGAAGTCCTGTCGCGGTCAGCCGAGCTCAGTAGTCACTGTGGCCCTGCGCCCACGTGTCAGGGGCCACTGTGGCCACGCCGGGGCAGGTAACGGGGGTCTTGTCTTGTCGCCGTACTGATGCGCAGAGAGACGGGACAGGAGCTGGTCCGTCCGAAGGTCAGCGGGGGAGGCGGCGTGGAGGCAGCCGGCCGCGAGCCCGGTGGCCGGCTCTTCGATCAGCCGGCCCCGGGCGAGCCGGCCGCCCGCCAGCTGGCATCGAGGGAGCCGAAGGCGGGCCTGCCGGCTCCCCGCCAGCCGGTCCTGAGGCGACTGGTTGCCCACCAGCCGGCCGTGGCCCAGCCGGCCGCGGACAAGCCGGCGGTACGGTTTTTTCTTCGAGCGGGGGAAGGACCCCGCAGCTTTGGCCTACCCGGGGGTAATGACCCCGTCATTCCTTGACACGGAAGTTTCCCGAGCCTTGTGGTTAAAGTGTGCAACCTTTGCAGAGTGTAAAACTATTCGAATAACCGTGTCCACGGTCAAGGACAGTTGGGTGGTGCTGCTTAAACTTTGTCCAGTGTTTTCACAAACTGGTGTGTGTGTTGGTAACAAAGATGATACTTAAGTCAAATCGGATGACTTGACGTGAAGGTTGGACTCGAGATGTTCGAACCTTGTTTATATTGATATCTGTAAGCTGTTCACTTGGGTAACTGCTACATCATGATGCATGCTTATAAGTTACTTGATCATGTCATCGCACTCAAAATTAGCTTTCTGTAAATTTACCTATTTAGTGCTATATCATGCATTGTTATACCTTGTTCCAAACATGGGTTGCTTGCGAGTACATTCAAAGTACTCATTGGCTTGCCACTAGTTATTTAATTGGCCAGGCATGGAAGAGCAGGAATATGGTGAAGATTTCATTGGTGACGAACATGCGAACTAGGATGCTTCCCAGTCAGAATGCCTGTAGGTTTAAGGCAGATGGCATGGGTTCACGCTTTCGATCAAGATTTCCGCTGCTTGTTATGTTTAAGTGTTTGGCCGTCACAGCCCTGTCTATGTAAGACCTGACTTTCATGGTCTTTATTTGTGTAAGACGGTATGTATGGATGTAAGACTCTTGTTATTCAGCTTTTGTGTGTTCAGTGAGCATTGATCTCTGGGATCGCCGTACACATGCATTTGGTGATCACGACTTATGAGTCGGGGTACCCACAAAACGTAAGCACTCCGAGGGCGGGTCAGAGTTTGTCGCCAATACCAATGTTGGTTTCAAGAATCAGCGGCGAAATAACAGTTATGGCAGGTCTTACAACGGGAACAAGCCACGCAATTATGAGGAGGCACTTAAAGGTCCATGTCCCAGGCATAGCTTCCCAGATAAGACGGATACCCACTTGTGGGAAATTTGTTATATCATGCAGGAGCTTAGCATTCAAGATTTCCAAAGTCATCAAGGAGGCAATGGTGGTGGAAACCCGGGTCAACCCGGCCCCGACGGGTCACATGGCGGCTCATCTGGCGGTTTTTCAGGATCAAGTTTTCGTGGGCCGAACGACTCAGAAGCTAGTTTCCAGCATCATGGAAATAATAGCAATGGACAGTGCCCTGGTCAAGGCAATTAACATCATAATAATCATGCCGGATTTTAGAGCAATCCTAAGTAGTTAAACAGCAGGCAGTATCATGTTTTCACCACTAGTACTTGTAGGCGTGATAGCAAGCTCAAGCAAGGGGCCATCAATATGGTTGATCCGGCTGTACCAAGGTATTAAAATTGGTCTGAGCACTTGATCACTTGGAGTAGAGAAGATCATCCCCCAGGTTGACAATCCAGGAGGTCTTGCTTTAGTGGTGGCGCCTCAGGTGGGCGGTTATACTCTCACCAAGGTCCGCATGAATGGGGGTAGCAGCATCAACATTTTATAATACCACACTTTCCGGTGAATGAACCTCTCTGAGAGTAAGTTGCAATTTTCAACCACGGTGTTCCATGGAATCGTTCCCGAAAAGTCAGCATATCCAATTGGACGAATCAAACTCAATGTTGCATTCGGTTCAGAATATAATTACAGATGCGAGCCCCTGACATTTGAGGTAGTCAAGATCAAGGGCCCTTACCATGCCCTTTTTGGCCGGCCGGCTTATGCTCGTTGTATGGCTCGACCTTGCTACATCTACCCCAAACTCAAGATACCTGGGCCAAACTACAGTATCACTATGGACGGGAGCAGGAAGATAGCTCAGGAATCTGAAGAAGGGGATGAAACTTATGCGGTGTCAGCTTGTGCAGCAGAAGAACTAAAGTTCTACACAGCTAATGTTGACCCGGAGGATATGACCCCCCTCAAGAAGCCCACTATTGTGGTTTTGTCACGGCAGAGGTCCTAGTGTGAGGACTTAGACGTGAGGCCATCGCAACTATGTGATTAGCTTGTCGGGGTTGATCGGAATCGAGAGACGGTTGTTTACCTAGGTTCGGCCCCTCTGATGGAGGTAAAAGCCTACGTCCTGCTTTGTGTGTATTGCTAGATGATCAATTACAAGGGTGCGAATTCGCTTGACCTATCTATTGATCATTGTCACCTATGTCTATTGGCCTCACGAGCTCACCTTTATATACAGGTCGCGGTCCTAGGCTTACAAGAGTCCGAGTCAGGTTGTGACTCGTGACCGGCTATGCCTCTAACTCGCCTTGCCTTCTATGTAAGGAAACTCTAGGCGGCTTCCACCTCTTGGGCCTTGAGTCACCGCCTTCGGTACTGAGCCGCCAACCGGCTCACTGAGTGGCCATCTGCCGGTCTTGTTCCTTAGCATCATGGCCCACTTATCGTATTGCTCCCAAGACGCCATCAGTATGACCCGGCCCAATAGGGCGGGTTATATCGCGTGGTCATATCTCTGACATTAGGCCTCAGATTGATTTGAATCCATTCAGGTCAATATCCACCACTTGACTTGGCGCCTTATCCTCTGTTCACACCTTCATCTTCTCTGAGTCATGAAATGCCGGCTTAGGATGCTTCCAGACTTGTAATTTTCTTCTTCTCCCCTTAACGGCATTATCCTCCGAAAAATCATGAATCAAATGGTGACATCACTCGCCAGAAATACAGGGATTCAATGATGGCATCACAACGGATCTTCGAATACATCTGTTTACTCTGCAAATAGAGGCACCATTTAACCCTAGAATCGAGGCGTCTCTGGCTCCAAAAACTTACCGTGCCTCCTCATTTCTCCTGCCCGCTTTTTATCACTTCGCCTTGTAAATACCCACTGGGGGTCTTCAGATTTACTTTTACCTCGCCCCTTGTGTCTTCTTCTTCCTCGAGCCCGAACCTTCCGGCGCCGTCGTGACCTTTCGTTCATCGCCGGCCGGCCCTCTGCTAGGTCCGCTGTGTCACTCCAGCTCCACCAGGACCCGACGAAAAACCTCCGCCGCCTTCTGCAACCGTCAGGTAAATCAATCCCTTTCTCCTAGATCTGTTCGAGCTCGCCGTAGTTCATTGTAGTTCGTCAGAGTTCATAGCTCCTCCATTATCGCCGCTAGTTCAGACCTAGTTTTAATGAATCTTTCCATAGAAATGAAGCAGCATGAATAATAGCACCAGTTTGTATATAGTGTACTTAGATCCTCTTTAGAAATCTGCAAGCAAGGTCACCGCTGCTTCAATGCTTCCCCATTTAGGTTTAGCAATTATCCTTTTTTTGAACTATTTGTAGATCCATAATCGTAGCTACTTTGGTAGAAACTTGTTTGTTCCACACTTAGCAAAAACCAGAGATCCCTGATCACCATAAGACACCCTTATATTTGTCGGCTCATTTGTATAATTGTAACCCGCCATGTTAGAAACTGCTGTGTTTAAGTGTTGACTTCAAATAAGGTGACTTACTCATTAAATAATTAGGCCATCTTATCTTTCACCATATGTCTGAGCGGCCCCTTTTAATTTTATTCAGGCGACTTATCATGTCAAAATCCACCACCTGCAACTGGGTGCCTTCCCAAGTTTCTGAGGCTATACTTAAGGATTATCAAGATCATGGTTTTCTGCTGCCCAAGGAGGTAATTGGCTGGTGGGTTGCCCTTGGAGATGAAATTCCAAAACCCAACGAAGGCGAAGAAGGGGTCTTTACTCACCACCTTCTCCGGGGCTTCTCTCCCCCAGGTCAAAATTCTTCTAGGATGTTCTGAACCTTTTCCATCTTCATCCTCAAGATCAGGGTCCCAATTACATATCCAACCTTTGCCAGTTCCAAGTATTCTGTGAGTTGTATCTGCAAACAGAGCCTACTATCTCCCTTTTTAGGGAATTCTTTTATTTCAACCACCAAAGTGAATGCGTTGATGGCCCCAGTGTGGAACATGGTGGGGTCTCAATCCATAGGCGAATAGATTGTTCCTTTCCTGCCGCCACTCTACCAAGCCACCCCAAGGGATGGAACAAGACTTGGTTCTATTGCCATAACATGTCCCCAGCTGATGAGAATCCTTTGCTGGGTTACAGACCAGATCAACTTCCCATGGACTTCGAGATCCCTGGTTGGGCTCCACAAGAAGAGCGTGCTCAACACGCCCCCATATATCCGAAATTGAGGGCTCTAACAGTCAATGGGTTAACTGAGGTTGATTTAACCCGGTGCTGGGTATCTTGGAGGATTCTACCTTTAAGCCGCCATGACAACTTAATGTACACTTACTCCAGCGACTTAAACGATGCCCAAAGATATAGCAACATAACTTTGGACACTGATGAAATAAACCAGATTATGAAGAAGTACTGGGTGAAAATCAAGACGCTTGCAGCAAAGACAGATTGAAAACCTTCTATGCTATTAACCCAGCTCCTCCAGTAAGAATCTTCGACAACTCTTTATCCGGCTTATATAGAATATCTTTTTTAAACTTCAAATCTTATACCTACTTTATTATGCATAATTTTGTAGGCAGAATCCCCATTGTGGAATAGGAGGAGAAAAGTCCTGGCAAGTAGGACAAAAACCGCCGCAAAGAAGAATAAGGCAGCTAGAGAAGAGCCGTCGACTAGGGGCGAGTCTCCAACGTGGATGCTCAGTCTGAGGTAGATCTTGACTCCCTTGGCCGTCTGTTTATCGAACTTGCTGATACCTCTTATTCTCAAGGGGATGGTGCCACAATCCGGACTGAAGATGTTGAGGTAATTTCCATTTCCTCCAGCTCAGAATCCTTGTCTCCAAGGAAAACAAGGCAGGTCATTCGGAAAATACGTTCTTCTCACCCGAATGCTCATTTGGATCCCAATTTTATTTTTTAGGAATCTCAACATGAATCAAGACAACAAACTTGGAGCAGCTCTGCTGATCTTATGGTCAGCTTACCACACAAGTCGGCCGCCCACAAGCGACCGAACGAGGTGCCTCATAGTCCAACCCTTTCTCTCCCAAAGGCCGGCCTTTTCCCACAACCTCTTAATCCTTCTGACACAAATTATCTGGAATCACCACCTTCGTCAGGCGACTCAACCGCCACCAAGGTGCCGCCTCTTGTTATCGACCAAGGGTAAAACTTTTCCTTAAGCCATATTTTGCTCATTCGTACTTAGCCTTGCACATGTCTCATATTTGTTGTTTTTCTTGCAGGGCTAAGGCCAAAACCAAGAAGAGAAAGGTTGGCAAGTTATCAACGAATCCAAAGGTCGTTGTCCCGCAAGATCCATCTCTGGTGACTCTTGAAGCCCATGTTGAAAATCCTGAAGATTGCCAGGACGATCAGGATGAGCCGGTTTATCATGCTGAACCAGCTAACACTAAGGTTACTGATGCTGAAGCTGACCCGGCTGACGAGCTTAACACGCCCAATTCTCCTAGAGCAGCTGAAGATACCCCTGATGAGAAGGACGATGAGGACATCACTATCACCGAGACGGGTTATACAGCTCCAGGGGTCTCCCAATTATTGACCAAGCATATTGCCAAGGATGAAGAACCATTAACTAACAAGGGGAAAGCTAAGCTTGATCTTCTCAATTATGAACACTTTAGTGCAGAAAATTTGCACGCCGGCTATTTAAGCCGACTCTCTACCAGCCGGGAAATGGAGATCAGCCTGGTTGGTATGATGCGGAAGAAATATGAGGTGTGCCAAATACTGTTTTTGCACTCTTATATACCCTTATGTCGCCCCCAAGGGCCAGCTCATCTTTATGAAAATAAGTTGGGTCTTGTAAATTTCTGAAGAATCAATTTGTAGCCCCCAAGGGCCGGCTTATCTTTATAAGATGAGATGGGTCTTCCGACAATATGTTTTGAAGAATTGACCTGTTGCCCCCAAGGGTCGGCTTATCTTTATAAGATGAGCCGTGTCTTTCTGTATTATGCATTTGAAGAAAAACTGGCATGCATTAGCCCCCAAGTGTCAACTATATTGCTTGCAATCTGCTTGGGACTTTCATAAAAACTTGAATTGATATACTTCTGACTGCAGGAAGCAGTGAATGCGGCCGGGTCAAATGCGGACGGCTTGAAAAAATATCTGGAGTCTGAACAAACCGTCCGATCCCAGGCTGAATCAAAGTTGTGACTCTCCCTAGAAGAATTAGAGATAACTAAGGCAGACTTCAAAGTAGAGAAGGAATCCTTCGAGTCTGAGAGAGCCGCCTTAGTGAAGCATACTGAAGATGCTGAGGGTAAATTGAAACCCGTAACTGACGAACTGGCCGGGTTAAAATAGCATATCACTCATATGACTCAAGCCATCTTTGGTGAGTACTTTCTAGAATTTATGATCATGTATAAGTAACCTTCATCCGGTGACTCACACATTTGACTTGTTTGCAGGTGCCGAAACCGGTAATCTTCAGGACAACAGATTGCTTAAGCTAAAGGCTGCTTATTCCTTGGTTGAACAACTATACACTGGAAGCCTCTGTACCATCAAAGCCATCATGGGCGATAAAGAGCTAATGAAGTTTATCGAAGACGTGTTGAAGCGCCTATAAACTATTCCCAAGCAAGTTGAAGAGCTAAAATGATTAGCCGCCCGAGCAGGTGCCGTGATGTCTTTGAGACGGGCCCTTTCCTTCTCATCAAATTGGATCCTTCAAATATGGCTGGAGGTTTCCCTCAGTTCAAAGATGACGGCTCAGAATTTTCTAATGCTAACTATACTCGATGCATAAATGCGTCTAGCGTACTGGCAGCCAACTGGTTGCAGAGTTGGAGCTGAAGAAATATCAGGCAGCTTATGATGCCAAAAATTCTCGAGTTCCACCACCAACTTTCGAAGTTGTGGATTTAACTCCTCGACGCCGTAAGCATACTTTTGCCCCTGATGTTGACCCGTCCCCCATCTTGAATGAAGAGGTTGTTTTCCAATATTTGATCAATGTCAATTGGGATGTGGACAACCTTCAGATCCAAGACACAGACGCAGCGCAGGATAACCTGGCGACATCTCATTGTGGAAACCGGCTCGGTGCTAACCTGGATGGATCTAACCCGGCCAGCTCAGCAGCCGAATTACAGGGGTAATTCGTGTTAAAAAAACTTGATTGGAATTCTGGGCTCCATGTAGCCTTGTAATAGCTTTAAGTAAACAACAGTTTTGACTGTACCGTTCCGTCGTGCATGTTTAAACTTTTGCTCCAAACTTCATTGAACGACAAATGATGTTCAGATCCGCGAGTCTTGTTAAACCCGCATTTTATCTCTTTTGTTTAAAACCGTACAACTTGTTGCTTGCACGTTTGTGTGGATAAATCGCCTGTAGCAATATGTGGGCAGAAAATAAACCTGCAAAACAAATTCCACGAAGCAATACTTGAAGTAACAAAATTCGGCGAGTTATCAACCGGCGACTTATAGTCATAAAAAATAAATCCAGATATTATAATTTGGCGACTCATGGTCGATGCAGGCTCAATGATGAACATGAATTGCCTGGGTTTCTTTAACCTCGTGATTATAAGTCGGCTTTCGAGGCTCGACAAAAAGACTATCTTTCGAGGCTCAAGTCTTGCTTCAATAAAGCTGGCATAATAGCCTTGGTTTATCCTCGCTTTCTGTAAGCCAACTCTCACATAACTTAAACCTGTGTTTTAACTTTGATAAGTTCAGGGTTCAGATGGATTGACTTATCAAGAGTACCCAGGGTCACCTTTTCGGAGTAGCATCTTGCAAACAGGCAGGTTTAACCAATATATTGTGGCGTTTCTTGCTAGGTTAAGAGGGTGAGAAAGCTACACTCGGTGAGTTGGAAGCCCCCAAGTAACCAATGTATTATGGAGTTTTGCCGGGTCAAGAGGGTGAGAAAGCTAGACTCGATGAGTTGGAAGCCCCCAAGTGCCCAATGTATTGTGGTGTTTTGCCGGGTCAAGAGGTTGAGAATGCTAAACTCGATGAGTTGGAAGCCCCCAAGTGCCCAGTGATCACTTAATAAAAGCTCATGCACAATATATGAGATGAAACGACAGAGGCCCTGAATTTCAGGGATGTCGGTTTTATTATGCTTGATCATAAGAAGTATATACATAATAAAAGCATGCACAATGATGGAAGCCAGTGGCTTAAGTGTAGTAAGGCCAAAGATGAGCAATATTGCAAGGTCTGTTGGTCTCCTCCTCAGAAGTGCACGATTTATAGTGCTCGCGTATATCAATAACATAATATGACCCGTTATTGAGGTTTTTGCTAACCACGAAGGGTCCTTCCCATGGAGGTGAAAGCTTATGCATGCCTGTCAAATCTTTAATCAGACAGAGCACTAAGTCGCCCTCTTGGAAACTGCGGCTGCGAATTCTTAGACTATGATAACGACGAAGGTCTTGTTGATAAATTACAGAGCGAGCCGCCGCCAGATCACGTTCTTCCTCCAAGGCGTCAATAGAATCTTGTCGAGCCGTTTCATTGTCTGTCTCAACATAAGCCGCCACTCGGGGCCAGTCATGACTTATATCACTTGGAAGAACTGTCGGCGTTCTGGGAACGGGGGTACCCAGACCTGCCTGCCTACGGCCCCGGGCGTGGCCCACTTTGTCAACCAAACACGGCCAGGCGCGGCCCCACTCAAGACAAGGCCCTCGCGAGGGACCTAGGCTCGCGAGGAGGAGCGGCGTCAAGACCGGCAAGGGATGGGCCTCCCCAGGCCCCCTCCGGAGCGGCGGAGATCTCTATGCAGAGCCCGGCCTCAGGAGTCAAAGATGACGCAAGGAAGGAAAGGCGGGCGCCAGCGCGCCAGGCGGCACAGTTTCCCCTTTGGTGCAAAGGGAGCAAGGACATACGTGGGTTCCCAGAGCATCCCCCAAAGGTTTCCATTCTGGTGCAACAAGACCACGACCACGAGCCCCGCAGGACGGATGTCATTGCTGAGCCCACATCTGCATCATCGACAGCAACTTTGCAGGCGAAGACCGCCTTTGGGCAGGGTGGGCATGTACTCCTGTCCCCCTTCAAAATTGGCCGTTGTGGGATCCCATCCCGCCATTGCGATAAGGGAAGAGGACCCGGGCCACCGCTATATCTAGAGGCTAGGCTGCACTGTAGAGGGGGATCGGAGATCGGTCCATCCACTCATCCATCACCAAGCCAACAGAGGGCCAAGAGCACCTCAGGAGTGCCCTCACGAGGCTCCGAAATGTTGTACTAGTTCATCCACCACACCTCCTCGAGAGGCAATCCACCAAAGCAAGAGTAGGGTATTACGCTTCGCAGCGGCCCGAACCTGGGTAAACCACCATGTTCATCTTCTTCCTCGTCATCGCGCGAGTTCATCGTTGTGCCCATCGAGTAGCGAGCTAGGTAGGGCGAGGCTGTAGGGGATCTTTGCACACGCCCCAGTGTTCGAATCTTAAGGGTTTTGCAGAGCCCGAAATCCGACATTTGGCGCGCCAGGTTGGGGGCGTGTCGGAGCTTCCCCACTCGCAGCGACAGCCAAGCCCTGGTTCGGCAACTCCATGGCAGGCGAGATCCTCAATGACGGCCGGTCCCCGGCGCGTGATGGCGCCTGGGCGCGCAGGCCTGCCCCCGCGGTCGCCTGCATCCTCGGCGGGTCGCAGGCGCCGTCCTCCGCCAGCCATATCAAGCAGTTCCTATGCCACGTAGGAGCGGTTCGGCCGCGGCCCGAGCCCACGCCGCACCGCACGTGGCCGGAGATCGACATCACCTTCGGCCCTGACGACCACTCCAAGGCGACGGTAGCCGCTGGAGCGCTCCCCATGTTGTGCACGCCGACCATACACGGCATGGCCGTCTCCAGGACCCTCGTAGACGGTGGCGCCGGCCTCAACGTCATCTCTGTGGAGGCCTTCGACGCGCTGCAGTTACCCCGTGACCAGCTCGCACCTTCAAGGCCCTTCTCTGGGGTGGTCGGGGGGTCCGTCGTCCCTGTGGGGCGGGTGCGCTTCCCCGTCACCTTCGGCACCCGCTCCAACTTCCGCACCGAGAAGGTCGACTTCGATGTCGCCCACATCCACCTCCCATACAACGTGATACTTGGCTACCCCGCCCTCGCTCAGTTCATGGCGGCAACCCACCCGGGCTACAACGTCATCAAGATGCCCGGGAGCGGCGGCGTCCTCACCGTCATGGGGGATGTCAAGGACACGTCCCACGTGCTCAAGCTCTCCTACAAGGCCACGGCCGCGGCGAGCACCAGTGCCGGGGCCGCCACGCGGGCCGCGGAGGACCCCGGGGGTGTCCCGGACGTCGCGCCGGTGAAGAAGAGGCAGCTGTTCTCGCAGAGTCGGGCGGAGACGAAGCAAGTGCCGGTGGACGAAGGAAACCCTGGCCCTACCTTCACCATTGGCGCTGACTTGCCTCAAGATCAAGAGGAGGCATTGGTGGCCTTCCTCCGGGCGAACAAGGACGCGTTTGCATGGAGCGCCTCCGACCTGGTGGGGGTCCCAAGGGACGTAATCGAGCACCACCTCATGGTGTGCCCGAACGCACGTCCGGTAAAGCAAAAGGCAAGAAGGCAAGCTCCGAAGAAGCAGGCGTTCATCGCCTAGGAGGTCGGCAAGCTGAAAGAGGCAGGGGTCATCTGTGGCACCCCGGCGCAGAGAATCGGATGACCAGTGTGTCCAACCCAGAGATCATGTCTTCTGGAAACACACAACAACTTGGCACAGAACAGAACTGAATTTTATTGATAGGAGTCGAGTACAGGCACATATCTTACAATGGTATCGAGGCCAAAGGCACCCTCGGTGCTATGACAGTATCCACATTATTTATGTCACATAGCAGGGCCTCGGATACCCAGTACTTCTTCAGCTTAGCGGAACATAGCGCAACTCCATCCACAGGGACACTGCTGTGGACACATCCTAGTTAGCATAGCCAGCACCCTCAGGATCTCCGTCCTCGGATTCTCCTGCATCTGGCATGATATGCCATGTGAGTACTTTGAATGTACTCGCAAGCTCATAACAACCAAGAAATGCAGCAAACAATAGCATGGCAGTCAATATGATAGCATCAACATAATTAACTCGATGTACTGATCCTCAACTTACTCTTCTCCGGGTTGTACCACAACCCTTCTTAATACTCATACCGAGTGAGTACTTCCGATCACTCGACGAGTTCTTCCATCATTAATACTAGTACTATGGTTGATCTCCTACTGAGGTCTTGACGGCCTGTCCAATACCGTGGACACGGCTATTCGAATAGGTTTTTACACTCTGCAGAGGTTGCGCACTTTACCCACACCATGAAGCCCCTGGCCCTAGCCTCGAGATCCAACTCGGGTGAACCAAAGTTGCTTCAACAAAACCTGCCTGACTCGTGACTCTTTCATCGTACCACCGGCACTCTTCCTCCCCCGGAGGTCAGCCTTGGGTGGCCCCTGTGTCCCCATGACACCTGTGTCCCCATGACACCTGCCACCTCTGTGGCCAAACTCTGTAGACCCAAACAAGGCCTACTGTCCCAGACCGAGACGCCGGCACAAACTGAACTATCCACTGGGCCCACAGGGTTATCACCGCTTACCTGATCAGGGTAGCACGCCGTGCATAACCCCCCCTCTTTGGAGGTACCGGTGAAAGATCACGCATGTCAGACCCGGTCAAGGCTGTCCCATACCGGCAAATGTGGTTGCACAAGTATGCCCGGACAGATGACTCAAGATCAACCACTAAGCTTATAGCACAGCAGCAGTGGTTCAACAATATTCTTGAGTATTTAATTAATACTAAGGATTTAAACTATGCCAAATAAATCATCCTAATGTATTTAAAAATGCAATGCTATGGAAATGCATGCATGAATTGGGTATCAAGGCTTGCCTTGCTCTGTTAGGTGGTTCAAACACTCTGGGTCTTCACAACCACCAACTTCTCCTTCTGAAAATATTTTCAAATGCAATTGGAAAATGTCACATAAAGCAATTCTGTCAATTAGAAATTCTGTGGTCAGTGGAAAAATACCAAAATTTACCAGAAAATAAAGGGGATCAAGACAAACACAATGCAAAAAGAATCAACTAAATTGGAGTTGTAGATAAAAAGTTATTAGTGGTCAAAGTTTCGTCAAAATTCTGGTTTTAATTAGAAAATCAGAAAATAAAACAGAGCCACGTCGAAGGCGTAAAGTGGAGAAGGCGCCTCCACTTACCGCTTCGGGTGCGGGCTCTGGTCGCCGACAGGTGGGGCCTGCCGGTTCGAAACAGAGGGGGAGAGAGAAGGCAGGGATAGGGCGGAGCTCCGGCGACGATCGCCGGCGGCGCTCGGAGAGGTGGGGGGGATAGATCGGGAACTCAGAAACGAACACGGACGTACCCGCAGCTTCTCCGGGGGTGAACGGACGGCGTCGACCCCTTCTTCTCCGGCGGCGGCGGCGTTCAGTGATTGTCGGGGAGGCCCAATCCGACGGCAATTCGAGCAGGGATGATCTCTAGGCGAACCAGGGGGACCTACTAGACTCGGAGGAGGGCTCAGAAGGGCTAGAAAGGAGGTGGAGGAGGTGGTTGACAGAGCTAGGGCGGCGGAGCAACTCCGGCGAAGCTCGAGGCCAGAGGGCCTCTCGGCCTTGGCTATTGCTTGGGGAGCTGATTAGAGAAGGAGGGAGGAGGATGATGAGCTTTGCGAGGCCGGCGAGGCTATTTATATGCGGGAGGAGTGCGGCGTCGATCTCTCTGGAACAGCAGCGATGGGGCTACACTACTGGAGCAAGGACGGCGAGCTGGCCGTCGCGGAGCGGGGCGAAGGGATGGGAGAAGGCAAAGGCATTCAATGCTCGAAGGGACGGCTCGCTGGGGAAGACGACGGAGGGAATGCCACTGTGCCCTCACGGGTCTCACAGTGCGGCGCTGCGTGGCGGCCGACGAGGGCTTCTCCGGCGAGGGGGAAGGGTCTGGAGGGGCTAGGTGGCTGTCGGGGAGCTAGTCGGCACTAGCAGACGGAGTACGGCGACGCGGGCGTTTTGCTCCGACGAGACCCGAGCCTGGCGGCGCCCAGAGCGCGGTTTTGGCAGGCTGGCCACGCAGTCACCCCGTGCCCAGGCACCCGTGGTGCACGCTGGCCTGCCCCGCCTTGTCTGGGATAGCCCACCACTGGCACCAGCTTGCCCAATAGGCCACTGAGAGGAGAGGTCTCATCTCTAACAGTTTACTGCCAGCAACTTGAGGAGGTTCTGGAGAGGAAATAGGATAGGGATGGAACCAAGGGAAATGTCTGGGATAATCTAGGTTGGAAGGACTAGCAACTGGCAAATTTTGAAGTGGTTTGAAAAAGAAATGAATGGGGTTGCTTTGAAAACCAACATTCTGGTCCAGAATGCAAATGAGCTTGTGGCCCTCACATAGATGCTCTGCAAATGATGAAACTTGGTGCAGGGAAGTGACTTGGTGGTGCACACATGCCAGAAAAATTATAGCTCAATTGTGCACTCCTAGCTAGTACTTCCCTTACAAGGGTTCAAAATTAGTAGAGTCTTGACAGGGTCCTGATGCTCAAAAATTGAATTGGACTAGATGATGTTTTTGGATATTGGGGCTAGATAGGATCCCTAGGAGCTATAGGAATTTATTGAGAATTTTCTGAAATAGAAATAATAAGGTTGCTTCACAATGGACAGATTCTGGTCAGAAGGAAAATAATTATTCTGGCCAAAATTTCCCATTGGGCAATAACATATTTGTGAAGAATATGAAATATTATGATGATAAGGAGATAAGGAAAAAGTTTGGGAATGAACTGACCACCCAAACTATAGGTTGCTTCACAACCCATAGAGGTAGCCTAACTTCCCAAATTAAGAAAATGATTTTCTAGCAAAGATAAAATATTGAAAAATTATCCAAGAGAGTATGGAAAGGTCTTATCAAAATGCCAAAGGTTTGAAGATGCTTGAAGAAAATTTTAGCAAAGCATAGATCAACTCTACTGATAAAGGTTTTGAGAATTAACCAAATTACAAATCAAATCCAAATAGTTTTGAAAAAAATAGTTGCCAAAATCAGGGTGTCACAAACCTACCCCCCTTAGGATGAATCTCGTCCTCGAGATTCGGTTGCTTAGGGAACAAGTATGGATATGCAGATCTTAGGAAGTCTTCCCTTTCCCAGGTAGCCTCTTCCTCTGTATGGTGCTCCCACAGCACCTTATAAAATCAGATTACCTTGCTTCTGGTGGTCCTTTCCATCTCATCCAGGATCCTTATAGCTTTCTCTTCGTAGGTCAGGTCCTTGGCCAGTTCTAACTCACTCATGTCCGCTTGCTTGACTGGTGGTGCAATGCACTTCCTTAGTTGTGATATGTGAAACACATCGTGCACTTCTAACAGTTCTGGCGGTAATTCCAACTGGTATGCCAATCTACCTCTTCTAGCAACCACTGGAAATGGGCCTATATACATGAGTGCAAGTTTTCCCCGAGTATTAAATCTCTTTACTCCTTTCATAGGGGTTACTCGGAGGTATGCATATTCTCCGGGCTCAAAGGTTACTTCCCGGTGTTTTGGATCATAATAACTCTTTTGACGAGACTTGGCTGCCCGAAGACGTTCCTGGATATCCTTAACTTGCTTCTCAGCCTCGAGCATCAAGTCTGTACCAAAGATCCGACTGTCCCCCGTCTGAGACCAGTTCAAAGGAGTGCGGCACTTTCGCCCATATAATGCCTCAAACGGTGACATCTTCAAGCTTGACTGGTAGCTGTTGTTGTATGAGAATTCCGCATAATGTAGACTGTCTTCCCACTTTGGTCCATGAGTGAGGGCACATGACCGAAGCATATCCTCCAGTATCTGGTTCACCCTTTCAGTCTGCCCATCTGTCTGCGGGTGGTATGCCGTGCTATGCTTGAGCATGGTTCCCAAGGCTTGGTGAAGTCGTAGCCAAAATGCTGAGGTGAATAGGGATCCTCTGTCTGTGGTGATGGACTTAGGGACTCCATGGAGGCTAACTATTTGGGACATGTAGAGCTGTGCCAGCTGATTTGCGTTGAAAGTGTTCTTTACTGGAATGAAGTGAGCCACTTTCGTGAGTATGTCCACAATGACCCAAATAGCATCGTTGCCCCTTGCTGACTTGGGTAGCCCAACAATAAAGTCCATACAGATGTCGTCCCACTTCCACTGGGGTACCGGTAATGGTTGCAGTAGCCCAGCGGATTTCTGGTGTTCTGCCTTGACTTTATTGCAAATATCACAGCAGGCGACATAATATGCTATATCTCTTCGCATTCCTGTCCACCAGAATGTCTCCCTTAGATCCTGGTACATTTTTGTTCCTCCCGGGTGGATGGAATATGAGGACTCATGAGCTTCTTTGAGAATTCGCTGCCTCAGATTATCTTGATCAGGCATGCATATCCGCTTCTCGAACCATACGGTGCCTTGATCATCTATGCGGAAGGACTTGGATTTCCCTTTTGGAATCAGCTCCTTGATCTTTTTGATTCCCTCATCTGGCTCTTGGGCCTTCTTAATTTCTTCCATAAGGGTAGGGGTAATATCCAACGTGTCCAGGGTAGTTGATCCGCATAGTACCATGTTGAGCTCAGCGAACTCCTCTTGTAACCTTGGTGCATTCTTCCCATTAGAGCATTCACGGTGCCTTGCTTCCTGCTGAGAGCGTCCGCGACTACATTGGCTTTCCCTGGTTGATAATTTATTCCAATATCATAGTCCTTGACTAGCTCAAGCCATCTTCGTTGCCTGAGATTCAGATCCGGCTGAGTGAAAATATACTTAAGGCTCTTATGGTCCGTGTATATTTCACAGCGTTGGCCAATGAGATAATGCCTCCAAATCTTCAGGGCGTGCACTACGGCTGCTAACTCCAAAACATGCGTAGGGTAATTCTCCTCATGAGATCGTAGCTGTCTGGATGCGTAGGCTACAACCTTCCCTTCTTGCATCAATACGCAGCCGATTCCACGTCTGGAAGCGTCGCAGTATATATCGAAGCTTTTGTGTATGTCTGGAAGAACTAGAACAGGAGCGGTAGTGAGTCTGGTCTTTAATTCTAGGAAACTACTGTCACACTCCGCCGTCCAGACAAACCTTTGGTTCTTCTTGAGCAACTCCGTCAGGGGCTTAGCTATCTTAGAGAAGCCTTCTATGAAGCGTCGGTAATATCCTGCCAATCCCAAGAATACTGCGGTTACCTTGCTGGGATCGACGGCTACTCCTTGTTCTGACAGGATGTGCCCCAGAAATCCCACCTCTTTTAGCCCGAATTCACACTTGCTGAACTTGGTATACAGACGGTGGTCTCTCAACATTTCCAGGACAGCACGGAGATGCTTCTTATGCTCTTCCTCATCTTTGGAGTATATCAGGATATCATCGATGAATACCACCACGAATTTGTCCAGAAAGTCCACAAAGACTTTATTCATCATACTCATGAAGTAGGCTGGAGCATTTGTCAGTCCGAATGACATGACCGTGAATTCATACAGTCCGTATCGGGTGGTAAACTTTGTCTTGGGGATATCCTCTTTTCGAATCTTCAGCTGATGATATCCGGTTCGAAGGTCAATCTTTGAGAATACCCGAGCTCCATTCAATTGGTCGAACAAGTCATCAATGCGGGGAAGCGGGTACTTGTTCTTGATGGTGACCCCGTTCAGCTGGCGATAATCTACGCACATACGTAAACTTCCATCCTTCTTCTTGACAAAGAGCACGGGTGATCCCCATGGCGATATGCTTGGGTGGATATACCCTTTTTGCAGCAATTCATCCAGTTGCCTATTTAATTCTGCCAACTCTGGTCGTGGCATCCGATAGTATTTCTTGTAAATTGGAGCGGTGCCAGGAACTACTTCGATTGCGAACTCCAATTCCCTGTCTGGTGGCATTCCGGGTAACTCTTCGGGAAATACGTCCGGAAATTCACAAACTACCAGAATCAAGTTCATATCCGTGGCGGTAGCTTGATATGCCATTCCCTCCTTGGATATCATCTTGCCGGCAAGGAATTGGATGGTTTGTCCGGTCGGGTTAACCAGGGTTACTGTCCTGCTGGCACAATTGATGCACACCTTATGTGGTGTCAACCAGTCCATTCCCAGTATGACGTCCAATCCCGAGGATTCGATGGCAATAAGAGAGGCTGGAAACTTTACTCCATGTATTGAAATTTCCAGATCTCTATAGATCAAATTTGTTCTGAGCAGAGAGCCAGGGGATTGTACCACCATGATTTTGTCTAAAAGTGATGGCGAAAATTTGTGCAAGGTGGCAAAACTCCGTGAAATAAACGAGTGGGAAGCCCCGGAATCAAATAAAATAACTTCAGGTATGTTGTTAACAGAAAACATACCAATGACTACTTCTGGGGCTTCGCAGGCTTCCTCGGCGGAGATATGGTGGACGCATCCATGGCAGACCTTGCGGTTAGTGCGGCGTCCAATGGTGTTGACCTGCGGATTGACTTCAGTTGATGGCTTCCCATTGTTGTTGGGACATTGTTTGGAGTAGTGTCCACTCTAGCCGCAAGTGAAACAGGTATTGTTGCGGCGGCAGTCTTCCATCACGGGCTGCTTGCCGAAGGTCTTGGTCTGGCTCACCGTCTTGTTATTGTTGTTACCATTGCTCCAGGTAGGATTATATTCAGAGATGCCTGGTTGCCAGGTACGTGGCTTTTGGGCGAACGGCTCTCGGTTGTCCTTCTTATGCTCGAACTTCCGCTTATGGTTGTCTTGTCCGGACTTATGCTCCCTTTCGGCTATAAAGGCCTTGTTCACCAGTGTCTAGAAGTCACGGAAGTCTAACATGCATAGCTGACAACGGAGATGGTAGTTTAGTCCTCCTAGGAACCGATCTATCTTTCTGTCCTCGGTGGCTACATCATATGTAGAGTACCGTGACAGACTGTTGAACTTGTTAAGGTAATCTGCTACCGACATGCTTCCTTGTGTCAGAGCAAGGAATTCCCTCTGCTTCACCTTCATGATGCTGGTAGGAATATGGTAATTGCGAAATAATTCCTTAAACTTCACCCAAGAGATTCCTTCTTCGGAAGACCATGTTGCCTTTATGTTATCCCACCATACGGCTGCTGGCCCTTCCAGGTAATGGGTGGCAAACGGAACCTTGTCTGAATTCTCACAACGAGCTATCTCCAACTTCTTCTCTATGGTCCTCAACCAGTCATCTGATTCTATTGGATCCACAGCTTGACCAAAATTGGGTGGCTTGGTGCGTTGGAAATCAGACAGCCTGGAATGTGACCCATTATGATTGTGGTTCTGACCTACCATAGTCTGCATGCTCTTCAGAAATTCCATCAGATCCTAGTTTCTCTTTTCCTCAAACATCCTCATAATCTGATCCGTAGTAGGTGCTTGAGGCGGTGGGGGTGGTAAATCTTCTGGTGCTTGACTTGCTTGTCTGGAGGATCGACGGACGGAAGTCCCATCGCCGCCTTGGCTACAACTTCTCTTCATCCTAAATTTTGTTCCCATTGCAAAATACTGACTTGATGAGCAATATCCATCAGGGAAACGTAGTTATATGACACTAGAAGGAAAAATATGCGAAAAAGAAGGCGAATAAAGCAAACCACATAATTATACAAGATAACCCAACATCATACATGGCAAGCTAGTTGGGGAATATCATGGCTAGACTGCTCACACGGCAGTTGACATATGCAAGGATGCATGCTCCACAACTCAAGCCTCCATTCTAATGGCGCTGATGGCACGAACACTGCCAAACCACAGACTCCTCGTCATCTGATCCTGAGTCCGAGTCAGAGCTGATGATGTCGATCTCATCCTCCAGATCAAAGGAAACACGACGACGCTGCTGGGACGGTTCTCCTTCTGGGGTAGAAGGAGCACGACGCCTCAGCATCGGAGCTGCTGGAGTGGCAAGAAGCGAGGACCACTCAGCTGGAGTCTCACGACGGCTACCAGACGGAAAGCCTGGTGGCACAGTGGAGGTAGAGGAGCCTCAAATCTGGGTGGAGGTGGAACTGGTGGTGGATGCATGGGTGGGTGGGTAGTCTGAGGTGGAGGTGGCACCGGGGCTACGGCTGCAAGCGCCGCTAAGACACGAGACAGTTCCTCAGCCAGGGATATGATCGTACGATAGCTGGCATTCAGGTAGCGGGACAGCACAGCAGTCGCACGGTCACATGCCGGGTCAACAGGAACAAAAATGACTCTCCCTGTCATAGGCGACAGGGTGGGATAATAGAGGTAACCTGGATGAGTCTGCATCTCAACTTCATGGAAGCGCAAGTCAGTGAGAGCCTCCATTGCGGCAAACTCAATCGCCAACTCTGGAGTGAAAGCCGTTCCGCCCTTGGTAGAGCGAGAGTAGCAGCCAAGATCCGAGCTCGCGATCATGAAAGCCTCTGCATGGTACTCGTACACCGACTCGGCAAGATGCTCCCGAAACACCTGGTACACTGGATCTTCGCCGTGAGGGTACAGCCGAAGCCAGACTTTCCGGAGCAGTACTGGAAAGGTGGATGGTGCAGGCTCAAACTGGTAATGGAATGGAACCAGTGCCATCTACACTCACAAGACCACCATTAGCAGAATAATGAATTACGATGCATGCCATGCAACAATCAAATGCAGCAACCAAAATGCAGCAATCAAATGCATACTCAGGATCCTATACTAATCGCGGTGATAGCACTGGCTAACTAGGGTGTCCTACAGTCAGCACGTGTTACACCCTGAATGTTGCAACTTTTTTCTTTTCAAAACTATTTGGACTCTATTTGCAACTTAGCTGATTTCCAAAAACTTTTCAGTGGAGTTGACCTATGCTTTGTTAAAATTTTCTTCAACAACTCCAAACCCTTGTCCTCTTGATAAACATTTCCATGTCTTTCTTGGATGATTTTTCAATATTTTACCTTTTCTTTAAAAGCATTTTGTTAATTTGGGAATTTAGGTCATCACTATGGGTTGTGAAGCAACCTATAGTTTGGCTGATCAATTAATTCCCAAACTTTTTCCTAATCATTTCATCATCTCAATATTTCAGATTCTCCAAAAATATTTTGCTACCAATGGAAATTTTGGCTAGAATAATTATTTTATCTCTGACCAGAATCTGTCCATTGTGTAGCAACTATATTTTCCCTATCTCAGAAAATTCCAAATAAACTCCCCAAGCTTCCTGGCATCCTGCATAGCCCCAATATCCAAAAATATCATTTGGTCCAATGCAATTTTTGAGCAGCAGGACTCTGTTAAGTTTCTGCATTTCTGGAACCTCTGTGAAGGAAGTGCTAGCTAGAGATGCCTAATGACTCTGAAAATTTTATGGCATCTTCTATGCACTAAATGACCCATCTTCTCCAAGTTTCAGCATCTGCAGAGCAACCAGCTGAGTGCCACAAGCTCATTTGCATTCTATACCAAAATGATGGTTTTCAAAGGAGCTATGTCCAATTCTTTTTCAAACCACCTCAAACTTGGCCAGTTTGGAGTCCTTCCAACAAGGATCACTCCAGACACTCTCTTTGTCCCTATCCCTTGCTCTCCAACTCTCTAGAGCCCTCTCTAGTTCTCTGTCAGAAACTGTTGTTGATCTTACCTCTCATCTCTGCGTGAACCAATGCAAGCCAAACTAGGGGTACAGGTGAACTGAGGGAACGAGGGTGGACACGCTGGATAGGTTTGGCCAGGCGTGCGTGGCCTCTTGGCAACCAACACCGTGGTGAGCACGGATATGGCATGTCAATCGCCGCGCTCTGGACCGCGCCAGGCTCGGGTCTCGTCCGAGCAAGTCACCGGCGCCGCAACAGCTTGTCCGAGCATGCCGACATCATCCCTAGTCACCACGCAGCCTCTCCAGAGCCTTCTCCCTCGCCGGAGAAGCCCTCGGCGGCCACCACGACCGCGACCACTATGCCGCCCGTGCGATCATAGTGGCGGTGTCGCTCGTCGTCTTCCTCCTGAGCCATCCCCTCCAGCATTAAATGCTGCTGCTCTCTCCCGTCTTCTCGTCCACCTCCCGACAGCCAGCGAGGCGTCCTTGCTCCGGCGACGTGGCCACAGCGCCGCCGCTTCGGGAGATCTCGCCGCCCTTCGCCCCCCATATAAATAGCCGCAGCCACCTCCCCCGAGCTCACCACCACCTCCAGCCATCGCCCAATCGACCTGCAAGAGCGAGCCAAGGCCGGAAGGCCCTCTGGTCTGGAGCTCTGATCGGAGCTCCGCCGCCATCCGAGCCCCCTCCCGCCTAAGAGGAAGAAGACGACGCCTTCCTAGCACCTCCGTAGAAGCTGCTAGTACAGGGTGGACCGCTGTCGAGCACTGGTTCCATTCCCATCTTCGCCGGACCCCTCCATCCTCTCCATCGCCGGCAATTGCCGTCGGTGAGCCGCCCCTCTTCTCTGTTCCCTCTCCCTCTGTTTTAATCGACAGGTCCCACCCGTCAGTGGGCCGCGCCGCGCCGAACCGTTTCCAAGTGAAGGCGCCCGGGCCGATTACGCCTTCCACGTGGCTCACTCTGGTTTTTTCTGATTTTGATTTATTTAACAGAGTTGACCAGTAACTTTGACTGCAAATTTCTTTTTATAGAAAAGTCCAATTGACCTGATTCTTTTTGCAGTGTGTTTATATTTCACTCCTTTATTTTCTGACCAAGTTTGACATTTTTCCAATACTTACAGAATTGCTAGTGAATAAAAAGGGCTTTATGTAACATTTTTCCTTGCTATTTAAAAATGTTTTCAGAAGGAGGATTTGGTGCTTTTGAAGATCAAGAGTGCCCAAACCACCCAACAGAGCAAGGCAAGCCATGATACCCATCTCATGCATGCATTTCTATAGCATTGCATTTTCATACACAATAGGTTGGTTTATTTGATATATTTAATTCATAATATTAATTAGTACTCAAGAACTATATTGAACCACTTTAGTTGACAAGTAAACTTAGTGGTTGATCTTGAGTCACCTGTCCGGGCATACCCGTGCAACCACACTTGCCGGTATGGGACGGCCCTGACCGGGTCTGACTGCGTGATCTTTCACCGGTACCTCCAAAGAGGGAGGGTTATGCACGGCGTGCTACCCTGATCAGGTAAGCGGTGATAACCCTGTGAGCCCAGTTGATAGTTGAGTTTGTGCCGGCGTCCCCGTTTGGGACAGTAGAACCCCGTTTGGGTCTACAGAGTTTGGCCACGACAGTGGCAGGTAACGGAGTCCTGGACTAAGGGGTCCTCGGGAGGCCGGCCTATGTCTTGTGGGCCGGACTGTATGGGCCACTTACCGAATACTAGAAGAATAGAAAACCTCGTCTCCAAGAAGGAAGCTTCGGGAATCGTGGATTGTTCTCCACGATTGGAATAGCGAATAGGCATGTTTATCCCTTCGATGTGTAACCGACCATGTGTAAACCCTAGGGACCCCGGCATCTATATAAGCCGAAGGGTTTTAGGATGTAGGAGAGGGAACTCATCTAGGGTTTTAGTCATACGATCTCATGGTAGATCAACTCTGTAATCTCCATACACTCAATATAATCAAGCAGGACGTAGGGTATTACCTCCATAGGAGGGCCCGAACCTGGGTAAAACCTTGTCCCCATCGTCTCCTGTTACCATCGATCCAAGTATCACAGTTCGGGACCCCCTACCCGAGATCCGCCGGTTTTGACACCGACATTGGTGCTTTCATTGAGAGTTCTGCTGTGATCGTCAGAAGGTATCGATGGCTCGCCTTGTCATTAACAGCGAAGTCTGTGTGCGGGGAATCCTCGCCTTGGATCAGATCCGCGCGAGTGGTGACACCTCGTCACGCTCTTGCCCGATCGGCCATCCGTGCCAGATCGGAAACTTTCCCCCCGACCAAAGGATCAGGTTCAGAACCCTAGAGTTCTCAACTGATTCTCGGGGAGAACTTGTGCTGATGGAACCTTTCACCCCTACGGCGAAGCCCGCAGATCCCGACGCCTCGGCGCCAGGGACATCGGACCTCGTTTCTGGAGAAGGAATTGCTATCTCCGGACCGTGTGGGCCACCTGATCCGGTCTTCACCGCCGGATCTATCATGGTTAAGCGGAATCCGAGAACGCTCTCGCGCGACTCTGGAACCGCGACGCCGCATACCGACCCTACTCGCTTTAGCGACACGCATCCCACCATCGCCTCGTTTCTCAACGAGTTGTTCGATCGTATGGAGACTATGCGGATGGCCGATGACCAGGTACCGGTCTATGACCGGCTCGGGCTTAAACCCGACGATAGGGAAATTCACATCCCCACTGTCACCCACCTTGTTGCCACCGTCGAGTGTCCGACTGGGGCTCGACCTCCCAGCTGCCGGAATTAAAAACGATTTATACTCCAGTCTCTGATCACCGAGACCCTGCCGACAACCCGGACTCTGACGTTCACCCCGGAAGCAGCCCGGTATCGGCCCCTGACCTATCAGACAATTCGGAATCCGTGATTCCGAACTCTTACCGTGGCGTGGAGTCAAGTTCTCTCCCACCCACCTCCCAAGCTGATGACTCGAGCATCGCACAGGAGCCCAAGTCTTCGGACCTACCGGACATTGTACATTTACCAAGGGAGTCGGTCCATCATTACTGGGCTAGACTTCTGCTCGCCAGAAACAAAATACGGGGCGTCAGTGATCAAGAAGTAATGGCAACCTTCAAACGTAACTGCCATGACAAGGGAATCCTCAATGCCCTGGCGCGGCGACACATTATCGACTTTGCCAAACTTTCAAATCTGGTACAGAAGTATTGCGCCATGGAAAGTGCTTGGCACGCTGAGCGGCTATTTTCGGAACCCATCCCTACCGAATACCCTAGAGGAGATCGGGACAAGAGGATACCTCCAAACAGGCCAGCCAAACCCGAGCCCGCCAAAAAGAGGTACAGGCCCCTTCCAGGGGTCAGTACTGTCCTGGATGATTTGCTGGACAAACCCTGCCCTATACACTCTGTATTGTTGAACACAGCTCTAACTCACAACCTCAGAACTTGTTGGGTCGTCAGGCAGATCGCAAAAAGTGGCGAAGCCATTCTTGAGGCATCGCCATCTAACCAGCACTCTGCAACGCCATCGGAATATAACGCCGAAGTACTGACGATCTACGAAACATTCCCATCAAGGAACAGGAGGAAAAGAGCTCTTAAAGAACTCGAACAAGTATATCACGTGGCAGCAACGAGTGCATGGGCAGACATACCCATCACCTTCGGAGATGTCGACCAACCAGCCATTCTTCCCGGTCATTCACCGGCCGCACTAGTCCTGAACCTCATTATTGATGGCTTCAGGTTACACAAGGTGCTAATGGACGGCGGCAGTGGTTTAAATCTAATCTACGAGGATACTTTGCAACAAATGCAGTTCGACCGATCTCGCATCGAACATAGCAACACAACACTACTAGGAGAAAGCCTACTAGTAGCGCTTGAAATACCTATAGCAGTAGCACTGGGTCCAGCGCTACTGCTATCACGCTACAGCTAAGTGGTAGTAGTAGCGCTGGTTAGTGCAGCGCTACTGCTAAGTATTGTTACCAGTAGCGCTACACTAACCAGCACTACTGATAACTATCTGTAGCGCTGCAGAATGGCAAGCGCTGCTGTTAATCCAGCGCTGCCGCTAGATGCCTTCCAGCGCTGCTGCTAGTATTCCTGCTTTCACAAATTACATTCTCCTCTACATATTTGTGCATGCTCTATACAGTAATAATTATTGTGCCAACAACTACATTTAGATTAAAGTGCATGGATGCAAGTGATCATGTTGAGTTAGAGGAAAATATGATGTTGCGATACAACATCATATTTTCCTCTAACTCAACATGATCACTTGCATCCATCCACCTTAATCAAATATATGTCATATAACTCAACATAATGTCATAGAATTTCTCGTAGAACCGATCATATATATATATATCATCGAATTTCTCGTACGACGACCATTCACATACATATATATATATACAATTGTAGCACATAATATAACATTGTACCTAGGACCTACTCCTCTCTCATAGGACCTACTCTACCCTCTCTTAGGTAAAATATCATAAAACAAGATAGGCCCTGACTCTCCATTATGGAGAATGGAGATCATCCTGTCCCCAATTCTTGGCCTATGCACAATGTTGCTTCCAAGTAGCTCTCTACGATCGACCATACATTTTTTCCAATCTTTGATTGTCATGTCTTCATCGGTTTTAGAAATCCGGTATGGACAACAGTGATGCGTAGGCTGACCTGGCCGTAAGCTCATAACATCAAGGTGACCTTCCGAAAACATCAAATGAGGCACACAATCCTTCGGGATTTTCTGTTGAAAAACATAGTAATAACTTCGTAGTTAGCAATGTAGTTTAGTTTTAAAAATAATTTATGCAAAAGATGCACGGATGTCGTAATAGTAAAAAATCATACCATGCCATCTCTATGGATGTTACCGTAGTTCAACACGTGCACTAGTGGCACGTATTGACCATAATGTGTAGGAGTTTGATAATAGGTATTGTAATTCTGAAGATCATTAATAAATGAGATAAGATGATTTTTCTCCTGACAAGTTAATTCTGCGCCATCGGTGTAGTAGGTTCTGTCTACCATCTTCCGTACATTTTTTGAAGAATGAAAATAAGCTGTCAATGGAAATAAGTTGTCAACTATTTTGAAATAAACAATATAAATTACATAATAAATATGTTTAACAAACTCACACGGAGGCAGAATCGGAATCATAATAAATATGGTTGAGAAACTCACATAATGGTAGAACTGGAGGCGTCTGCACATCGACCCAGATGTCGATATTACCTTCAATTTCATCTTCTGGACGAATATCAAAGGTGATAAGCATATTAGGCTCAAATGCATAAGCCTTGCATAGTGCTTGCCAACTTTTGCATTCAAAATAGGAGTAGGTGTCTGCATTGTACAATTTTACGGCAAAAGTATAACCATGCTCGGTCCTCAAGTGAACTCTCTTTACCTCCATACTTTTTTTAGTATTGAAACCAATCTTATCCAAGACATAAATTCTTACATGGCAGGGGATACGCTAGTAGAATAGTAAAAAATTAAAATTATAAGTTGAAGCAAAAGAAGCAGAAGTCATGCTTAATTACGAAAAAAGACTTGTCATTGTGACTTAATGTATCCACTTCGAAGGTCTCATCCAGCACGATGCTGAAGCGCCTACCATCAACTAGGTGAGGCTTCTCGCACAGGCCGCGCTCGTCTTCGCATAATTCGCACATAACGAATTTCCTTTCATCGTCAGACATTTCCTATGTTCATAGTAGAAACATTTAAAATCGATCGAAGGCAACTACCAGGAAAATGATCAACACACAGATCACTATTACTCAATATGCAACGGGTTCACTTTAGGTCTGTCGAGTCTTTCCTTCCTAAACTCTCATCTCACGTATATGGTGGGCACTCCCTCTGATATTGCGACCGTCGGTGATGGTGGCTCCTCCATTCGTCCCCGAGTGCATTACACCAAAATGTCTAGCACACGGGAACGAAGGAGAAGCGACCCCCACGACAACAGTCGGGATTCTTCCTCTCTCATATTTCGACCGTCGGTGATGGTCGCTACTCCTCCTTTCCCTAGTGCATTACAAATATCTAGCACAAGGAAAAGAAGGAGAAGCGACCCCCACGACAACAGTCGGGATTCTTCCTCTCTCATATATATATATGGTGGACACTCTCCCTCACTGAAAGACACACAAGGAGCCGAAACAGACCTAAAGTCAACCCATTCCATATATCGAGCAATGACATAGAAAAAATGCCCTATGTTTTGTCGGAATATCATTGAATTCCCGTTCCGGCAAATCACAAGCACTCGATATGTCCTACATTGTAGCACAAGTCATGCTAAAATTGATGAAAAAAATGAGGCATGACCTTTGCTAAAAACAGGACATATCGAGCGCCTGAAATTTGCCGGAACGGAAACGAATCAACATTCCGGCAAAACATAGGCCACTCAGAGGTACATTGCAAACAAGAACACCAAGACATCCTCTATATTCAGAATATGACATGTTCATTCTAGCAAATGAGTAAATAGTTTCAGGATCCCTATAAACTATCAACTATGTCTAAAAATAATATACTAAAACCCTAGTAATAATTCAGTTAACTAGAAACTATCAACTAAACCCTAGTAATAATTCAGTTAACTAGAAGCTATCAAAGTGTTATATATGAACATAGGCTTATATCAACTAAAAACTATCAACTATGTCTAAATTTTTACTAATCAGTTAATCATACTAAATCAAAATTGTTATATATCAACTAGAAACTATTAAGTAAATCAAAATGTTGCATATCAACAAGAAAATATCAACTAGCGGAGGGAGGAGGGAGAAGGAGGGGCGACTAAAGGAGGGAGGAGGAAGGAGGACGGAGGAGGAAGGCGGAGCGAGGAGGGGCCGGCCGGCGGCGAATGGAGTGGAGGGAGGACGGAGGAGGTGGGATGGGGAGGAGGGAGGAGGGACGAGGCGGAGGATTACCGAGTCCAGGGAGGAGGGGGAGGTGACGGCGGCAGAGGGAGGAGGGGTAGGCGACGGCGGCGGCGAGCGGCGGGGGGCGATAGTGTGAGGGGGGAGTGAGGGGCCAGGAGTGAGGAAGAGAGAGGGAGCGCACGGGGTGGATAAGGTTGTCATAACAGCAGCGTGGGTTGGTTCCAAGCGTTACAGCTAAGTAGAATAGCAGCAGCGCTGATAGAGGAAGGGCGCTACTACTATACCTAGCCTGTCGGGAATGGTGTGGCAATTATAGTAGTAGCGCGTTTTATACGTGCCACGCTACTGATATGTGTTTAGTAGTAGCGCCGTTTTTGTAAACGCGCTACTGCTAAGTAGCAGCAGCGCCTCCTTTTAAAAAGCGCTACTGGTAAGCTCCTGTGTATAAGGTTTTCCCTAGTAGTGCAACTTTCCGGGGGATAATCCCGGGGAAGGAGGCGCGTTGTTCAGGATGTGTCACCCTGGATGTAGTGTTCGGCACACCCGACAACTACCGATCTGAAGAACTTCTCTTCCACATCGTGCCCTTCCCAAGTGGCTATCACGCCCTACTGGGACGTGATGCCTTCACAAGATTCCAGGCTATACCACATTACGGGTATATGAAACTTAAGATGCCAGGACCTAAGGGAGTAATCACAGCTGCTGGTGACCCGAATATAGCCCTGCGTGCCGAGAACAAAACGGCGGTGCTTGCCCTCGAGGCTCTAGCCGAGACCTTTGCTGCAGAGGAGTTGACCACACTCCGGTCAACGGTAGACAAAGATGATGTGATCCTCAGCAAGAGGCCTAAATCTACATCCTTTAAGCCGGCAAAGGAAATCATTAAATTTCAGGTACACCCGACGGACCCAAATAAAATAGCGTCCATCGGAGCTCAGCTCGATCCTGAAGTGGACGAAGCACTACGAGCTTTCTTACAAGAAAACTGGGACATCTTTGCCTGGTACCCTTCCGATATGCCCGGCATCCCACGACAGCTGGCAGAACATAGTCTGAACATCATCGCAGGCTTTAAGCCCGTAAAACAGACTCTGCGCCACTTCTCCGAGCCCAAACGACAAGCTATGGGTGAAGAACTTGCTAAATTGCTAGAGGCCGGATTCATTTGGGACATTAAGCACCCCGAATGGTTGGCAAACCTGGTAATGGTACCAAAGAAAGATAGATCCTGGCGGCTATGCGTCGACTTTAAAGACCTCAACAAGGCCTGCCCCAAGGACCCTTTCCCTCTACGACGAATAGACCAGATTATTGAAGCCACAGCCGGACACGACTCGCTGTGTTTCCTCGATGCTTATTCCGGATACCATCATATTAAAATGAAGGAATCCGATCAAGCGGCAACCGCATTCATCACCCTGTACGGGCCTTTTTTGCTTCAACACAATGCCTTTCGGGCTAAAAAACGCTGGGGCTACATACGAGCGCATGATCCAGACCTGTCTCGAAAAACAGGTTGGAAAAACAGTCGAGGCGTACGTGGACGACGTGGTCATTAAAACCAAACACGTTAGCAATCTGATCGACGACTTAAGGCAAACCTTTGCTAACCTACGCAAATACGATATTCGGCTCAATCCGGAGAAGTGTGTATTCGGCGTTCCCGCGGGCAAATTGCTCGGATTCATCGTTTCCCATAGAGGAATAGAAGCGAATCTGGCAAAGATCCGCGCTTTATCCGAACTTGCTGTTCCCACAGAGCTAAAGCATGTCCAGAGATGCGTGGCGGCATTAAGCCGCTTCATCTCCCGCCTCGGTGAAAAAGCTTTACCACTGTATAAGTTGCTGAAACGGACCAAGAATTTCGAATGGACCGATGAAGCAAAGGCTGCGTTAGAAGAAATCAAGACACTCCTGGCAAGTGACCCTATACTCACAGCACCAGGCGCTGGTGAGCCCATGTTATTATACATATCGGCCACCAACCAAGTCGTTAGCGCGGTGCTTGTTGTCGAGCGAGAAGAGAAGGGACACAAATTCCATATACAGAAGCCGGTATATTATGTGTCAGAAGTACTAACGCAATGCAAGTCCCGATACCCGCACTATCAGAAGATAGCCTATACAGTTTTTATGGCCTCACGAAAACTACGACACTACTTCCAAGAGTGTTCGGTTACGGTGGCATCCGAAGTCCCCTTGAATGATATAATCAATAACAGGGACGCCACCGGCCGTATAGCCAAATGGGCGATCGAGCTCCTCCCTTTCGAGATCACCTACAAACCACGCTGAGCTATTAAATCTCAGGTATTGGCAGATTTCCTTGCCGAATGGACAGAAGCCGAACTCCCCCGAGAATATAGTACATACTCCCATTGGACGATGTACTTTGATGGATCCAAAACTTTGGCCGGACTGGGGGCTGGAGTCGTTCTCACATCCCCCACAGGTGATACCGTCCGATACGTATTGCAGATCATGTATGCCGTCTCCAACAATGCAGCCGAATACGAAGCCCTCCTGCACGGTCTTCGGATGGCAGCCTCAATGGGCATAAAGCGGCTGGAAGTACGAGGAGATTCCAATCTGGCCATCTCTCAAGTCAACGGCGAGTTCGATGCTAAGAATCCAAAGATGGCGGCATATAGAAACGCCGTCCTCAAGATATCCGCACGGTTTGAGGGGCTGGAATTCCACCACGTCGCTAGAGACGACAACCAAGCTGCCGATGTGTTGGCTCGCTTAGGAGCCAAACGTGATCCTATCCCACCAAACACCTTTTTGGAACGGCTCTTTAAGCCATCCATGGTTTGGCTAGATCAGGAGGACGCCGATTCATCCAGTGCAGACAAGGTTGTTCCCCCTGTAAACGAACCAGACGACCAAATCATCGGCGGCTCCGTCATCGATGAGACGCCCTCGGCTCACGAAGTCATGGCAGTAATCGTGCCATGGACCGAGCCTTTCCTCGCTTACCTCCTTCGCAAAGAGCTTCCCGACGATCAGACGGAGGCACAACGCATAGTTCGGCGCTCCAAAGCCTTTAAGGTACACGAAGGAGAGTTGTACAAGAAGAGCACCACTGGAGTACTACAGTGGTGCATTTCCGAGGAAGAAGGGCGGCAACTATTAGCCGAAGTCCACGCAGGGATGGGCGGTCATCACGCCGCAGCAAGAGCCTTGGTAAGCAAGGCCTTCTGGGCTGGGTTCTTTTGGCCCACAGCTCGGGCAGACGCCCAGTCACTTGTCAAATATTGCGTGGGGTGTCAACTTTTCGCAAACCAAAGTCACATGCCCCCAACAGCTCTTCGGACTATTCCGATCACCTGGCCCTTCGCTGTCTGGGGGCTGGACATGGTCGGACCACTTAAAGGGGGGACCAAGAAAAATAAATACTTGTTGGTCATGGTCGACAAATTCACCAAATGGATAGAGGCCAAACCTGTTAAATCAGCCAAATCCGGACCAGTAATCGACTTTATATCCGGCGTGGTACACCGTTATGGTGTCCCGCACAGTATAATAACTGATAACGGATCCAATTTCACGGCCCAGGAGGTCAAAGACTGGTGCGCAAAGATGGGCATCAAGCTCGACTACGCATCGGTTTATCACCCACAGACTAATGGACAAATCGAACGAGCAAACGGCCTCATAATGGGCGGCATCAAGCCACGTTTGGTCCGGTCTCTTGAAGAGTCCGATTGTCAGTGGGTAGAGGAGCTCGACTCTGTTCTATGGGGCTTGCGCACCACCTAGAACAGATCAACGGGATACACACCGTTTTTCATGGTCTACGGGGCTGAAGCGGTCCTTCCGTGTGATATCATTCACGACGCACCAAGAGTGCACATGTATGAAGAAAGAGAAGCCGAGTTAGATCTGCAGGATGACTTGGACGCCTTGGAAGAGGAGCGTGATATAGCTCGGGCCCGTTCTACTTTTTATCAGCAGCAGGCTCGGCGTTACCAGAGCAGGGAGGTCAGGGCACAAGCATACAATGTGGGCGAACTAGTCTTACGACTACCGGAGAAGCAGAAGCATAAACTCAAACCCAAATGGGAAGGCCCCTTCATCATTGACGAGGTACTCACCGGAGGAGCTTACCGTCTTCAAAACCCGCAGGACAATCGCCTTGAACCAAACCAATGGAACGCAGCTTGTCTCCGGCGCTTCTACGGTTAGACCGATGTTGTCACACTTTTTACATTTCTTTTCACTTTCTTTTCATTATTATTTCTTCTCCCTCCCACCGTGCTTTCTGGTCGGATTGATTTCTTTTTCGCCACAACTCTATGTTCGGCTCAAGCGATCTTGTACTAATAATTTTTCGGCCTACACCTTTAAGTGCTATATCCGAACATAGTACCCGGGGGCTTTCTTTCCGGGGCCAGTGCTTTTGCGTTGTAAGCACCTGTGTGCATTCATTGTGTATGCATACTTTCCTTGTCGTTCGATACGCCATCTTATGCATCAATTCGAACTAAGAATTTGCCAAGCTGGGTTGCCTTGCTCCTGTGCTTACCCTCTACGTTCCCGATTGTTCGGCTAGAGGGTAAAGGGAGCACCTCTGCGATTGCTACGACCGGGTCATCCGGATACATACCTCAGACGGGTGAAGCCAAAAGCTAGCTATCTTAAGTAGACAATTGATCGGCTACGACGCATTCAATTATGGCCATTCATGACCAGTATTCGGGATTTCCCCTTTACACAAACCCTTGGCCGCGCACTAACAATATACGGCTTTTCTCCTACGATTTGCGTAGTACCCTTGAAGAAAGGTATCGATAGAGTTCCTATTTTCTTCAGAAGATGTTTCTTACGCTCAGCAGTAATATAACATATCTCCCTGTGTGCTTTTTTTCTGTTCGTACCACATGGCCGGATTGCCTAGTTCCCCGAACAGAGTTCCCTCCCCTTCGGGTGATAACTTAAAAGGAACACTCCTGAGCTATTAGCACGGGAGGTTAAAGCTGATGGCCAGTTAAGACAAAGTTCACAACACAGACGGAGTACTTTTTCAATGGTCACGTACATACCTACATATGATCATACATCTGGCTGCTGATCGAGATTATCAATTATGGTGTCTAGGGAGCAGTCTTGTTGTGAGAGACGGGCGGCCGGCATCACCTGGTCGTATACCAGGTGGAGTGGCACTTCTCGTCCATCTGCCCCCACTGGTCCAACCTGAGCCATACGCTCGAGGTCAAGTCTAGTATAGCGGGTCTTGATCATCGCCCATGCCTCTCGTGCTCCCTCTCGGCAAGCCGATGTCTTCCACAGCTCGAACATAGCTCGGGCTCCCTTGAAGCGGTCGAGTAGCTCGGTCATCCTCTCCGGAGGGTGTTCGGCAGGCCATAATGCCTTAACCATGCTTTTCATGGCCTTCCGCGCCCGCTCACGAAGGGCGGACAGCTCCTTCAGCGGATTCCCCTGATAGGAACCGATTTCCTCTTCGGGTCACCCGGACAACAGACCTGCATATGAATCACGGCATGCGTGTCACACTTCACTTATAAGAGTTCCTTTCCGATTTAAAAAAATCGCTCTTACCGAACATGCCTCTCTGCAGATTCTGGTTTTCCCCCTGAGCCTGGGCCAATTGAGCCTTTAAGTTTTCGATTTGTTCGGCTTGTTGTCTGTTCTCCTCCTTCAGGCGGTTCTTCTCGTCAAGATGATGCTTTAAAACGCGATGACCAGCTTCTAGCTGGGACTCGGCATATTGTTGCGATTCTCGGGCTACATCCAAATCTTTTTGTAATTGCCCTATTGATTCAGCTGCTACATAGTACCCTTGCGTATGCACGGGGCAATACTAAAAATCAGCAGAATATAAACACTCACCGTGTGCCTCCCGAGTAAAGCTCTTCACTTGCTCCAGTTCGGCCTTCAAAGAGTCGACCTGAGCCCGGCTGGTCTCCAGTTCCTTGGCCAGCTGCTGGCACTGCTGCTTCGAGGCCTGCATTGCCAGTCAATTAGTACGGGGATCCTTAATTCGGTCGTACCGACCAATTTAAGGCTCGGGGGCTACTGAGTCTACACAAGTGTTCGGACTTTAACAAACAACTACTTACCTGCAGGCCGGATGATATCAACTTAACAGCCTCCCCGAACCCAGCTCGGGCGGCCTCGAGGTATGCATCCACTGTGCGCAGCACGCTGAACTCTTGTTCGGAAAAGGCCGGATGACGCAAGGCTTCTCGTCGCCGCCGATGATGCATGGCGCTCCCGACCTCCGATTTGGTGACTGATATGGCGTCACCAGATTCGGCTGGGTCGGGATGGACGGTGGGGACTCCTGTAGTAGGGTCGGCATGGGGGGAGGGCCTAGAATCTTGAGCACCGCCTGGCATCCTGGCAACATCTTCGGCGGGTGACGGCCGAACCCTTTGAGTGAACATTTTGGCAAGATGGTCTCTTGTCAGACCTCATCAAATCGTGGTATTAAATCGACAGGTTCAGCGAAATACCTTTGGGATGAACTCGTAGGGGCACTCGCCCCTGTGGCCAGCTCGTTTACGGGGTCCTGATTGTTTTCTAATCCAGGTGCCGCCGCTGCTGCCGGTGTGTGTCGCGCGGATCTATGGCGCTTGGGCGTAGGAGCTGGTGTGTTGGGCTTAGCAAAGGACACTTCCCTCTTGCGGGAAGTTTTCTTCTTCTTGCTTGTCGCAGGAGAAGGAAAGGACCCAGGGTAATCGGCAATCATAGCCACCTTCGTGCCATCAAGGCCCTCTTGGTAGAAAACCCCGTCCTCGAGTTCAATGGACAGATCTGGGTCTTCATGATAACCCGAATCATCGTCATGGGAATAGTCTTCGGGCTGAGGGGCCGGACAATGTACTGTCTCGATGAAGCTCCTCCATTCCTGTTTACATGAACATAAAAGACTTCGGTCAAAAAAGGACAAATTAAGAATTCGAATTGTGGTCACGGGATTGAAAGGCTCACCCATTCGATGGGATTATGGCTTGAGTATCCCTCTTTGGTCGACCGCCGAATGAAATCTTCTTGCTCCCCTTTGTATAGGTCGGCATGTACGGCGGCTAATGCCGTTTGATCGGCAGGACCCTGTCTTCGGGAACGAGTGGTATCGCTCGTCCCGTTGTATCGCCACAAGGGGTGTACCCTCTGTTGAAGGAGTTGGACGCACCGGGAGATGGCGGCGGCCATGACGTCTATCATGGTCAGCTTATGATGGGCCAGTATTCTTACACGCGCCGCTAAGCGCTGCACCTCAACGCTGTCTTCTTGGGACGAGCTCTTCGGGCGGCAGTTGTACCTCTTCCTCAAGGGGGCATCAAAGTAGTCGGACAGACCCTTCTGAGCTGGATCGAATAAAGGGACATCCTCGATATAGAACCATTCCGAAGTCCATAGTTCGGATTCCTTCGGCGTCCCCACGGGGTATCATGTCCCCGCTATGCGGCATAGATCGGCTCCGCCGACCTCGAAGATTGTCTTATCCCGAGTGCGAGGGACAAGGCAAAAATATTTCCTCCATCACTCAAAGTGCGCCTCGCAACCCAGGAATATCTCGCAGAGGGCGACGAAACCCGAGATGTGCAGAATAGACCCTGGAGTAAGGTGGTGGAGCTGGATCTCATAAAACACTAGTAGCCCTCTCAGTAACGGATGAATGGGAAACCCGAGTCCTCGCAAGAGGAATGGCACAAAGCACACATTCTTCCCTTTATGTGGATGGGGGAAATTCTCTGCGAAGACCTCGCCGTTGAATGACGTCAAGCCGGCGCGGACGACTGTCAGATACGAGGAAGGGAGGTACCCTTGGGTCTGGAGGTCGAGGAGTCGAAGGAGCGATACGGAGCATCTGATCCAGTCCCCGGGACGGGATCCGTAAGGATCCGAGGAAGAACCAGGGACGCTCGCCATCTTTATTGCAGACCTTTCGCTGGAGATTTTTTCCAGTGGGGAAGAAGAGGTTGTGGCTTGGACCACGACTCAGTTTGTTTAAATGGGTGGAGCCTCATTTGTGTTAAGGGTAGTTTCGTACAAAGCTACTGGGCTGCTCGTCTCCCCACGATGCGCGGAGCCCAAGAAACACTGTTGACTCTTTGACGTTTAGCCTTCGGGGCCGAGCTATTCGTGATATACGAACGATCTATGATCGGGAGAGATTACGCGTCGACGAAGGCCGAACTATAGCCCGGCCGATCATAATTTGGAAAAGGTGGAACTCGCCTCGCAAGCCGAAGACTCTGATCACTCGAAGCGGCGGGAGCCTGGACCCTTGGCGTTGGAGGCTAGTTCGGGGGCTACTGAGGGAGTCCTGGACTAAGGGGTCCTCGGGAGGCCGGCCTATGTCTTGTGGCCCGGACTGTATGGGCCACTTACCGAACACTAGAAGAATAGAAGACCTCGTCTCCAAGAAGGAAGCTTCGGGAATCGTGGATTGTTCTCCACGATTGGAATAGCGAATAGGCATGTTTATCCCTTCGACGTGTAACCAACCATGTGTAAACCCTAGGGACCCCGGCGTCTATATAAGCCGAAGGGTTTTAGGATGTAGGAGAGGGAACTCATCTAGGGTTTTAGTCATACGATCTCGTGGAAGATCAACTCTGTAATCTCCATACACTCAATATAATCAAGCAGGACGTAGGGTATTACCTCCATAGGAGGGCCCGAACCTGGGTAAAACCTTGTCCCCTTCGTCTCCTGTTACCATCGATCCAAGTATCACAGTTCGGGACCCCCTACCCGAGATCTGCCGGTTTTGACACCGACAGCAGGTGTCATGAGGACACAGGGGCCACCCAAGGGTGACCTCCTGGGGAGGAATAGTGCCGGTGGTACGATGAAAGAGTCACGAGTCAGGAAGGTTTTGTTGAAGCAACGCTGGTCCACCCGAGTGGGATCACGAGGCCAGGTGCTTCATGGTGTGGGTAAAGTGTACAACCTCTGCAGAGTGTGAAATCTATTCGAATAGCCGAGTCCACGGTATTGGACAGCCCGTCTAGACCTCAGTAGATGGTCAACCAGAACACTGATATTAATGATGGAAGAACTCGTCTTGTGATCAGAAGTACTCGATGAGTATTCCGGGGGTTGTGGATCAACGCGGGTAAGAGTAAGTTGATGATCCGTACAGTAAGTGCATTACTTGATATCATGTGCTATGCTATTGTTTGCTGCATTTCTTGGTTGTCGTGAGCTTGCGAGTACATTCAAAGTACTCACCTGGCGTATCATGCCAGATGTAGGAGAATCCGAGGACGGAGGTCCTGAAGGTGCTGGCTATGCTAACTAAGATGTGTCCACAGCATTGTCCCTGTGGATGGAGTTGCGCTATGTTCCGCTACGCAGTAGAAGTACTTAGTATTCCGAGGCCCTGTTTGTGACATAAATAATGTAGATATTGTCATAGCACCGAGGGTGCCTTTGGCCTCGTCACCACTATAAGATATGCGTTTGTAACCGTATCCTATCAATAAAGTCTGTTCAGTTCTGTTCCAAGTTGTTGGGTGTTTCCAGAGGACATGATCCTTGGGCTGGAAATACCGGTAATCCGGTTCTCTGAGCCGGGGTGCCACAGCACGGCTCTGATACCAAGCGTTGTGGCACCCCGGCTCAGAGAACCGGATGACCAGTGTTTCCAACCCAGAGATCATGTCTTCTGGAAACACACAACAACTTGGCACAGAACAGAACTGAATTTTATTGATAGGAGTCGAGTACAGGCACATATCTTACAATGGTATCGAGGCCAAAGGCACCCTCGGTGCTATGACAGTATCCACATTATTTATGTCACATAGCAAGGCCTCGGATACCCAGTACTTCTACAGCGTAGCAGAACATAGCGCAACTCCATCCACAGGGACACTGCTGTGGACACATCCTAGTTAGCATAGCCAGCACCCTCAGGATCTCCGTCCTCGGATTCTCCTGCATCTGGCATGATACGCCAGGTGAGTACTTTGAATGTACTCGCAAGCTCATAACAACCAAGAAATGCAGCAAACAATAGCATGGCAGTCAATATGATAGCATCAACATAATTAACTCGATGTACCGATCCTCAACTTACTCTTCTCCGGGTTGTACCACAACCCTTCTTAATACTCATACCCAGTGAGTACTTCCGATCACTCGACGAGTTCTTCCATCATTAATACCAGTACTATGGTTGATCTCCTACTGTGGTCTTGACGGGCTGTCCAATACCGTGGACACGGCTATTCGAATAGGTTTTAACACTCTGCAGAGGTTGCGCACTTAACCCACACCATGAAGCCCCTGGCCCTCGCCTCGAGATCCAACTCGGGTGAACCAGCGTTGCTTCAACAAAACCTGCCTGACTCGTGACTCTTTCATCGTACCACGGGCACTCTTCCTCCCCCGGAGGTCAGCCTTGGGTGGCCCCTGTGTCCCCATGACACCTGCCACCTCTGTGGCCAAACTCTGTAGACCCAAACAAGGCCTACTGTCGCAGACCGGGACGCCGGCACAAACTCAACTATCCACTGGGCCCACAGGGTTATGACCGCTTACCTGATCAGGGTAGCACGCCGTGTATAGCCCCTCCTCTTTGGAGGTACCGGTGAAAGATCACGCATGTCAGACCCGGTAAAGGCCGTCCCATACCGGCAAATGTGGTTGCATGAGTATGCGCATATAGATGACTCAAGATCAACCACTAAGCTTATAGCACAGCAGCAGTGGGTCAACAATATTCTTGAGTATTTAATTAATCCTAAGGATTTAAACTCTGTCAAATAAATCATCGTAATGTATTTAAAAATGCAATGCTATGGAAATGCATGCATGAATTGGGTATCATGGCTTGCCTTGCTCTGTTTGGTGGTTCAATCACTCTGGGTCTTCACAACCACGAACTTCTCCTTCTGAAAATATTTTCAAATGCAATTGGAAAATGTCACATAAAGCAATTCTGTTAATTAGAAATTCTGTGGTCAGTGCAAAAATACCAAAAATTACCAGAAAATAAAGGGGATCAAGACAAACACAATGCAAAAAGAATCAACTAAATTGGAGTTGTAGATAAAAAGTTATTAGTGGTCAAAGTTTGGTCAAAATTCTAGTTTTAATTAGAAAATCAGAAAATCAAACAGAGCCACGTCGAAGGCGTAAATTGGAGAAGGCGCCTCCATTTACCGCTTCGGGCGCGGGCTCTGGTCGCCGACAGGTGGGGCCTGCCGGTTCGAAACAGAGGGAGAGAGAGAAGGCAGGGACAGGGCGGAGCTCCGGCGACGGTCGCCGGCGAAAGAGGCGGCGGCGGCGCTCGGAGTGGGGGGGATGGATCGGGCACTCAAAGACGAACACGTACGTACCCACAGCTTCTCCGGGGGTGAACGGACGGCGTCGACCCCTTCTTCTCCGGCGGCGGCGGCGTTCGGTGATCGTCGGGGAGGCCCAATCCGATAGCAATTCGAGCGGGGATGATCTCTAGGCGAACCAGGGGGACCTACTGGACTCGGAGGAGGGCTCAGAAGGGCTAGAAAGGAGGTGGAGGAGGCGGTTGACAGAGCTAGGGCGGCGGAGCAACTCCGGCGAAGATCGAGGCCAGAGGGCCTCTCGGCCTTGGCTCTTGCTTGGGGAGCCGATTAGAGAAGGAGGGAGGAGGATGATGACCTTTGGGAGGCCGGCGAGGCTATTTATAGGCGGGAGGAGCGCGGCGTCGATCTCTCTGGAACGGCGGCGACGGGGCTACGCTACTGGAGCAAGGACGGCGAGCTGGCCATTGCGGAGCGGGGCGAAGGGACGGGAGAAGGCAGAGGCATTCAATGCTCGAAGAGACGGCTCACTGGGGAAGACGACGGCGGGAATGCCACTGTGCCCGCACGGGTCTCACAGTGTGGTGCTGCGTGGCGGCCGACGAGGGCTTCTCCGGCGAGGGGGAAGGGTCTAGAGGGGCTAGGTGGCTGTCGGGGAGCTAGTCGGCACTAGCAGACGGAGTACGGCGACGCGGGCGTCTCGCTCCGACGAGACCCGAGCCTGGCGGCGCCCAGAGCACGGTTTTGGCAGGCTGGCCACGCGGTCACCCCATGCCCAGGCACCCGTGGCGCGCGCTGGCCTGCCCCGCCTTGTCTGGAGCGTCGTCCTCCCGTACTATAGCCCACCAGTGGCACCAGCTTGCCCAATAGGCCACTGAGAGGAGAGGTCTCATCTCTAACAGTTTACTGCCAGCAACTTGAGGAGGTTCTGGAGAGGAAATAGGATAGGGATGGAACCAAGGGAAATGTCTGGGATAATCTAGGTTGGAAGGACTAGCAACTGGCAAATTTTGAAGAGGTTTGAAAAAGAAATGAATGGGGTTGCTTTGAAAACCAACATTCTTGTCCAGAATGCAAATGAGCTTGTAGCCCTCACATAGATGCTCTGCAAATGATGAAACTTGGTGGAGGGAAGTGACTTGGTGGTGCACACATGCAGAAAAATTATAGCTCAATTGTGCACTCCTAGCTAGTACTTCCCTTACAAGGGTTCAAAATTAGCAGAGTCTTGAAAGGGTCCTGATGCTCAAAAATTGAATTGGACCAGATGATGTTTTTGGATATTGGGGCTAGATAGGATCCCTAGGAGCTATAGGAATTTATTGAGAATTTTCTGAAATAGAAATAATAAGGTTGCTTCACAATGGACAGATTCTGGTCAGAAGGAAAATAATTATTCTGACCAAAATTTCCCATTGGGCAATAAAATATTTTTTAAGAATATGAAATATTATGATGATAAGGAGATAAGGAAAAAGTTTAGGAATTAACTGACCACCCAAACTATAGGTTGCTTCACAACCCATAGAGGTATCCTAACTTCCCAAATTAAGAAAATGATTTTCTAGCAAAGATAAAATATTGAAAAATTATCCAAGAGAGTATGGAAAGGTCTTATCAAAATGCCAAAGATTTGAAGATGCTTGAAGAAAATTTTAGCAAAGCATAGATCAACTCTACTGATAAAGGTTTTGAGAATTAACCAAATTGCAAATAAAATCCAAATAGTTTTGAAAAAAATAGTTGCCAAAATCAGGGTGTCACATCATCCGGGAGGTGCGTTACCCAGAGTGGGTGGCCAACCCGGTGGTCGTCCCGAAGAAGTGCGGGAAGGAGCATATGTGCGTCGACTTCATGAGCCTCAACAAGGCCTGCCCCCAAGACCCATTCCCGCTGCCGCGCATCGACCAGATCATGGACTCCACCGCAGAGTGTGACCTCCTATGCTTCGTAGACGCCTTCTCGGGTTACCACCAGATCAAAATGGCGGTGGAAGACGTCGAGAAGACGGCCTTCCTCACCTCGTGCGGGGTATTCTGCTACACGTGCATGCCCTTCGGGCTGCGGAACGCCGGGGCAACCTTCCAGCAGTTGATGCACATCGCCCTGGGGCCGCAGCTCAGGAGGAATGCAGAAGCCTACGTCGACGACATCGTGGTCAAGTCCAGGGCGGCCAAGACCCTGGTCGAGGACTTGGAGGAGACGTTCGCCAGCCTGAGGGGAGTGAACCTGAAGCTCAACCCTGAAAAGTGCGTCTTCGGGGTCCCCTCGGGCAAGCTGCTCGGTTTCCTGGTATCGCACCGGGGAATCGAGGCGAACCCGGAGAAGATCAAGGCCAAAAACAAGATGAGCGCACCCCAGACCCTGAAGGAAATGCAGAAATTGGCGGGATGTGTGACCTCCTTGGGGCGCTTCATCTCCAAGATCGGCGAGCGGGCCTTGCCGGTCTTCAAGATCATGAAAAGGAAGGGCCCTTTCGAATGGACCCCGGAGGCGGACGCAGCCTTCGAGGAACTCAAACGATACCTCACGAGCCCGCCGGTGATGGTGGCGCCTTGCCCTAGGGAGCCCCTGCTCATATACCTGGCTGCCACCCCCCACTCCGCTAGCGCTGCATTGGTGGCAGTCAGGGAGGAGCGAGCCGGCACACGCGCCCAACCACGGGCGCCGGCGGGCCCCCAAGCACGGAGCCAGGGGGCTTGCAGGATCCCAGGAGCCTGCTTCTCCCCAAGCCGGAGCACCAGAGGCCCAAGCCGCTCCGACGGCCCGTGAAGCGCTCAACCCTCATGAGGCCCCGGTCTCCCCGACAGCCCCTGAAGCGCTCAACCCTCATGAGGCCCCGGTCTATTCGATGGCCCCTAAAGCGCTCGACCCACATGAGGCCCCCGCCGCACCAACGGCCCCCGAGGTGCTCAGGCCTCTTGGGCCCGCCACGGGACAGGACACCGCAGGGGGCCTCACCCTCGTCGAACACCCGGTGTACTACGTCAGTACGGTGCTGAGGGACGCGCGCTCACGCTACCCCATGCAGCAGAAGCTCCTCCTAGTGCTCCTTGTCGCTTCGAGGAAACTGCGTCACTACTTCCAGGGACATCCCATCAAGGTCATCTCTGCCTACCCCTTGGAGAAGATCCTGCGCAACCCCAACGTGGCAGGAAGAGTCGCCGAATGGAACATCGAGCTGCAAGCCTTCAACATAGAGTTCAGCACGACCAGGGTCATCAAAGGGGCAGCCCTAGCGGACTTCGTGGCGGAGTGGACGGACGTCCCGGACCGGGGGCTAGACGGGAGCCAGTCCCTCACCCCTGGCGACGAGGCACCTGAAGGTTGGATCATGCATTTCGACGGAGCCTTCACGCGCAAGGGAGCAGGAGCTGGGGTCGTGCTCACTTCCCCGGCAGGAGACAAGCTCAGCTATGATGTGCAGCTCTGTTTCCAGCATGGAGAGAAGGTCTCGAACAACATCACGGAGTACGAGGGCCTCATCGCCGGCCTCAAGACGGCGGCGGCTTTGGGGGTTCGGTGCCTCACCGTCATGGACGACTCCTAGCTCCTCGTCAACTTCTCCAACAAAGAGTATACACCCAAGGACAAGCACATGGAGGCGTATTTGGAAGAGGTACATAAGATCGAAAAACGTTTTCATGGCTTGGAGTTGCAACACATCCCGCGCAGCGCGAACAAGGAAGCCGATGACATCGCCAAGAGGGCCTCGCGCCGCGAGCCCCAGGAGCCGGGCGTCTTCGAGGAGCGGCTCTACAAGCCCTCCGCGGCACCTCCTACTGAAGACCTGGCGCCACGAAGTGAGGAGCTCCCCCCAGCGCCGCCCTCGGGGGCTTCGGACTGTGGCCAGGCCTCAGGAGCCCGACTGCTCCTGGCCTTGGAGCCTCAGGCCGACAGCTGGATGAAAGAATTCAGGGCGTACCCACTTCACGGCACGCTACCGGAGAAGGAGGAAGACGCGGAGCGCATAGCCCGACAGGCCACAGCCTACTGCTTGCAAGACGACGACTTGTACCGCAGGCGCCCGAACGACGTCGCGCTGCAGTGCATCTCCAAGGAGCAAGGGTGCATGCTGCTGGCCAACATCCACGGAGGAGACTGCGGGCATCACTCCTCTTCGCGCACGCTTGCAGGGAAGGCGTTTCGATAGGGCTTCTACTGGCCCTCGGCGCTTGACGATGCCATCGAGCTGGTCCGATCTTGTGAGGCCTGCCAGTTTCATGCCAAGCAGATTCACCAGCCCGCACAGGACCTCTAGACCATTCCGCTCTCCTGGCCCTTTGCGGTCTGGGGGCTGGACATACTGGGGCCCTTACCGCGAGCAGCGGGCGGGTACCGCTACCTCTACGTCGCCATTGACAAGTTCACCAAATGGGAGGAGGTGGAGCCCGTGAGCACCATCCAGGCCGGGTCGGCCGCCAAGTTCATCAAGGGCCTCGTAAGCCGCTTCGGCGTCCCCAACCGCGTCATCACCGACAACGGTTCGTAGTTCACAAGTAACCTCATCAAGACCTATTGTGCTAACCTTGGAACGCAGATATGTTACGCCTCGGTAGCCCACCCACGGAGCAACGGCCAGGCGGAGCGCGCCAAGGCAAGGAGCTTCAAGAGGAAGCTTGAATCTTGCGGCAGGGGTTGGGTTGATGAGCTTCAGTCAGTGCTGTGGTCCATCCGCACCACCGCGACTAAGCCCATCGGCGAGACCCCGTTCTTCCTCGTCTATGGAGCCGAAGCCGTCCTCCCACACGAAATCAAGCACCGATCCCCGCGGGTCTTGGCATTTGACGAGGAGCATCAGGATGCTGTGCGGGGGGCAGACATCGTGCTTGGAGAGGAGGCACGTCATCGGGCCTCGCTCCGAGCTACGCGGTATCAGCAAGCGCTACGGCGCTACCACTGCCGTAACATCCTCTCCAGGACCCTCGAAGTCGGAGACCTCGTCCTGAGGCGGGTTCTTTCCAGGGAGGGCTTGCACAAGCACTCGCCCATGTGGGAGGGCCCGTTCAAGGTCGCTCATGTCTCCAGGCCTGGCGCCGTGCGCCTGGAGACTCAGGACGGGGTCCCCATCCAGAACGCCTGGAACATCCAGCACCTCTGGAAGTTCTACCCGTGACACTCTCACGTTATAATGAGTGGGTTGTATACGCCCGGAACCCCCCGAGGACGCGGAGGGGTTCCTCCCACGCAACATGGCAGCCACAGCTCTGCGTTGGCGGAGAAGTCAACACTGCCCACCAATGGCTATGCCCATGCAACGTGGATGCCCTACGCTCAGCGCTGGGGGAAGACAAAGACTAGTCTAGGTGCCGGACGCGGCCGCTATTTGCTTTTCTCGTGTTTGGATTTGCCAACTTTTCTGAAACTAAACTCGGGGTTTTTCCAAATCATCTTTTAAAGGAAAGGGTCTAAGATTTTTTTTCATCGCCATTTCTTATGTTGGTTTCTCTCTCTTTGAGTCAAGCACTCGCCTGCTCCCCTCCCCCTCGTACTCCGCGAGCGGGGGCTGGGGGGCACGGTGCTTACACCTCGCCAAGGCCTTGGCGCCCGGATCCTCGCGTGGTACTCACGGATGATTCAGCAGGCGCATGTCATCTCATACTCGCTCGGGGGGTCCATTCATGGCCCAACGCGCCATCTTGGAACCTCGGGAGGCCCACCCCTCCCGGGATAGGAAACAATTTTTTTTCTTGGGACAGCTTGAGCGTCAAAGGGGACTCCTGAGCACATGGTTTTAAATAGCGGATAGCGGGCTGGTAGCGGATTGGGTTCCGCGTAGCGGAATGCGGATAGCGGGTGATATTGCGGGCGCTATGTCCGCGTAGAGGATTTATAAAAACACTAGATTCTTGTTTATATCACTAGAATATGAATAAAAAGTAATGACATTTAATTTGGGTGATAGTGGTCGCTATTGCGCTAGCGCTACTGCGGACGCAATAGCGGATGCTATCTTCGCTATTTGAAACTATGCCTGAGCATCGCGCCTCAGGAGCCTTACCGGTCATAAGGCCACTCACCCCCCTTGATGTCGTCCTTGGTGATCCGGTCGGCATCAAGGGTGTCGAGGCCTCGCCCCGTGAAGTGCGTCCAGGTGATCCGGTCATACCTAACGGTGGTGGGGAAATGTGCGGGACTGGGACCTGTCGACGTAGGGCTACTTGAACGTCAACTCGGAGCCTTGGGAAGCCCGCCCCTCCCGGGGCAGGAGGCAAAATTTTCGGGAGCCGCTTGAGCGTCTAAGGGGGCTCCTGAGCATCGCGCCTCAGGAGCCTTACCGGTCATAAGGCCACTCGCCCCCCTTGATGTCATCCTTGGTGATCCGGTCGGCATCATGGGTGTCGAGGCCGCACCCCGTGAAGTGCGTCCAGGTGATCCGGTCGTACCTAACGGTGGTGGGAAAATGTGCGGGACTGGGACCTGCCGACGTAGAGCTGCTTGAGTGTCGAAGGGGGCCCCTGAGCATTGCGCCTCAGGAGCCTTACCGGTCGAAAAGCCACTTGCCCCTTGATGTCATCCTTGGTGATCCGGTCGGCATCATGGGTATCGGGGCCTCGCCTCGTGAGGTGCGTCCAGGTGAACTACTTGTACCTTGCGATGGTAGGGAAATGTGCGGGACTGGGACCTGCAGACACAGAGCACCGACAGGGCTCCCAACCTACCTCGCTCGCAAGAAGGAGAAGGCCGCCGAATGTATGGACTCTCCGAGCGCCACAGCCGCGCCTCCACAACCCAGAAGCCTACTGCGAGCATGTCAAGCAAAGTATCCTAACCACGACCGGAAGATAATTTCAACCAACAAAATGCAAAGGCCAGGACACATGACAAAAGTTCTGATAAAGAGAGGCAAGCGCACAAATCCATTACACGCCCACAGGGCCTCCCTTGGTTCTTTGATTGCAGGAATAGGAGAAGAGGAGGAGAAAGAAAGTGAAAAAGCCCCACGGGGGCTGCCACCTCAGGAGCCCCGACGTCGGCGCACCAGCGCTCAGCCGGTGTCCTCCTCTTCCTTCACGGTCCCATGGAGGCGGGCTGCCACAGACGCCCCTGGAGCGGAAGAGCGGCGCCGCGGCGGCTGGCTACCCCCCGAGGTCCGGGCACACCGGCATGGCGGCGCATCGTAGCTGCCGTCGCTACTGTCGATCGGGCTCCCTTCGGAGGGGGTGTCGCTGCTGCTGGAAGCTCGGGCTCCAAGATCGCCGCGGCCGACGTCTTCCGGGCAACACCCCAGGCGCTCGCCCTCTTCCCCGAAGATCTTGACGAAGAGCGTCGCCTCCCCGTCATACTTGAAGTGAAGGGTGCACCTCCCCTTCAGGCCGCGAGCGCGGGTGAACGCTTGCCACCCGCGGTTCAGATACACGTAGCCCCCGGGGGTGACCTCGACCTCCACCCACGACGCCGCGCTGCAGCAGCCGTCGGCCTGCAGCCATAGGCCGGCAGGCCCTCCGGCCGACAGCGCCCCCGCGAAGAAGCTTGGGAGTTGGAACCAAGCGGCCTCCGGCCTCTCCGCCCACATCATGAACTCCTGGGCCGTGTCGGCCGAATGGAGCCGCGGGCGCGGCGGCCGGGTGGCCACCGCCGAGCTCCCACTTCGAGCGCCACCGCCTCGGCCACTGCGGTCGCCCGCGCTGAATGACGCCCCACCGCGACAGCCGATGGTGACCCCGGGGCGCGCAGAAGCACGGCCGCGCTCACAAGGAACCACTATCGGTGTCGCGGCATGCTTCCGGGGATGACCGCGGCCCCTCCTGAGCGGCGGAGCGGCAGGATCCTCCCCGGAGGCCTTCCCCTTCTCGGTAGCAAACAACTTCCTCATCGACGCCATGACTGGGAGAGCGACGGCTTGGAGATGGGGAGGCAAAGAAGACGAAGATGAGTGAGGGCTTTCTCGCCCTCGCCCGCTTATATACAGCGAAGGACTGCCCGGCGCCCCCTCGCGTCCCGGGGGGCGTGCGGCCTCTGAAGGGTCACATCCTCATGGCCCGAAGTAGCAGCAGCATTCAAGGAAGGGCAATGATGGCCAGCGCTACGCACGGGCATCTCGTCAATCTGACTTGGAACGGTTTTTGACACCCTCGGGGAGCGGGGGCGTCGCCGCCCAGACGCTCGGCGCGTGTGAAGCCCCGCCCATAGGCGTTTGGGGCCCACGGCGCTTTGGGCCACCCTCAAGGCTTCGCCCAGAAGCCAGCTCGAGCACGCCTTGGGCCCGGGGGCTACTGTCGGCGTTCTGGGAACGGGGGTACCCAGACCTGCCTGCCTGCGGCCCCGGGCGTGGCCCACTTTGTCAACCAAACACGACCATGCGCGGCCCCACTCAAGACAAGGCCCTCGCGAGGGCCCTAGGATCGTGAGGAGGAGCGGAGTCAAGACCGGCAAGGGATGGGCCTCCCAAGGCCCCCTCCGGAGCGGCGGAGATCTCTATGCAGAGCCAGGCCTCAGGAGTCAAAGATGACACAAGGAAGGGCAGGCGGGCGCCAGCGCGCTAGGCGGCACAGTTTCCCCTTTGGTGCAAAGGGAGCAAGGACGTACGCGGGTTCCCAAAGCATCCCCCAAAGGTTTCCATTCCGGTGCAACAAGACCACGACCACGAGCCCCGCAGGACGGATGTCATCGCCGAGCCCACCTCTACATCATCGACAGCAACTTTGCAGGCGAAGACCGCCATTGGGCAGGGCGGGCATGTACTCCTGTCCACCTTCAAAATTGGCCATTGTGGGATCCCTTCCCGCCATTGCGATAAGGGAAGAGGACCTGGGCCACCGCTATATATAGAGGCTAGGCTGCACCGTAGAGGGGGATCGGAGATTGGTCCATCCACTCATCCATCACCAAGCCGAGAATGGGCCAAGAGAACCTCAGGAGTGCCCTCACGAGGCTCCGAAACGCTGTACTAGTTCATCAACCACACCTCCTCGAGAGGCAATCCACCAAAGCAGGAGTAGGGTATTACGCTTCGTAGCGGCCCGAACCTGGGTAAACCACCGTGTTCATCTTCTTCCTCGTCATCGTGCGAGTTCATCGTTGTGTCCATCGAGTAGCGAGCTAGGTAGGGCGAGGCTGCAGGGGATCTTCGCACACACCCCTGTGTTCGAAACTTAAGGGTTTTGCGGAGCCTGAAATCCGACAAGAACCACCTCTGCACCGTAAACCATGAAGAACGGCGTGTAACCCGTTGATCTGTTGGGGGTAGTCCTTATGCTCCAAAGAACTGCAGGAAGCTCTTCAACCCAACAACCCGGGTACGCTTTAGAGGAACCATGAGCCGGGGCTTAACCCCTTGTCATATTTCCTGGTTAGCACATTCTGCCTGGTCACTGGACTATGGATGAGCCACGGATGAAACATCAAGCCGGATATGCTCCTCCTGACAGAACTTCTTCATAGCACCTTTGGATAGGTTTGTCCCATTATCAGTGATGATACTATGAGGATAACCAAAGCGAAAGATCAGTTTTTTCACAAATTGTATTGCAGTTGCCACCTCACAATTGCTGACTGGCTCTGCTTCGACCCGCTTGGTAAATTTATCAACTGCCACCAAAAGGCGAGTCTTTTTATCCTTAGACCGCTTGAAAGGACCAACCATATCAAACCCCAGACTGCAAACGGCCAAGTTATTGGGATCATCCATAACTCTTGAGCTGGTACGTGAGCTTCCTGTTCAAATTTCAGACAGCTACCACACTTGCAAACAATGTCTTCTGCGTCAGCATGAAGAGATAGCCAGAAAAAACGTGTCTAAAAGCCTTGGCCACCAGAGATCTTAACCCGGCGTGATGACCACAATCTCCTCCATGTATTTCATGTAGAATCTCTCTCCCTCCTCAAGGGAAACAGAACGTTGAAACACGCCGGTGACACTGCATCGGTATAACTCGCTGTTGATGATAGTCATAGACTTAGATCGCCGGATGATCTGTCGGGCTAGGAGCTCTTCCACTGGAAGCTCACCTTGGGTCAAGTAAGCCAGATAAGGAACTGTCCTATCTAGAATTGCTCATAGAGCTACCACCAACTGTCCTTCCGGGTCTGGGATAGCCAAATCTTCCTCTGTAAGCAACTTGACAGAAGGATTATGCAACGCATCCAGAAATACATTGGGGGCAACTAGCTTACGCTGAGAACCTAGCCGAGATAAACCATCGGCCTCCTCATTAAGCCACCGGTCTATGTGATCCACCTGATATCCTTTGAAGTGACTGGCACTTTTAGTTATTGCTTGGCGATAAGCCACCATGAGCGGGTCTTTGGAGTCCCACGTCCCTGAAACTTGCTGCGCAACGAGATCTGAGTCGCCCAGGCATCTGACCCGGCTTAAGTTCATTTCCTAGCCATGCGAAGCCCATGTAGCAAAGCTTCATACTCAGCTGCATTATTAGTACAGGGAAACATAAGCCACAGATCATAACAAAACTTGTCACCTCGAGGGGAAGATAAAATAACTCAAGGCCCCGAGCCTTCCAATGGCCTGGATCAATCAAAGTGTATCGTCCAGTATGTTTTATATGGTCTTTCCTCTGGTGTTTGCAGCACTATCTAGTCATTGATGAAATCTACCAAGGCTAGCGACTTGATAGCAGTCCTGGGCACATATCTCACATGATGAGGTCCAAGCTCAATTGCCCACTTAGCAACCCGGCTTGTAGCTTCTCTGTTTTGGATGATATCTCCCAAAGGAGCCGAACTGACCACAGTGATTGGATGTCAAAGGAAATAAAGCTTTAACTTGCGACTAGCCATGAACACTCCAAGCACCAATTTCTGCCAATGTGGATATCTCTGTTTGGACTCAGATAGGACTTCACTGACATAATAAACCGGTTGTTGGACTGGGTACTTTTTCCCTTCCTCCTTGCATTCCACGTCAACTGCCACGCTGACGGCATGATTACTAGCCGCCATGTATAGGAGCATAGGCTCTTTGTCGATCGGAGCCACCAAGACTGGTGGCTCACCCAACTATTTCTTAAGTGCTTCAAAGGCCTCATTAGCAGCATCACTCCAGACAAAGTTATCAGTCGTTTTCATCATCTAGTAAAGCGAAATTGCCATCTCCACCAGACGGCTTATAAACCGTCTCAGGGCCGCAATGCGACCCGCTAGGCGATGCACATCATTGATACAGGCCGGCTTAGACAAGGAATTGATAGTCTCAATTTTCTCCGGGTTTGCTTCGATGCCCCTCTCCGAGACCAGAAAACCCAGCAGTTTGCCTGTCGGTACCCAAAAAACACACTTGGCCAGGTTAAGCATCATCTTATACCTTCGGAGATTGTCAAAGGTATTCTTCAAATCCTCCAACAAGGTTTCCTTCTTCCTTGAATTTATGACAATGCCATCAACATAAGCATGAACATTGCGTCCAATCTGCCCATGGAAGCAATTCTAAACACATCGCTGGTAAGTCGCCTGAGCACTCTTGAGCCCAAAAGGCATAGACACATAACAGAAAGCTCCAAAGGGTGTGATAAAAGTTGTTTTCTCTTGGTCTTCAACTACCATCTTGATCTGATGATAACTAGAATAAGCATCTAGGAAGCACAGATTCTCACAACCCATCGTTGCATCAATTATTTGGTCAATACAGGGGAGGGAAAAAGGATCAGCTGGGCAAGCTTTATTGAGATCTGTGTAGTCCACACACATACGCCGTGTGCCATTTTTATTAAGCACAATCACCGGGTTAGCCAACCATTGAGGGTGAAAAACTTCCACGATGAACTCGACAGCTAGAAGCTGGGCCACTTCTTCGCCAATGGCCTTACGCCTATCTTCGTTAAGCAATGAAGGAATTGTTTAACTGGCTTCATCTTAGGATCCACATTAAGGTGGTGCTCAGCGAATTATCTCGGTACACCTGGCATGTCAGAAGGTTTCCATGCAAAGATGTCCCGATTCTCACGGATGAACTCGATGAGCACGCATTCCTATTTGGTATCCATACCCGTACCAATGGTGAACTGCTGAGAAGAGTCGCCAGGGACAAAATCAACTTGCTTTGTATCTTTAGCCGATTGGAACTTGAGGGGAGGATCCTTCTCAGTGGTGGGCTTCTTAAGAGGTGTCATATCAGCCGGGTCAACATTGTCTTGGTAGAACTTGAGCTCCTCAGAAGCGCAAACCGACTCAGCATATGTTGCATCTCCTTCTTCACACTCCATGGCGACTCGTCGGTCTCCGTGCCCCGTAATTATTACCTTTTCTCCAGGCATTTTTAGTTGCAAGTATATATAACAACGGCGAGCGATGAACTTGGCGTAAGACAGCCGTCCAAATATCGCGTGATATGGACTTTTGATCTTGACCAGTTCAAACCACAGTGTCTCTGTTCTGTAATTATATTCATCGCCAAAAGCCACCTCCAGAGCAATCTTTCCAACAGGATAAGCTGATTTACCCGGCACCACCCCATGAAAGAGAGTAGAGGACATCTTAAGATCCTTGTGTGGCAGATTCATTCGCCGAAAGGTATCATAGTACAATATGTTGATGCTGCTACCACCATCCATAAGTACCTTAGTAAATTTGTAACCGCCCACCTGAGGAGCCACCACTAAGGCCAGATGACCCGGATTATCAACGCGGGGTGGGTGATCCGCCCGGCTCTAAGTAATTGTGTGCTGGGACCACTTCAAATAGTATGGCACCGCCGGCTCAACCATGTGGATTACCCTTTTGTAGACCTTCTGGTCACGCTTGCAAGTGCCCGTAGTGAATACCTGATACTGGCCACCGGTCAATTTCTTGGGATTACTATGATATCCTGAAGGATTATGCTGCTGTTGATCACCTTGACCAGATTGCTGATTATGACCACCATGGTTCCCTTGGCTCTCATAGTCGGAACTTGAGCCGCCATTGCCAAAGTCGGTTCCTTGAATACCTCTAGAACCTGACCCGCCTGGCGGCCCATTGCCGTTACCATGATGTTGTAACACCTGGTTCCTGAATTCTCGCATCATATGACAATGCTTCCAAGCATGAGTAGATGGCTTGTTAGGATAACTATGTTTCGGACATGGCCCATTAACAGCCTCCTCAAAATTCCTGGGTGTCCCTCCGACATATCGATGTTTCTCGTTGCCACACTAATTTTTGAACCCTGCATTGGTGTTGGCCACAAAATCTGATCCGGCATCCGGGAACTTGCGCTTTCCACCATTACCCTGGTTATTATTGTTATGCACCGGGACATTATGTTGCTGATCCTTGCCGCCACCGTTTTTCTTGCCCTTTCCAGACTTGTCATCGTCAGAGTTAGGATCCTTCGTATCATCAGAGTCGGCGTACCTGGTAAGTGCATCCATGAGATCGCCCATATCCTGGCACTTACGCTTAAGCCGCCCTAACTTTTTCTTAAGAGGCAGGAAGTGACAGTTCTTCTCTAGAACAAGAACAGCCTGAGCCGCCGCAATGTTATCTGAGGAGTGGATAATGGTGGAAACCTGGCGATCCCAATTATGAGCCTATTCATCCTCGCGCTGCACACAATGTTCGAAATCCACAATCATCATGGGCTTCATACAAGTCCCTTGAAAGTTCTTGATAAAGCGCTCCTTCAACTCGGCCCAGGTGTTGATGGAGTTGGGTGGTAGGTTGTTCAGCCATGTACGAGCCGGTCCCTCTAACATCATGGTGAAGTACTTAGCACAGACTGCATCACTGACATCCAACATGTCCATAGCTAGCTCATAGCTCTCAATCCAAGCTGTCAACTGAAGATCCGTCGTGTAGTTTGGTACCTTACGAGGTCCCTAAAAATCTTTAGGCATGCGCTCGTGACGTAAAGTCGGCACCAGGCACGGTACTCCGATCGTTCATGTATTTGACCCGGCGGCCACCAAAGGTGAAGGGACCACCGGGGGCGGCAGATAATCCACTTGGTTTGCTACCTCCTCTTCTTGATGGGCCCTCGCCTCATCCACAGTTGCTTGACAATCCATCCGCGCAACATGAGGCAGGTTATCCTAGGGCGGGTTACGACGCCGCTCACTGCTGGAGATTGCTGGCGACTCTATGTGTCGGCTATAACTTCAACTTGGCAAAGGAGTTTAATGCACACGCTGATGGCTGTATGAATAATTAGCTTGCTGTGCAATTGCTGTCTACAACAATTCAATGGCGTTCCGAGCTTCAACCGTGATTGGTGACTCACCAGCAATAGGGAGTGCGGTAAGACGGGTTGTCGCTGCTACCATATTGTCCATCGGGTTGGAGAAGTGCCCCCGCGGTGTCTATAAATGTTGTGGTGTAGCCTGGGGCGTATCTGGGCCCGGCTCTTTCCTCCTGGATGGCTCCGGTCGATGAGGTTGAGCCGCCGCCCCACCCCCAGGCGTCTCAGGGGTCAATTGGGGTATAACTAGCGCTCCTGGAGTACTTGGGCCTACTCCTGGAGAGCTGAACAAACGTGTGGGTTCATAGACTAAAGTCAAACGGCTTTGGTGCCTCATCTGAAGCACTGCATTGGACACGTTTAGAACAAGGTTGAGTCGCCATGCTCCGCCTTCAGACGTTCCGCTTCTGCATTAACTAGAACTTGCAGTGCAGCAGTCCGGGCGTTCTGGACGTTAATATCCTCCTGGGCCTTGGTCATCTTTTCATGTATCTTTGCAATCTCCACATGGCGCTCTACTTGATTTTCCATAGTGACCTAAGTCCCTAATAAGGTTGTCAGGGTAGCAATCAATTCAGACAGAACTTGAGCCGGCGATTTCACCGGACCAGACGCTCCAGAAGCCGGTGCCGAAGGGTTAACTGTTGCTATTGCTCCAGCCACCGTAGAATTGAGAACCGACATCGTCACGGCCAAGAATATGGCGGCTTGGCACGGCGGATCATAGGGGTCCAGAATACTGCCACCATAAAAACACACCCCATGCCCGCCGTTTTCTAGCTGATAAACTGACAATGTTTCTCCGATGGAGGACCCATCATCTGAATAGATGAGAGTCTCACCTCCAGACGCAGAATTTTCCTCAAGTTCTGCGCCCTACACAAAACCAAGAAAAACATGCTTCTGGCCAACTTGAGTCCGGGCGGGTTGCACGCACCGAGCCAACTCGATGAGGTCGGTGCAGATGTCTGGCTTGGGTCCTGACCCGCCAATCTTGTTGATGAAGACATGAATGTTGCCGAAGGGGACCCGGTATCTGTACTCGATTGAGTCGGCCTCGGGACCCCAGATGGCATCATCGATGTAGATCTTGCTGCGATGACTCTTCGTCATCCTGCCAATGGCGTATCCCTCGATCCCTGAGAAAGAGCCCTTCAAGAACTCCAAACCACCGTGCGCTGGCCGCATGGTGGGTGCCAACTACTGTGGTTTTGTCACGGCAGAGGTCCTAGTGTGAGGACTTAGACGTGAGGCCATCGCAACTAGGTGATTAGCTTGTCGGGGTTGATCAGAATCGAGAGACGGGAGTTTACCAAGGTTCGGCCCCTCCGATGGAGTTAAAAGCCTACATCCTGATTTATGTGTATTGCTAGATGATCAATTACAAGGGAGCGGATTCGCTTGACCTAGCTATTGATCGATTGTCACCTAAGTCTATTGGCCGCAGGGGCTCGCCTTTATATACAGGTCGAGGCCCTGGGCTTACAAGAGTCCGAGTCAGGTTGTGACTCGTCACCGGCTATGCCTCTAACTCGCATTGCCTTCTAAGTAAGGAAACTCTAGGCGTCTTCCACCTCTTGGGCCTTCAGTCGCCGCCTTCGGTACTGGGCCGCCAACCGGCTCACTGAGTGGCCATCTGTGGGTCTTGTTCCTTAGCATCATGGCCCACTTATCGTATTGCTCCCAAGCCGCCATTAGTATGACCCGGCCCAATAGGGCGGGTTATATTGCGGGGTCATATCCCTGACACCCGCCACTGAGTCTGAGTCCCAACTGAAGCTTAAGGCGGCCGAGGATACTAAGCAAATCGATTTTACCCCAGGCGACTCATCCCAACAGTTCACTATTGGGACAGGCTTGGACCCCAACTAAGAAAGCTCGCTCATCGAGTTCATCTGTGAGAATCGAGATATATTTGCATGGAAACCTTTTTACATGTCTGGAGTACCGATAGAACTCACTGAGCACCACCTTAATGTAGATAGAAAGATGAAACCAGTGCGGCAATACCTTCGCCTTTTTACCGAGGAGAGATGAAAGTCTATTGGAGAAGAAGTGGCCCGGCTCCTAGCTGCCGGGTTCATCATTGAAGTTTTTCACCCTGAGTGGTTGGCAAATCCAGTGCTCCATTTGAAGAAGAATGGTTCCTGGTGTATGTGTATTGATTACACAGATCTCAACAAAGCTTCTCCCAAGGATCCGTTTACTCTCCCACTCATTGATCAGATCATTGACTCCATTGCTGGTTGTGAACATCTGTGTTTCTTGGATGCTTATTCTACATCAGATTAAGATGGCTATCGAGGATCAAGAGAAGACAACTTTTATTACTCCTTTAGGGGCCTTCTGCTATCTTTCTATGCTTTTGGGCTTAAAAGTGTAGGGCTACTTATCAACGTTGCGTTCAGAATTCTTCACACCCACAAATTGGGAGCAACGTTCATGCCTATATAGATGATATTGTGGTCAAATCCCACCAGAAGGAAACTCTCCTGGATGATCTCAAGAAGACGTTTGATAATCTTCGCGTATATAAGATGAAGCTTAGCTCGGCCAAGTGTGTTTTTGGTGTTCCTGCATGCAAGTTACTAGGATTCCTGGTGTCCGAACATGGAATTGAGGCTAACCCGGATAAAATCAAGATGGTAGCCTCACTTGCCAAGCCGGCCAACATCAATGACGTCCAGCACATGGTAGGTCTCATAGCAGCCTTAAGTCGGTTTATAAGCCGCCTTGGAGAGAAAGCAATTCCTCTGTTCCAGTTGTTAAAGAAAACAGACAACTTTGTCTGGACTGACGCCGCAAACGAAGCCTTCGAAGCCCTTAAGAAACAACTGGTCGAGCCGCCCGTTTTAGCCGCCCGGACTGACAAAGAGCCAATGCTCCTTTACATTGCTGCAAATAATAAAACAGTAAGTGTAGCAGTTGTTGTCGAGTGTAAAGAGGCAGGGAATGAGTATCCCGTACAGCGGCCCGTTTATTATGTCAGCCAACTTCTGACCTTAGCAAAACAGCGATACCCACATCGGCAGATGTTATTCTTCGGCGTCTTCATGGCTAGTCGTAACCTAAAGCATTATTTCCAGGAACATCCAATTACTGTGGTCAATTCAGCTCCTCTTGGGGATATCATACTGAATCGGGAGGCCAGTGGTTGGATCGCTAAGTGGGCAATTGAACTTGGTCCTCGTCAGGTCAAGTATGTACCCCGAACAGCCATTAAATCCCAGGCGCTGGTGGGTTTCATCAATGACTGGACAGAATTACAAGTCTCCAAGGACAAGCCAGATAAAACATACTAGACAATACACTTTGATGGATCTAGATAGTGAGAAGGCTCGGGGTCTGGAGTTATCTTATCTTCTCCGCGAGGTGACAAATTTTGTTATGTCTTAAGGCTCATGTTCCCGTGTACTAACAATACAGATGAATATGAGGCTCTCCTACATGGGCTCTGGATGGCTAAGGATATGAACCTTAGTTTGGTCAGATGCTTGTGCGACTCAGATTTGGTGGCTCAGCAAGTTTTAGGAACGTGGGGGTCAAAAGATCCTTTGATGGCGGCTTACAGATGAGTAGTCGCAGATATTCCAGGGCATTTCCAAGGCTATCAGCTTGATCATATTGATCACCAACTCAATGAGGCGACAGACGCTTTTTCACGCCTTGGCTCTTAGCGTAAGCCAGTTCCTCCCAATATGTGTTCCTTGACGTTCTTCATCACCCCGTCAAGTTGCCATCCGAAGAGGACCTGGCTATTCCTGACTCGGAGTCATAGTTGGTGGAGGCTCTTCATGCTATTCCTAATTGGACAGGGCCATACTTGGCTTATCTCACTCACGGCGAACTCCTAGGTGAGGAAATCGTCGCCCGGTAGGTCATCAGACGCTCTAAGTCAATGACTACTGTCCATGGCGAGTTGCACCGTCGAAGCAGCACTGACGTTTTTCAACGGTGTGTTTCTCCTGAGGAAGGTGAAGAGATTGTCCAGGAGATCCACACGGGAGACTGTGGTCATCATGCCGGCTCACGATCCCTGGTGGCAAAAGCTTTTCAACACGGTTTTTATTGGCTTACTGCCCACGCAGACGCCGAAGATATTTTGCGCAAGAGTGAAGGTTGACAAACATTTGCTCGACACGCTCATGTCCGGCTCAAGAGTTACATATGATCCCAATAACCTAGCCATTCATAGTCTAGGGGCTTGATATGGTTGGCCTGTTCAAGCCGTCTTCTGATAAAAAGACTCACCTCCTGGTAGCAGTTGACAAATTTAGTAAGTGGGTTGAAGCAGAGCCTATCAGCAGTTGTGATGTTGAAACAGCAGTCAAGTTCTGGCAAAAGCTGATCTTTTGTTTCGGCTATCCACATAGTATTATCACTGATTATGGCACCAATTTATCCAAAGGAGCAATGGAGCAGTTTTGTCAGCGTGAGCACATCCACCTCGATTTAGCCGTGGTCGCGCATCCACGGTCTAATGGAGAGGCTGAGCGGCTAATCAGGAGATATTACGAGGCATTAAGCCCAGGCTTTTGGTACCATTACAGAGAACACCGGGATGTTGGGTCGAGGAACTCGCCGCAGTCCTTTGGAGCATATGCACTAGTCCAAACAAATCCACATGTTATACACCGTTTTTCCTGGTTTACGGAGCAGAAGCTGTGTTGCCAAGTGATATTCGCCATGACTCACCCCGAGCTACTGCATATGTGGAAGCAGACAATGAACAAGCGTGTAAAGATTCTTTGGATGCCTTACAGGAAGAACGTGACCTGGCAGCAGTTCGATCAACTATATATTAGCAAGACCTACGTCGCTATCACAGGAGTAGAGTCCGCAACCAAACTTTCGAAGAAGGTGATTTAGTGCTCTGTTCGAGGAACCGGGTTAGTCAAACAGAACAGCCCTATCATGCTACACTTCTCTTTCGAATCAACAAAGAATCTTTAGGTAAGATTGTTGATGTCTCTATCAGTCAGGTTCGTCTTGCTGAAGTGTTACACATCTTTCAGTTTGCCGGTTGATAACCCACAATTATAGGGGAGCACGTCGGTCACGCCCAAGATGCGGTCCCATCCTTATTTTGGCTCGAGGGCCTCGATAGGGATAGAAGCGCATCTCGTCGTTTCGCAAGAATGGATATCATTACAAGTACATGTACAGAAGAGATGAGTATATGGAGTTGGCTTACACTCGCCACAGGCTACAAAAAGATCATCTCAATACAACAATACATTCAATCACCATACAGAAGAGCAGGGTCCGACTACAAACGAAATCAAACGATAAAAATGACATCCATCCTTGCTATCCCAGGTTGCCAGCCTGGAACCCATCCTAGATCAATGATGAAGAAGAAGAACTCCAAATCAAACAAGCATCGCTCTAACGTCAAAGCATCGCATTACCTGTACCTGCAACTGTTGTAGTAGTAATCTGTGAGCCACGGGGACTCAAAAATCTCATTTCCAAGGGTATCAAGACTAACAAAGCTTAATGGGTGAGGTATGGTTAAGTGGTGAGGCTGCAGCAAGCACTAAGCATTTATTTGAGTGGCTAACTTACGAGTACAAGAGTAAGGGCGGTGATCTATGTATAATCGGACGTGAGCTAGTAATGATCACTAAGTAATCCTAAACACCTACTTACGAGTCAACATAACCCCACCATGTTCCATCTCGGATCAGAATTCACGAGAAGAGACAGTCACGGTTACGGACACGGTTGGTGTATTTTACTTGAGTTTACTTTAAGTTTTCCATGACCGGCAGTTAAACAAATCTCCAAGTTGCCACATAACCGCGGGCACGGCTTCTCGAAAAGATTTAACCCTGCAGGGGTGCAACAACTCATCCATCACAAACAAACCACAAGCTGTGTTGGAATTCCTCAACCTCGAGATAACCCGAAGTGTCCTCGAAATCCCGTGCACAAGACGTTCGAGAAAGGTAAAACAAATCCAGCAAGACCGCCCGGCGTACCGACAATCCCGATAGGAGCCGCGTATCTCGTTCTCAGGGCATGACCGGATGAGCAAGACGTCGGGTTGGCTGAAACCCCAGGTGACTAGGGGGCGCCGGACATTGTTGGGTTTGGACCAACACTCATGATGAGCACTGGCCCGGGGGGTTGATTAATTATCCACGGGGTGATCATGCCCTATTCAAATTTTAGTTCTTATCTATCTATTATATATAAAAAGTGTTTGACGGGTTAATGAGAAGAAAGATAAATAATCTAAAAATTACCACAATAATTAGAAACATCTGGTCGTTGATTTGGTGGACCCATAACTTAAAAGACATAATTAATGGATCAGATCTAATACCGCTCCATCTTATCAAAAAAAAAATCAAAAGAAAAAAAAACTGCAGCGATCCTTAGCCTGCATGTGCGGCTCAATCCTGCTTAATTTTTTGGAACAAACGTCGCATACACATTCATCATGTACATGCGACTCAATCCTGCCTACGTTTTGGAATAGAAGTCACGTACAAAGCAATGATTGGCACGTCCATTAAGAAATAGAGGGAGGATCCTCAAAAAAGAGAAAAAAATTGAGGAAGCAAAAAAATTATTCACGTACACAGCTATCATTGCCACGTCCATTAAGAAATAGAGGGACACCTCAAAAAATGAAAATTAATAAATAGATGGAGGAATAAAAAGCACACTGCGTCTAAAAAAAGAAAACTACATAAAGTTCTGTCCGGAGCAAAAATAAAATAGGCTAATGTATAAGTTGAGTTCAATTTGGACAGCGCATATAGAACTAGATTGTACATCTATCTATTACATATTAAAAAGTGCTCGACGGGTTAATCATAAGAAAAAAAAATAAATTAGAAATTACCACAATAATTAGAAACATTTGGTACTTAATTTTGTGGACCCGTAAGTTGAATGGCATAACTAATGGGTTAGATCTAAGTTCGACCGATCTCAAAAAGAAAACAAACTGCAGCTATCCTTAGCCTGTACGTGCGGCTCAGTCTTAAAATAAAGATTACGTGCAGTCCAAAAAAATGATTACATGGAAACCTTCTTTTATAAGGAAAAAACCTATAGCTAACGAAGTATATGTGTGGCTCAATCCCAGAATAAAGATAGAAGACACAACTACTCAGAAAACAAAAACATCGCAACTGCCGTGCTTAATGTCTTGGACCTCACGTAGCGGCCGTCGCAATGAGTCTCTGCACTAGCGCTGCCGGTATTGCTTCGGGATCTGAGGTCTCTTCACCGTCGCCTAGCTACAAACAAAAACTATCAACTCCCATTCTCTTTTATAGAAAGAAAAAACTACGTTCAAGGGATAGATTCCAGATCTCCTTCTTCAGGGTAAAAAACTCTTCTCCCGACCACTATCCTCACTGCATGTTCGAGCCTCCCATCCACTAGCTTCGTCAATCCTGGCTGCCAGGTTGTTTCCTCTGGACGTACAAGCATGCGTTCCACCAACTTCTTCAATCTTGGGCACAAGGTTGTTGCCGTCAGAGTAGGCACATCGGGAGGTTTCGGGTCCAGCGGCAGTAACTGTTGTAATATTACAGTGATGGTGGTGCCACCAAGTACCTGCCTTCTAGGCATGAGGTGGATGACATTTGATTAAGTTCCTTGCATGTCTTTAAAAAATATACTATCCTTAGCCTGTACGTGCAGCTCGGTCCTAAAATAAAGATTACGTGCAGTCTAAAAAAAAGGATTACATGGAAACCTTCCTTTATAAGGAAAAAACCTACAGCTAACGAACTATACATGTGGCTCAATCCTAGAATAAAGATAGAAGACACAGCTACTCAGGAAACAAAAACATCGCAACTGCTGCGACCAATGTCGTCGACCTCACGCAGCGGACGTCGCAATGAGTTTCTGCACTAGCGCTGCAGGTATTGCCTTGGGATCCGAGGTCCCTTCACCGCCGCCTAGCTACAAAGAAATACTATCAACTCCCATCTCTTTTTGGAGAAAGAGAAAACTATGATCAAGGGATCAATTCAAGATCTCCTTCTTCAGGGTAAAAAACTCTTCTCCCGACCACTATCCTCACTGCATGTGACATACAAGCATGCGTTCCACCAACTTCTTCGATCTTGGGCGCAAGGTTGTTGCCGCCGGAATAGGCACATCGGGAGGTTTTGGGTCCAATGGCAGTAACTGTTGTAATATTACATTGATGGTGGTGCCACCAAGTACCTGCCTTCTAGGCATGAGGTGGATGACATTTGATTAGGTTCCTTGCATACTTTGAGCATACTAAATATATATATATATATATATATATATATATATATATATATATATATATATATATATAGGGCAAATGTTTCGTACGATCTGGTGTAGTTACTCCCACTTTTGTTTTGTATATTCTTGGTAGCGTCTATCATATTGGAGGGTATGTACATGTATTATGTAGTATATAAGAACGTATAGGTAGTATGTATACTATTTTTTTGGTAGTATATACCATACTTTGAGCATACTCTTTTTTCCGTACAAATATGCACGTATTTCACGAATATAACAAAAACTATGGGATCAGTTGGAATTTTTCATCTAGCTCACTTTGAAGTATCTTAAATATACATTATGAACATACTAAAAATGACAAAGGAGTATATATACTCTCACATTGTAGTATATGACACATGTGTGTAACTACACCCGGTAGTAGGTATATATATTCGTGAAAATGATAAAGGAGTATATATACTCTCACTTTGAAGTATCTTATATATATATATATATATATATATATATATATATATATATATATATATATATATATATAGACACAACTCTCAAAGAAACAATTGGTTGAAATAGTTCATTGATTTCAAATATTGACAAATCTGTAATATGTGATATGAGAGTCCTCAAGCCTTTTATATACTGCAACCAATAGTGACAGCATCTGGACACTGTTATATTTTATATGTAGAATACAATCAAACATGTTCTGTTATTCAATTATTAAATATTAATATGCCTTTGGGAGTTTGTTGAAAATTAATAGATGTAGGGGGCCTAACACCACCAATATCGGTCCCAAGACCAGAAAAAAGTGGAAGGAGAATAGAAAAATTAACACTATGCTTTTGTATTTGACCTTCATAACTTACTATCATCATTTTGTAATTTGGCCATAGGTTAATCAAGTGAAGATCAAGAGCAGCCAACATACAGGGTGGTACACAAAATAAACTGGAAGGTTAGTTACTAACAAAAACTACCTTAATTTATTTATTTGTTCAATCGTACAGTGAAACAAAATAGGGGGAAGTGAGACGTGTAGGTCAAAAAAATTAGACCTATCTCTGCCTAAAGATGTGTTTACACATGGAGAACTACATGCATCATTCTCAAGTCATAGTAAAGGGATGTACTAAGGATAATAGTATATAAATAAATATTCTAATGGCATGGAAAAAATCTTTTAGTATAGTTCTTCTTCAACAAGATATTGCTACTGACCTTTTATTAGACGAGAATAAGTACATGAAAAATTGTATACTACAAACAATCTTCACAATAATAACAAAAATATCAATGCTAACATGATATGGCGGGATGGATATGGCCTGCAGATATGAAAAAGTAATGGAAATGTGCATCGGCATTTGATGGAAACAACTCATTCACACCTAACATCGATGCTGAATGGTATTTGATATTTGAGGCTCATTACATAGTTGAGAGCTTGACTACGAATAGGGTTACAGGGTCAACTGCCAATGTCAAACCGAAGCACAAATAAAGTGGATAGGCATAAAAAATAATATTTTCAATACCTTAATTACATCGGTTGAACATTAACAACACAGGAAAGGGATACGAATAAGGGGAATATAACATGAATAGGAAAGGGAAAAAATAGTTGGACCTGCAGGCGCAGGATGACAACCGCTATTGAGAACGAATACGACGCGTCGGCCGACCTTTATTTTCACTAATATGGATGTCTCTTCTGGAGGATGAACTAAGTATGGATCCAAGCTGGCTACCGGAGATGAGATCCTTGCACAACGAATCAGCAAGGACACCAACGTTGCTCTTTGTGTAGCTGGACATTAGCCGGCGGCATCAATCTGGGAGTCAACGAAGAAAAAGGAGGGTGCCTTTGCTCTATGACTAGCTGGACCTGGGAGTCAACGGAGAAAGGAAGGAAAGGAGAAATGCGGCAAACGGGATCGTGCAAGACCAGCCTCTGTGTGAAGGTGTGAGAGATGCCGGAATGTTGTGTGCATCCGTGTGAGCCTGTTGGGCTAAAAGCCCAACTAATCATTCAAGTACGAAAAATATATTTTAGTACAAATAGCACAAATAATCAGCTATGAATTGTTCTAAAAATCAGCTATGAATTTTAAAATAACACCTATGGTTAGTATACATCATATAAGGAAAGAAGTATAGTGCATATACGTACATTTAACGTAATTATGTAACTTCTGGTGATGCAAATTTTTTTAAAAATAAATCCAAACTAACATGTACTTCATGGGAATATGAAAAAAGATCGTTAGAAAATCACCCATTTTGATGCATATGATACTTCTTAGGAAACCATTATATACTAAAATAAAGAAACTTTAATACACCTCAACGGTATTTACAAGCTTACCACACACCATGTACACATCACTTCAGCTGCATTAGGTAAACCAGTGGATTCGAGCACGTAGCACTAAAAAATTATCAACACCATAGCCTCTAGATAATTCCCCGAAACGTTAATGGGTCATATCCTTGAAATCACCACTTCATGACAAACCAAAACAAACTGGCAAATATGAACTAATTTCAGTCTAACTATATTAAATACTAGCCCGCGCGAAGAGCGGGCCACTTTGCTAGTTAAGCAAATAGTACCAATGTTGGGCCTTGCCAGAAAAGTTTTATCCTAAAATGAAAATCAAGTGGGTCCCCATAACAACCCTAAGCATGTTAGGAGCGCTCAATATGGAACATAACACTGGTACACAAGTAACTAGGGCGGCAAAAGTGGAACAAAACACCGAGCAAAAGGCCAAGCCTTCCACCTTTTACCAAGTATATATGTGCATTAAATTAAATAGCAATAATATTGATATATCTCAAAAAGTCCATGTTGTCATATGGAAACAACTTGCATCTGCAACTAGCAACGCTATAGGAAGGGCTGAGCAAGCAGTAACATAGCCAAACAATGGTTTGTTAGGATGTGGAGGGTTAGAGGCTTATCATGGCATTTTGGGAGGCTTGACAAACAAGTGGTAGGTACCGAGACATAGCGACAGAAACGAGACAACTAGCATGGCAATGATAGTAGTGGTATCTAGGGAAATGTTCATCTTGCCTGAAATCCCACTTGGACGAAGAGCGAATCCGTGAAGTAGACAAACAGGGGGTAGTCGAACGGGTCCTCACACTCCAAAACAGATTGGAACTTGTCACACCCTGTGTTTTGCCTCTCATGACAAAGTTAATAGAGCTAAAAAATTAGGGCCAATTAAATTTTGTGTGTGCATATGAATGCTTGACTTGTGTGACAATTACTTGCTTGTTTGATTGTGCCATGAACCATCAAATATCTCCTGCACTCCAAACTCATCAACTTGCTCCAAATCTTTGCCCAATGATCATGCCATGTGTATAGGACATAAAACTGTTTTTATAAAATATTATTTTGGCCTAAAAGGATTTATTCAAATTAGGTTTCCAAAAACCCCTGAGTTGAGGATTTAACTACAGGTCCTCAAATTGGGTGGATTGTTTTTCCACAAAGACTTTATTTGGAACCAACTATATATGAGACTTCCCAAAACCACCAAATATTATTTTTTAAGATTATTTTCCTATTTTATTTAGAGGCTTTTTCTTTAGTCCAGAAATGATCTATTATAGGAAAAAAATATTTTTATGCTTCCAAAATATTTGATAAAATTTATTGAAACTCAGTGGACATATATTTTACATATATATGAGTTTCAACACATGGTAATGTTCAAAATATTGGACAAAACCCTCCAAAACCCTTTCTGCATATTTCAAGTATTTGAAATATTTCTATAAGTAATATTCTCAAATAAATCCAAGAAAATTCTAGCATGTCACATATGACATATGTGATCATCTTGCCAAGTTTCATCTCAATCCCAATTGTTTTGGTACACCAAAATACCTCAAAACCCTCTCTGACCAGAATCATATTTGAATAACTTTACATTGTCAAGTTTCCCCAATTGGCCTCAAACTTTGCAGACATGCTCTAAAACACCAATGATGACACCACACCAAGTGGTGCATAAAGGATATTAGATTAGCATGACTGGATCTACAGAACTCAATTTCTGTTGTTTCCTAGGGTTTGCAAAAGTTACATTAGGTACTTTCTTCAAATGAGCTGAAAATTTGTGATCAGGACCCATTGATCTTACCTTTTTTCCCTGGTAACTCTTAGGGCCATTGGATACCCATAGATGACCTAGGACAACACCAAACACCTTCAGCCATAAGCTTGTGGACAAGGAAAGTTGACCCAGAAAGATTCTCCTTGTCTCTAACTTTTTACCACAACATGAGCTAGCCCCCTTCTACCCCGAGTAACCTTGTAGTGGCCTCTGCTCAATCATTTGGGAGGTAACTCCCGTATTTTCTCTCTCTTTTTACCATGGCAGCACCTCTCCTCCCTCTCTCCCATCATTCTGTTCATGCAAATGCCCCCAAGTTTTGTCACAACACCTCTTGCCTACTGATGCGTCTATCTAAGTCCAAAGGTGGCATTCTCATGTGGAAAATATGAGCAGTTCATCTAAATCTCCATTTTGGTAGCAAATGAGGCTTTGAAATACAAGTACCATGTACATTGATCTCCCTGAGCTAAAAATTGGTGGGCATATAGTCCTTCCATGACTATGACCACTAGACAAGATTTCACCCAAAGTGGACTGCAGTGAAAACACTTTGGATGAACCCAAAGTTTGCTTCTGGGATCTTAACCCTACTTGAAAACCACCCCACCCAGCTCCTATTCCCCTGAAACTCTACCAGTGCCATACTGCATGTGTGACTCACACACTATGATGAGGATATCCCTACTATGGTTCCCTCTCTACCTCATGAAGATAAACAACCTGTTGCTGCAAAGAAGATGTCCAATGATGAAATCAGGATTGGCCCAATTACAAGAGCTCGTGCTAAGTTACTAGAACAACAGGTGAATTCTCTCTTAGTTGATAATGCTATTTATTTTAATGAGAGCTTTATACTGCCTAAATTCTTGTGTGTATGTGTCATTAGGTACATTGGAGAGGAAGGCATGGCACAAGGGAGCAAGGAGGGGAGCAAGGAGGCATTGCAGCTGGAAAGGGAGGAAGACCTTGCAGTTTCCAGGGCGGTAGTACCGCCCGACACAAGCGGTAGTACCGCTTGTGCGGTAGTACCGCTCCAGTACTACCGTCCTAGTACCGCTTAGGAAATTTCTTCTGGAATCCAAGCGACCCAAGCGGTACTAGAGCGGCACTTGATATTTGTACGAGCGGTAGTACCGCTTATCACGGTAGTACCGCTTGCCATAAGCGGTAGTACCGCTCTGCCTGCGCGCAGGTTTTGGGCTGTCCAGCCCGTGTACCCCTTCGATCTCGTTTTAGAATATAAATACCCGTCCCCTAGAGTTAGTTAAGGTTAGACCACGTTTAAGATAAACCCTAGTTCATGAGATTGCTTGTAAGCATTCATCTTGAATCCTCATCACCAATTCGTATTGATCTGGTGATTATATAATGCAAGTCAAGTGTGATCTGCTGTTCCATTGGGAATTAGTATATTGCAATTATACCATTCGTGGTCGACGGCTGCGTGCGCAAGTGTGTGACGTTGTGAATATCCAAAGGGTTGAGACCTTTTGCATTGGCATCAGGGATCAAGCGAGGGAGAGTTCATCGGCGACATACAAGTTATCCTACACCATCATCATCACCACCGCCGCTTACTGAGAAGATCGGGACACCCCATATCATCTTGGTATCAGATTTCCAGTGTTGCCTCGGTAAGCATCCACCAAATCATCCGTAGATTAGTTGTGTTTTACTCCTATCCAGAAAAAGCCTCACAAAAAGATTAGGGTTCTTAGTAGTTTGCCATAGCCTAGATTGCATCGTAGATTGGTTTTAGTTGCTGGTCGTTGTGTCTTTCTTTTTGCGTAGCTTTTTCCTTCGAATCCATTGGTTTTTAGTTTCCATCGTAGATTGCATCGTAGATTGGATTGTTGTTTCGATCAGCTATCCTGTTTTGCAAATTCCAATCCATAGCCACAGCCTGTCTACGCAAAGGTGTTAGGAACTTACCCACGAGACTAGTTTCCGCTCTACAGGCTGCTCATATAGGTTTTGGTGCTTTGCAATTTCTGGACGTGATCCAAGAACAGCTGCCGCTGCTTGCGATCTATTGTGGCCTCAAAAAAAAAAAACAGCGAGAAAGAAAGAAAAGAGAGAAACAGTGGCTGGACGCTGTTGCTATCTATTGCACTGTGGATTCTTGCGATTGTGCACTAGTAGAATTGAGCAATCTTGTGCCTGTTTACATTGAGCATTGCTAGTGTCTCTCGAGTGCATTGCAACACATCCTGTTTTGATAGTTGCTCTGCCACATTTTTCTCCACCGTGTGTGTTTTCCTTGGTTGTTGGCTCACACGATCAGCACTAGGACTTGTCTTCGGTGTAGATAGGATACCATACCTAGCTCCACCATATAATCCTGCTCTGTTGTGTGATTGTTCTCATACCCGGGTATTCACTTCATCACATCCGTGCATTAGTCATCCATCTGAACGGGTAAGCATTACTATTCACTTTGGAACGGTAAGATTTCCTTTTCTTGTCTGTTTTGAGTGAGTTGTGAGTGTGCCACCACACAGATTTTGATTTTTGCACTAACCTACTAATCATGTCTTCTAGTGATGTTGATGTGCTGCAGAAAAAGGCTGATGACGAGTGTGTTTCATGGAAGGACCGTGAAGCTCTCCACGTTCATTTGACAGGGGTTATTGATCGATCCGCTGAAAAAATTGAGGCTGATATTCAAGTTATACAAATGAAAGTGGACGCAACTGACACTACCGTCAATGCTATGCAAACACAAGTCAATGCGCTCCAAACAAGTATACAGCAGATGACAACTTCTGTCAATGGGTTACGTGTCGCGATTGAGCAACGCCAACATGACGACCATGACGATGCTGATAGTGTCCATGATGACAATGACAACATGGTGGGCAATCATGGCCGTGGGCGTGGCTTTCAAGGGCATGGTCGCCTACCACCACCACTTGGTGCTCGGCGTGTACCGCTTAAGGAGGATGATGTTTTGGGCAAGCCCAAGTTCACGATTCCTAGATTTGAAGGCTCCACTGATGTCGAAGAGTATCTCACTTGGGAGCTTAAGATGGAGAAATTATGGCGTTTGCATGATTATACTGAAGATAGGAAGGTCAAGCTTGCTTCTTCTGAATTTGATGGCTATGCATTACGTTGGTGGGATAGCGTTGTGAGTACCCGTCGCGATGACAATGAGCTTCCTGTTCGTACATGGCGGGAGATGAAGGCAGTTATGAAAGCTCGTTTTGTTCCCACTAATTACTTGCGCACAGTTTATGATAAATTGACACAATTGAAGCAAGGTTCCCTGACGGTTGATGCATATTACATGGAGATGGAGATGTTGATGCAGCGTGCTCGAGTGCGAGAATCTGTTGAGATGACTATGCAACGTTTTCTCCATGGGCTGAAATATAACATTAAGGGTATTGTTCGGCATCACCAATACAATACCATGAATGAGCTACTCCATCATGCAAGAGAAGTTGAGTCCCAGTTGGCCGAAGAAGCTCAAATTAAAGGACGTTATACTACAGCTGGGCGGTTCTCTAACAGAACACCGCCGCCCCCTATTGAGGGCGCTGCCAGCCGCCCCTCTTCTTCTGCAACCAAACCAGCCTTCACAGTTCCACAATCAAAGCAACCGGCTGCTCCTACTGCTAGCTCAGGTTCCAATATGTCTACAGCCCGTAATAGAGATATGTTATGTCATACATGTGGAGGCAAGGGACACTTCATGAGAGAGTGCCCCAATAGAAAAGTGATGATTGTAAACGATGACAATGAGTATGAGACTGGAGATGATGCTGATCCATATGCTTCCGATGACGATGGGTACACACGTGACGACGACATAGATGCTTTCGCCTCTCCAGCACCTACTATTGTTGTCTCGCAGCGTGCTCTTAGTGTGCAGCCACATGTTGATTCACAGCACTGCAATTTGTTCCAAACAAAAGCACTAGTTGGCACCAACAAAGCTTGCAGAGTGATCATTGATGGAGGTAGCTGCCGCAATCTTGCAAGCAAGGAGTTATGTGCCAAGCTGAATCTGAAATATTTACCTCACCCCAATCCATATTACGTACAATGGTTGAGTGACAATGGTGAGATGAAGGTGAATCATATGGTGAGCGTAAATTTTGAGATAGGACCATACAAGGATTCCATTGAATTTGATGTGGTACCTATGACAGTTTGCCATCTTTTATTGGGTCGGCCATGGCTCTATGACCGCCATGTGCAACACAATGGCCGTGCCAATACTTATCACTTGGAGTTCAAGGGCAGGAAAATAAATCTGCAGCCTATGTCACCACAGCAAATTGTCAATGAGTCTCGTCAGAAAACAGAAGTGAATATCGAACAGCCACCTGCACGAGAGAACAATGTAAAAGCCGTGAGTGATAATATAACGAAAAGTGCGAGAGAGCCTAGTTTGCTTATATTAGCCACCAAAGAAGACATGAGAGAGTTTCGAGAGGATCCTACAGCCCTGCCTCTTGTGCTTATGTACAAAGGCGAGGTTTTAGTTTCTAATGATACGCAATCTGTTTCTCTTGGTGTGTCTACTGTTTTGCAGGAATATGGCGATGTGTTTCCGGAGGAGGTACCATCGGGGCTGCCACCATTGCTTGGAATTGAGCACCAAATTGATCACATACCCGGCACCACCCTCCCCAACCGAGCGCCATACAGGACCAATCCCGAAGAAACGAAGGAAATACAGAAGCAAGTGCAAGCGCTACTAGACAAAGGGTATATTCGTGTTTCTCTTAGTCCTTGTGATGTTCCTGTTATTTTGGTGCCTAAGAAAGATGGTACATGGCGCATGTGCGTAGATTGTAGAGCTATTAACAACATCACTATTCGATATCGTCATCCTATTCCACGCTTAGAGGATATGCTAGATGAATTGAGTGGTGCTGCTGTATTCTCTAAGATTGATTTGCGTAGTGGTTACCATCAAATTCGGATGAAGGAAGGGGATGAATGGAAAACTGCTTTCAAAACTAAATTTGGTTTATATGAGTGGTTAGTTATGCCTTTTGGTCTTACTAGTGCACCTAGTACCTTCATGCGATTAATGAATCAAGTTTTGAGAAAGTTTATTGGTCGTTTTGTGGTTGTATATTTTGATGATATACTTATTTACAGCCGCAATTAATCTGAACATTGTGATCATATTAGACAGGTTTTGCAAGTGTTGCATGATAATAAATTGTATGCTAATCTTGAGAAGTGCACATTTGCAAAAGATAAAGTGATATTTCTGGGATACGTTGTATCTAAGCATGGGGTAGAAGTAGATTCATCTAAGATTGAAGCAATTCGAGATTGGCCTACTCCCATGAATGTTAGTCAAGTACGAAGTTTTCACGGTCTTGCTGGTTTCTATTGCCGTTTTGTGAAAGACTTTAGTACTATTGCTGCACCATTGAATGAATTAACGAAGAAAGGTGTGCCTTTTGTGTGGGGCGTAGCCCAAGATCATGCTTTTGACGAGCTGAAACGTTTACTTACTTCTGCACCATTACTTGCACTACCAGATTTTTCCAAACAATTTGAGGTTGAATGTGATGCTAGTGGTATAGGTATTGGTGGTGTGTTGATGCAAGAAGGTAGACCTATTGCTTATTTCAGCGAGAAACTTTCTGGTGCTAGACTGAATTATCCTGTTTATGATAAAGAATTGTATGCGCTTGTTAGAGTTCTTGAGATTTGGCAACATTATCTATGGCCAAAAGAATTTATCATACATTCTGATCATGAAGCATTGAAGTATTTGAAAGCTCAATCAAATCTGCATCGCCGCTTAGCTAAATGGGTTGAGTTTATTGAGTCTTTTCCGTATATCATTAAGCATAAGAAGGGAAAAGATAACATTGTTGCTGATGCTCTATCTAGGAAGAACATGCTCTTGACACATCTTGATGTTCAAATTCCTGGTTTAGAGAGTTTGTGTGATTTGTATGCAACTAATCATGATTTTGCTGAACCATATCGTTTATGTTTGCTTCGAAATGCATGGGAGAAATACCACATCCATGATAGATACTTGTTTCGAGCTAACAAACTTTGTGTTCCAGAATCGTCCGTCCGTTTGCTATTGTTGCAGGAATCACATGCAGGAGGATTGATGGGTCACTTTGGGCGTGAGAAGATGTTGCTCATGCTGGCTGATCACTTTTATTGGCCCAAGATGAGGCACGACGTGGACAGGTTTGTTCGGCGCTGCATTACATGTCACAAGTCCAAGTCAAAACTGAAGCCTCACGGTTTGTATACGCCACTACCAACACCTACCACACCATGGGAAGATATAAGTATGGATTTTGTGTTAGGTTTGCCACGCACAAAACGAGGTCATGATTCTATATTTGTGGTAGTGGATAGATTTTCTAAGATGGCACATTTTATTGCATGCCACAAAAGCGACGATGCGTCGCATATTGCTAACCTGTTTTTCAGGGACATCGTACGCTTGCATGGAGTGCCAAAGACAATTGTTTCTGACAGGGACGTGAAGTTTATGAGCTACTTCTGGAAGACATTGTGGGGAAAGCTAGGAACAAAGTTGTTGTTCAGCACTACATGTCACCCACAAACTGATGGTCAAACGGAGGTGGTGAATCGCACATTGTCCCAATTGCTGAGAGTTATGATCAAGAAAAATCTGCGTGAGTAGGAGGAGTGTTTGCCACTTGTTGAGTTCGCTTATAACAGGGCTGTGCATTCTACCACCCAGCTTTGTCCTTTTGAGGTGGTGTATGGTTTCAAACCAATTACACCACTAGATTTGCTGCCTCTTCAATTGCATGAGAGGGTTGATATGGAGGCATCAAACAGAGCAGATTATGTGAAGAAGATTCATGAGAAGACACGGGAGGCTATTGAGAAGCAAGGCAAGAACATTGCTGCTGCACGAAACCAATCAAGAAAGAAAGTTTTGTTCCAGCCTGGCGATATGGTGTGGGTGCATCTTCGCAAGGACAGGTTTCCACAGTTGAGACGTTCTAAACTCCGGCCGCGTGGTGCTGGTCCTTACAAGGTGTTAGCCAAGATAAATGACAATGCCTACTCGATTGATATTCCTATTGCTGACTTTGGTGGCGTTAGCAACAGTTTCAACGTTGCTGATTTGTCCCCATGTGATGTCGATGACCTTGGAGCGTCGGGGTCGACGCCTTTTGAAGGGGGGGAGGATGATGAGGATATCCCTACTATGGTTCCCTCTCTACCTCATGAAGATAAACAACCTGTTGCTGCAAAGAAGATGTCCAATGATGAAATCAGGATTGGCCCAATTACAAGAGCTCGTGCTAAGTTACTAGAACAACAGGTGAATTCTCTCTTAGTTCATAATGCTATTTATTTTAATGAGAGCTTTATACTGCCTAAATCCTTGTGTGTATGTGTCATTAGGTACATTGGAGAGGAAGGCATGGCACAAGGGAGCAAGGAGGGGAGCAAGGAGGCATTGCAGCTGGAAAGGGAGGAAGACCCTGCAGTTTCCAGGGCGGTAGTACCGCCCGACACAAGCGGTAGTACCGCTTGTGCGGTAGTACCGCTCCAGTACTACCGTCCTAGTACCGCTTAGGAAATTTCTTCTGGAATCCAAGCGACCCAAGCGGTACTAGAGCGGCAGTTGATATTTGTACGAGCGGTAGTACCGCTTATCACGGTAGTACCGCTTGCCATAAGCGGTAGTACCGCTCTGCCTGCGCGCAGGTTTTGGGCTCCAGCCCGTGTACCCCTTCGATCTCGTTTTAGACTATAAATACCCGTCCCCTAGAGTTAGTTAAGGTTAGACCACGTTTAAGATAAACCCTAGTTCATGAGATTGCTTGTAAGCATTCATCTTGAATCCTCATCACCAATTCATATCGATCTGGTGATTATATACTGCAAGTCAAGTGTGATCTGCTGTTCCATTGGGAATTAGTATATTGCAATTATACCGTTCGTGGTCGAAGGCTGCGTGCGCAAGTGTGTGACGTTGTGAATATCCAAAGGGTTGAGACCTTTTGCATTGGCATCAGGGATCAAGCGAGGGAGAGTTCATCGGCGACATACAAGTTATCCTACACCATCATCATCACCACCGCCGCTTACTGAGAAGATCGAGACACCCCATATCACACTAGACATGGTTGGCCTACGAAAAGAGCATCCTAGACATGCCCTGGCGTGGTGACCACGCTGTCTGCATGCAAAATCGGTGCTCTGCCAACCCTCCTTGTCCTGTAGCTCGCGTCCGTCCTCGGAAGAGCATCCACACACGCCAAGCATCCTCCCTCGACCACCCACGCCCCTCCCCGATGCGTGCAAGCTTCCAAGGCTGCTCAGGAGCGCGTGCTCGCCGTGCCCGAGGACCTCCGACGGCCACCCGAGCCCCTCTGGTCACCCCCGCCTAAAAGGCTCGTTCCGGAACCCCCCTCTTGTCCCCCTTCGCTCTCCCTCACTTCTGTGAGCATCCCAGACCAGCCACTCCTCCTCCCCTTCCCTCCACTTGCTTCAATGGCCAAAGCCCACCGGCGGCTTCTTCTCAAAATCAGCCACGATGACCTCTCCCTTCCCCTGTGATCCTCACCAGAGAGTCCCCTGCATCCCCGTGGTCCACTCCCGCGCCTCCTACTCTTCTCCCCGCAGCTGAGGCATCGTATCCATCACCACCGTCGGCGCCCTCCACCACGGCCAACGTCGCGCTCGGTCTCGACCTCCCCCGGGGTCAAGTACCGCCCAGGCGGGTGCGGCAGGTCGCCCTGAGCCCACCGCTGGCCGGAGCACCACCGGAGGTTGCCGGAGCCATCGGGAAGGGTGCCAGCCGGCGCTCGGTCAAACTCCTCTGCCCCTTCCCTGTGCGGCCGGGAGGTCGGGGGAGACCCTACGAGCGGGGCCCGCCGGTTAGCGGCTAAGGCCCCGGGCCCCCCCGTTTAAGTGGCCGCACATTTCGCGGGATGCGCTTCTTCGTGGTGGAAGCGCCTTCCGGTAAATACGCTTTTGGCGTCGCCCGCGCGGCTGAGCCGCTGGGCCGGCCCAGTTCTCTCTGCCCTTCACCCGGTTCGTCTAGGTATACTTCTTTTCATTTTTCTTTTTATTTAAGGACTAAAACTTTTCCCCACGGCTCATTTCAAATCCAACTTTGGTGATTCAAATTGCCAGATGTTTCTAAAATCATGATCTATCTAGAGATATATATTACACAATTTTTCATCACCCTTTTTCGTATTGTTCCAATGCAAATTCAAATCTGAGCTATAAAGAGCACCCCCCTTTGCAAATCCCTAGGGCATCCAAATTAAACTCCAAATGTAGTGCTTCAAACTTCGAGAGACTCCAAAAATCATGCCTTATTTATCTAGGCATGGTTAACATTACTTCCGCTGGATCAAATCAATAGCCCTATTTTTCATTTATTTCATCTTAGTAAATTCATAGGAGAATCATCTCAACTCCAAATCCAATGAAACCACTTCCTACATGCTTCTACAATCATGCCCTATTTGATGGGTACATCCATTCATTTTTATAAAAATATTTTCTATAGACTTCTTGCAGAATCATTCATCCCTTCATTTCCCCCATATTGGCCTACTCCAATAGAGCCATTTTAGGTACTTTTCTTATGACCAGAGATGTCCCAGAAAAATAAAACTCCTATTTATAGAGCACTTTTGTTTTTCTGCTTGTTGTGTTGCTTATTGTGGTTGTTTCCGGTGACAGTTGACGAAGTAGATGAAGTGCTCAGAGTGGACGAGAAGCGTATGAAGACCTCAAAGACTTTGTTGAGCCAGGCAAGAAGCCCTTTGACCATGTTAAGAAACAATTTTCATTGCATGGCATCTAGCACTTTATTTTTGATATGTTGATCATGATGTTGTGGTGACCACCTTCATGGGTTGTCTCCGATACTTTTAACCGTTGATACTTGCACTGAGCATGACCCTACCTTCTTATGAGGGTTATGCGGGTGGGAAGTAGAAAGGATGCTAAGTAGTTGCTACACAAGTGGGATGGGAAAATGCATGCTATCGGAAAAGAAATGATTTCAAAGACTTTTCGAAAACACCGTCGGGTGCCACTAATGCCCGAGTGAGATGATGTTGAGCTAGGTAACCACTTGAAAAAGGAGTGGTGTACCGGAGCAAGTTGTGTATGTGTTTTCGAAAACGGATTAGATTTAAGGTCTGCTGACCGTCCCAACCTTATATGTGCGACCACTCTACCCCTATAAGGGAAGGGTCCTTGTTGATTACTTTAGTCGATGCTAGCATAGAGCCCGCATTACTAGTGGCGGGAGTGATGTGGTCACTCTTGATAGGGGGTCGTGCCAGGTAGGGCGACCTTGGGCTGTTTTCACAGACACCGGGCACACCGTTGTGTCCCCTCTTGGATGGTACGATAGTGAGCGAGTCTCATGCGATGTACATCATGAGGGCTGTGTACCAACGAGTGGCCTCTACGTTTAGTGTCGTCAAGTGAAAGGCATTGTTCGGGTGCTTACCTCGGGTATGTAATATACCGCGAGTCGTGGATGACACAGAAGTTCCCCGAGTCTTGTGGGTAAAACGCGCAACCTCTGCAGAGTGTAAAACTATTCGAATAGTCGTGTCAACGGTCATGGAAAGTTGGAGGTACTTCTTAAACTACGTCCAGATGTTTTCTCAAAACTTGGTGTGTGTGTGTGTGTGATGAAGATGGTACTTGAACTAAGTCGGATGACTTGATGAAATGACTAAACATGATATGTTCAACCCCCTGCTTATGATGATATCTTTAACTTGTTCATATGGATATCTACCAACTGTTGATGCATGCTTACACAAGTTATTTGATCATGTCATTGCACTCAAAATTAGCTTTCTGCAAACTTACCTACTTAGTGCTATATCGTGCATTGTTATACCTTGTTCAAAAACATGGGTTGCTTGCGAGTACATTCAAAGTACTCATTGGCTTGCCACAGGATATTTTATTGGCCAGGCATGAAAGACCAGGTTATGATGAAGATTACCTTGGTGACGAACATGCGAGCTAGGACGCTTCCTAGTCAAAATGCCTATAAAGTTAAGGTAGATGGCATGGGTTCACGCTATTGTTGAAGATTTCCACTGCAAACATAAGAAGACTTAGCAATAAAGGCCATATTTGAGTAAAATGGTACGTAATGGATGTAAGTCTCTTGTTATTCAGTTTCTATGTGTTCAGTGAGCATCAATCTCTTGGATCACTGTGCACGTACATTCGGTGATCACGACTTATGAGTCGGGGTCCCCACAGAGCTGGTATCAGAGCCATCCGGACTATAGGACTAGTTAGCATGGACGTTAGTTAGGACAAAACTATTTTTCCAGACCTGTCGTGGGAATGACCTAACAATAAAACTAGGGGTACGAATGGAGGGGCGAAGTCTAGCTACAGCTCAGGTGTTTCACTCGGATGTGTACGAGTTCGGGCCCCACTCGGAAGTGGTAAGAGCCCTACGTCTTGAGCCTGGGGGCTGGTTTTTTTTGCTTATGGGTGTGTATGAGAATACAAGTGTCGGAACCTTGCTATGGCGTCAGGTGGTGGCTTATATAGAGTGTGCCACCACCAGCCAAGCGCCACATTGAATGCTAGTTAAAGCTACGTTACAGAAACTGCCGCTTTAACTAGAGCCTTACTGGTAACGCATGACTGATCAGTCCCAGAGGACGTCTCTTCATATAGCTCAACGCTACGTCTCCTGGACTGTTGAGATCTCGTTGACCGAGTGTGGGCGTAGCCATCTGAGTGTGTCTTCAGGTATGTCTGAGTGATCCTTCAGATCTTACCGAGTGCACTTCTTCTTCTGAGCTTTGATGCTGATATGGGACCATTGGTGGGCCCTAGATGTCAGGTCCATGACCCTACCCAGGGTAGACATCCTCATCAGTAGCCCCCGAATCCATGAGGTTTTATTAGTCGAGTGATCGACACTCGGAAGCATCGACGAGCCTTCGGAAAAGATCGAGAGACGATCATGTCGTCCTTCACTCGGCCTCAAACCAAGATGGATTCAGGATCAATGTTTTTAATGAAAACTATAATGTTGTTTAATCTGAGTGGTCAGCTGGTGTGTGAGCCATTCACTCGGTTCGTAGGAAGGCGTCACTAGGGTCACTCGCGGCATGGAGCTCACCTCCTTTGAACACGGAGAAATTTCCGCGCATTCGAAATCGCCGAAACTGTGCGTGGGCGTGCGGCGGAACGGTCGTGTCCCGAAGATTTTGGGGAAATGGGCACGATGCCTCGATAACCGCGCCAAAAATCATGCCACGTGTCCCCGAGACCCTGAACAGTGGATTCGCAGATCTTCCTTCGTTTGCGGATTGACAGCCTGAGATTACGCCGGATCTTCGATATAAATAGTAGAAAGTACTGTTGGGGCGAGAACGGATCTCATTTTCCCCAATCCCTCGTCTTCTCCAATGCCCACCTGCGCACCTCCCTTCTCTCTTTCGTCAAAGGTTGTCTCGAGCTCGCCGGCGAAGATGCGCACGGCGTCCACGACCGCGAAGGCCGAGTGGGCAAAGAAGAGCGCGCGCGTGTCTTCTTCCAGCATCGGAGTGCCGGCCGGATGGACGCAAGGCAAGTGTCTCCCGTCGCGGGTGACCAAGGCACGGATGCTCGATCTGGAGGAGGAAGGATTCGTGCGCGAGGGGAGTTGGCGGCTGCCGGGGTCGGACGAAGAGGAGCCATCGCCGAAGGGGGACGAGCGTGTGCTCTTGGTGACTCACCTCGAGCGAGGTTTCTCTCTGCCGCCTCACCCTTTCATCCAAAGATTTCTGAGTTTCTTCGGCGCACAGCTTCATCACCTTCCTCCCAATGCTGTCGTATACTTAGCTGTGTTTATTTCTTTGTGCGAAAACTTCTTGGGTTGCCACCCCCATTGGGGTTTGTTTAAACATCTCTTCACTTGCCGAGTGATGACTGTGGAAAAACCCACTCGGTCGAAGGATATGAACAATGTGGCCCAATTGTGCAGGGGACTCGGAATCCAGCTGCGGGACAAGGGATGTTTTCCTAAGATGACATTCCCTGACTCGGTAAAGGGGTGGCTGAAGAACTGGTTCTACTGCCACGATATTCCAGTCGGTGAGGGTCAGCCGGGCCTCCCACCATATACTTCGGATCGCATTCGGCCAGTTCCCCGACTGACAATGACCAAGGAGGAGAAGACCGAAGTAGACATCTTAGTGATAGCGCTAGTAGCTCTGGTACGGAAAGGTGTCAACGGCCTTGACCTGCTAGAGGTTTTTCTCCAGAGGAGGATCCAGCCACTGCAAGCCAGAGGTCACCCCATGTGGGAATACTTCAGGCCGGATGACTCCACTCGAACTCACCAGGAGGAGCTCAAGGAAGAAGAGGTAGAGGCTAAGATCAAGGCGATCACACCAGCGCATGACAACCCCAGGGGCAGCAGGCTGGTGGCTCCACTCTCCTTGGAGAACCCAGCGAACGAGGTAAACTCCGAAAGTTTATCATCGAGTGATATTCGTGTGTTTGTTGTATTTGATCCGACTGATTCTGCTCTTCACTCGGCAGGCCTTCACACAAATGAGTAGCTTGGTGCCACTCATGGATAGGGGTCCGGTCGACATTGCAAGCGACACCGACCATCTAGACGATTCGGCCAAAGCAGGAGAGTATGAAGAGCCTATTGATGGCGAGGATGATCAGGAAGATGACGAGGAAGGCTCAGATGATGACGATGAAGTGGAGTCGTCACGCTCGGAAGACCGAGTGCCTGAATCTCGTTCCAAAGCGCACCATGACTCGGGAGTCCGCGGTGGCGGGCCCAAAGGATCGAGAACTGCCAAGCCGAGTGGATCCGCCCTTCCAACCCGTGCTTCAAAGCGTGGGCGTGGAGATCTTGCCTCCTCTCCTGAGGAGACGGCGAAGCAGCCAAAAATTGCAACAACCAAACCTCGGAAGGCGGTCTTCATCCCAAAGATCAAGATGGCTATCCCAGTGGCTTCAGCGTAAGTGATTCTATTCTTAACAGTTGTTGTGTATACTTATCCGAGTGATAAAATGATCTGAGTGTTCCCTTTGCAGAGCTGATACTTCAACCGCATCACCTAACCCCCAGACCCTGGAAAAAGAGCGGGCCGACGCTGATGTTGCGTCTTCGAAGGGTAAGTTCTAAACTCACTCGGTAATCCTGTATATTTCCGAGTGTTTATTCATCTTCGAGTGGCTTTATTACTTGCAGCTCCGCGTGAAGTGATCGACCTTGATGCAAACGACAAGATTGACTCAATGAACCCTCTGGCCAACGCAGACAACATGATGCAGGAGCCGTCGCTTGCCGATACTCTGGTGCCCACACATGAGGTCGGCTCGGGAGCCGGAGCAGCAATCGGTACCGGGTCTTCATCTCACTCGTTGACTCCTTCTACGCCCAACATTTTGGCGCTACACCATGTCCTGGAGGACCAAGTGGGAGCAAGCAAAGAGGCGCTAATGCAGCTGGAGATAAGGAGTGACCGACTGAAGATGGCGTACGATGCGAGTGAAGCCCTGAAGAAGAATGTCCGAGTAAGTGCTCTTGTAAGTACCGTTTTAGTCGAAATTTGAATTTCCCGTCTTGTGAGGATCTGAATCCGAGTTGAAGAATACCCGCCGAGTGTGTTTGAGTTCCAGTGGGGGCGCACTGAGCGCACTCACTGGGTGTAGTCCCCGAGACTGCCGTCGACTGAAGCAGTCGGCGGGAGTCTTAGGGTCCGAATGAATATTAAGCTCAATCCATCCGAATGAATACTATGTTCAATCCGTCTGAATGAATACTTTATTTTTGATTTTCCAATGGGGGTGCGCTGAGCGCACCCACTGGGTGTTGTCCCCGAGACTACCGTCGACTGAAGCAGTCGGCGGGAGTCTTAGAGCCCGGGTCAAAGTTCTGACCAATATCCTTTGCTTTAAATCTGTTTTCAGTGTGTTTGTGAGCTCGGAAGCCACTACAAAACTCTGGAGAAGGAGGTGCTGGACCTGCGAGTCAACCTCGAAGCCGAGAAGACCAAGAACGCCCGGCTGGAAGAGGAGAAAAAGTCCATTGAAGGTAATACCTTCCTGCTCGACTGTAATAGTAGTTGCTCCTCTTCCCCATCCAACTGAATATGCTTCATCAGATTTTCGTAGAGAAAATTGTGAACTTGTCAAGAGGCAGAGGAATTCTATTTCTTTAGAAACTGTGAAGACTGCTCTTGAGAAGAAGGACACCGAGCTTGCGGCCGCTCAAAAGGAAGCCAGCCGAAAGGCCAAGGAGGCCGAGGAAAAACTGAAGTCAGTCGGAAAGCTGGAGGAGGAGAAGAAAGCATTGGAAGCTGCCGTCCAGAAGTCCAACGAAGAACTTGTTGAATTGAAGAAGCTGCAAACCGAGTGGCAGACCAAACTCAACCACATTGCTTCCAAGAAAGCTGAGCTGGAGGAATCCGTCGAGGAATTCAGTGGCGAGGCCAACGAAAAGCTCAAAGGTAATTTTTCCGAGTGACTTTCATTGAACTTTGTTAAGCCGAGTGAAATTTGTATGGCCCTGACTTCTTTCTTCATTTGTTCGAATCCAACATTTTGTGATGATGTGGCGGAGGAGACGGACAAAATTGAGAAGGAGCTGGATCCCACCTAGGGTTTACTCAAGGACAGTGCTGCCATGAGCGTGCTCTGCTTGGAAGAGCGTGTTGAGCATGTGGCCATGTATATCAGGGAGCTTAGCACCGCCATCTCCGTGATCGATCGAGACGTCTTCCCCGACGATGAGCCTTCGAAGGATCTGGAGTCTGTGTTAACCCGAGTGAAAGCAGTGCCAAGCCGAGTGAAAGACTGGAAGAAATCCGCGGCCCGGGCCGGTGCTGACATAGCTATCTCGTTGGTCCGTATCCACTGCAAGGGGGTGGACGAGAAGAAGCTGAAGTCTCTCAGGTGGCCAACAGGAAGAACGCCAAGATTGATAACTTCATGGAGATGTTCATGGAGGCCGCCACTCGGATAGCAGACAGCATCAACCTGGACACCTTCGTGGAAGCAGTGCCCCCGCCTGAATGATCGTCCAGTTTAAACTCTTTTAAGTATTTGCCTCGGAATGCCGAGTGGTTGCTGTAACCGTGAAACTCTAAGTGAGCCTGAGGCTCCCACTGTTAGAACAATTATCCGTACCTTCAATCCGAATGATGCAGTTCTGATTTGTTTTGGCTTTATTCGATTTTTGGTGTCGGATGGTTCTAACTTAGGTGATGCGGAGTCGCGGCTAAGTCCCCAAGTGTGGGCGAGATCTTCCCTCGGACTAATTTGTCCTTGGATGAACAATGATAGTCCTGTTCATCTTGATAACCGAGTGTGGAGGATGTCCCACTCGTGAGGTTTCTAACTTAGGCGATGCGGAGTCACGGCTAAGTCCCCGAGTGTGGGCTGGACCCTCACTCGGAGTAGTTTGTTCTTGGATGACCAATTATGGTCCTATTCATCTTGACAACCGAGTGTGGAGGATATCCACACTCGAAAGGTTTCAACTTAGGCGACACGTAGCCGCGGCTAAGCCCCCGAGTGTGGGCGAGACCCTCACTCGGAGTAGTTTGTCCTTAGATGATCAATGATAGTCCTGTTCATATTGACAACCGAGTGTGGAGGATGTCCCACTCGAAATAGTTTTCAACTTAGGCGACACGGAGCTGCGGCTAAGCCCCCGAGTGTGGGCGAGACCCTCACTCAGAGTAGTTTGTACTTAGGCAAAATCAGGTTTGCGGCTAAGTGTTTTTTGTTTTACACCCGCTGGGGGTAGCAGTCAAATTTCAACAAGATATAATGAAATAAAACTTTATTCATCGAGATCACTCGGATTCATTGCTGGAATGACAGGCTAAAATAGTTATGTTCTAGGTGTAGAACTTGCGAAGCAGGTCCGCATTCCAAGTTCGGGGCTCTTCTACTCCATCTTTGATGTTGTAAAGCCGATAAGCTCCTTTATGCAAGACTTTGGAGATTGCATACGGCCCCTGCCACGGAGGCGCGCGCTTGTGGGGTCTTTGCTGATCCAGTCTGAGAACAAGATCCCCTTCTTGAAAGGCTCGGCCCTGGACGTGTCTGTCATGGTAGCGCCTCAAATCTTGCTGATAGAGCATCGATCTGATGAGGGCCAGCTCTCTCTCTTCCTCTAGTAGGTCGAGGCCATCTTGCCGAGTGGTTTTGGCTTCAGCTTCATCATATAGTTCCACTCGGGGGGAATTGTGCTGAAGATCACTCGGTAGCACTGCCTCTAACCCGTACACCATGAAGAAAGGTGTGCGCTTCGTAGAGCGGTTTGGAGTTGTCCGAATGCCCCATAAGATGGAAGGCAAATCTTCAACCCAAGCTCCAGCAGCGTACTTTAAGTCTCTCATCAATCGAGGCTTCAGGCCTTGCAGAATCATTCCGTTGGCGCGCTCGGCCTGGCCATTCGACTGCGGGTGAGCCACTGAGGCGTAATTTACCCGAATGCCTTGAGAGAAACAGAATTCCCGGAACTCGTCCGCGTCAAAGTTCTTCCCATTATCTGTGATGATATCATGAGGCACGCCGAACCTGAAGATGATTTGCCGAATGAAACTGATGGTTGTGCCTGCATCTAAGCTCTTGATGGGCTTTGCTTCAACCCACTTGGTGAACTTGTCAACCGCGATGAGCAGATGTGTGAATCCACTCGACTCAGCCATAAGGGGCCGACCATATCTAGGCCCCATACTGCAAACGGACAAGTGATTGGAATCGTCTTGAGCGCGGACGCTGGCTTGTGAGACTTGTTCTTGTAAAACTGACATCCAACACACAGGTCCACCAGGTCCTTTGCTGCTTCATTGGCTCGGGGCCAATAAAAATCCGCTCGGAAAGCTTTAGCGACCAAAGTCTGAGAGGATGCATGGTGGCCGCAGGTTCCCCAGTGGACTTCATGTAAGATTTGCAGCCCTTCCTCTAGGGAAATGCATTTTTGGATGACTCCTGCGGTACTTTTCTTGTACAACTGGTCTCCCATAACTTCAAATGACTTGGATCGACAGACGATCCGACGGGCTTCTTCTTCGTCTTCTGGGAGTTCTTGTGTGAGCAAATATGCCAAATAGGGTTGAGTCCACTTGGGAGTGAATACCAGCATTTCGTGGACCAGATCCACTATAGCTGGACCTTCAACCTCAGTCGGATCAGAAGGACCGACTGCTTGCGGGGGCTCCCCTGTGAAAGGATCTTCTGCGATAGTCGGAGCACGCAGATGTTCAAGGAATATGTCACTCGGGACTGCTCGCCGAGTGGATCCGATCTTAGCCAGATCGTCTGCCGCTTGATTCTTTGCACGAGGGATGTGATGCAGTTCTAGGCCTTCGAAATTCTTCTCCAGCTTCCTGACCGCGTTGCAGTATCCGGTCATTGCTGGACTCCGAATGTCCAACTCCTTCATCACTTGATTGACAACGAGGTCCGAATCGCCGTAGACCATCAGCCGACGAATGCCGAGTGAGATGGCCATACGGAGCCCGTATAGGAGGGCTTCATCTTCGGCCTCATTGTTTGATGAGTCCAAATGGATTTGGAGAACATAGTTCAGTCGGTCTCCTTTGGGAGAGACAAGAACCACGCCAGCTCCCGAGCCATTGAGCATCTTGGATCCGTCGAAGAACATGGTCCAATGTTCGGGAACACTCGTAATTGGTTGCTCCTGCTCAATCCATTCGGCCATAAAATCAACCAATGCTTGGGACTTGATTGCTTTCTTGGCTTCGAATTTGATTTCCGGCAGAAGGAGCTCGTTTGCCCACTTCGCCACTCGGCCAGCGGCGTCCCTGTTGTGCAAGATCGCCGACAGGGGAGCGCTGCTTACGACCGTGACTGAGTGATCTTGGAAGTAATGAACTCCCTTTTTGGCAGTCAAATAAATGACATAAACCAGCTTCTGGTAGTGCGGGTACCTTTGCTTGGAAGGAGGTAGTACTTCTGAGATGTAATATATAGGTCTTTGGACTTTGAATGCTTTTCCTAGCTCTTCACGCTCCACCGCAAGGACTGTGCTCACCACCTGGCTGGTCGCCGCGATGTACAGGAGTAAGGGTTCCTGGCTGCCCGGAGCAGCTAACACCGGCTGGGTGGAAAGCAATGCCTTGAGTTCTACAAACGCGGCTTGCGCTTCATTGGTCCACTCGAATTTTTCTGACTTCTTCATAAATCGGTAGAGAGGAAGTGCCATCTCTTTGAGTCTTGAAATGAATCGGCTCAGGGCCACAAGGCATCCTGTCAACCTTTGCACATCATGTAAGCGCTCTGGCTGCTTCATTCGGACTATAGCGCTGATTTTATCTGGGTTAGCATCGATCCCCCGTTCGGAAATGAGAAAACCGAGTAACTTTCCGGCAGGCACTCCGAACATGCACTTAGCTGGATTCAGCTTGATCCCGAAGCATCGTAGGTTTGTGAAGGTTTTGGCAAGGTCAGTCAGGAGGTCGGAACCTTTCCTGGACTTGACCATGATATCATCCATATAGGCCTCCATGTTCCAACTGATTTGCTTCTGCAAACACTTCTGGATCATGCGCTGAAAAGTAGCTCCATCATTCTTCAAGCTGAATGGCATCGTGATATAGCAAAAACACCCGAATGGGGTGATGAAGGCTGTTTTTATTTCATCAGGGCTGAACATTCGGATCTGGTGGTACCCGGAATACGCATCCAGGAACGACAGACGTTCACATCCGGCTGTTGAGTCACTATCTGATCTATCCTAGGTAATGGAAAATGATATTTCGGGCAGGCCCGATTGAGGTGTTTGAAGTCAATGCACATACGGAGTGACTTATCCTTCTTCGGCACCAGGACCACATTCACGAGCAACTCGGAGTGGTAGATCTCGCGAATGAACTCTGCAGCGAGAAGCCAAGCTATCTCTTGACCAATCGCCTTGCACTTCTTGATGGAGGATCGACGCAAGTACTCCTTGACTGGCTTGGCCTTGGGGTCGGTTCGGAGTCGATGCTCAGCCAGTTCCCCGGGTACACCAGGCATGTCAGAGGGCTTCCATGCGAAGATGTCCCAGTTCTCACGGAGGAACTGGATGAGCTCGGCTTCCTATTTGTCCCCGAGTGAAGTGGAGATGTTCGTCGGGGCGGCACTCGGGTCACTCGGATGGACATGAACTTGCTTTACTCTCACCAGATGATTGGAAAGCTGATTCTGAAGCTGGCCACTTTGACCTGAGCAAATCAGCCGTGTCCACCTCCTTCTTGTATCCTTCTAGTTCGACTGCCAGCACTTGTTCATGGGCTATCTTCGTGCCCTGCTGAAGGCACTCTTCGGCGACTTTCCGATCACCAGTGACTATAATCACGCCCTTAGGCCCTGGCATCTTGAGCTTGAGATACACGTAACATGATCTGGCCATGAAACGTTCGTAGGCAGGCCTACCCAGGATGGCGTGGTAAGCACTGCGGAAATTGACCACTACAAAGGTTACTTTTTCCTTTCGGAAATTCTTCTCTCCACCAAATACTACGTCCAGCGCGATCTGACCGAGTGATTCGGCCTTCTTTCCAGGGACGATCCCATGGAAATGCATGTTGCTCTTGCTCAATCGGGACATAGGGATGCCCATAGCACTGAGCGTGTCGGCATATATGATATTAAGCCCGCTACCTCCGTCCATTAGGACTTTGCGCAGTCGGACACCACCCACTGCTGGGTCAACGACAAGCGCTTGCTTCCCAGGGGTGGCGATATAGGGCGGATGATCCGACTGGTCGAAGGTGACATGCGTCTTTGTCCAGTTGAGGTATTTGGTAGCAGTTGGAACTGCCATATTAACCTCCCGATTGATTACTTTGAGCTGTCTTCTGCTTTCAACGTCAGTGAAAATCACGTTGATGACCTTGTCGATTTTCGGATACTCGGACGTATCCTCCTCATCCTCGACATCGACCTTCTCACCCGAGGACTCAACGCCCATCTCCTACTTGAGCAGGCGACATTCCCGAGTGGAGTGCTTCAGAAGCACAACGTTGCCTTCTTCATCCGTCCTGGTATGAATCTGGCACGGTTGGTCAAGGATGTCGGATTTGTACTCGGACTTCTTCTTGGGAGTCCATTCTTTCTTCTTGTTTTTCGGCTTCGGCTGGCCTTGCCACTGCCCTTGGACAGCTATGACTTCTGCCTTGCTAGAGGCGTCAGCTTTCCGCATCTGATTCTTCCCAGCGTTGCCTCCTGATTGAGGGGCGTTGCCGGCTCTCGCTTTGCCACTTCGGAGGTGGTCTTCTTCTTCACCATTGGCGTATTTGTTTGCAATCTCCATGGCCTGACTGAGGGACAGATCCCCAGACTGACTGAACTTCAAGACTAACTCCCGATACCGAGTGCCTGCCTTGAAGGCGCACATGGCCTGGTGCTCGGTGACATTCTCCACAGTGTTATGCAACGTGGTCCAGCGCTGAATGTACTCTTGGAGAGTTTCATTGTTCTTCTGAACACAGTGATGGAGTTCCGTCAGTCCACCCGGACGCTTGTAGGTGCTTTCGAATGTTTTGACGAACACTCGGGCCAGGTCATCCCAGCAGTAAATGCAGTTGGCGAGCAACTGATTTAGCCACGCCCGTGCAGACCCTTCCAACATGAGCGGAAGGTGCTTCATGGCGACGAATTCATTGCCTCCGCCGATCTGGACGGCGACTCGATAATCTTCGAGCCAAGTCTCTGGCTTGGACTCGCCATTGAACTTTCAAATCCCGGTTGCTAGTCGGTAATTGGGGGGTATCTCCGCCTCTCGGATGTATCTGCTAAAGCATCCGAGACCAGTAACTCCCCAGCCACTCGCTCGGTCTCTGTCATATCTGTTCCAATCGACCACTCGCTGAGTGATGTCCGATCGGGCGTCGTTGCCTCTGTGTCTGACAGGGCTCCGCTCATGGTTTCTCCCGAGTTGATAGCCCCCGTCATATGGGGGTAGATGAAGAGATGGTCGACGATGATGGACCCGAAGAAGAGTTTGAGGGCGTTGGACTTGGTGGAGGAGAAGAGGTCGTACACGGCGGAGAAGATGCCATACATGGCAGAGAAGAGGCCGGACATGACGTACAATAGGCGGATATGCCGCAGTCTTCGACGCGACTAAGTTCAGCCATGCAGGACCCTCATGTTCAAGACCTGCTTCGCAAGAGTACGACTAGCGACAGAGCCTCTTCAAGAGAGGAGGCCAAGCTGGCGCAGCTGGAGGTAGACTCGAGTACTCCATTGTATGACGGTTGCGAGTCCGAGGTGACCCGCTTGAGTTTCATGCTCGAACTTCTAAAGACGAAGGCCAAAAACAAATGGACAGACACAAGCCTCGATGAGCATTTGAAGTATCTACATGATAAAGTTCTTCCCTCGGGGAACCTATGTCCTACTAGCGTTGATGAGGCCAAGAAGATCGTGTTCCCTCTTGATCTGCCCCACATTAGATACCATGCATGCATCAACGATTGCATCATTTATCGGAAGGAGCACGTGGAAAAAACCAGTTGTCCGGTGTGCAATGCTTCTTGATACAAGAAGGCCGGGAAGAAATATCATTATTTCGTAGATTCTAAGGAAGCAAAGCTCATGCGCTGGCACGCAGCGAGGGTGAAGCCTGACGACGGAGATGATCCGAAGCTAAGACACCTCGCCGATGCTAGCCAGTGGCGAGCATTCAACGTAGAATATGGATATTTCGCAGACGATGCAAGGAACATCGTGCTTGGTGCGAGTATGATGGCATGAATCCGTTTGGCAACCAGAACACCAACCATAGCACATGGCCCGTGTTTGTATGGATGTACAACCCCTCCCTGGTTGTGCATGAAGTCAAAGTACATACACATGAGCATGTTGATTCAAGGGCCAAGACAACCGGGAAATAATATTAATCTGTATCTGGGGCTACTTCAAGAGGAGTTAGACACGTTATGGAAAACACCGGCCAAGACATGGGACGCCAGTAAACATGAGTATTTCTATATGAGAGCCATGCCGATGACGACGGTGCACGACTATCTCGGTTATAGATATGTATCAAGACAGGTGTGCCACGGATATTGCGGATGCACGCGGTGCATGGATGATACAACGTCTCAGCAGCTAACGTCAACAAAAGACGGCGGGTCTGGAAAAATCATGTACATGGGGCATCGAAGATGGCTCGCTCAGGACGACCCGTGGAGAAACCGTGGAGATCTGTTCAATGGTGAGGCTGAGCATCGAGGACCTCCACGTAATTGGAGCGGCTCTGAAATCGATGAGCTGTTGAAAAACTGGGAACAGTGCCCCGCACCGGGAAGGACGATGAAAAAGGCGCCGGAGCCGCTGCTGAAGGTATGGAAAACAAGGACTGTTTTCTGGGACTTGTCGTACTGGCCCAAACTTGACATGCCTCATTGCCTTGATCAAATGCATATCATGAAGAATATCCTTGAGAGCTTGCTTGCGACCCTCATGAACATGTCGGATAAGACCAAGGATGGGCCGAAGGCAAGAAGAGACTTGGAAGATTTGAAAATCAGGGCAGATCTGCACATAACGCCCCGTAAAAAGTCAACGGAGACGGAGACGGAGGCGGGGGGCAATGGCAGAAAAGTCAGCAAGAAGGACGAGAATTATTGCCCCCCTTCTTGCTTCACCATAAGTCCGAAGGAGATCGATCAATTCTTCAAGTGCCTTACTGGAATCAAAGTTAGTTCCGGTTACTGTGGGAAGATAAGCAGATTTCTAGACACCAAGAAGAAACGGTTCAGCGGGGTAAAGTCTCCTGACTGTCACGTGATGATGACGCATATCCTTCCGGTTGCCCTAAGAGGTATAATGGACGAGCACGTCCATGAAACGCTTATTGGTTTGTGCAACTTTTTTGATGTTATCTCTCCAAAGTCGATCAGTGTGAAGTAGCTCCGAAGGTTACAAGAACAGACCATTGTCATACTAAATGAGCTTGAGATTTACTTCCCGCTCGCGTTCTTTGATGTCATGTTGCATCTGTGTGTCCATATTGTGGACGACATCATCGACCTCGGGCCATCATTCCTTCACAGCATGATGTCGTTCGAGAGGATGAATGGGGTCATCAAAGGATTCGTTCGTAACATGTCCCGTCTGGATGGAAGCATCGTGCAGGGCTATCTGACCCAAGAGTGCATATCCTTCTGCGAGAATTATCTAAGCGACGAAAACCCTATTGTTGGTTTTCCCGTCAACAAGCACCTTTGTAGGCTCGGAGGAGAAGGTCACACAAACGGTTGGAGGGAATTGCATGTGGACTACTCGAGTCGACGCAACGACTTGGACATAGCAAACTTAGTAGAGCTACAACACCTAGACATGGTAGATCCTTTCATGGAACTGCACAAAGAAACCATCGTAAACAAGTATCGTGACCAGGGGCTACACAAGACGGATGCCGAAGTTACTAGAGAGCACAACTCCACTTTCTTGCGTTGGTTCAAAGAGCATGTTCTTGCTAATCCCCCGGAAGAGGGCAGTGAAGACGGATTGCTCATACACGCCTTAGCACATGGCCCTGCGGCCAACCTCAAGACCTATCAGGCATATGATATCAACGGATACACGTTTTACACGGAGGCCAAAGACATAAACAGTGATTACCAGAACTCAGGGGTGACGATGGAATTCATGACCGGCGACAACGGCACAACAGAAAGATTCTGTGGAAGGGTCGAATAGATCTAGGAGCTTGACTACCCTGGACTGCACAGTGCGACGATGTTCCATGTCAGATGGGCTAAGGCTGTCATGAGAGAAAACAAGTATATCACTACCATGTCTATACCCGATGTGAAGAGTGCTACCGTGAACATTAATGTCATGGCCAAAACTGAGCCATGGGTACACGCTAAGCACATGACACAATGCTTCTTCATAACCGACCCAAGCAATCTGAGCCGTGTTGTCGTGAGGAGAGGCAAAAGGAGCATCGTCGGAATGGACGGCGTCGCTAACGAGGAAGACTACGACCAGTGTGGTGACCCGATGAGGGAAGATGACAATGATGATGAAGCATATGTCAAAAGAAGAAGCAAGACTACATTACCTAAGAAAAATCATACTCCATGGAAAAGGAAAAGTCATAACGAGGGACTCAATTACTCGGCAGCGAACAAGATAGGAAAGAAGCTCACTCAGAAAGGAAAGCGTCGACGCACTTAGCCGTTATCGGCGACGAAGAAGAAGCAAACCATCATTTTTATATATGTTCCTATTTTGTATACACACTTAATTATCCGTTATCGATCAAATGATATAATATATATGGCCCTTCACATCATGCATATCGGTCGTTTTTCAGAGCGAGAAAAACAAAAACAAAAATAAAATGAAAAAATAAGATAAAAATAACAATGAAATGTAATAAAAAGGAGAAAGGTAAAAAAGAAAATGAAAAAAGGAAAGTAATAGCGGTAGCACTGGTTTGGAACCAGCGCTATAGCTAACTTAGCTAACTTAACTCCTCTTCCCGCGCCCTTCTTCCCCCAAATTCCCTTAACTCCTCTTCTCGCTACGTTCACTTAACTCCTCTTCCCTCGCCCTTCTTCCCCCAAATTCCCCAAATCCCCCCCCCCCCACACCGCCGCTGTCTGTCGGCGTTCTAGGATCGGGCATACCCAGACCTGCCTGCCTACGGCCCAATGCGTGGCCAACTTCGACGGCCCAGTACGGTCTGGCGACAAGCTCCCCCAAGACAAGACCCTCGCGAAGGACCAAGCCTTACGAGGCGAGCGGTGCCAAGACCTCCGAAGGAGTGGCCTCCTTAGGCTGCCTCCCGAGGAGCGGAGGTTCCTATGCTGGTACCCGGCCTCAGGAGGCTGAGATGATGCCAGCCACGAGACCAAGGCCGGGCGGGCACTGTGGGGACAGTTTCCCCTTTTGTGCAAAGGAGGCAAGGACGTACGCGGGTTCCCAAGGGATCCCCCAAAGGTTTCCATTCTGGTGCAACGAGACCAAGACCACTAGCTCGGCAGGACGGAGGTCATCGTCTAGCCCACCATCGCGTCACACCCAGAAGCTTTGCAGGCGAAGACCACCTTTCGTCAGGATAAGTTGTACCTCCTATCCCCTTTCAAATTTGGCCGTTGTGTGATCCCTTCCCGCCTGTGCAATAAGGGAAGAGGACCAAGGCCACTATAAATAGAGACTAGATTCCAACGTAGGAGGGGGATTGATCCGCCCACACCTTAGAGCCCTCACGAGGTCGCTCAACCACTGTACTACTTCCTCCACAAACCTCCTTGCGAGGCTAATCCACACAAAAGCAGGAGTAGGGTTTTACACCGCAAGGTGGCCCGAACCTGTGTAAATCTCTATGTCCATTTTCTCATTCGTTCCTACAGATTCGACGAGGCTTAGCATTAAGGCGACTGGCTTGAGACTGTGGCTGGTTGAGATCTTCGCACATGCCCTAGTGTTCGAACCTTCTTGGGTCCGCGGAGCCCCGATATCCGACATTTGGGGCGCCAGGTAGGGGCGTGTCGGAATCCTCTCCAAGCTCCGCTTCGTCTCTTGTTCGTCGCCCCCATGTCCGAAGCTCGCCGAGTCCACGCCGATTGCCGGGCTTCTCGCGTCGTCTAGACGGCACCCGTGGAAAGTGGCATCCCGCACTGCTCCTCTTCTCCTGCGGCTAATGCTACCACGGACCCGGCTGCCCACGAGCAGCAGGACACGTAGCTGCCGCCCTCCTCGCATCGCGATGGCCGCACCGCCACCCGTCTCTCGCACCGGCCACGGCGTCGTCCTCTCACGCTCGCCAGGGGCTGGCGAACGGGCGTGTCGCGCTGCTCATGGCACGCGAGCTGCTGCGCTACCGCCCTGCCACCAACCGCTACGACGACTGGTGAGGCCCCGACGTCCTCCCGCTCGCTCTACCACCCGCCCTCCATGGCAGGTGATGTCGCTCACGACACGCCTCCTCCTCCTTCGCTGCACAGTGGCGACCCCGAGCCCAGACTTGAGGTGTGCCCGCGTGGGGCGCCGGCACAGGCACGAGATGAAGAAAGCTGCCAGGTGGTGCAGCAGCCACCAGGTGATGCGCGCGCGCTCCCCGCACCTCTGCCCCAGCACCAGGACCAAGCGTCGCTGGAGGCAGCATCACACGAATGCCAAGACCGACCTCCTGCCCCGCGCGCCGCAGCTATGAGCGTGGCGGGCTGTCGCGCCTTCCCCCCGGAGTTGAGCCGTGTTGCCAGGCCTGGCAAGTTAAAGACGGATCTGCCTCCGCGCAATAACAGCACCCCCGACCCCGTGGAGTTGCTCCAGCTCTACGCGCTGAGCATCGAAGCAGCGAGCGGAGACGACAATGTCATGGCGAACTGGCTCCCCACGGCTCTCAAGGGTATGACGCTCTCCTGGCTCCTCAACCTCCCGGAAGGATCGGTGTCCACCTGGGATGACCTCCGTGAGAGTTTCATCGCCAATTTCCAGGGCACCCGCGACCGCGCTCTGGCGGTGAACGACCTGTGGCGCGTGGAACAGCAGCCGGGCGAGTAACAGACCGGAACCGACGCTCTAGAAGATTCCCCTTTTATTTCCTTTCTCGTCATGTGATTCGTTTTATTGTCGCATTCATCATCGCATCATTCGCATCATCCGCATTGCATCGGCACTCCATTGACGTCATGTTTTCAAAACTTGCATCCGCTAGTAGTTGCCGGGTCTCCCCGTTGAACGTTTCGAGACCAACCACAAACGCATGCGCCCGCGGCATCCTCTAAAAAATATTGTTTTAAAAGTGCGCATAAAACTTTCTTGAATTGGTTCGGAAGTTGGCATGCGGTCTTGTTTTATTGTAGGTAGACTGCCTGCCAAATTTCGTCGCAATCAGAGGTCGTTCGATACCCGAAGGGTCAACCGTAGCAGTGCGGTCATCGGTTTATTCGTCAGACGTTTTCGTGTTTTTAAAACTCTGTCACGGGCTGCCACTTCCCTCTCTTCTTGGCCCAAAACCCTCTACACGGCCCAACCTAGCCCAGCTAACCCCCCTCCGCGACCGACGCCATCCGATTACGATCGTACGGTCGAAATCGGCCCTGAAACCCCCAAACCTAGCCCCCCATTGCTATAAATAGACCCTAGTCGTCCAAATCGGGCAACCCTAGCCGCCTCGGGATCCGCCCGTGCCCCCAGCTTCCCCGTGCCTCCTCTCTCCTCCCAGCGCCGCCGTCCCACCAGGCCCATCGCGCGCCCGCCCCGGGCCCGAACCGGACCGCGTCGCCGCCGGGGCGCCCGCAGCCAGCGCCCGAGCCAGGGGCTCCCATAGCACCTAGCGCCGCCTCCTGCCGGCAGGTCCCTCACCGGAGCAGCCTCGCAGGACCTCGTCGCGCCGCTCTCCACCGCCGGCGACCGTTCCGGCAGGCGCCGCCCGCCCGAATCGCCGCCTGAGGCCCGCCAGAGGTTTGCCGGGCCGCCCGAGTCCTGTGCAGGGGCGCCGCCGCCCCAAGCTCCCTCCGCCGCCTAGATGGAGCGCCCCCGACTAGATCCGGCCATCCCCGCCATTGCCCTCGCCAGATCCTGCCTCGGACGCCGCTGCTCGCCGTCGACTGCCTGCTATTGCTGTGCCGCGGGCACGAGGTAGCGAGGACGACGCCCGCGTGAGCGCGTTGACCCGCTCGATCGCTGCGCTCGTGGGCCTCCTTCCCCAGCCGCGAGGCCTGCTCTGCGCCGGCCCAGCCGCTCCTCCGACTGGGCCAAGAGCCCATGGTGAGCGCCCCTCTCAGCCCAATCGCTCGCCCCGTGCGTCATATAGCAATCTTGTGCCCACCTCTGTGTAGCCCATTGTAGCAGTTTTGGCCCGTGTACATTTGTTTACCAGCGAATTTGTCTATTTCACCTGTGTAATAATTGTGAACAGAAAAAACCATTAAATTGCATTGCTCATATCTAAATAACCGTGCACCGGATCCAAGTGTTTTGTATATGTAAATGCTCAGGAAATGCGTAGATTAACATTATGCCATTTTCATCCATGATAAAATACCTAAGCTCGCTGTATTGCATCATTTTGCATAATTGCTATTAATTTGCATTGTCATATTTATTTAACCATGCATTGGAATTAATCCAACCATATATTAAAAATGTTCATATTATCGGCATCGCATTTTCATGAATGACAAACCTGTTCATTGAAATAATTGCATTTAACTTGCATTATAATTGCTAAAAGGGGATTAGGCCATAAACTTGCATAATTAATTGTGACATTTTTTCCCTACATGAACCTACGCATATTATATGTGTTTTCGGGGTAGAAAAATCCATAGAATTTAACTGTGCATTTAGTTTTGTCATTGGAGGAAGTTGAGTGCATGTCATTTTTGCCATGATGCCCGTTTGTCTATTTTGTGGGATTTAATCCGTGCGTCATATGAAATAATCTTGAACATGAGATATGACCTTGGTCATGTGTGCTAGGCCCTAGTATTTTTGGTTGTCATAGAAATGCATGTTTAGGTGTTGTTTTCTTGTTGCCAACATGTTATAAAAATCTGATGTTTTGAGGGTCCAAAATATTCCTAAGTCTGGAAATCTGTTATTTTGTTGCTGTGTTGCCATGTGATTTGCTAGTGTTCTAGGAGTCTTTTGGTGATGCCACAATGGAGTCTTTTGTTAAGCATGTTATGCTCTATCATGTTGTTCCAATAGTTTGCATGAATAGGTTTAGCATCATAATTAAACCTGCGGTCCAATATGTCAATCTGTTAAAAACTGCTGCTCATGACTAGCCTAATTTTCACTAAGTCTGAGAATCTGTCTTCTTCATGATGCCATGTTGTGTTGATGGTTGCCATGAATCTGAGCATAATTTGATGTTGCCATAATGGAATTATTTGCAATGCATCATGTCCTCTACCATGCTGTAGAATTTCATGCCATAATATGCCCTATAGCATGTAGTTTTACTGCTGCCAATATGCCTCCGTGAAAATCTGCTATGCTAAAACTGTTATTTTCACTAAGTCCTAATCTGCTATATTTTGTTGCCATGTTGTGAGCTTCCTACCATGTGATCCATGACTCTGTTGAGTATGATATGTGAAGATGAAATGAAGTGTGTGTTATATGCTACTGCCCCATGCTTAGTTTGTGCATTTTACAATATTGTAACTTGTTGTTTTCATGTGTGTAAAATGCTATCTTGCTGTTTTGGGCAGATTTCAACTAAAACTTGTGTTGGTTGTATTTGTTGAACCGTAGCTCCGTTTTGAACATGTTGCATATGAAACTTGCTTAGAATCTCGTGTAGTTTCATAATAACTTGCTGAATTCATGATTTGAAGTGTTTGTGGTTGCCATTTTCATGCATTTTGCATTCATGTCATGTTCATCTTGTGAAGGTCATATCTTTTAGGCCGTAGCTCCGTTTGAGGTGTTCCATATATGTAAATCGACTAGAATGACGAGTAGAATCTCATTGTGCACTTTATTTTCCTGTTTAATAAATATAAAACCTGATTAGTTCAGATCTGGACCAATTTCGAAATTAACATATGGGGTCATTTCGGAAATACTATAAGTTGTTTCCGCCCTCATTTAAGATGCCTAGATAGTGTAGTTTCATTATGCTTCACCTCTTGCCATGTTTAACAACATTTAATCTTGCCGAGTAAATAAATAAGTGAACTAAATATTCGAATGTGGAGTTTCGTCAATATGCAACTCGTTGCATATTGAGCTTCACTTAATGTGTAGTATTTGTTTGTGGTGATTGCCATGCCTTGCATAATTAAACCGGTCATGCATCATATTTGTTTGCGCATCATATCATGCATATGTTGTGGTGTTCTCGTGTGTTGATTGTTGTTTTCGGATTGCTTCTTCTCGATAGAGTTCCGAAAGCGTTCGGAGTGTGAGGATTCGTTCGACTACGTTGGCTCGTGTTCTTCATGGACTCGATCTTCTTCCAAGCGGGATCTCAGGCAAGATGATCATTTCCCTGGATACCATTACTATCATTGCCATGCTAGATGTCTTGTTTCTATCGCTTGTCTCGCTACCTACCACTTGTATGTCAAGCCTCCCAAATTGACATGAAAGGCCTCTAACCTCTCCACATCCCAGCAAAACATTGTTTGGCTATGTTACCGCTTGCTCAGCCCTTCTTATAGCGTTGCTAGTTGCAGGTGCAATTGTTTCCAGCTATCACAATATTATTGCTATTTAATTTAATGTACATATATACTTGGTAAAGGGTGGAAGGCTTGGCCTTTTGCTCGGTGTTTTGTTCCACTCTTACCGCCTTAGTTACTTGTGTACCGGTGTTATGTTCCATAATTGAGCGCTCCTAACATGCTCGGGGTTGTTATGGGGACACCCTTGATTTTCGTTTTACGATAAAACTTGTCTGGCAAGGCCCAACATTGGTACTATTTGCTTAATAACAACTAAAATTTGCATAGGGCATGATCACCCCGTGGATAATTAATCAACAACCCGGGCCAGTGCTCCTCATGAGTGTTGGTCCAAAACAGAGCCACTTGCGGGGCCACCCCGGGGCAACTCGGGGGATTTCTATCAGGCCACCGTACGTACTGCTCATCTGGTAGTGCCCTGAGAAAGAGATACGCGCGGCTCCTATTGGGATCTGGCCTGCCGAGCGGTCTTGCTGGACTTGTTTTACCTTTCTCGAATGTCTTGTGCGAGGAATTCTGATACTTTGGGCTATCTCAAGGTTGAGGTTTTCCATTGGAATTGCCTAGTAAGATCACGAGATTCGTGGTCGTGGTTATTCCCGCTGTGTGTGGTTAGTTTGTGATGGATGAGTTGGAGCACCCCTGCAGGGTTAAATCTTTCGGAAAGCCATGCCCGCGGTTACGTGGCAACTTGGAAAGTTTGTTTAACACCCGGTCATAGCAAACTTAAAGTAAACTCAAATAAAATACACCAACCGTGTGCGTTACCGTGATTGTCTCTTCTCGTGAGTCATTATCCGAGAGAGAACACGGTGGGGTTATGTTTGACGTAAGTAGGTGTTCAGGATCTCTTAGAGATCATTACTAGATCATGTCCGTTTATTCGACAATCATCCCCCTTTATTCTTGTACTCGTAAGTTAGCCACTCAAATAAATGCTTAGTTGCTTCCTGCAGCCTCACCACTTCACCATACCTCACACATTAAGCTTTAATAGTCTTGATACCCTTGGAAATGAGATTGCTGAGTCCCCGTGGCTCACAGATTACTACAACACCAGTTGCAGGTACAGGTAACGCGATGATATGACGTGAGCACGATGCTTTGTTTGATTTGGAGTTCTTCTTCTTCTTCTTCATCGATCTAGGATGGGTTCCAGGCGGCAGCCTGGGATAGCAAGGATGGATGTCATTTTATCGTTTGTTTTCGTCCATAGTCGGACCCTGCTCTTCTGTATGGTGTTTGTATATGTTGTTGTATTGTTGTGATATTGATGTAGCCTGTGGCGAGTGTAAGCCAATTCCATATACTCATCTCTTCTTTACATGTACTTGTAATGATATCCATTCTTGCGAAACGACGAGATGCGCTTCTATCCCTGTCGAGGCCCTCGTGCCAAAATAAGGATAGGATCGCATCTTGGGCGTGACAGGGCGAGACCTTGCACAAGTACATACATCGCTTTATGAGCATTCGCCTCAAAATCCCGAAGGTGTCGGATGAAGCTGTCATCTAGGCGTTCAACGATGGCGTCAGGGACGTCAAGATGAACGAGGAGCTCGCCATTCATGACGAACTGTGCATGGCCCTGGAGTTGTTCAACCTGGTGAACAAGTGCGCAAGGGCCGAGGAAGGTCGCCTCTCCCTCCTCGAGCTTCCGGAGGTGGACCCTGAAGACAAGAAGGCCAAGGCTAAGGAGGCGAAGTGCAAGGGCCCTGCTGTGCTGGCAGTGGAGCCCAAGGCGAAGTGCAGCCGTGACAATAAGGAGCCCCCCAAGAGCGTCCGCCCGTTCTGCCTCTTCCACTAGACCAACAGCCACAACACCCAACACTGCCAGGAGCACAGGGAGCTCCGCGATGAGTGCTTCGGCCGCCGCCTCGAGCGCGGAGACCGTGGCTACGGCCACGGAGGAGGCCGCTGGGACAACCGCGGCACACGTCGAGACAGGCACGACCAGCCTCGTGAGGACTATTGGCGAGATGGGCCTCGCGATGAGCCCCGGCGCGATCAGCCTCGCGAGGGCCGTCCTCAAGGCAATGCGAAGTTTTTTGGAGGCCCTTATCCTCATTACGCCTAGCATTTAGTGGGCTGGATATTTACCTTGGCCTCCCTCCGCTGCCACCGCCGCTAAGGCGGGACGATGATCGTCGGCAAGATGATGGGCTGGGGGCTTCCAGGAACCCCGCGCGATCGCCTGCATCCTAGGCGGTGCTCAGGCCCCCGGATCAAACCGCATCTTCAAGCGGTTCTCTCGTGAGGTGAACGCGGCCGTCTCGAAGCTCAAGGCTACGTGTCCCCTCAAGTGGTCGAATCTCGTCCTGACCTTCCACTCCAAAGACCACCTCAGGTGCTTGGCCACCGCAGGCACGCTTCCCATGCTTTGCACGCCCACCATCAGCAACGTCCTCATCACCAAGACCCTAATCGACAAAGGTGCTGGGCAAAATGTCCTCTCCGTCGAGACGTTCGAGACGCTTCAGGTGCCCTATGACCAGCTCATGCCGACCAAGCCCTTCTAAGGAGTGACCGATGGCTCCACCACTCCTCTAGGCAAGTGCGCCTCCCGGCCACCTTCGGCATGCGCAAGATCTTCCACACCGAGCTCATCGAGTTCGACGTCGCCCACATCCACCTCCCGTACAATGCCATCCTCGGCTACCCAGCCCTCTCCAAGTTCATGGCAGCAACTCACCATGGTTACAACGTCCTCAAGATGTCAGGGAGCATCGGAGTTATCACGATCGCATGCGATGAGAAGGATGCAGTCTGCTCCCTCTAACGCGCCTACCGAGCTGCAGCGGCTGAAAACTTTGACAACGAGGGCCGCATCCTGCCTCCCGAGGACACCCCCAAGAAGAAGAAGCAGCTTCTCCCCAAGAGCCGAGAGGAGGCAAAGACCTCCAAGGCCGGCACCTCGGGCCCCATGTCCACTGCGGGGGCGCCTCTCCCTCACGCATAGGAAGGCGCGCCTAGTGCCTCCCTCAAGACGGGCTCGGGGGCTTCCATCTGGTGAGCTTCTGACCTGAACAGCACGACGAGGGAGGTGCTCGGGCACCACCTGGAGGCGTGATTTGCCGCGCGCTGACACAAGCAAGGAGCACGGCGCGAGGTGCCGGGCTCATGGGAGTTCATGATCAACGCGATCGAGGAGCTTCGGGAGGCGGGGGCCATGCGCGGCGAGCGTCGCCCCGCGCCACCCATCGCAGTCGCCGCTCCTGGTGCGAGCGGAGGATTGCGCGTTTGCGTCGACATCCTGGGCCTCAACAGGGCCGCATCGCAGGACATCTTCTAGCCATCGCGTGTTGGACGCAGTGGGGTCTACCCCTGCAACTACGTCTGCATGCCCTTTGGCCACATGAACGCGGGCGCTACGTACCAGCGCCTCGTGCAGGTCGCGCATGTGTCTCGCGAGGCCCGACACCGCGCGGTGCTTCAGGAGGACTTGGACCTCTACGGGCCCTCCGGACCTCGCGGGTCTTGAGCCTCCGAAGCCCTCTGGCTCATGAAGATCGAGCTCCAGCAACCACCCCGACGCTCCAGCGACATCATTACCAAGTGACCTTTTTGGTTTGTTCCATTGAGGGCATCCCCCGGGCTGCATCATCCTCCCGCTGCAATGGTCCGCCCTACAGTCGCGTCGTTTTGCGCATGTATCAGAACTGTTTCTGCATTTGTTAATTTTATTTCTAAGTAGTCCAACTTGCTTGCCCGGTGCTTCGTTGCCATGAATGTCGTTGCGCCCTAACAACCTCGCATTCGACCACCTCATGATTAAGGGCTGGCACGGTGTCTGTGCTCGGGTCCATCCCTGCAGCGTTAATAAATCCAAGCGACCAAGCTCTGTCTTGCGGGCCAGTCCCATGTACGTCACCTCCCAGAGTCCTAGGTGCTTTGTCCTCGCATGAGCTAATCGGGTGTGGGGGCGTCAGGGTGCGCGGCCCAGTTCGTGTAACCGCAGTTTGGCGCTTCGCCGTCGCGGGAGCCGCGCGCCGGGTATTTTTCGTCGGGTTTGTCGCGGGTCCGTCCCGGCAGCGTCGATAAATCCAACGACTGAGCTCTGTCAGGCGGCCTGGCCCCGCTCACGTCACCTCCTGGGGTCCTTGGTGTTTTGGCCTTCTCATGCGATTGCCTCCGGAGATTCACTCGGCGTAGATTATCCCCATCTCATAGGTTCTGTATGCGCGCCTCGCGCCAGAAAGCTCAGGCGCAACCCACCTTTGAGGTAGGGCCTCATGAGTCCCGCGCTGGACCACGGGTGCCCAGATACACCTCCTCCAGTTCAACCCGTGACACTCTCATGTAATAATGAATGGACTGTATATTTCCGGGCCCCCCCCCCCCGAGGACGCAGAGGGGTCCCCATCCACGCCCAAGTGGAAGCCCCATGCTCCGCGCTGGCACACAACACGGTCGCTCAGCGGCTATGCCCACGCAATGTGGAAGCCCGATGCTCCGCGCTAGTGGATAAACAACTGAGGGCGCCCCAGCAGTTGGACCAACCTCAGGATGGCCTCTCGGCCCTTCAGACGGTCCTGTCATGCCGTATTCCCCTAGGATGAACACGCGAGGGGGCTGGAGAGGGGCTGCGCTTAGGCCACGCCTGGCGTGCGCCACCTCACCTGGTCCCTGGCACCTAGTGTCTTCCCGCGTCCCCCCCAGGCAAAAGCTGGCAAGGAAAGGTATGAGATCCGCTCGTACATCAAAGGGGACCCCTGGGCATCGCGACACAGGGGCCTCACTAGTCACGTAGCCCCTCGCCCCTTGGTCTCGTCCTGGCGATCCGTACACCCCAACGGCGGTCGAGGTATGCGCGGGACTGGGCCCTGCCGACGCAGAGCATACGGCGCTCCAAAAATCAACTCCACTGTCTCCATGTTTCCTCACAAGAGCTTCTCGTACGTCAAGGGGGACCCCTGGGCATTGCGACCCAGGGGCCTCACTGGTCACGTAGCCCCTCGCCCCTTGGTCTCGTCCTAGCGATCTGGACACCCCAACAGCGGTCGAGGTATGCGCGGGACTAGGCCCTGCCGACGGAGAGTGCAAAAGCGCTCAAAACTGACCTTCTGGTCGCCATGTTCCCTTCATGAAGGCTGCTCGTACGTCAAGGGGGACCCCTGGGAATCGCGACCCAGGCGCCTCACTGGTCATGTAGCCTCTCGCCCCTTGGTCTCGTCCTGGTGATCCGGACACCCCAATAGCGGTCGAGGTATGTGCGGCATTGGGCCCTACCGATGCAGAGCACAAAAGCAAGCAGGAAGGAAACAAGGCGCGAAAGAGCACCACAGAAATCAAACAAGTCATTACAAGAACTGAATATTTTGCACTCTCAACCGAGTCTGATGCCTCCACGAGGCGTGATAAATGCTGCAGGGTAAAATCTAGAAGGGAGAGTTGCCATCGCCATCACCGCCACCGCTCGCCTTCACTATCGGGGACCCTGCTTGGGGACGCAAGTGAACCTCTTCACCAGGAGGTCCACGGAGTCCTTCACGGACGCCACCGCAGCGTCGCGAGCCTCAGGGGCGACCGGGGCGATTACCGCGCGGAAATCCAAGCCAGGCTCACAGATGAAGAGGTGGCTGAAGACACGCGTCACGACCTTGGAGCAAAGGTCGCGACACTCACTCTCCAGGATGGCATCCACCTTGGCAGTGGCACCTTCAAGCGCATCGGCAAGCTTGGAAGAGAGCTCCGCGTAGCCGCCCTCGGGAGTCACCAGCGGCTCCCTGAATCCTTCCCGGCATATGAAGTTCAACGCCTTGCGAAGCCTGAGCTCGATGGAGGGGAAGGCCTCGCGCTCCGCAGCCGCTTTCCCCTCAGCAGCGGCAAGGGCCTTCTCCCTGGCGTCCAGCTAGTCCGCCACATCGGAGACATGCCGGGCGTGGGACGCCTACTCTTCAGCTAACTCATCCTTCATTTGGCCAGATGCTCACGCTCCGCGGCTTGGTCAACAGCCTCCTTGGATAGCGTGGAGTCACGATCTGCGAGTTTCGGCTCGTGGGCCTTGAGGTCCTCTTCCTGCTGATGGGGCCATTGCGCGTGCACGACTTGCTCGTTCTGAAGGGCCTTCAGGTTGGCCTCTGCCTTGCCGCAGCGCTTCACGGCAGACGCCGCCTCGGCTAGCGCCGCGTCGCGAGCCTCCTTGGCTTCGGCGGCCTCTTTCCTGCTCTCCGAGGCGACAGCCTCGGCCTGGCTCCACGACGTCTTGGTGGCTGTGTCCGCCTGGAGATAAGCCCCAGGCGCTCCCTCGCGAGGCACCTGTCGGCATCTCGAAGGTCGTCCAGGATCCAGTCGAGTGCGACATAGGCCTCATTCAAGGCCCCGGGCCTGATCAGTGGGCCGCAATCCGCAAGCGCCAGGCTTGACCAGAGAGCGGCGCTAGCGCCTTGGTGGGTGCTGCGTCCAGAGAGGCAGTAACATGGGAGACTTGGGGCGCTAGGGGCTCCAGTCCCTCCTCAGGCGCAGCGAGAGCAGGCGGCTCCGCAGCCTGATGGCCCACGGGGGCTGGCTCCACCTGAAGCTGCGACACAACGCCCTCAGGGGCATATTCCGCCAGGAGGGGACGGGAGATCACCACCTCCGTCGGCGGCGGGGGCGTTACGGCCGCAGCAAGGAGCGCCGCCTCGTGAGCCCCCAGACTTCCGGCACCCGGCTTTCCAAGCAGCGTCGACAAGGTGTCAGGGGTAGGCATCAGGCTTGTGTGCCGGGTGCGGCGTCACCAAGGCATCCGAGGGTTGCTTTTGGCTGGCGTGGTGCGTTTCTTCCCCCGCCGCATCCACAGCCGGGGGCTGACGGAGCCTTCTGCGCAGGGGGCTCCTCCTGTTCAGCGCCATCCTTTTCCTGCTCTGGGACTTCGAGCTGCCCATCGGGAAGAGAGAGACCGTGAGCATGCATGCAAAATACTATCGACGAAAGGCAAGGCAAGTTACTTACTCTTCGTCCGCAAGCCACTTCCTCCTCCTCTCCACTTTGCCGACGATCGAGGCACCCCCGCCCTCCTTCGGCGGGGCGCTGCCACTCGGAGGAGGCGAGAGGTCGCCCAGAGGAGCTTCGGCTGGAGGAGCCGCATCTGCCCCAGTAGCGGCCGCTGCGCCTCCTGATTGCGGCTTGTGCGGGGACAGGACCGGCGTCTTCATCGTCCTTGATGGCGTGCGGCGAGCCCTCAGGAGGACACGCCGCCGCGCGCTTCTTTGGGGTTCCCCGGGCGGATGCCCGCGCGGTGCGGGGAGCGCGCACGGGTACCCTGAGGACCCTGACGAAGCCGGAAGAGTCCGTGGCTGGGGGCTCGTCGATATCATCGTCATCTCCAAGCTAATGGAGGAGCTTGCTCTGCAACAGAGGGGACACCACCTCCACGCCATCGTCCTCTGTCCCCTCTGAGTCTTCCCCGCTACTGGTGTCGCTGGAAGGCACCTACAAAAGGGAGTCAGGACGCTCAGGCTACGTGAGCCCTCGCTCATCAAAGGCTGGCATGGCACGGACCAGCTCCTCCCTATCTTCACGGTGATACAACAGAGTGTAGGCCTCGGGGAGGCCTCCAGGATCACTGTGTAGCAGGGTAGCCACAGCCCTGTCCATCTCCTCGCTCGTCAGGCCTATGGAGCGGAGCCTGATGCCGTCCTCCGCCCCTTGGCACTCCCACATGGGCTTCGAGTGCGACTGGAGCAGCGCCAGCCGCTGCGTCAGGAACTCCTTCACTATCATCGGGCCGATCAGCTTCTTGGCCTCCGTGTCCAGGGAGATCCGATCCAAGACGGGCTTCGCACGTGGATCGGTGAGCTTCGCGGAGCCCCAAGCGACGGTCATCTTCGCAAGTATCCAAGAAGACCCAGCGGTGCCTGAAGCCTTCCACCTTCTTCCCGGCCTTCAGGAGCATGTTCCTGCTCTGAACCGCGACGAAGGAGGCGCATCTCGACCGGAATCCACAGTTATGGAGCCGTAGACGGAAGTTGTGGCGGAAGAGGGCCACTGAGGGACTCACGCCCACGAAGGCCTACCAGTAGAAGGCGAAGACAGACATGAGCAGGATGGAGTTGGGCTGAAGTTGAAGGGTGAAAGCACATTTGCTCCCTTGGTGGTTTTGGTAATTCATAACAACATATAAGTCATTGAACTAATGTTGCTACCAAGTATATTTCAGGAAATGTTCAATGATAGGGATGGCAAAAGGATTGAGGAGATTGTGGAGATACCCCAAGATGCAAGGAAATAGGTTGGCCAAGATTCAAGCAAGAGGACACTACATTTTATATTTGTGAGAAATCACTTTGAGTCCATAGGAAAGCCAATACTATTAAAAGGGGGTAAGGTTTTGTTGGTGAAAAAATGCTCATGCGTGCACAAGTGATAGTCTTCAAAATCATCCACAAGCTCTCCCACTAAAGTCTGTCCTAAGCCAAACACTCAAAATCGGTGCAACCAACATTCCAATCCCGGTGCCACCGATTCCAAACCATAGACAGACTCAGCCAAACCCTAGCCTCTTCGGTGCAACCGATTCCATACCGGTGCCACCGAGTTTGGGTTGCCAACTCTCTGGTATGCAAATTCACATTTTCGGTACCACCGAGATTGTTGGATCGGCGTCACCGAGATTGGGAATCTGACCGTTGGTCACCTTATCGGTGCAACCGAGTTTCCTATATCGGTCTCACCGAGATTCAAAAGTTGCCACCTTTTGGTCACTTTGGTACCACCGAGATTAACACATCGGTGTCACCGAGTTGGTCATTTTGTGTGTAACGGTTGGATATTTGGGGATGCCTATATATACCCCTTCACCACCACCTACTCGACAGAGAAGCACTCAGAACTATTCCATACTTGCCCATCCAGTTTTCTGAGAGAGAACCACCTAGTCTTGTGTTGAGGTCAAGATCTTCCACTCCAACCATATGGATCTTCATTTCTAGCCTCCCCAAGTTGCTTTCCACCAATCCCATCTCTTCCACCAAGCCAAATCTGTGAGAGAGTGACTGTGTGTTGAGGAGTCTATCATCTTGAAGCACAAGAGCAAGGAGTTCATTGTCATTACCGAGCCTATTACCTTTTGGAGGGTGGTGCCTCCTAGATTGGTTAGGTGTTGCTTGGGAGCCTCCTACTTCGTGTTGTGGAGTGAACCAAGAAGTTTGTAAGGGCAAGGAGATCGCCTACTTCGTGAAGATCTACCCATAGTGAGGCTAGTCCTTCATGGACGGAAGCCGTTATGGAATAGTCAAGGTTGCTACTTCGTGGACCCTTATGGGTGGAGCCCTCCGTGGACTCTCGCGACCGTTACCCTCCGTGGGTTGAAGACTCCATAAACGTGGATGTACGATAGCACCACCTATCGGAACCACGGGAAAAATCATCGTGTCTACAATTGCGTTTGATCCTCCTACCCTATCCCTTCTATACATGCTTGTTGTTACTTTCCGCTGCTATACTCTTAGACATGCATGTGTAGGGTGTACTTGACTTGCCATGAAATGCTAAAACTGCCAACTCTAAAATTTGGGAAAAGGCAAAACTTTTATTTCGTCAAGTAGTCTAATCACGCCCCCCCCCCTCTAGACATACTTTCGGTCCTACAAGTGGTATCAGAGCTTTGGTCTCCATTGCATTGGTCTCACGACCTAGGAGACTATGGCGTCTATTGAGGGAAGTTATCACCGTAGAGGTCCGTACTTTGATGGCACTAATTTTGCTAGTTGGAAGCACAAAATGAAAATGCATATTCTTGGTCATAACCCCGTCGTTTGGGCTGTTGTTCGTGTTGGCTTGCAAGGTGAATTCTTTTCGGATGGAAAGGAACCGGATCGTGAAGCGACCGCGGAGGAGTTGAAGATGTTGCAATACAATACTCAAGCATGTGACTTTCTCTTCAACTGCCTATGCCCCGAAGAATTCAACAAAATCAGCCGTCTTGAGAATGCAAAAGAGATATGGGATACTTTGGTTGATATGCACGAAGGAACTGAGTCAGTGAGAGAATCCAAGTTAGATGTTCTTCAAGGTCAACTTGACAAGTTCAAGATGAAGGATGGTGAAGGAGTCGCAGAGATGTACTCTAGGCTAGCTCTCATCACAAATGAGATTGCCGGCTTAGGAAGCGAAGAAATGACCGACAAATTCATCATCAAGAAGATACTTAGAGCTTTGGATGAGAGATACGACACCGTGTGCACATTGATCCAAATGATGCCCAACTACAAAGATCTCAAGCCTACAGAAGTCATTGGAAGGATTGTTGCTCATGAGATGACACTCAAAGACAAGGAAGAGCTTCATCACAAGTCTAGCGGTGCTTACAAAGCCACAAGTGATTCTCCCGCAACTTCAAGCAACAACCTTGTCACCAATGAAGAGATAAGTCTCATGGTCAAGAAATTCAACAAATTCTACAAGAATAGAGGCAAAGAAAGAAGCTCCAACTCAAGATATGATGAGAAGCATTCGTCAAGTCATGACCGCAATTGCTACAATTGTGGGAAGCCCGGACACTACTCCAATGAGTGCACGGCTCCCTACAAACAAAGAGAAGAGTCACCTCGAAGACGAAGCTCAAGAAATGAATCACCTCAAAGAGAGAGAAGGAGTAGAGATGATCGTTATGAACGAAGACACTCAAGGAGAAGTAGAGATTCGGAGAAAAAGGACAAGTACACCAAGAGCTACACAAGAAGGAAACATCAAGCTCATGTTGGTGAATGGGTTTCCGGCTCCGACTCCGACAACAACTCTGAGAGAAGCTATCACTCCGACTCCGACTATAGTCAAGATGATGGTGTTGCCGGAATTGCTCTAGTGACTACCAACTCCTATGATCTATTTGATTCACCAAACGAAGCGAGTGGAAGTTGCTTCATGGCTAAAGGCCCCAAGGTATCACACCCCGAGTATCTTGATTTTGATAGTGATGAAGATGATTTGCTTTGTGATGATGACTTGCTTTGTGATAAAACTAGTGATGTTGATCAAAATGAACTTGATAATTCTCATGCTAGTCAAGATAAGTCAATTGATGATGATAAGATGAAAATAGAAGAACTAACTAAAGAACTAAACACTCTTAAGTTAGCTCATGAATGTACTCTCGAAGATCATAGAGAGCTTGTGAGAACTCATGAGAAGCTACGCTTCGAGAAGCTCAACTTGGAGCAAGAGCATGAGTTTCTCAAAGCTATCAATGACGATCTCCGAAAGAAGACTTCATCTTATCTAGCCAAACGACTACTCTTGTCTACTTTCATGCCACAAGTTAAATCTAAACAAACTAGTAACAAAGGCAAGAAAGGTTCTTCATCTAGTAGCAACAATAAAAATGCTAAACCCAATGATGTTGCTTCTAGTAGTTCTATTGATTCCACTAATGATGTTTCTCTTAGCCAAGTTACACTTGAGCAAGAAAATGCTTTATTGAAAGGAATTATAGAAAAAGGTATCTACAAGAGTCTTGCCGGGTGTATGCAATTTGAGGAAATTGTACGCAAGCACGGAGGATACCGGAAGAATCGTGGTGTTGGCTACTTCAACGCAAATGGAGTTGAATGGGAAGAAGGTCAATATCCCGAGCCCAAGTTTGTTCCTCAAAAGGAGAAGTATGAAAATACTCTTCCCAAGGGGACAAGCACTCAAGATGACCTTCCACCACAAGACAACAAGCACAAGGGCAAGAACAAGCTTCAAGAGGATATTGACTCATATGAAGATGAATCCCTAGCTATGGTGGAGTGGGTTCCCAAGGCTACGTCAAGCTCAACTTCTACAAAGGCTACTTCAACACCAAGGATCCCCATCAACTTGATGTGGGTCCCCAAGGAGAAGAACTAGTAAGTTCTTGAGGGGTGACTCCGCCAATGAAAATTCACTCACATTCATTATTGGCAAGAATTATTTGCAATCAACATCAACTCTATGCAATAGTTCAAGGAGTCACACATTCCCTCAAAGGTAAGCAAGGGACAAGCTAATCAACAAATCATGGACATCATAACATATGCTTCGCACTCCATGTCCATAGATATCCTTGTATTCGTCTCTTGTGTGTTGGGACTAACCCATGTAGGTGAGAAGAGTAAGGAAACAACGAGGATGCTCCCAACTCTTGGTGATCTTCATCAACCTTGAGCATCCACAACTACCTCACCAACATGAAGTCCTCATCGACAAAATCCAAGGTTAGTTTGTCCCTCTTATGGGGGGATGTCACATCTAGGGGGAGCTTTACTCTAAGACTTGAGCTAAAGTATCTCTTAGTATGTGACAACATTAAATGCTTTATGTAAAAGTGGTAACCCCACTTGTGCTTAAACGATGAGTATGACCTATGATCTAGTATTCTTACTTGGCTCCTAAGTCAAATACTCATATATAGATGACTTTGTCATCTCCCAAGTGCTTGTTAGATGCTAGTGTGTATGTGCATGTTTGTCATGATTTCATTTGACATCTTATTGTGTGAGCATGTTGCTCTGCATTTATCTTCTCATTCGAGGACATCCAATTGTTGCTATTTGGCTTTTGTTTTATCTTTTGCCAATTGGATGGACAAGAATGCCTAGGACCACTCTTTAGCTATCTATGCTTTCTCACCTCATACTCTATTCATGCTGCATCACAAAATTTGAACAAGTACTTTTCGATCCCTCTGTGTGTGGAGCACTCGGAGTTCCGTATCGACAAGGACTGACCATTAAAACCTCCCAAGTGCATCTCGGTGGAACCAACCCCACATTCTCGGTCTCACCGAATGCCTAGGGTTGATCTGGCTTTCTATCTCGGTACTACCAATTACATATTCTCGGTTACACTGAGTTTCCCTGTCAACTGATAGTTGAGTAACTCGGTGACACCGAAAATTTAGAATCGGCGTCACCGACAGTGGTGGGTATATATTCTGTGGACCCCGACGTTTTGAAATTCATCCTCAAACCGTCGCGCCTCAGAACCCTAAGCTGCCGCCTCGAGACCCCTGGTCGTCGCCCTTGTCTCCCTGCGCTCCTCCGCCACTGGGAATTGGCGCCGTCGACGAAATCTTCTCCATCGTCGCCGCCGTAGTGAATCCGCCACCGAATTAGGGTACGGATTCGTCCTCCTTTGCTCTCCCTTCTGATTCTTGCGCATTGGATCTGCTTTTCTCTATATGCCACCTGTTGCACGTCCTCCTATCCACAAGAAAATCCTATAGACTAGCGAAGGACTGATTTTCTAGGGTTTGCCGTCCGCCCGATGCAACTCAGTAGAACCGAATCAAGAAAATCGGTACCACCGATTTTTCTTTCTGTGTTACTGAGAACTGTCTTGGTGAAACCGAGCACTCCTTTTCGGTCTCACTGAAAAGGGTGCCAAGTTTCTGTTAATGGGACAGTCAGTCTCGGTGTCACCGAAAATTTTGCTTCGGCCTTACCGATTTGTATCTGACAGAATGCAAAATCTTGAAAATCTTTTGTTCAAATCTTTCAAAAAACCAGCCTCATTTTGTGATGACTCATTCTATTCTGCTCCTCTATACTCTATTCATAGGGTCAGATATGTCAGAAGCTGAGGACAGTGAGAACAGCTTCAGAGAGCAAAGTGTTGAGTTGGATTCAGGCACTAGTCCTGAGTCTAGTTCATCTTCAGATCCAGGCACTCCCAGTTCCCATGGATTGCCCAAAGCTGCTACTAGGGCTAGGAAGAAGCTGAATTCAAATGAGGAAGATTCAGACATCGTTCCAGAAGAGATTCTTGCTAAGAAGCAAGAGAAGGCTGCCAAGAAGTCTGCAAATGTAGCTACTTCTTCCAGGAAAGTTGTTGGCAAGACATATGCTAGCTCTACAGCTATGAGAGCACCTGAGAGTGCTAGAGCTACCATGTCTATTGAGCCCCCTCGTGAAGGTGCTAGGACAAGAATGGCTCTTCATCTTGAGTCACCTCCAAAGAAGAAGTCATTGCCTAAGAATGCAGGAGAGAAGAAGGGTGCCAGGAAGAGGATTGTTTATGCTGTTAGCAGGCAGACCTCCATGTTTGAGGACCCTGAGGAGGCTGCTGCTGCTGCTGTTGCTGAGGAGGAGGAAGAACATGTTGATAAAGCCCCTCCCAAGAAGAAGCAAAAGAAGCTGATGTCTGATGCTATGCCCAAGAGTGGTACTTCCAAGAGTACCAAGTCTGCTGCAAAGAAGCCTGCTGCTGAGAAGCCCAAGAGATTGTCTAGGCAGATTCCTGCTTCTGAGAAGAACAAAGGAACCACCTCCAGAGTTGAGGATGAAGATGCTATGTCTGCTTTGATGAAGCTTAGGCCACACCTTCCAGTACACAATGCCAGTTATCCACTTGCTGAGGATATGAAGAAGAGGAAGGACTCTAGCTTGAGGGCATGGAGAGCTGCTGACCCATATGCCCAAAGGAAGAAGACAGCTGTGGACTACAGATTCTACACCAAGGAGCAACAGGATTTCTATGAGACTGTGCTCTTTGACAAGAGTCCAGCTGTAAGTGATATGCGGTATATTGATTGGGAATTCATCAAGGAGAATGAGGAATACTTTCTAAGTGTCCAAGACAATTTCCACTGCATTGGTTTAGATGAGTTTGTTGGCAGAGAGTTCACCACTTGGAATGATGAGATGAACATGCAATTCTACTCCACTGCACGTTTCTATGGAGATGGTAGAATTGTATGGATGACTGAAGGTGCAAGGTATGAATCCACTGTTGAGGAGTGGGCTACCATCTTAGGAGTCCTAGAAGCACAGGATGGTGATTTGGATGTCTACTCAGAATCCAAGGAGAGCCACAATGCTCTGGCCAATATGTATAAGGAGATCCCTGCTGCTAATGTGAAGTCTCATAGGCTAGGATCCATCTACTTTCTTCAGGCTGGCCTCCGCACCATGAACACCATTCTGAGGCACACCTTGATGCCCAAGTCAGGAGATGACAAGATGATCCGAGGCTACTCCATCAAAATGTTGATCCACCTTGACAGACACACCAGGATCAGAGTCATGGACTTGATTGTTGAGACAGTCAAGAGGGTTGCCGCTGATCAAAAGCGCTCTTGCTGCTATGCACCCTATATCTAGATGCTTATCAATTCAAAGTTGGAGAGGCATATATTTGCTCCAGATCGTCCCCATTTGCCCCTACATCCAGATCTCGAGGACAACGTTGTGGTGATGGACCCAGAACATCCCACATCAGATGCAACTCAAGCAGAAGCAGAGGCAGCTAGAGCCACTAGTGCTCAAGTCCCCAGATCCAGGAACGAGCAAATGGATCTCTTGATCTCATCAGTTCAAGGCATGAAGAATGACATTAAGGGGATTCTGGAAAATCAAAACAGTCTTGTGAGGATCTTCGGGAACAGGATCAAGACCCTAAATGATAAGGTGGATGGGCTGACTAAGACAGTTAATGAGCTCAAGAAGGAAGTTGACTCAGTGCCTCTTCCTCAGACGTCCTCTGATGATGATGATGATGAGGATGGTTCTCCTCTCAGGCCAGGCACACAGTTTACCACTCAGGCCAGATCAGCCATTGTGCCAGCTCCAGACTTGAGGCCCTCTTCATCAGCTCCTGCTGCTGTCACCTCAGCTCCTGCTCCATCAGCTCCAGTTCCTCCAGCTGCCACACCAACTCCATCCAGGACATCTGCAGAGATCTTCGCCGATGCCGTTCTCTCGACTCCTTCATCAACAACCGGAGGAGATCAGCCCAAGAACGCTTAGATATATGCATTTAAACTTTTTGGTAACTTGTTGCCAAAGGGGGAGAAGTGTATATAGATCTTTAGTCTTCGAGTGAGAGAGAGTTTTGGTTATTTATTCGCTGTTTCAAAAACATTTGATCTTTTGATCTTTTGGTGTTTGATCATACGCTTTATGTGTGATGCTATTATTTCCTATCATCTTAATGCTTGTGAGATGATCTTTCACCATTGCTTGTTTGTGTTGTGCTATGATGTTCACTCTCACTACTGGAATCAGGGACTTTGCCATCTGCCAGCTCTTTGCCGTCTGCTGACAGATGGCAAAGAGGATATTTGCCGTCTGCTTTTATAAAGCAGATGGCAAAGAACATGCTGATGGCAAAGAGGCTCTTTGCCATCTGCACTTCGTTACCATCTGCTGGCAGACGGCAAAGAGTTCTTTGCCGTCTGCCAGCAGACGGCAAAGAACAAAGTGGGCCGCACTTGGTACTGCACTTGCCAGGTCACACGGGCCACTTCTTTGCCGTCTGCTGGCAGACGGCAAAGAACTCTTTGCCGTCTGCCAGCAGACGGCAAAGAGGTGAGGGGGCCCCACAGTGTAACGGCGGGGACGGGCTAACGGCCCCCCTCTTTGCCGTCTGCTGGCAGACGGCAAAGAACTTTGCCGTCTGCCCGCAGACGGCAAAGAGGGGGCTTAATTTTCGCCATCCCCCCGCGCCTCCCGCCTCTCTCTCTTTCTCTCACCTCTCTCTCTCTCTCACACCGCGCCCGTTCCCCTCTCTCACCGCCGCCGCCGCCGCCGCCCCCTCCCCGCCCTCTCGCCGCCCCCTCCCCGCCCTCTCGCCGCCGCCCTCTCCCCCCTCTCTCACCGCCGCCGCCACCCCCTCCCCGCCCTCCACCACCGCCTGCCCCCCTCCCCGTGGCACACCTCCACCACCGCGGTGCCGCCCCCTCCTCACGGCCCTCCTGCCGCCGCCGCCCCCTCCCCGGCGGCCTCCTCTCCTCGCCGCCGGCCGCCCTGCCCCCTGCCCCTCTCTGGTGAGCTTCCCCTGCCCCGCTTTTAATTTTTTTTTCTGTTTTTCTAATTAGATTTTTAGTTTTCTGTTTTTAGATGTTTTGCAAATAGTTGTTTAGGTGTTTGGGTAAATAGGAAAAAATATTTAGACATTTAGGTAGAAAAAAAACCTAGAAGAAAAAAAAGAAGAAAAGAAGATGAAAAAAAAGGAAAAATAAAAAAGAAAAAGAACAAAAAATAATAATAAGAAGAAGAAACAGAAGAAGAGGAGGAGGAGAAGAAGAAGAGGAAAAAAGGAAAGGAAGAAGAAGATGAGGAGGCGGAGGAGAAGAAAAAAGAAGAAGAGGAAGAAGAAGAAAAAAGAGGAGAGGAGGAGAAGAAGAAGAGGACAAAGGAAAGGAGGAAGAATAAGAAGAAGAAGAAGGAAAAAAAAGGAAGAAAAGGAAGAAAAGAAAGAAGAGGAAGAAGAAGAAAAGAAAAAAAAGAGAAAAAACCCCGACCCCGACACGGCACTTCGACCCCGACCCGACAACCCGACCCCGACCCGACACCCCGACCCCGACACCCCGACCTCGATCCCGACCCCGACACGGCACCCCGACCCCGACCCGACAACCCGACCCCGACCCGACACCCCGACCCCGACACCCCGACCCCGACCCCGACCCCGGCACGGCACCCCGACCCTGACCCCGACCCGACACCCCGACACCGACACGGCACCCCGACCCCGACCCGACACCCCGACCCCGACACGGCACCCCGACCCCGACCCGGCACCCCTGACACCGCGACACCACGACACCCAGACACGACACCCGCCGACACCCCGACCCCGACCCCGACCCCGACAGCCCGACACCCCTGACACCCTGACACCACGACACCCAGACACGACACCCTCCGACACCCCGACCCCGACACGACACCCCGACACCCCGACACCACGACACCCCGACACCACGCCACCCCCGACCCCCGACACCTCTTCGGCCTCCTGTTGACCGAAAAGGTGCTCTTCGGCCTTCCAGAGGCCGATGGGGTCATATATTTGTGAATTATGAGTTAGGAAGTATATTTCCCGATTTTGTTAAGAAAAACATCATATATATTTGTGTTGATCGGGTGGATTTAAATGTGCAGTTCTTTCGGGGCTGCGAGGGTCTGGTGTTCGACGACCTCCCCGTGCGTTCGACGAGCTCCGCCCATGCGTTCGTGGGTGAGCACAAATGACATCTCCTCCTCCCCCCTTCATTTGCTCTGTTCCGGTCTTCGTGCCGATGAAACTTGCTAGCTATAGGTGTCAATCATCAGTATGCGTGACCACTATGCGTCTCCCGTTCGAAAGGGTTACATCTATAAATATGCATGCATTTGCATATTTATAACCGTGATTCTTTCGAATTGTCCAACGTTATCCATGGACAGCCCGAGTATGTGTAGATTGGGTTCGTTTTCCCATATGCTCTGCTCCGGATCCGATGCAGAATTTCGTCAGTGCCTCCCTGTTGTTCTCCGGGTACACATCCTCTCTGCTTATTGCCGAGACGTGTATCAGGAGAACAGCGGGGAGGTGCTGCCGAAATTTTGCGTCGGATCCGGAGCAGAGCATGGGAAAACGAACCCAATCTACACATACTCGGGTGGGATTAGGACCTATCTTTACCTACTAGCGTCTAGGTTGCATGGACGTAATAAAACTGACAAACTCTATTAACTGATGAATATGGTTTGCTGAATTATGTATATATTTCTTGTGTGTCCGGTCGCTAGGCAAGATGAGTGATCGTGCGTGGATGTACACCGGTCACACTAGTCAGAAAGACATGACCCATGAATGGCTAAGAAAAACCAAGGGGTTTGTGAGAGCCGCATTTGCAAATGGACAGGAAACAAACTGGTGCCCCTGTGTCGACTGCGACAACTTTCATAAGAAGTCCGAGTTTGAAATGATCAAACACCTCCAGAAGTTGGGTTTTACGCCTGATTATACGGTCTGGACATTTCATGGTGAGTCTGCCCAACGTGCCAGAACTGAGGAGGGCCGTCGTCGCACCGACGAGCATGGTACCGAGATGGAAGACATGGTGGAAGACTTTGATGATGCTCGGGATTCGGACGATGAGATGGAGGAATCTGCAAAGGCCTTCAATGATATGTTGGAGTCTTCAAAACGTCCTCTCCACGAGCACACTGAGCTTTGTCAGCTGGATGCCATCGCACAAGTAATGGCTCTGAAGGCTCAATTCAACTTGGGAAGAGAATGCTACGACGCGATGATGACACTATTTGGACGCTTTCTACCCAAAAGCCATGTAATGCCTGCAAACCTGTACCAGTCGGACAAAATCCTCCGTGCACTTAAGATGCCCTATGAGAAGATAGATGCATGTGAGAAAGGATGTGCCTTATTTAGGCTTGAGTATGCGGACTTGAAGTATTGTCCCGTTTGCCAGTCTTCCAGGTATGTTGAGGTAGACAACGGTATGGGTGAGAAGAGTCAGACAAAAATCCCAGTTAATGTTCTTTGGTATATGCCAATCATACCAAGACTTCAACGTCTTTTCATGGTCGAAGAGACGGCCAGACAGATGACATGGCACAAATTGGGCAAAAGAACCGAACTAGATGCAGATGGGGAGCCGATGTTGGTACACACATCGGACGCTTTTGCGTGGAAGCGCTTCGATGCAATACATCATGCTAAAGCGGCAGATCCAAGGCATCCTCGAATCGCCATAAGCACGGATGGGTTCAATGTGTTTGGTATGATGGCAGCTCAATACAGTTGTTGGCCTGTATTTGTCATTCCACTCAATCTCCCCCCCGGACAGATTATGCAAAGAAAGAACATTTTCCTGACGTTGATAATTCCGGGGCCCAACTATCCGGGGAAGAATATGAATGTGTACATGCAGCCGCTTAAGGATGAACTGCAAGAAGCTTGGGATAATGGGATCAAGACATACGACGCCGCTACAGAAAAAAACTTCCTAATGCGTGCGTGGTACATGTACTCGATGCATGACTTGCCGGCGTATGCGCTATTCGTTGGTTGGTCTGTGCATGGAAGGTTCCCGTGCCCCACATGCAAGGCAGCTCTTGAGTTTCGTCGGCTGCAGGCGGGTGGCAAGTTTTCTTGCTTCGACATGCATAGACAGTTCCTGGATCCTCGCCATAAGTTCAGAAAAGACAAGAAGAACTTCATCAAAGGTAGAGTTGTCAAAAACTCTGCACCACCCGCGTTAACAGGCCAACAGACCCTGGATCAGTTCAACTCTCTCGAGCCGGATCCGGAGCGTCCAGGGTATTTCAAGGGGTATAATTCCGAACACGCCTGGACTCACAAGACATGCTTGTGGGATCTGCCTTACTTCAAAGACCTCCTTTGCCCACACAACATCGACATGATGCACACTGAAAACAATGTCGGCGAGGCCCTCTTTGGTACATTGTTCGGCATAGAGGGGAAAACAAAGGATAATCCTAAGGCAAGAGTTGATCAGTAGGCTCTATGTGATAGACCGCTACAAAATATGCGACAACCGAAAGGAAAGCAGAACTGGACGAAGCCAAAGGCATGGTTCAATCTTGGAAGGCCAGCTATGAGGGAAATTATCCTGTGGGTGAAAAAGGAGTTGATGTTCCCCGATGGGTATGCAGCGAATCTAAAGAGGGGAGCGAGCCTTGAAAAATTGAAAATATTTGGTCTCAAGAGTCATGATTGGCACATATGGCTTGAGCGGGTAATGCCGGTGATGTTGCGTGGCTTTATCCCTGAGGATGAATGGCTAGTACTGGCAGAGCTGAGCTATTTCTTCCGTGTTCTTTGTGCGAAAGAATTATCGCCTGGCTTGCTAGAATAACTGGAAGAGTTGGCGCCGGAGTTGATCTGCAAGTTAGAGAAGATCTTTCCACCGGGCTTCTTTAATCCAATGCAGCATTTGATTTTGCATCTCCCGACCGAGGCACGATTGGGGGGGCCCATGCAGAATCGTTGGTGCTACGCAACTGAGAGGATGCAGAAGACGCTTCGAGAAAAATGTAAAAATAAACGTCGAATTGAAGCATCGATGGCCGAGGCATTCATTACTGAGGAGGCGGCAAACTTCGTGACAGCACACTACGAAGCCAAAAATCGTCATTTGCATAATCCGAAGCCTCGGTACAATGCTGGCGACCCTAAAAAGGGTGGATCCAACCTCAGCCTATTCAAAGGGAAGCTCGCACCAGCCGGTGCTTATACTTCCTTATCGCTGGATGTCGACGAATGGCGGACCATTACGTTGTATATCTTGAACAACCTAACAGAAGTGCGGCCGTACATCGAGTAAGTTCTTGGTACATTGTTTCGCAACCTCTAATTCCTTTGAACTGCTCTTATTCCCGGATATTTGATACAGTCGATACGTCGCCAAATTCTCGTATGGAGTGGTGAGCCAAAAGGATTCCGTCGAAGAGTATGAGCTTCTGGCAATGCATGGAGGCGGCTATCCCGGTTTCATCTCTTGGTTCAAACAAACGGTAATTTCCATTAGACCATTTCATTTCTTCGTCTAATTTCTGGCTAATGCAACAATCCTTTCATATTAAACTTGTAGGCTAGTTCAGAGTCTATGGACGCCGAATTGAGACAAGTCGCTAATGGTTTTGACTATAAGGTCCGTTCATTTGACAAACACGACATCAACGGGTATCGCTTTCGTACCTATGGCAAAGAGCTATCTATGGCCGACCGAAAGTCTACAAATTGTTGTGTCTCTGCTATCGGCGAAGGAGGTACCGAGTATTATGGAAGAGTTGAAGCAATTTATGAACTTCTATTCTATGGTGCAAACCCACCGAAAGTCGTAGTCTTCAAATGTTATTGGTTCCAGCCGAAGGAGACTAGAAGGACTCATGAACATCTAGGGCTAGTCGAAATCAAACAAAGCACCCATTTGGATGTTCCCGATGTCTATATTACGGCTCAACAGGCAACCCAAGTTTTCTATCTACCGTGGGCCTGCCAAAGTGATCCAAATCTCAAAGGTTGGGATGTCGTTTATGAAGTGCCGCCACATGTTAGACCACCTCCCCCCAATGAAGAGGATTATGAACCTCACATTAACCCAGACACATATGAAGGAGAATTCTTCCAAGAAACACGTCTTTCCAAAAAACGTTTCAAGAACCACTCTACTTCACCTCAGAACATTGAAGTAGACAGCGGCAGTGAATCTGAGCCTGAACCGGAACAAGAAGAGCCGGAACAAGAAGAGGTTACTGCTGCGGATGACCTGTCAATGCTTGACCGATTACGTACAGGAGGCCTTCCACATGTTGATGCATTTATTGATGATGATGATGAGCACGTCATTACTGATAGTGATGATGATGATGCATTTATTGACCCCGAAGCATATATAGACGATGATGATGCATTTATTAATGATGACGATGAAGATTAATATTATAGTTCATGTCAGGTATTCAATTATTATTATGTACATATATATTATTAATTGGTTCATGTTAGGTATTCAATTTTTTATTATGTTCATGATGATGATACACTTAAATTATATTCATGTCAGGTATTCATTTTTTTAATGTTGTACTAACTTCGTTTACTCTTTGTCATTGCAGGTGTTGACAGATGGTGGGCGCGGGTCGAGAGCGCTCCGAGGCTCCTTCCTCGGCGCGTGGTGGGAGGGGTACTTCCATCCCACCCCACCACCTCCGGAGAGCGCGGGATCTCAGTATGCAGACACCGGCGGGCGCTTCTTCTTCGACCGGGAGAGGTCGGGGGGGAAGAAGGTTGGTAGAGGTGGACGTGGCTGCGGGAGAGGTAGGAAGGCTGCTACTACGCCTTCCTCGCCGCCACTACCAGCTGATTCACCCGACCACAGGAGTGCTCCATCTGAGATGGAGCAGCCTGAGGTGCAGCCGTCTCGGACTCCGGTCGACGAGCCTCAGGCCGACGAGCCTACGACAGACGAGGCTACGATAGACGTGCCTACGGCCGACGAGCCTGGGGCCGACGAGCGTCGGGCCGCCGAGCCTTCGTCCCACGAGACTAGGGATCACGCTGAGTCATAGCAGAACCCAGGTGCGGGCTCGTCGAGTGGTCGTGCTGAGGGTGGCTATAGTTCTGATAGCTATAGCGAGAGTGAGTGGGTTGAGGGGCGCAAAGTCTACCAGCGTGGTGGTACAAAGCTCCCGCCCACCCCGGCGACCCCTGACCAGAGGTGGTTGATTGCGCCGCAGGGGGAGAAGTAAGTGCATTTACTCTTTTTTAACCTTTTGTCTTCACGTTTCTTCGAATATCTAATGCGTTGGCCTTGTCATACTGCAGGTCTTGGACACACGGGCCTGGTTGCCGCAAGCCCAACAGTGTCCTTGGCGTGATTTGTTGCCAGAGCTTCCCGGGGTGGGTCACGTTGCCCGGTGAGGGCCGGGTTCCAGAGCTATGAATGACCTGGGAGCACTACTTGGCTGCCCCGGCCCCGCCGGGGCATAGGATCGGCGATGTCGAGTGCCACACGGTCGCCGACATTGTGATCCAGACGTTTTGGGTAATTTCTCCTTTGCCGTCTACGTTGTGTTTTCTTCTTTGATTGGCAACCCTAGTGATTGTACTAATCCGTGTTTTCTTGTTTGATTGCAGACCTTCTACAGGTGTGCTGAGGGACAGGAGGAGGCCGCGGCTCGGGTTATCAACAACGAGTGCAGGCGCCTACTTCAAAACTTTCGGCACGAGGCTCGGACGCAGGCTATTCGAGACTACTACGCCTCGACTGGTATTCGGAGGAAAAAAGAGAAGTGCTGCCTCAAGTATCTGAGTAAGGAGAAGTACATGAAGGTAATTACCTATTCTTAAGGCCTAGTACTTAGTTTCTCGATTTGATTCGTATGCGTAGCGCTCAAATTTCTCTTGCTTAACTTAGGTGCCCCCGAGATGGTGTGCGGATAGGATGGACTGTTGGGAGGCGTTGGTGGATGAGTGGTGCACTCCCCAATGGCGCAACGTCCACGACGGTGCAAAGGAGAAGCATGCCCAAATGAAAGGTGTCCCACACCATCTAGGCAGCGTCAACCTACCTGGGTTCGGGGAAAACTAGGTATGTGGTTTGCTTCATGATTCATGCAAATTCATTCTTCATGCTAGCTTGAGCCCTTAACTAATACTCTGTTCCTCTCTTTTAGGCGCGGCACAACAAGGCTCCAGTGCCAGAGCTGTTCGACCTCTATGCCATGTCCAATACTGCCTCGTACAAGAAGGCCAAGGCATTCTCTGAGTCTGACCTCGATGATCCAGAGAAATTCAGCAACCGCGCCTCCCACAACAAGCTTGTGAGGTACAGAGACGAGGGGAAGGCGAGGAAAGGGCCGGAGTTTAACCCATGCCAGCAACCTCTTGATCCAGAGATGGTGATGATATCTGGTGGCGGGAGGCACCATGGCTTGTTAGCCATTGGGGATGGACTGATACGTTGTACTAGCACTCTCCCGCAGATCAAGAAGCGCCAGACCAGCTCCGATCCTGATATAAGGCCTCGTGCACGGCCAATGGAGCTCGAATTCCAGGTTAGTTATACGGACTCAGATACCTTTCCTCCATTACATTGTGTGTGCGGCCGTCGATGATTACAATGCTAACGAGTGGTGTTGCAGGCTGCTATTGAGGCAGAGAGAGCGAAGACCCAGGCTGCTCTTGAGGAAGCAGAAGCGAGGACCCAGGCGCTTCTAGAGGAAGAGAGATGGCAGGCGGCGGCGAGGGAGAGGGAGGCGGAGGAGAGGACGACTAAGCTATTGGAGGAGGAGAGGAACTGGAACGAGGCGGGTCAACGGGCCCTATACGAGCTCTTCGTGGTAAGTTTCTTCTGCATATTAGCCAAATCATGCACGTAATGTTCCTTTCATTACTAACTAATATGACTGACTCGAGAAAACCAAATGTGCAGAGCATTTGCGAAAAGAATGGCACGACCCCTCCACTGATGCCAGTCATTGCTCCGGCGGTCACGGTGAGTTTCATTTGAATGGTCATTAGTTACTAGTCTTCACATTTGAGTTGCATCATGCTAACGATACACTGCAAATGATCTTTGGTGCAGCATAACTCCCGACAAGCATCGACCGATGCTTCTCCGTCTGCCACTGGCGCGACCGGTCCTTCACCTACATCTAAGTGATGACGGTAAGTTTTCCCAAGTGTTTAGCTTAACAAAATGAC